>JARQOD010000002.1:40813414-40968867 GCA_033576555.1 Oophaga sylvatica
GTACCTAACACCCACTGCTGGTGGTCACAGTGTAGAAAGAGGACAAAATGTGAAAAAACACAGTTCTCTAAATTCCCCAGTTCACAAATTAACATTTCTGCCAGTGGATGAATATTTATTTAGTTCCTGTCTCCGTCTGATCGCATTATTTTTGCCTCCCTGCTTGTATCCACATTTCCGATCTTTATGTTTGACCTTGCATTAGGCCTGGTTCTCTTTCCCCCGAGCATGAAATTATATTTCAAGCATTGAGAGCTGTTTCATCGGCAGAGTTGTGTGCATAGACCAGTCCATGTCTAAATACCGTGTGCAGTGTGGCGGTTTTACATGGAAAGATAATATGCAATTACCATTTTTTAAAAGAACGGTCACTCATCTCCTCAATCTCTCCTTTTATCTTAAAAATGTGCATTATTATGTTGGACCAGGCCATTGAGGTGTACTGAAGAGGCAGCATTGTAAGGTCTCACTTGCAAAGCAAATTAGTCTGAGTGATTCTATTGAGCAAATGTGATTGCATAAGTAGGGTCATTAGCAAATATCGCACCTTATTATGCCGCACTTATCACATAAATTGCATTATAAAAATGTGCTAAATGATGAAAAAAAGATCTTCTTTATTTACTGTATTACGGCATTCATCCTAAAATCTTAATCTACGTGAGTGGGATATAGCAATGTATGCTAGCCGCTGTTATGCAGGCAGTCATATTTAACCCCTTCACAACCGAGTGATTTTCCGTTTTCCTTTTTTTGCTCCCCTTCTTCCAAAACCCATAACTTTTTTTTATTTTTCCGTCCACATAGACGTATGGGGGCTTTTTTTTGGGGGGGGGGGGGACAAGTTGAAATTTTGAATGTCACCATTCATTTTATCATGTGTTGCAAATCAGGAAAAAATTCCAAGTGTGTTGAATTTGCAAAAAGAGTGCAATTTTACAATTGTTTTTTGTTTTTTTTTTATTTACCCTGTTCACTATTCGGTAAAACTGACATGGCAATATGATTCTCCAAGTCAGTATGAGTACGCAGATACTAAACATGTATAGTTTTTTTGTTTTCTTAAAGAGAACCTGTCATCAGGATTTTGCTAAGTAAACTACAGGAACTGTCATGTTAGCGCCATTACACTGATTAAAATGATATCTGGGGTGAAGAATTCCATCTTGTGGTTCTTGTTTAATCTGTGTTTGAAGTTTTGAGTTAATGATATGCTCATGCTTTGGGGCAGGCCTGAGGGCAGGGCTGAAGATTCAGTGACCTGTCATTTAAGCCCAGAATGATAACTATGAGGCCAGAGCACCAAAAAAAGCCCCGCCCACAGGCCTTAAACCCAGGTATCATTTTAATCAATGTAAGGCCGGGGTCACACTTGCAAGAAACTCGCATGAGTCTCGCACCTCACTCGGACCGGAGCGTTCAGCAGCATAGAAATACATGTACAGTAGCCACACACTCCGGTCCCGAGTGTCGGGTATTGAGTTACGAGTCTCTTGCAAGTGTGACCCCAGCCAAACAGTGTCAACCTGACAATGCCTGTAGTTTACTTAGCAAAATCCTGATGACAGGTTCTCTTTAAGTGGTGAAAAACAATTCATAAATTTGTAAAGAAAAAAAAAACATTTTTTTTTGCTTGTGTTGCTATTTTCCAAAACTTGTCATGCTTCTCTATTTAAAAAGAATGTCACCAAGTTTTTATCTCCCCATCTGAGAGCAGCATGATGTAGGGGCATAGATCCTGATTCCTGCAATGTGTCATTTACTCGGCTTCTTGCTGCAGTTTTGATACAATCAATTTTCTCTGACGTGCATCTAACAGAGCTCTGCATGCTGAGCTCTGTATTTTCTCGCCCCCACCACTAATTGGCAGCTTTCTGTGTATACTGTGTATAGGCAGAAAGCTGCCAATCAGGGGGTGGGTAGCAAGGATATGCAGAGCTCATGAATACAGAGGACTACTTTGCAGCTAGTCCACAAGTGATAGTCTCCTGATGATAAAATAGTGATTTTATCAAAACTACAGCAAGCCGCCAAGAAAGACACATCACTGGAATCAGGGTCTCTATCTCTACATTATGCTGCTTCATATAATCATGATGTGTGAGGGGGCACTGTAAGGGCATTTATGTGTGTGGGGTCATCTTTGTGGCATATTCTGTGGAGGGGCAATGCGTGGGCATCTTACTGCATCTGTATAGGGATGTGGACTCTTATCCTGTTCCTGCCCTAGAAGACAACAATCACACTGTGTGTATAGTGTTATATGGTTTTACATGTAAAAGTGATGTGCGTCTTATATAATGTGAGTAGCGTATAGTGCAGGGTAAGCATAAGAATAGATTAGGCATAAGTACTGTTTATGTAGTAATTGGTTTAGCATTGGTGTAGGACATAGATTAGGAAACAGGATAGAACTAGTCCAGTGGGTGGGAAGTAGTGTTAATAAAAGGGGGGGCACTTCCTGATAGCAAGGGAGACAGAAGAGTGCAGTGTCAAGGTCAAGATCAGGTGCAGTGGGCTGCTAGTGGCAGCATGTGTCAATCTTTCGAGGCAGTGAGAGGCTGTATTGACATCCCTTGTAGACATTCCTGTAACATCTGGAGCCTAGGGCTTGGTCCAGATATGAAGGAGTGGGCCTGGTCTTCTAACATCTCGATGTTGGTGGACGTGAAATCACGTGAAGACCAGGTGGCCGGTCCCTGGTACACGGCGGAAGTAGACAGGAAATCCCTGAGGCTGACAGAGTCAGTGGGCTTAGGGATAGTCCAGGAGGACGAACAGGTGGCAGGGCCAAAGAGGTACTGTACTAAGGAAGGATGAAACATGAAATGCTATGCCCTTTCCCACATGTCACCACCTGATGAACCTGAACTCACCAATAAATGTTTGCCTGTAAAGAGCTTGGTTTTGCCTAAGTTGTGTATGAAAGCTCCTGAGGACGGAAGTCTGGTGGCCTACAAGTGAGTGTGATGAACCCCACACCTTACAGTACTCTGGGACTGGGAACCGTTTATCTGTAAAGAATGAGAGTAACTGTACAGAAGCTCGGTCATGACTACCACTCTCGCGCACTTTACATCTGCGCCATGAAAGGAGTTATTATACCATGTGGGGACACTAATGGGGCTTCATTAGAGGCTGTGTGTATGGACAAAAAGGATTGGGTCGGGCTAGGGACGTGGCTAGATTGCAAAAAAAAAAAAAGTGTGACCCTTTCCCCTACCCTACAGAGTTGGGAGGATTGCACAAGTCATCACAATACAGAAATGTTGCCGCCCTGACAATGGATTCTCTCATGCATTGTTCTGCCTGTGTGTAGCCCAGCTATGCAGGCACACATAAAGTCCAGGAAAGTGCACAGGAAGGTAACAGCAAAGCTTGATATCTATGCACTTCACTCACATTTTTAGACACACCCATCAGGGGTATAGGAGGTGGTGACATGTAGCAGAGCTCAGTCGGGCTTCCTGTCTCAGGACAGTTCAGTCAGTTTCCTGTCTTCGGACAGTGCAGTTCAGTCCAGTGGAGTCTGGACTTGGAGAGAGAGAAGGGAGGACTGAATCCTCGCAGAGCTAACGTAGCTCACCTGACAAGCAAGTGGAGGCTAGTACGGGTGAAGTGGATCATCCTAGCCTAGTCAGAGCTACCCTTAATCAGTACCTCAACAGAAGTTGGAGGAAGGAGGATACTGAGAGCTGCTCAGCGAGCTCTAGAAGAAAGCTGACATTACCATCGAAGTTACAATTGCTTGTGCTAAGAGCGAGAGCAGGGCGAAGGGCAGTGGAGAAGTTAGAGAAGTGCTTCAGGTATTGGATTGCCTGCACTAAATTGCCGGACACCGGAGTCCGAGGCGTTGCTACAGTTTCAAGCTTAGTGACAAGATTACCGGAGGCATCTGGACTACAGATCGCAGAGAGCAGCCCTAAGTGTCAATACGTAACCGGAGTCAGGTGGAACAGGGACTTTGAGTCAAGTGCACGACAAAAGTAAGGACTTAGTTTCATCACTTAGAAGGCTCCACCACCACGTTGGCCGGGCAGTACAGCTATAGAGAAAGCTGGAGTTTCAGAGTTAACTTCGCTTCAGGCAAGTTGGACTCACATGTACATTGAAGTTAAGGAGGCCTCTAACCTGCTCAGCTGTTACCGGAATGTGCACTCTCCACCCCGACCAGCTCCCCGGGATCTGCTTGAACCACCATCAGTAAAAGGTATGAAAAGAAGCTGCATTGTGTTTGGCTGAATTCTTACTACACCCTGCATCATAACCACCATAGACTTCCAGGGACACGTCTCACCTGTGGGAGACTTACTACCAAGCTGCCCCATAACATCCCCTGTGAAGACCCTTACAGCAGCGCTGGTACAAATTACCAGAAACCACAGGTGGCGTCACGAACTATCCTAATAATCCCCTGTAAATACTCCCCCATTGCACGAAAAGAAGCTGCATTGTGTTTGGCTGAATTCTTACTACACCCTGCATCATAACCACCATAGACTTCCAGGGACACGTCTCACCTGTGGGAGACTTACTACCAAGCTGCCCCATAACATCCCCTGTGAAGACCCTTACAGCAGCGCTGGTACAAATTACCAGAAACCACAGGTGGCGTCACAAACTATCCTAATAATCCCCTGTAAATACTCCCCCATTGCACGACCGCCAGGGCCACGGACCGAGCCACCGCTACCAGTGACAACTCCCATAGATGCCCATGGGCTCGGCTCCGAGTACTCCATAGCCCTGGTATTCACAATTGTGGTGCGTGGTCGCAACAACTCTTTGGCGTCACGAACAGGATCCGAAACTTGCAATTGTGAGTCCTGTGTGCCTATATTGACTGTTTGTGCGGAAAAGACTGTTTGCTGTGTTGGCGCCATAATACCGCCATCTTTAGCGCAATATTCACGCCCTCAGGCGCTGGTGAAGAAGGGGGGCGTACCTGTAAAAGCGCGCTGTTGCCTGGCTCCGCCCCCCAGCTCTGATGCGGCGGCAGGTCCTGTGAAACAGGAAGTGAACGCTCTGACATCACAGTCCAGCGACGAAGGTCCTGTCTCCACCGCTGTGCCTGCAACGAAGGTCCTGTCTCCACCGCTGTGCCTGCGACGCTGCAGCCTGCGAAAGAGGTAGGCTCAGATTAACCAAGGGGGCACCAATATGTCGCAGCAACCGGCAGACGGAGCGGCCCCCGCCGGAGGCCCCAATAGCCCACCGCTTGGCGTCGTACCGCAGGATGGGGGTGCAGGCCCCTCACCTGGCCCGGTGGTCCCGCTAATGCCGCTAACCCTCCCATACATGCCTGGAGCGAAGTGGCTCCCCCAGTACAGCGGCGAGCCAGGCACCCTGCCAGGATTTAAACGGAAGATATGTAGTATTTTGGATATGTATTCAATGACTGAAAAGCAAAAAGCTGCTGTGGTAATAGGACAGTTAGCTGGTGCGGCTGAGAGAGAAGTAGAGACTTGGCCCATTGCAGACCAGGAGTCGGTACCTGCGATACTCTTAAAGCTACAGGCCATCTTCGAGGACCACACAGAAACGGATCTCCGGATGGCATTTTATCAGTGCTTCCAGAAATCGGGTGACAGTATTAGGGACTACGCCTGCCGACTACAGGGGCCCTGCGAGCTCTTAAACAGGCTAACCCCACAAGTCCCATTGATGAGAGCCAAATGTTGAAAGAGCAATTCGTGCGGGGACTGCGGTCTCCAGAGGAAAGCAGGACTGTAAACTGGTGGTCCTTGGATCATCCAGATGCCACCTTTGATGCCCTAAAGGACATGGCAATAAAAGGACTGCGACCCCTGGAAAAGCCTGAGGTGGCAAATCGGTATCACCCGGGTGAAGCCACTCTTAAGCCGGCAGTACCCACCTTTTCTCCGCAGGTGGTGTGTCGACCCGCCACCACAATTGTGGATTACCAGGGCAATGGGGTACTCAGAGCCGAGCCCGTAGAAGTCTATGGGATTTGTGTCACAGGTAGCTGTGGCTCGGTCTGTGGCCCTGGCGGTCTGGCGTATGTTGTTGGGGGATATATTTACAGGGGATAACTATATACAGTTCGTGACGCCACCTGTAGTATTCTGGTAATGGGTACCAGCGCTGCTGTAGATCTCTGAGGGGATGGTGAGGCAGCTAGATGTCAGGTCCCCCACAGGTGGGACTCTTCCCTCAAAGTCTGTTAAGATGGTGAAGTCGGGTGCCGGTAAATAACACAGTCTCACACAGTCAATGTCTTTCCATACCTTTACTTGCTGAATGTCAAGGCAGGTCCCGGGGAGGCTGATCCAAAGGGAGTGTATTTTGAGACGGCAGCTGGACAAGTTAGGGGCCTCCTTTAACTCCAATGAACGAGTACAACCAGCCTGAAGCGTAGTTCCCTCTATGATTCCAGCTAATCTTAGCTGTAACTGCCCCGTCAGCTTAGTGTTAGGGGCCTTCCTGTGAAGGAGCTGAATACTTATGTTTGTCCTGCAGAACGCCAAAGTCTTCACTCCCCCTGACCCCAGCTACGTACCGACTATATGGGGCTTGTCTGCCGCGACCTAGGGTCCGGTAGATTCCTGGTTTTTCTGCCTCTGTGCCTGAAACAACAGCGACTCTTCGGTCCCCAGTGACCGGTAAACAGGGTGCTAGACTTAAGCAATCCTTTAGCACCAATTCTACAATCCACTTGCCTTTCGCCTTGTCCACGCTGGTAACATAAACATTCTCACTAGCCAGGGGTCGAGCAGTCACTTCCAATCTTTCTCCTTCCAATAGAGCCAGCCACAGATGCTCAGTTGTCACAGGCAGGAGCACGTCTCTGTACCTGATACTGTCCTTAGACAGGAACGCTGAAGTCTTTCTGTGCTGATACTCCTTCCTTTCTTCAATGTGTGCTGAGAGATAATCCAGCTCTGACCAGACTAAGGTATATTTTAAAACCTATACCGGACTCCACTATTTGAACTGGTTATGAAGCAGGCTAGACTCCTCTCTCCTCTTTCCACAGAGGTCTAAGCTCCACTTCATGCGTCTTCTCTGTCCGGAGACAGGAACTAGACTCTTTTTAAAATCACCCTACACCCACTACTTTGACCACTCCCTAGAGTATACTTCACTACCCCAAGGGTGTGTCCAGTGTGTGTAGAATGAATGCATATTGAGCATTAAGCCGCCGTCTCGCCATACACTCCCCAGGGTACTGCGTGTGCCTACCACCAGGGCTACACATTCCCCCATGGTAAATGACAGCACTCCCGGGCTGTGAAATACAAAAGACAGAAAAATTTTGTTTATGCAATAACATTTGGAACAATAACATCTTCCCATCCGGGAGTAAGAATACTTCGAACGTTACAAACTTTAATACAAAAATACAGATAGTATCAAATGTCATTTTCAATAAATAAATTTACAAGATACTTGTGAAGGACCCGCACCAAACCTTCAACGTGGGTCCTGGGTGGGCTGCAGGACATCCAAGTGCAGACCTCACTCAGTGCCACACCACACGGGTTTTGTTTTTCAGAGGTAGATATGTATGGCTTATGTAAAACCAAGATAGGGCGCCGGAGCGCAACTATTTACAAGAAAGTTTTTAGGCTGTCTCAGTCCTCAACCTACGAGTCCATTGTAAACCAAAGGCATATATCAAAACCAAAGGCATATATCAAATCACATTATGATAAAGTGCAATAACTTTTTATGGTTCTTTTCACCATTTACCCAGCCGGGCATTCTATAATTAGGACTATATATATATACATTATATATAAACTTGTGCAAAAACTTTATAAACATTTTTCAAACTTTGACTGATGGTAGATCCTTTATGGACCTTACCAATTCTTTTTATATATTTACTCAACAAATAGTACGCTTTCCACCCCGGGGGCTGGAACAACGCAATGGGCCCTAGATCCTAAGACCAGCAAGTCATGTGCTGCGATCAGGGTTTGGGTTGCGACATCTCTGGTTTGAACCTCTAGGGGCGCAACCGGTACACTTTCTTCACACGACACCGATTGCGTCTCCATTACTGTTAGCGATATAGACCGCGTCAGGGTTTGCGATCTATACTGGGTCGCATTTGGCGATATGGAAGTGGCTTTTACTTGCGATAGACCTTGGGTCGCATGTTGCGATGATTTTGACGGGGGCGATGCTGGGGCACAGCCGGATGCTGCTGAAGCTGGATACGGGGACGCTGCGGTAATGGTGACGATACCTGCGTCTGGGACGGGGTCGCGGACGATGGCGACGTTCAGGGCATACCACCCCTTCATTCCCCAATGCCGCGTATAGGTGACTATGTCGCCGTTCACTAAGTCCCTCCCGGGATGGCCTTGTGGCAGGTGAGATTCCACGTCACGCCTGCTGACGAAGACCGCTGGGTAGAGGCCCGGTTCACGAATAAAGCCCCAGCCCTTCCGGAGCTGGAACTCAGTCACACACCCCTGCCGCCGCGGTTCCCGTAAGGTACCTTTGTCGCGACGGACAGTCTCCTTATCAGCAATCAGCTCGGCAAACTGTCGCTGGCGGTTCTTCTTGATTTCCCGCGCTTCCTCCTGCTGGCGCCTCTTCGTCTCCTCACGACTCCGCCATTCTTGCTCCCACTGGGCGGTGTAGGCGACGTCATCCAGGCGCGCCATCTCGTCCCAGTCCACATCTGGTAGTGACGGACAGGACCCCTCCGGTGTCCCTGCCGGGGATTGATAATCTGCTGCGGCCTCCTGGCCGGGCGGGCGTTCCGGGATTGGCTGTACCTCCTCAACCTCCTCCGCATCCACCGCTTCACCAGTGGGATCGGGAACGGTACTTTCGGGGGCAGCCTCCGGTTGCTCCTCCGCCTTGGGCAGCAGACTTTTCGGTACTTTGAATCGTGGGGGTTCGTTGAGGGGAGGAGACGCCGTGTTCGTCATCCGCCATTTCTGCAGGTTACAGCGGCGTCTCTCTATCTCCTCCAGGCCAGGTTGGAACAACTTCTTTAGGCGTGAGTTCTCCTCCCGCACCTCTAACAACGCCTGTTGCAGGTGCAGGATCACGGATAACTCCGGAGTTGGTGGCAGCTTGGCTGGGGCACGGGGCCTGCTTTCCTCCGCTGCTCCGCTCGGCTCCACTCGTCCTGCCTCCATCACGCTCCAGAAGATTCTTTCTTTCTGTGGAGACATCCGGTCTCTTCCGTGGAGGTGGGATTTGCATCTCCTCCTCCTCGCAGGGAAGGTGAAGAGGAGGCGGACCTCCTTTGCTGTAGGGCAGGACCGCATGTTATAGTAGCACTTTGAGAGGACAGGCATTTTCCTCGCGCCACAGGGGGGGTAGACGCCCACGAAGGTACGCCCACCTTCTTCTCCAGCGCCTGAGGGCGCGAATATGGCGACAAAAATGGCGATTTTGGCGCCAAAAGTGCAAACAGTCCTTTTTACAAAAACAAGTCCTTAGGCACGCAGGGCTCGCAATTTCGCGAGTTTGGTATCCTGTTCGTGACGCCAAGTTTAGTTGTGTCGACCCGCCACCACAATTGTGGATTACCAGGGCAATGGGGTACTCAGAGCCGAGCCCGTAGAAGTCTATGGGATTTGTGTCACAGGTAGCTGTGGCTCGGTCTGTGGCCCTGGCGGTCTGGCGTATGTTGTTGGGGGATATATTTACAGGGGATAACTATATACAGTTCGTGACGCCACCTGTAGTATTCTGGTAATGGGTACCAGCGCTGCTGTAGATCTCTGAGGGGATGGTGAGGCAGCTAGATGTCAGGTCCCCCACAGGTGGGACTCTTCCCTCAAAGTCTGTTAAGATGGTGAAGTCGGGTGCCGGTAAATAACACAGTCTCACACAGTCAATGTCTTTCCATACCTTTACTTGCTGAATGTCAAGGCAGGTCCCGGGGAGGCTGATCCAAAGGGAGTGTATTTTGAGACGGCAGCTGGACAAGTTAGGGGCCTCCTTTAACTCCAATGAACGAGTACAACCAGCCTGAAGCGTAGTTCCCTCTATGATTCCAGCTAATCTTAGCTGTAACTGCCCCGTCAGCTTAGTGTTAGGGGCCTTCCTGTGAAGGAGCTGAATACTTATGTTTGTCCTGCAGAACGCCAAAGTCTTCACTCCCCTGACCCCAGCTACGTACCGACTATATGGGGCTTGTCTGCCGCGACCTAGGGTCCGGTAGATTCCTGGTTTTTCTGCCTCTGTGCCTGAAACAACAGCGACTCTTCGGTCCCAGTGACCGGTAAACAGGGTGCTAGACTTAAGCAATCCTTTAGCACCAATTCTACAATCCACTTGCCTTTCGCCTTGTCCACGCTGGTAACATAAACATTCTCACTAGCCAGGGGTCGAGCAGTCACTTCCAATCTTTCTCCTTCCAATAGAGCCAGCCACAGATGCTCAGTTGTCACAGGCAGGAGCACGTCTCTGTACCTGATACTGTCCTTAGACAGGAACGCTGAAGTCTTTCTGTGCTGATACTCCTTCCTTTCTTCAATGTGTGCTGAGAGATAATCCAGCTCTGACCAGACTAAGGTATATTTTAAAACCTATACCGGACTCCACTATTTGAACTGGTTATGAAGCAGGCTAGACTCCTCTCTCCTCTTTCCACAGAGGTCTAAGCTCCACTTCATGCGTCTTCTCTGTCCGGAGACAGGAACTAGACTCTTTTTAAAATCACCCTACACCCACTACTTTGACCACTCCCTAGAGTATACTTCACTACCCCAAGGGTGTGTCCAGTGTGTGTAGAATGAATGCATATTGAGCATTAAGCCGCCGTCTCGCCATACACTCCCCAGGGTACTGCGTGTGCCTACCACCAGGGCTACACAGTGGCAGAAGCTAAAACGCAGGTGGCGCCCCCTAGTGAGTTGGAATGTCTGCGCTCAGAAGTGCGCCAGCTGACTAAGAACTTGGCCACTGTAATGGAGGCCCTGCAACTGCGGGAAGAGGAAGGAGGGAAGATCCAACTAGCCGACTATCCGGAGGATGTCCCTTGGATGAACCGGAGGAAATGGAGGACGTCGCCACACCGGAGGAGGACCACGCCACCCCCAGGAGGGACTCCTGATCAGCACCATCCTCGCCGGGAGATCATCTGCTACCGCTGCAACCAAAAAGGTCATATGGCTCAGCAATGTCCTTTAAACGAGCCAATCCTGGGTCAGAGGGCCAACACCCAGGAGTAGACTCATCAGGCCCCTTGGACTGGAACCGCAGGTTCGTGGGTGGACGGCCCTACCTGTCCATGATTCTGGACGGGATTGCAATCCCTGCACTGCTGGACACTGGATCTCAGGTGACCATCATACCTGATGTCCTTTACAATAAAATTTTGGTCCATGGACAGTCTCCAGCCCCCGAGCCCTGACTTGACAGTGTACGCCACCAATGGTCTCCCTGTTGAAGTAATTGGAGCCAAAAACGTGGACGTAAAAGTGGGCAGGGTGGAGCTGAAGGATCAGGGACTTTTAGTGGTAAAGACTGTAAATGAGGAAAATGGTCTAAATGTGATACTAGGTACTAACATTATCAGTAACTGTCTGGGAGAAGTTGTGTTTTTGCTCCAACAGCTCGCTGAAGTTGCCAAGCCAAAGCAGAAGGGAGTGATCCAGAGGGAGATCCGGGCCCTGATGTGCCAGCAGCAAGCGAAGCTTACAGATGGTGAAATCGGTAATGTACGGGTCACAGACTCGAACCCCATTGTAATACCCCCAATGAGCGAAATGTTAATATGGTGTAGAGCAGCCATGGGTCTGAGAGGACAGAACTACCAAGCAGTAGTAGAACCCCATCGCTCAGAACACAGACCTACACTCATGATTGCTAGAGGGGTAGTGGAAGTAATAAATGGGAGAGTACCAGTACGACTTCTCAACTGGGGGGACGATGAAGTAAATTTGCCACGTTATGCTACAGTTGCTAAATTACATGCCGTAGATAACAATTCTATCCTCACAACCGAGTCCTTAGCCTCCCGCCAATCAGCGGAGGATAATGATCCGGCAACCCCGGTAGCGGACTGGTGTCAGCAGCTTCATATTGGGACAGACACCACTTCCGTCCACCAGAAACAGGGGGTACTACGGGTGGTACAAGAGTACGCACAAGTATTTAGCAAGCACCCACTTGATTTTGGGACCATTAAGGGAGTACAGCATCATATCCCTACAGGCAGTCATCCTCCCATCAAAGAGCGGTACAGGCCCATACCTCCAGCCCATTATCAGAAAGCTAAGGAAATGCTGCATGACATGAAGAAAGCCGGGGTGATAAGGGATAGTTGTAGCCCCTGGGCAGCACCTCTGGTTCTAGTGAAGAAAAAGGATGGTAGCATGCGAATGTGTGTAGACTATAGGCAAGTAAATCGTATAACACATAAAGATGCATACCCATTACCACGTATAGAGGAATCCCTAGCTGCTCTGAAAACGGCTAACTACTTTTCTACCCTCGACCTTACTAGTGGGTACTGGCAAGTGGCTGTGGCTGAGGAGGACCGGGAGAAAACTGATTTCACCACCCCAATGGGACTCTGCGAGTTCGATAGGATGCCGTTTGGTCTCAGCAGTGCCCCAGGAACATTCCAGAGGGTGATGGAGAGCTGTCTGGGACATCTCAACTTCGAAACTGTGCTGCTGTACTTGGACGACGTAATTGTGTACTCTAAGACATATGAAGATCATCTGAAGCACCTGGCGGAGGTATTTGAGTCATTGTCCAAGTTTGGGATGAAACTAAAGCCCTCTAAATGCCACCTGCTCAAACGGAAGGTACAGTACTTGGGACACATTGTCAGTTCCGAAGGAGTAGCGCTGGACCCCGAGAAGGTCACAGCTATTCAGAAATGGCCAGAGCCGAAGAACTTAAAAGAGGTGCATCAGTTCCTGGGATTAACAGGTTACTACAGGAGCTTTGTAAAAGATTACACTAAGAAGGCGGCACCTTTGCAGGACCTCCTGGTAGGACAACCTCTTAAGAGCAGAAACCTTCCATTCAATTGGGGAAAAGAACAAGCTGAGGCATTCAAAGAGATGAAAGAGATCCTTATAGGCGATGAAATCTTAGCCTACCCAGATTACAGCCAACCGTTCCTGCTATACACAGATGCCAGTAACGAAGGATTAGGAGCGGTCCTCAGTCAGAAGCAGAACGGCCAAGAAAAAGTCATCGCATATGCCAGCAGAAAACTCAGGCCAACTGAGAGGAATCCGGAAAACTATAGCAGCTTCAAACTGGAGTTCCTGGCGCTGGTCTGGGCCATTACCGAAAGATTTAAACATTACCTTGCCTCCAACCGGTTCACTGCGTTTACAGACAACAACCCCTTGACGCATCTGGAAACAGCCAAGCTGGGAGCCATGGAGCAATGTTGGATGGCTCGGTTATCAAACTACCAGTTTACCATCAATACAGAGCGGGCCGTAAAAATGCTAACGCGGACGCCTTGTCCAGAATGCCGCATGAATCCGACACGGAGGAAGAATCAGATGATCTGGAAGAAATCGAGCTACCTGCGTTCCACCGAAATGGGATGGTCCAAGAGCAACGAGTCTACAGGAAGCGGTGTGGTGAGATGTTGAACCCTTTACCTCATCACAGCTGGAAGGAGACTCAGGACAGCGATCCCGTGGTCAGCCGTATCAAGGAGTTGATAAAACAGGAAGGTTCCTCCTTGGAGAAAGATGCATCCATGCCAGCAAAGCTCCTGTGGAACGAGAGAAGCCGGTTGTTCATATACCGTGAGAAGTTGTGCAGGAGATACATCGACCCAAGGACCCATGAGATGGTTTGGCAAATAGTGGTCCCGAGAGCAGACATCCAAATGGTGCTGGAAGCATACCACGATCAAGCAGCACACTTTGGCTGGAGAAAGCTGGAGACCCTGTTGAGGTGCCGGTTCTACTGGGTAGGGATGCGCAGCTCCATCGAGAAGTGGTGCCGGAACTGTGGACCCTGTGGTCTCAGACGAAAAGACTATCATAGTCAGAGAGCACCCTTGCAGCCTATCCGGACGACTCGTCCTCTGGAGATCGTAGCATTGGATCACGTTAAGTTGTCCCCAAGCAGGTCAGGATACTCATATGCCCTGACCATGGTGGATCATTACTCCAAATTTCTGGTGGTCGCCCCTGTCAAGGATCTCACAGCAGAGACAGCAGCCAAGGTCTTCCAAGCAAGTTTCTGCAGACCACACGGATATCCAGAGCAGGTACTGACTGATCGAGGTCCAGCCTTTGAAGCTGAACTGTTTCAGGAATTTTGTCAATTGTATGGATGTAAAAAGATCAGAACGACACCATACCACCCTCAGACCAACGGCCTTTGTGAAAAAATGAATCACATTGTCATCGACTTACTGAAAACTGTACCACTGGAAGAAAGAAATCGGTGGCCAGACTTGTTACCTGACCTGGTCGACTTGTACAACCACATCCCAGTAAGATCCACCAACTGCACTCCAGCCTACCTTATGAGAGCAAGGCCGGGAAGGCTGCCAATGGACTTAGAACTCGGTGTGGTAGAACCAGAGGCTGATAACAACGCTGAAGATTGGACACAAATCGACAAGAACAGTACAAGAGAGTACAAGCCTGCGTAGAAGACAGTCTCAACAAAGTAAGAGAAAAGCAAGAGATGAACTATAACAAAAATGCTCCCGCTAAGCCTTTAATGCCTGGAGAAATGGTGCTCAAAAGGAAAAGAAGAACACACAAGTTGGATGATCAGTGGGAACAGGAGCCATATGTCGTGCAAAATTCCAATTTCGATAACAGCAAGGTCTGTACCATCAGCAAGGATGGAGGAAAAACGACGGCAACTGTGTCTAGAGATCATTTGAAGTTGTGTCCTGGCCCATTAAAGCTCCGTGAAGAAAACCCTGTTGTTCATCAAGAAGAGAGTGCTGAAGCGGTCATACACACGGATTTGGGAGATTTACCTGCAGATTGGCCCAGATTAGGAGACGCTGTAATTATTCCTGTGCTGCAGTTTTATCAACCGCAAGAGGAGTCTCTACAACCGGTCATACCAATTGTGCCAGTGGAGCCAGTTCCAGAAGAACCTGTTCCGGCAGATCCTCAACCGTTAGAACCCCAAGAAGCGGACCCGCAAGAAGCAGCGCCACAAGAAGTGGAATCCCTTGGTGAAGCTGGTGAAGCAGTACCGCCTCGTCCAGTCACTAGCACGCTTGCCAGATCCATAGAGAGGTTGAGACAGTATTATAGTTTGCCGTTACGCAGAACAGAAAGGTTAGAGAATACCATGCCTGACGCTACCCACGTAGGTCAGAACGTATCACTAAAGGTAAACTACCTATTCGCTATCAGGAGTAGTCCTAGTAGACTAGTTAGCAAGACCCAGATAGGGTTTATTGCATCTGAAAAATTGTATAAAGTTTGAAAAAAAAGTATTAATGTAATTATTTGAAATGTGTTTTAACCATGCCAATGGACTGCGTGGCTGTGGACTATGCCAGCCCAAAAACTTTCACTTGTAAATAGTTGTGCTACGGTGCATTATCTTGGTTTCACATAAAACCATTACTATCAACCTCTGAAGAAAAACCCGTATGGTGTGGCCTAGAGTGAGGTCTGCAGTCAGAAGTCCTGCAGCCCACCCAGGACCCACGTGGGAGGTTTTTGGTGCGGGTCCTCCACAAGTATCTAGTATTTATGAACATGTTTGATATTTTGATATTTTGATACTTTTGTAATTTTCTACTGTACAAAATGTAACGTTCAAGAAGTCTTACCTCCCGGATGGGAAGAGTTGAAATGTTATTGTTAATGCAAAACAAAATATTCTTTTTGTCTTTTACAGCCCGGGAGTGCTGTGTTTTACCAAGGGGGGATGTGTTAGCCCAGCTATGCAGGCACACATAAAGTCCAGGAAAGTGCACAGGAAGGTAACAGCAAAGCTTGATATCTATGCACTTCACTCACATTTTTAGACACACCCATCAGGGGTATAGGAGGTGGTGACATGTAGCAGAGCTCAGTCGGGCTTCCTGTCTCAGGACAGTTCAGTCAGTTTCCTGTCTTCGGACAGTGCAGTTCAGTCCAGTGGAGTCTGGACTTGGAGAGAGAGAAGGGAGGACTGAATCCTCGCAGAGCTAACGTAGCTCACCTGACAAGCAAGTGGAGGCTAGTACGGGTGAAGTGGATCATCCTAGCCTAGTCAGAGCTACCCTTAATCAGTACCTCAACAGAAGTTGGAGGAAGGAGGATACTGAGAGCTGCTCAGCGAGCTCTAGAAGAAAGCTGACATTACCATCGAAGTTACAATTGCTTGTGCTAAGAGCGAGAGCAGGGCGAAGGGCAGTGGAGAAGTTAGAGAAGTGCTTCAGGTATTGGATTGCCTGCACTAAATTGCCGGACACCGGAGTCCGAGGCGTTGCTACAGTTTCAAGCTTAGTGACAAGATTACCAGAGGCATCTGGACTACAGGTCGCAGAGAGCAGCCCTAAGTGTCAATACGTAACCGGAGTCAGGTGGAACAGGGACTTTGAGTCAAGTGCACGACAAAAGTAAGGACTTAGTTTCATCACTTAGAAGGCTCCACCACCACGTTGGCCGGGCAGTACAGCTATAGAGAAAGCTGGAGTTTCAGAGTTAACTTCGCTTCAGGCAAGTTGGACTCACATGTACATTGAAGTTAAGGAGGCCTCTAACCTGCTCAGCTGTTACCGGAATGTGCACTCTCCACCCCGACCAGCTCCCCGGGATCTGCTTGAACCACCATCAGTAAAAGGTATGAAAAGAAGCTGCATTGTGTTTGGCTGAATTCTTACTACACCCTGCATCATAACCACCATAGACTTCCAGGGACACGTCTCACCTGTGGGAGACTTACTACCAAGCTGCCCCATAACATCCCCTGTGAAGACCCTTGCAGCAGCGCTGGTACAAATTACCAGAAACCACAGGTGGCGTCACGAACTATACTAATAATCCCCTGTAAATACTCCCCCATTGCACGACCGCCAGGGCCACGGACCGAGCCACTGCTACCAGTGACAACTCCCATAGATGCCTATGGGCTCGGCTCCGAGTACCCCATAGCCCTGGTATCCACAATTGTGGTGCGTGGTCGCAACACCTGCAGCTTCTCTCAAGCATCTGGGAGTTTATGACACAGTTTTTCTGCAGAGTTTGGCTTTCACTTCTTTCTGTCTCTGCAGGTAATCCTCAAATAAGCCTCCATTATGTTGAGATCAGGCCTCTGAGGAGGTCGTAGCATCTGTTGCTGTTCCTTTTTTGCTGATATTTCTTTTTTACTTAGTGTTGGGGTCAGTCTCCTGCTGGAAAATGTAAGTCACATGAAATACTTCTAGGATGATGCTAGAACCCGCATGCACTGATGTAGCCGAGCTCAAATTGTCACTCATCAGGTTTTTTTTTATTCATCGTGATCTATCTCTATGGATGAAGCGCTGCCTGAGTTTAATTTCCTGGCCCGGCACACACTAACACTGCAGGAGCCGAGAGCACAGTGTCTGAGTGGACATGCGCTGATCCCTATTGCCTGCCAGATTCGGCCACCCATTACTGTGTGAGAGACCGCTGCAGAGAGGAGAGAGGCATCACAGCGTACCCACACTGACACTGTGTGTGCTTTTGGCCCCTGCATTGTCATGTGTGTGAGGGCCAGGGATTCAATTCAGGCCCGCTCCAAAGCGAGATTAGTCAGTCAACATGAGGAGTAATGTGGTGGATTATTATTGAGGGAGTTGATGGTGCCCTGAGCCCTTGCTCATCCCAAAGGTCCACCAAGGTCCCCTCATTTACATATGTACCAAAACATTTCTTATTTTATGTAAACTTAAATATGGAAAATCTACATTAGAATTGTGATATTTCTAAAGTATAAGTCCTCTATATTGACTGTATACGTGGTTTATTTTGAGTTTTAGCTGTGGTGTGTGCCAACAATGTACCTTTATGGTCAGACACGACCATTACACAGTACACAGCAGGTGCTCATTAATAAGATGATCTCAGTACAGGAACATCTTATTTAGACACATCTAATTGTGGAAATTATTATTATTCCAAGATCTAAAAATGTGCTTTGTTTATGGGAAAACTCAGTTAAAGAGGACCTGTCACTAGGTGAAAAGTGGCCAGTTTTTATTCTTATTTTATTTCCACTGCTCTCCCGATTATTCTTTTTTTATATTTTCAGATCCTCCATATGGTTCCAGAGATATGGGCCTTCTTACAAAGTGCTAATTTTGATGATCTTCACAAGGGGGCTGTGCTCACAGGCAAGTGTGAATTAAAGGGAATCTGTCGCCCCATTTTTGCCCTATAAGCTGCGGCCACCGCCATCAGGGGCTTATCTACAGCATTCTGGACAATTTGGGTGAGGCTCCTAGTCACGCCCCTCCAGGCCTTCCTTGGGCTTTGGCACAGTGGTTCCACCACCCAGTCCATTACAGACACAAGGAATTCGACACTTGTAGCCCATGATCTGGATACGTCTGTGTGTGGTGGCTCTTGAAGCAATGACTCCAGCAGCAGTCCACTCCTTGTGAATCTCCCCCAAATTGTTGAATGGCCTTTCCTTAACAGTCCTTTCAAGGCTGCGGTTATCCCGGTTGCTTGTGCACCTTTTTCTACCACACTTTTTCCTTCCACTCAACTTTCCATTAATATGCTTGGATGCAGCACTCTGTGAACAGCCAGCTTCTTTAGCAATGACCTTTTGTGGCTTACCCTCCTTGGGGAGTGTGTCAATGACTGCCTTCTGGACATCTGTCAAGTCAGCAGTCTTCCCCATGATTGTGGATCCTACTGAAACAAACTAAGGGACCTTTTTAACCCCTCTCTGACATTAGACGTACTATCCCGTCCATAAAACCCGTGCCATTCTGCCCATGGACGGGATAGTACGTCATAGGCGATCAGCTGCGCTCCTGAGGGGAGCGCAGCTAATCGCCGCCGGGTGTCAGCTGATTATCACAGCTGACACTCGTGACTGTGTGTCAGGAGCGGTCACGGACCGCTCCCAGCACATTAACCCCTAGCACACCGCGATCAAACATGATCGCGGTGTACTGGGGGCACAGGGGAGGATCGCGCAGGGTGGGGGCTCCCTGCGCACCCCCCTGAGACCCTCAGACCAGCGCGATGTGATCGCGCTGTTCTGAGGGCTTCCTCCCTCCCAGGACCCGGATCCAAGATGGCGCCGGGGTCCTGGAGGGAGGCGGCTTCCTCAGTGCCTGCTGAGAGCAGGCACTGAGAAGCCTGCAGCTATGCCTGAGCGATCGCTGTCACACTGTCACACCAGCGATTTGATAAAATACAGTGATGTCCCACCCTGGGACAAAGTAAAAAAGTTAAAAAAATAAAAATAAACATGTTATAAAAAAAAAATCCAAATAAATTAAAAAAAAAAAAATATTCCCCAATAAATTCATTTCTTCCTGTAAATAAAAAAAACAAAACAATAAAAGTACACATATTTGGTATCGCCGTGTCCGTAACGACCCCCCTATAAAACTGTCCCACTAGTTAACCCCTTTAGTGAACCCCTTAAAAAAAAAAAAAAAAACAAAGCAAAAAATCAATGCTTTATCATCATACCGCCGAACAAAAAGTGGAATAACGCGCGATCAAAAAGACCGATATAAATAAACCTGGTACCGCTGAAAACGTCATCTTGTCCCGCAAAAAACGAGCTGCCATACAGCATCATCAGCGAAAAAATAAAAAAGTTATAGCTCGCAGAATAAAGCGATGCAAAAATAATTATTTTTTATATAAAATGGTTTTTATTCTATGAAAGCGCCAAAACATAAAAAAATGATATAAATGAGGTATCGCCATAATCGTACTGACCCGAAGAATAAAACTGCTTTATCAATTTTACCACACGCGGAACAATAAAAACACCTCCCCCAAAAGAAATTCATGAATTGCTGATTTTTGTTCATTCTAACCTCCCAAAAATCGAAATAAAAAGCGATCAAAAAATGTCACCTGCTCAAAAATTGTACAAATAAAAACGTCAACTCGTACCGCAAAAAATAAGACCTCACATGACTCTCTGGGCCAAAATATGCAAAAATTATAGCTCTCAAAATGTGGCGATGCAAAAAACTATTTTTGCAATAAAAAGCGTCTTTTAGCGTGACAGCTGCCAATCATAAAAACCCGCTATAAATAGTAAATCAAACCCCCCTTTATCACCCCCTTAGTTAGGGAAAAATAATAAAATTAAAAAAATGTAGGGTTGCGGCTAAAGTTAGGGTTAGGGTTGGCGCTAAAGTTAGGATTAGGGTTAGGGTTGGGATTAGGGGTGTGTTAGGGTTAGGTTTGTGGTTAGGGTTGGGACTAGGGTTAGGGGTGTGTTGGGGTTAGGGTTGGAGTTAGAATTGGGGGGTTTCCGCTGTGTAGGCACATCAGGGGCTCTCCAAATGTGACATGGCGTCTGATCTCAATTCCAGCCAATTCTGCGTTGAAAAAGTCAAACGGTGCTCCTTCACTTCTGAGCTCTGCTATGTGTCCAAACAGTAGTTTATCCCCACATATGGGGTATCAGCGTACTCTGGACCCCAAGAGTTATTGTGCAATTTGTCCTATTTCTTCTGTTACCCTTGGGAAAATAAAAAACGGGGCGAAAATATAATTTTTGTACAAAAAAAATTATTTTTTTGTTTTTACGGCTGTACATTAAAAACTTCTGTGAAGCACTTGGGGCTTCATAGCGCTCACCACACACCTAGATAAGTTCCTTGTGGGGTCTATTTTCCAAAATGGGGTCACTTGTTGGGGATTTCCACTGTTTAGGCGCATCAGGGGCTCTCCAATTGCGACATGACGCCCCCAGACCATTTCATCAAAGTCTGCAATCCAAAACGTCACTACTTCCCTTCCGAGCCCCAACGTGTACCCATACAGTAGTTTTCTCCCACATATTGGGTATCAGCGTACTCAGGACAAATTGGGCAACAACTTTTGGGGTCCAATTTCTCCTGTTACCCTTGTAAAAATAAAATATTGGGGCGAAAAAATCATTTTTGCAAAAAAAAAAAAAGATTTTTTATTTTTACGGCTGTGCGTTATAAACTTCTGTGAAGCACTTCGGGGTTCAAAGTGCTCACCACACATCTAGATAAGTTCCTTGTGGGGTCTATTTCCAAAATGGGGTCACTTGTGGGGGGTTTCCACTGTTTAGGCGCATCAGGGGCTCTCCAAATGCGACATGACGCACCCAGACCATTCCATCAAAGTCTGCAATCCAAAACGTCACTACTTCCCTTCCGAGCCCTGACGTGCGCCCATACAGTAGTTTTCTCCCACATATTGGGTATCAGCGTACTCAGGACAAATTGGACAACAACTTTTGGGGTCCAATTTCTCCTGTTACCCTTGTGAAAATAAAATATTGGGGGCGAAAAAATCATTTTTGTAAAAAAAAAAAAGATTTTTTATTTTTACGGCTGTGCGTTATAAACTTCTGTGAAGCACTTCGGGGTTCAAAGTGCTCACCACACATCTAGATAAGTTCCTTGTGGGGTCTATTTGCCAAAATGGGGTCACTTGTGGGGGGTTTCCACTGTTTAGGTGCATCAGGGGCTCTCCAAATGTGACATGACGCCCCCAGACCATTCCATCAAAGTCTGCAATCCAAAACGTCACTACTTCCCTTCCGAGCCCCGACGTGTGCCCATACAGTAGTTTTCGCGCCACATATTGGGTATCAGTGTACTCAGGACAAATTGGACAACAACTTTTGCGTTCCAATTTCTTCTGTTACCCTTGTGAAAATAAAATATTGGGGGCGAAAAAATCTTTTTTGTAAAAAAAAAAAAAAGATTTTTTATTTTACGGCTGTACGTTATAAACTTTAGTGAAACACCTGGGGGTTCAAAGTTCTCACCACACATCTAGATAAGTTCCTTGAGGGGTCTAGTTTCCAAAATGGTGTCATTTATGGGGGTTTCCACTGTTTAGGCAGATCAGGAGCTCTCCAAACACGACATGGCGTCCAGCCAATTCTGCGTTGAAAAAGTCAGACGGCGCTCATTCCCTTCCAAACTCTGCCATGCACCCAAACAGTGGTTTACCCCCACATATGGGGTATCAGCGCACTCAGGACAAATTGCACAATAACTTTTGGAGTCTTGATACCCTTGGAAAAATAAAAATTGGGGTGAAAAGATCATTTTTGTGGAAAAAATATGATTTTTAAATTTTACGGCTCTACGTTATAAACTTGTGTGAAGCACTTGGGGGTTCAAATTGCTCATCAAAAATCTAGATAAGTTCCTTAGGGGGTCTAGTTTCCCAAATGGGGTCATTTGTGGGGGGTTTCCACTGTTTAGGCACATCAGGGGCTCTCCAAATGCAACATGGCATCCAAACTCAATTCCAGCCAATTTTGGTTGGAAAAAGTCAAATGGTGCTCCTTCCATTCCGAGCTCTGCCGTGCGCCCAAACAGTGGTTCCCCCCCACATATGGGGTATCAGCGTACTCAGGACAAATTGTACAACAACTTATGTGGTCCAATTTCTCCTGTTACCCTTGGGAAAATAAAAAATTAGTGACTAAAAGATAATTTTTGTGGGAAAAAAAATAGGATTTTTTATTTTCATGCCCGGGCATTATAAACTTGTGTGAAGCACTTGGGGGTTCAAAGTGCTCACCAAAGATCTAGATAAGTTCCTTAGGGGGTCTAGTTTCCAAAATGGGGTCACTTGTGGGGGGTTTCCACTGTTTAGGCTCATCTGGGGCACTGCAAACGGAACATGACCCCATTAACGTCTGCATTCCAAAACGTTACTACTTCCTTTCCAAGCCCTGCCGTGCGCCCAAACAGTTTCCCCCCCCCACATATGGGGTATCAGCGTACTCAGGACAAATTGGACAACAACTTTTGGGGTCCAATTTCCTTGGGAAAATTCAAAAATTTGGGACTAAAAAATAATTTTTGTGGAAAATTGATTTTTTTTTTTTTCACACCCAGGCTTTATAAACTTTTGTGAAACACTTGAGGGTTCAAAGTGCTCACAACAGATCTAGATAAGTACCTTAGGGGGTCTAGTTTCCAAAATGGTGTCACTTGTGGGGGGTTTCCACTGTTTAGGCGCATCAGGGGCTCTCCAAACGCGACATGGCATCCAATCTAAATTCCAGCCAATTTTAGTTTGAAAAAGTCAAACGTCGCTCCTTCCCTTACGAGCTCTGCCGTGTGCCCAAACAGTGGTTTTCCCCCACATATGGGGTATTGGCGTACTCAGGAGAAGTTGCATAACAACCTTATCTGTCCATTTTCCTTTTACCCTTGTGAAAATAAAAAAAAGTTTGTAAAAGATCATTTTTGTGGCTAAAAAGTAAAATATTCATTTTTTCCTTCCACGTTGCTTTAGTTACTGTGAAGCACCTGAAGGGTTAATAAACTTCTTGAATGTGGTTTTGAGTACCTTGAGGGGTGCAGTTTTTAGAATGGTGTCACTTTTGGGTATTTTCTGCCATATAGACCGCTCAAAGTGACTTCAAATGTGAGGTGGTCCCTAAAAAAAATGGCTTTGTAAATTTTGTTGTAAAAATGAGAAATCGCTGGTCAACTTTTAACCCTTATAACTTCCTAACAAAAAAAAATTTTGGTTCCAAAATTGTGCTGATGTAAAGTAGACATGTGGGTGTGTGGCCCAGCTATGCAGGCACACATAAAAATCCAGGAGAATGCACAGGAAGGTAATCGCAAAAGCTTGCTATTCATGCACTTCACTCACACTTTCAGACACACCCACTAGGGTATAGGAGGTAGTGACACGTAGCAGAGACCATTCAAGCTTCCTGTCTAAGGACAGTGCAGATCAGTCAGTCAGTTTCCTGTCTTCAGACAGTGCAGTTCAGTGCCAGTTCAGTCTGGACTTGGAGAGGAGAGAGGACTGAATCCTCGCAGAGCTAGCGTAGCTCACCTGACAAAGAAGTGGAGGCTAGTACGGGTGAAGTGGATCATCCTAGCCTAGTCAGAGCTACCCTTAATCAGTACCTCAGCAGAAGCTGAAGCAAGGAGGATACTGAGATCGGCTCAGCGAGCTCTGGAGAAAGCTGACTTTTCCATCGAAAGCTACAAGTGCTTATGCTAAGAGCGAGAGCAGGGCGAAGGGCGCAGTGGAGAAGGACAGAGAAGTGCTTCAGGTACCAGATTACCTGCCCTAATTCACCGGACACCGGAGTCCGAGGCATTGCTAGAGCTTCATGCTTAGTGATAAGAAAACCGGAGGCTTTCTGGACTACAGGTCGCAGAAGGCAGCTCAAAGTGTCGATACGTAACTGGAGTCAGGAGAACAGGAGTCTAGCGGGACGCTGCAGAAATAGACTTAGTTCTACCACTGAAAAGGCTCTACCACTATGTCGGCCGGGCGTAGTTGCTATTGAAAGAGTTAACTTCACTTCACGCAAGTTTGGACTCAGATACATATTGAAGTTAAGGAGGCCTCTAACCTGCTCAGCGGTTACCCGAATGTGCATTCTCCACCCCGACCAGCTCCCCGGGACCTGCTTGAACCATCTACCAGTAAAGGTATGAAAAGAAGCTGCATTGTGTGTGACTGAATTCTTAATTACACCCTGCATCATCACCATAGACTTCCAGGGTCCAGTCTCACCTGTGGGAGACTTACCACCCAGCTGCCCCCATAACATCCCCTGTGAAGATCCTAATAGCAGCGCTGGTCCAATTAACCAAATACCACAGGTGGCGTCACGAACTGCCTATCCTAATAATCCCCTGTAAATATCCCCCAATGCTTGACTGCCAGGGCCACGGACCGAGTCCCGCTGCCAGTGACAACTCCCATAGACTTCTATGGGCTCGGCTCCGAGTACCCCATAGCCCTGGTATCCACAATTGTGGGGCGAGTCATGGGAAATGTTATTTCTTAACTATTTTGTGTGATATATTTCTCTGTTTTAAGGGAATAAAAATTCAAAGTTTGAAAATTGCAAAATTTTTAAAATTTTCGCCATATTTGCGTTTTTTTCAAAAATAAACGCAAGTTATATCGAAGAAATTTTACCACTAACATGAAGTACAATATGTCACGAGAAAACAATCTCAGAATCGCGAAGATCTGTTGAAGCGTTCCAGAGTTATAACCTCATAAAGAGACAGTGGTCAGAATTGTAAAAATTGGCCCGGTCATTAACGTGCAAACCACCCTTGGGGGTGAAGGGGTTAAACGCCTAGGAAGCCTTTGATGGTGTTTTTTCTTAATTATTCTAATTTACTGAGATAATGACTTTTGGGTTTTCATTGGCTGTAAGCCATAATCATCAACATTAACAGAAATAAACACGTGAAATAGATCACTCTGTTTGTAATAACTCTATATAATATAGAAGTTTCACTTTTTGTATTGAAGAACTGAAATAAACTAACTTTTTGATGATATTCTAATTTTGTGAGAAGCACCTGTACTTAGCTTAATGGCATCTTCTGCTGATGCATCCCCCCCTCTTTTGGTCATTCATTGGTTCATCAGGGAGTTCCTTCAATCAGGACAAGAAAAGGAAACCATAAGCCATATTGCAATGAGGATAATAGCTCACAGGCCCATGACATATGTCCCCACATAGCCCCCTACATACAATATGAGCCCCCACACAGCCCCCTATATACAGTATGAGACCCCACAGTGCCCCGTACATACAGTATAAGATCACACACCGCCCTTATATACATTATGAGTCAACATACAGACCCTACAAACAGTATGAGCCCACACATAGCTCCCTATACAAAGTAAGAGCTTGCACATAGCTTCCTATATACAGTATGAGCCTCCATAAATCCTCCTATATACAGTATGAGCCCCATATAGCCACTTATATACAGTATGAGCCCTCACATAGCCCACAATATGCAGTACAAGCCCCACATAGTCTCCTATATACAGTTTGAGCCCTCACATAGCCTCAAATATACAGTACGAGCCCCCACATAGCATCCTATATACAGTATGAGCACACACATAGCTCTCTATATAAAGTATACGCCTGTGAATAGCTCCAATATGGTACATTATGTGCACAGATATATAATGCACTGTACTGATCACACCTGGACCTGCCTAGAGGATCCCACATATTACAAATGGATCCATATAGTATAATCTGGGATGTCCTGTTGGTCTAAGTTGATCAGTAAGTGCAGGATCCTGTATGCTGAAGTCTGTGGTTGGTCTTCTGGGGCTCAGTGTGATTTAGTACAGATGTCTGAATTTTACTGGAGATTGGGTGAAGCTGAAGCCGATCACCTGGCACTGACAGAGTGACCCGATCTGCAGCAAAATCCAGACTCCTGCAATAACTCACACTGAGACCCAGCAGAGAGGCAGCTGACCTGACAGTATTGAGAAAACTTTTTGACAGTGAGGGTGATGAATGAGTGGAACAGGCTGCCATGAGAGGTGGTGAGTTCTCCTTCAATAGAAGTGTTCAAGCAGAGGCTGGTAAGTCATCTGCCTGAGATGGTTTCATGAATCCTGCATTGAGCAGGGGGTTGGTCACGAGGATAATGGGGGTCTCTTCCAACTCTAACATTCTAGGATGCTATGATTCTATGAATCCTATATGAATTTATCAGGTGAGCATTGTTCTGCTGCCCCCTCACTCTAGACATCCTGCCCTGACACTATGATAGATGTCCTCATATTAACCGCCATGCACTTAGGTCTCCAGCAGGATGAAGCAGCTCCAGGTGCGCTGTGTGACATCACTTCTGCAGACGCAGGACACAGCGTGCAGTGGACATGCCTGACTCACTGTGATGTGGTCGGGGCTGCCTCCTCTGCTAGTTATACAGTGATATATCCCCTCCTCTGCTAGTTATACAGTGACACATCCCCTCCTCTGTTACTTATACAGTGACACATCCCCTCCTTTGCTAGTTATACAGTGACACATCCCCTCCTCTGCTAGTTATACAGTGATACATCCCCTCCTCTGCTAGTTATACAGTGATACATCCCCTCCTCTGTTACTTATACAGTGACACATCCCCTCCTTTGCTAGTTATGAGTCGCACGTAACAGGGCTATGGGGTACTCGGCACCGAGCCCGTTCACTTCACTGGGGGATGTCACGGGTAGCGCAGCTCGGTCCGTTGCCCTGGGCGCTCACTAAAGGGGGATATTTACAGGGGATTGTAGAAATGTTCGTGACGCCACCTGTGGTTTCTGATCAGGGTGACCAGCGCTGCAGGGTGAATCCTCTGAGGGGTTGTTACTGGGCAGCAAGGTGTTAAGTCTTCCACAGGTAAGACTGATCCCTCGAGGTATATGGCGGTGTAGGGGTGAAGGAGCAATAATGCAGACACACACAAGACAGTCTCTTTCTGTACCTTTACTGGTGATGAAGTTGCAGGCACGTCCCGGGAGGCCGTCAGGGTGGAGGATGCACGTCCAGCAATCCACTGAGTAGGTGTAAGGCCTCCTTACGTCCTTATGTGTGTGAGTTTCTAACTTGCATAAAACAGAGTTTAACTCCTTCTCTTTGCTACGCCCGGCTGATCTTGTGATGAGGTCTTCTTGTGGACAGAACAGTGTCTCTATGGCGGTACCTGCCAGACCCCCGTCTTCCTAACCTCGGTTATGTATCAGCACTGCTGGGCCCCTGCGACTTAAAGTCCAGGGTGTCCGGTTTTTCCCACTAGCTGTGATGATACTAGCAAGCTCGGACCCGGTGTCCGGTGGTGCAGAGTGGAGGTAAGCTATCAATGCTGGTTGACCTCTGTCACTCTCTCTTTTCCCTTTTCCACTTGCCTGTCGTCCTACTCGCACATTTAACATAAGCACAGGCAGCAGTTGTCATGGGTGTATCGCCACGAGGATCGTCACGATTACACACTCTGACTTCTCACAGCTGAGTTGCTGTTTCTTTGTGTTTGGTAATGAGGGAGTTAATTTTACCTAGCTCTTTGCTAAGACTAGGTCCAACCTCGCCCGGCTGCTTTTGATTATTTACTAATTAGCTTCCTTTATATTCCTGCCAGTCTGTGTGTTAGATGCCGGTGAAAGCATTCATGTAGTCTAGCAGACTGGATTGGTTCTGAGAATACTTAAGCTAAGAGCTCCTTAGTTGTTTTTACTCTTATAGCTTATAGTTTATCTCTGAGACCTTAGGTGTTCCTACTGTGTGTAAGTGTTGTATGTAAGACTTTATTTACTTTATTTCTTGTCTTTCTTGTATGTCTTTCTGTTCATTAACCGTTACCTGTTCATTCCCTTTGGTGGTAATCAGGGTCCTTCTTAGGACTAGATTACAGTTGGCAGGGATTGATAGGAGACAGGGTTTACGCTGGTGGCCTGGACCTCTGTACCTTTAACAGTACCTCCAGGTAGAGGGATTAGTTAGGACCCCAGTTTAGGGTCAGCATAGACCCCGGTCACCCTCTAGCCGGAGACAGCGTATAACGGATTCCGTATTGACCCACTGGACATTCTGTCAGGTAATTCTATGTTATCATATATCTATGCGCATGTTATATAGTATGTTGCCCTTTTGATATAGATTACTGTCATCACATATATATATCTGCTATACAGCGTGACATTTTCACCGGCCCATACTAAAGATTCTCCCCAGCTGTCATGGATCCAGTAGCCCAGCTGGCCCGGCAGTTGCAGGGGTTGTCCATGGAGTTTGCAGACATTAAGTCCAAGGTTTTGTCCCCCCCGGAGCAAACCAGATCTGAACCTAAGGTTGCTCTCCCGGACAGGTTCACTGGTGGGCGGGACAAATTTTTTACTTTCCGGGAGGCATGTAAATTGTACTTTCGGCTGCGGCCTCGGTCATCTGGGAGTGAAGAGCAGAGGGTGGGAATTGTTATCTCGCTCTTACAAGGGGACCCTCAATCTTGGGCGTTCTCTATTCCTCCAGGCTCCCCAGATCTCCAGTCAGTGGATCGATTTTTTACTGCCCTGGGTCTGGTATATGATGATCCGGATCGTGTTTCCCTTGCTGAAACAAAGTTACGTAAAATACGGCAAGGAAATCGTCCAGCGGAGGAATATTCTTCTGAGTTCCGTAGATGGGCAACAGATACTCAGTGGAATGACCCAGCTCTTAGGAGCCAGTTTTGTCAAGGGTTGTCTGACAAATTAAAAGATGTGTTGGCTCAGTATGATTCTCCTCCATCACTGGAGGCTGCTATGGCCCTCGCTATTCGCATTGATAGACGAATTCGGGGAAGACGCGAGGTAACTCCGCCTCCCGTGATGACTCCACCTACTACTAAAGTCCCTTATCATGAGGTTCCCCTGGTCTGTTCTGAGGAACCCATGCAGTTGGGAGGGACATCCTTTGGTAGGAGGGAATCGGCGGTGCACCGCAAGACTAGAAGGTGTTTCTTTTGCGGGAGAGAGGGACATTTTGTTGGGGGGTGTCCATCCCGGGCCTCTTTGAGCAAAGGAGTTAACCTGGGAGTGTGTATTTCGTCCCCAAATCCCTCTCAGTTTCTCGTGCCTGCGGAGGTGGTGATTGGTACTAGAACTGAGAGGATTTCTGTTTTTCTTGATAGTGGGTCCGGGGCTAATCTGGTGGACGCTCGGTTTGCCCAGGTGCATGGTATGCAACTGAGTGTATTGGCCAAACCGGTCCCTATAGTCTCTATTGATTCTAGACCTCTCGGTCAAGGTAGCTTGGTACAAGCTGTTCATAACATAGATCTTCGAGTAGGGCAATACATAAAGAGCAATTGTCTTGTTATGTGTTGGAGGGTCTACCTACTCCTATTGTGTTGGGACTTCCTTGGTTGGCTAAACATAACCCAGTGATTGATTGGCAATCCGGAAAGATTAGCCAGTGGGGTGAATTTTGCAGGAATAACTGCATGAGCACGGTCATCGGTGCGGTTGTGCCTAGGACTTTGTCTCCTTTTCTGAAGGACTTTGGGGAGATGTTCTCAGAGGAGGGGTGTAAAGAGTTACCTCCTCATCGCGCATATGACTGCTCAATAAAGTTGCTTCCTGATGCCTTATCTCGTACTTTCCCAGGGGCCGGGAGGACGGATGATCCGGTTCCTATTCCTCAGGAGGGAGTTGTAGTGTCAGCTGTATGCTCTGAGCTTGAGGGGGAGGTATTGGGGGCTCAGGGGACGCCCCTGTGGGACTTCCAGGGAGACTGATAGTTCCAGATCGGTTAAGACTGAAGGTTACGGGAACCATTACAAACGGATGGCTGATAGGGGGAGAGTTTCTGGTCTAGATCTGAAGGTGAACGATCTGGTTTGGTTGTCTACCAGGAATATAAAACTTAAAGTTTCCTCCTGGAGGTTGGGTCCCAGATTCATCGGGCCGTACAGGATCAGTTCCATAATTAATCCTGTGGCATTTCGTCTGGACCTCCCGCCTACGTTTAAAATTCATAATGTGTTTCACCAGTCATACCGTCACCTCTACCTCCTCCTTCAGTGGTGGTCAATGATAACGTGGAATTTCATGGGTCGAAAATCATTGACTCACGTCTCAGTCACCGATCCCTTCAGTACTTGGTTCATTGGAGGGGTATGGTCCTGTGGAGAGGACGTGGGTCCCTGCGTCTGATGTTAACGCAGATCGATTGGTTCGGACCTTTCACACAACTCACCCGGGCAGACCTGGCCCTGAGGGTCCGGAGTCCCCTCGTAGAGGGGGGGGGTACTGTCATGGGTGTATCGCCACGAGGATCGTCGCGATTACACACTCTGACTTCTCACAGCTGAGTTGCTGTTTCTTTGTGTTTGGTAATGAGGGAGTTAATTTTACCTAGCTCTTTGCTAAGACTAGGTCCAGCCTCGCCCGGCTGCTTTTGATTATTTACTAATTAGCTTCCTTTATATTCCTGCCAGTCTGTGTGTTAGATGCCGGTGAAAGCATTCATGTAGTCTAGCAGACTGGATCGGTTCTGAGAATACTTAAGCTAAGAGCTCCTTAGTTGTTTTTACTCTTATAGCTTATAGTTTATCTCTGAGACCTTAGGTGTTCCTACTGTGTGTGTGTTGTATGTAAGACTTTTTTACTTTATTTCTTGTCTTTCTTGTATGTCTTTCTGTTCATTAACCGTTACCTGCTCATTCCCTTTGGTGGTAATCAGGGTCCTTCTTAGGACTAGATTACAGTTGGCAGGGATTGATAGGAGACAGGGTTTACGCTGGTGGCCTGGACCTCTGTACCTTTAACAGTACCTCCAGGTAGAGGGATTAGTTAGGACCCCAGTTTAGGGTCAGCATAGACCCCGGTCACCCTCTAGCCGGAGACAGCGTATAACGGATTCCGTATTGACCCACTGGACATTCTGTCAGGTAATTCTATGTTATCATATATCTATGCGCATGTTATATAGTATGTTGCCGTTTTGATATAGATTACTGTCATCACATATATATATCTGCTATACAGCGTGACAGCAGTAGATGTCAGCTATCTCGTTCAGACTTCCTCAGCCCTCAGGCTAATCTGACAGGAGTCTCTCCCCGGTGTTCTGAGGAGATCTTATCTCTCCCTCACAGCTCGTCTGAGGTAACTGCCGTTCTGAGATGTTCTGCTGTTCTGAGGTAACACCAATGACTAGCTAACTCGCAGCTAGACTGCCTTCATCCCACTACTGTCTCAAGGGCTCCCTCTGGTGGAACCAGGAAAAATGTGAAGTGTTGTGTGCTTATAGATTATCATGGATTTACCTTTCCGTGCATCCTCCAGGGAGACAAGTGGCTCCAGTCACAGCTGGGCTACACATCCCCCCCTAGTTAATATCAGCACTCCCGGGCTGAAAAAGAAAACAATTTTTATAACATCAACAATAACATAACTAAGGACACTTTAACGTTACAATGTGTACAAATGGCAAATAGAAAATATCAAAATACTTTCACACAATAAATACAGAATTCTTGTGGAGGACCCGCACCAAACCTCCCACGGTGGTCCTGGGTGGGCTGCAGGACTTCTTTGCTGCAGACCTCACTCAAGGCCACACCATACGGGTTTTTCTTCTGAGGTAGAATGGTTTACGTAAAACCAAGATGGGGGCACTGAGTGCCAACTATTTACAACACAGTTTTTGGGCTGGCAAAGTCCTCAGCCACGCAGTCCTTTAAAAGAAACACATTTCACATATCACATTACCCAACTGGGGTATACTACTTCAGCATGTAAACATTATCATCATATAACATTCTCAATAAAGTGCAATTCTCTTCATAACTTTGTACAGTTCAGTAAACCCTGTCTGGTCCTACTGGATTAATTTGCTAGAACTACTCTTGGTACCTAACAGGTAACCTTCCTTTTGTCGTGCGTACTGACCTACGTGGTGTGGTGTCAGGTATAGTAGCATCTGGCCTATCTGTCCTGCGTGCTGGCAAACTGTAATACTGCCTTAACCTCTCTAGGGATCTGGCAAGCATACTTGTGGCTGGGTGATGCGGTTCTGTTTCACCAGGGGATTCTTCTGGTAGTTCCACGTCTTGAGGTTCCATTTCTTGAGACTCTACTTCTGGAGGTGCTACAGGAGCAGGTTCCTCTTGAACTATTTCTTCTCCTGCGGCAACTGGCTCAACTGGACGTTCAAGCGCTTCTTGTGGTTGGTAAAATTGAAGTACTGGAATAATCACAGCATCCCCGATACAAGGCCAATCTGCAGGAAAATCTCCTAAGTCCGTGTGTATGACTTCACCTGGTTTCTCTTTTTCCATAACAAGTTCTTCCTCGGGAAGTTTTAACATGTCTGGACACAGTTTTAGGTAGTCTCTTGATACAGTGGTGGTCGTCTTTCCTCCATCTTTGCTAATGGTACAGGTTTTCCTGTTGTCAAACTTGGAATTTTGCACGACATATGGCTCTTTTTCCCACTGATCATCCAATTTGTGCATTCTTCTTTTTCTTTTTAGCACAATTTCTCCAGGCATAAAAGGTTTAGCTGGCGCACCTTTGTTGTAGTTCTCCTCTTGCTTTTCCCTTATTTTATTGAGACTATCTTCCACGCAGGCTTGTACTCTCCTGTACTGTTCCTGTCGGTTCGTGTCCCAATCTTCAGTAGTAACATCAGCTTCTGGTTCTACAACACCAAGTTCCAAATCCATGGGCAGTTTTCCTGGTCTTGCTCGCATAAGGTAGGCTGGAGTGCAGTTGGTGGAACTCACCGGTATGTGATTGTACAGATCTACCAGGTCAGGTAGTAGGTCTGGCCACCGATTCCTCTCCTCAAGTGGTACCATCTTCAGCAGATCAATGACTATGTGATTCATCTTCTCACAGAGACCATTGGTTTGGGGGTGGTATGGTGTGGTTCTTATCTTCTTACACCCGTACAAGTGACAGAATTCTTTAAACAATTCGGCTTCAAAGGCAGGACCCTGATCAGTTAACACTTGCTCTGGATATCCATGGGGTCTGCAGAAATATGCTTGAAACGTCTTTGCTGCTGTTTCAGCTGTCAGATCTTTGACAGGGGCGACCACCAGGAACCTGGAGTAGTGATCCACCATGGTCAGGGCATATGAGTATCCTGACCGGCTGGGTGACAACTTTACATGGTCCAAGGCCACGATCTCCAAGGGACGAGTCGTCTTGATGGGCTGCAGGGGTGCTTTCTGACTACTGTAGTCTTTTCTTCGGAGGCTACAGGATGCACAGTTTTTACACCATTTCTCGATGGAACTACGCATTCCCACCCAGTAGAAACGACACTTCAGCAGGGTTTCCAGCTTCTTCCAGCCAAAGTGCCCCGCTCGATCGTGGTAAGCTTCCAACACCATCTGGATGTCCGTTCTTGGAACTACTATCTGCCATACCATCTCATAGGTTCTGGGGTTGACGTACCTTCGGCACAGCTTCTCTGGGTAGATAAACAGCCGGCTTCTCTCATTCCACAGCTGCTTTGCTTGTTGAGACGCATCCTTCTCCAAGGAGGAACCTTCCTGAGTTATCAGCTCCTTGATACGACTGACAACTGGGTCACTGTTCTGAGTCTCCTTCCAGCTGTGGTGAGGTAAAGGGTTTAACGTCTTACCACGCTGCTTCCTGTAGGCTCGTTGCTCGTGGATCATCCCATTTCTGTGGAATGCAGGTAGCTCAATCTCTTCTAGGTCATCCAATTCCTCTTCCGTGTCGGACTCATGCGGCTTTCTGGACAAGGCGTCAGCGTTGGCGTTCTTACGGCCCGCCCTGTACTTGATGGTAAATTGATAGTTCGACAGCCGAGCCATCCAACGTTGCTCCATGGCTCCCAGCTTGGCTGTTTCAAGATGTGTCAAGGGGTTATTGTCAGTGTAAGCAGTGAACTTGCTGGAGGCTAGGTAATGCTTGAATCTTTCTGTAATGGCCCAGACCAGCGCCAGGAACTCCAACTTGAAGCTGCTATAGTTCTCTGGGTTTCTCTCGGTCGGCCGGAGCCTCCTGCTTGCATATGTGATGACTTTCTCCAGGCCATTTTGCTTCTGACTGAGGACAGCTCCCAATCCTTCATTGCTGGCATCAGTGTACAGCAGGAACGGCTGGCTATAGTCAGGGTAGGCTAAGATCTCATCGCCTGTCAGGATCTCCTTCATCTCCTTAAATGCCTCAGCTTGTTCTTTACCCCAGTGGAATGGAGGATTTCTGCTCTTGAGGGGCTGTCCTACCAGAAGGTCCTGCAGAGGCGCTGCTTTCTTGGTGTAGTCCTTTACAAACCTCCGGTAGTAACCTGTCAGTCCCAGGAACTGGCGCACCTCCTTGAGATTCTTCGGCTCCGGCCATTTCTGGATGGCAGTGACCTTCTCGGGGTCTGGCGCTACTCCTTCTGAGCTGACAATATGTCCCAAGTACTGTACCTTTTGTTTGAGCAGATGGCACTTTGAAGGCTTCAGTTTCATCCCATACTTGGACAGTGACTCGAATACCTCCGCCAGGTGCTTCAGATGATCCTCATACGTCTTGGAGTACACAATTACGTCGTCCAGGTACAGCAACACGGTTTCAAAGTTGAGATGTCCCAGGCAACTCTCCATCACTCTCTGGAACGTTCCCGGGGCACTGCTGAGTCCAAACGGCATCCTGTCAAACTCACATCGGGGTGGTGAAAGCCGTCTTCTCCCGATCCTCCTCAGCCACAGCTACTTGCCAGAACCCACTAGTGAGGTCAAGGGTGGAAAAGTAGTTAGCAGTTTTTAAGGCAGCTAAGGATTCCTCAATGCGTGGTAAAGGGTATGCATCTTTATGTGTAATACGATTTACTTGTCTGTAATCTACGCACATTCTCATGCTTCCATCCTTTTTCCTAACTAGGACTAGAGGTGCTGCCCAGGGACTACAACTATCCCTTATCACCCCTGCTTCCTTCATGTCACGCAACATTTCCTTAGCTTTCTGGTAGTGTGCTGGAGGTATAGGCCTGTACCGCTCTTTGATGGGAGGATGGCTGCCTGTAGGGATATGATGTTGTACTCCCTTAATTGTCCCAAAGTCAAGTGGGTGTTTGCTAAATACCTGTGTGTACTCCTGTACCACCCGTAGTACTCCTTGTTTCTGGTGGGCTGGAGTGGTGTCTGTCCCGACATGGAGCTGCTGACACCAATCCTTCACCTGGGTTGCTGGGTCATTATCCTCCGCTGGTTGGCGGGAGGCTAAGGACTCTGTCGTGAAAATAGAGTTGTTATCTACGGTATGTAATTTAGCAACTGTGGCATAGCGTGGTAAATTCACTTCATCTTCTCCCCAGTTGAGAAGACGTACTGGTACTCTCCCATTTCGTACTTCTACTACCCCTCTAGCAGTCAAGAGTGTAGGTCTGTGCTCTGAACAATGGGGCTCTACTACTGCTTGGTAGTTCTGTCCTCTCAGACCTATTGCTGCTCTACACCATATAAGCATTTCACTCATTGGGGGTATCACAATGGGGTTCGGGTCTGTCACCCGTACATTACCAATTTCACCATCTGTCAGCTTCGCTTGCTGCTGGCACATCAGGGCCTGGACCTCCCTCTGGATCACTCCCTTTTGCTTTGGCCTGGCAACTTCGGCGAGCTGTTGGAGCAAAAACACAACTTCTCCCAGACAGTTACTAATAATGTTTGTACCTAAAACCACATTTAAGCCATTTTCCTCATTTACAGTTTTTACTACTAAGAGTCCCTGGTCCTTCAGCTCCACTCTGCCCACCTTTACGTCCACGTTTTTGGCTCCTAGTATATCAACAGGGAGACCATTAGAGGCATACACAGCAAAGTCAGGGCTCGGGGGCTGGAGACTGTCCATGGACCAAAACTTATTATACAGGACATCAGGTATGATGGTCACCTGAGATCCAGTGTCCAGCAGGGCAGGGATTGCGATCCCGTCCAGAATGATGGACAGGTAGGGTCTTCCTCCCACAAACCTGCGGTTCCAGTCTGAGGGGCCTGATGAGTCTATTCCTGGGTGTTGGCCCTCGGACCCAGGATCTGCTCGTTTAAAGGACACTATCGGGCTAGATGACCTTCTCTGTTGCAACGGTAGCAGATGATCTCTCGGCGAGGATGGTGCTGATCAGGGGTCGCTCCTGGGGGTGGCGTTGTCCTCCTCTGGTGGGGTGACGTCCTTCTTTTCCTCCGGTTCATCCAAGGGACATCCTCTGGGCAGTCGGCTAGCAGGATCTTTCCTCCTTCTTCCTTCCGCAGTTGCAGGGCACTCATTACAGCGGCCAGGTTTTTAGTCAGCTGGCGCACTTCTGAGCGCAGACAATCCAACTCAGTAGGGGGCGCCACCTGCGTTTTGGCTTCCGCCACCAGCGGGGAAAAGGTGGATGCTGCCGGCTTTAGAGTGGCTTCACCCGGGTGACACTGGGTCGACACCTCGGGCTTCTCCAGGGGTCGCAGTCCTTTTATAGCCATATCTTTTAGGGCATCAAAGGTAGCGTCAGGATGATCCAAGGACCACCAGTGCACAGTCCTGCTTTCAGCTTGGGACCTCAGTCCCCGTACAAACTGTTCATTCAACATTTTGCTTTCATTAATGGCACTTATAGGGTTAACCTGTTTGAGAGTTCGCAGGGCCCCCTGTAGTCGGCAGGCGTAGTCCCTAATACTGTCATCTGGTCTCTGGGAGCATTGGTAAAACCTCATCCGGAGATCTGTTTCAGTGCGGTCCTCAAAAATAGTCTGTAGCTTTAAGAAAATTGAAAGCACTGATTCCTGGTCTGCAGCTGTCCAAGTCTCTACTTCCCTTTCTGCAGCACCAGTCAATTGTCCCAATACCACTGCAGCCCTTTGTTTCTCTGTCATAGGGTACATGTCCATTATGCTGCATATTTTACGCTTAAACCCTGACAGGGTGTCTGGCTTACCGCTATACTGAGGGAGCCACTTTGCTCCAGGCAGGTATGGGAGCGTCAGCGGTACTATCGGGGCCACAGAACCGGGTGAGGGGCCAGCGTTTCCATCCTGCGCGGCAGCACCGGCGGGTAAGTCATTGGAGCGGTCGCCCTCGGCCGCGCTGTCAACTTGCAGCTGCGACATGTCTGCGCCCCCCTAGTTAAGCGTGGCCTACCTTCTCCTGAAGGCTGCAGCTCTCCGGGCCTAGCGATGTGGAAGGACCTGCTGCCGCGTCAGCGTTGGGGGCGTGTTCGGGACTCCGCGCGCTTTCTGCAGGTACGCCCCTTCTCCTTGCGCTGTAGCGCTTTACTTTGGCGGGCAATGGCGGACAATTGGCGCCAAAAATCTCAAAAACAGCAACAAAGTCTATAGCAAAAAAACAGTCCAATTCAGGCACACAGGACTCACATATAGCGAGCTTCTTATCCTGTTTGTGACGCCAAGTTAGATGAGTCGCACGTAACAGGGCTATGGGGTTCTCGTCACCGAGCCCGTTCACTTCACTGGGGGATGTCACGGGTAGCGCAGCTCGGTCCGTTGCCCTGGGCGCTCACTAAAGGGGGATATTTACAGGGGATTGTAGAAATGTTCGTGACGCCACCTGTGTTTTCTGATCAGGGTGACCAGCGCTGCAGGGTGAATCCTCTGAGGGGTTGTTACTGGGCAGCAAGGTGTTAAGTCTTCCACAGGTAAGACTGATCCCTCGAGGTATATGGTGGTGTAGGGGTGAAGGAGCAATAATGCAGACACACACAAGACAGTCTCTTTCTGTACCTTTACTGGTGATGAAGTTGCAGGCACGTCCCGGGAGGCCGTCAGGGTGGAGGATGCACGTCCAGCAATCCACTGAGTAGGTGTGAGGCCTCCTTACGTCCTTATGTGTGTGAGTTTCTAACTTGCATAAAACAGAGTTTAACTCCTTCTCTTTGCTACGCCCGGCTGATCTTGTGATGAGGTCTTCTTGTGGACAGAACTGTGTCTCTATGGCGCTACCTGCCAGACCCCCATCTTCCTAACCTCAGTTACGTATCAGCACTGCTGGGCCCCTGCGACTTAAAGTCCAGGGCCTTCGGTTTTTCCCACTAGCTGTGAAGATACTAGCAAGTTCGGACCCGGTGTCCGGTGGTGCAGAGTGGAGGTAAGCTATCAATGCTGGTTGACCTCTGTCACTCTCTCTTTTCCCTTTTCCACTTGCCTGTCGTCCTACTCGCACATTTAACATAAGCACAGGCAGCAGTAGATGTCAGCTATCTCGTTCAGACTTCCTCAGCCCTCAGGCTAATCTGACAGGAGTCTCTCCCCGGTGTTCTGAGTAGATCTTATCTCTCCCTCACAGCTCGTCTGAGGTAACTGCCGTTCTGAGATGTTCTGCTGTTCTGAGGTAACACCAACGACTAGCTAACTCGCAGCTAGACTGCCTTCATCCCACTACTGTCTCAAGGGCTCCCTCTGGTGGAACCAGGAAAAATGTGAAGTGTTGTGTGCTTATAGATTATCATGGATTTACCTTTCCGTGCATCCTCCAGGGTGACAAGTGGCTCCAGTCACAGCTGGGCTACACAGTTATACACTGACACATCCCCTCTTCTGCTAGTTATACAGTGACACATCCCCTCCTTTGCTAGTTATACAGTGACACATCCCCTCCTCTGCTACTTATACAGTGACACATCCCCTCCTCTGTTACTTATACAGTGACACATCCCCTCCTCTGCTACTTATACAGTGACACATCCCCTCCTCTGCTAGTTATACAGTGATACATCCCCTCCTCTGCTAGTTATACAGTGACACATCCCCTCCTCTGCTAGTTATACAGTGACACATCCCTCCTCTGCTAGTTATACAGTGATACATCCATCCCCTCCTCTGCTAGTTATACAGTGACACATCCCCTCCTCTGCTTGTTATACAGTGACACATCCCCTCCTCTGCTACTTATACAGTGACACATCCCCTCCTCTACTAGTTATACAGTGACACATCCTCTCCTCTGCTACTTATACAGTGACACATCCCCTCCTCTGCTACTTATACAGTGACACATCCCCTCCTCTGCTAGTTATACAGTGATACATCCCCTCCTCTGCTAGTTATACAGTGACACATCCCCTCCTCTGCTAGTTATACAGTGACACATCCTCTCCTCTTGCTACTTATACAGTGACACATCCCTTCCTGTGCTACTTATACAGTGACACATCCCCTCCTCTGCTAGTTAAACAGTGACTCATTCCCTCCTCTGCTAGTTATACAGTGACACATCCCCTCCTCTACTAGTTATACAGTGATACATCCCCTCCTCTGCTAGTTATACAGTGATACGTCCCCTCCTCTGCTAGTTATACAGTGATACATCCCCTCCTCTACTAGTTATACAGTGATACATCCCCTCCTCTGCTAGTTATACAGTGACACATCCCCTCCTCTGCTAGTTATACAGTGACACATCCCCTCCTCTACTAGTTATACAGTGATACGTCCCCTCCTCTGCTAGTTATACAGTGATACATCCCCTCCTCTGCTAGTTATACAGTGATACATCCCCTCCTCTGCTAGTTATACAGTGACACATCCCCTCCACTGCTAGTTATACAGTGACACATCCCCTCCTCTGCTACTTATACAGTGACACATCCCCTCCTCTACTAGTTATACAGTGATATATCCCCTCCTCTGCTAGTTATACAGTGACACATTCCCTCCTCTGCTACTTATACAGTGACACATCCCCTCCTCTGCTACTTATACAGTGACACATCCCCTCCTCTGCTAGTTATACAGTGATTCATCCCCTCCTCTGCTAGTTATACAGTGACACACCCCCTCCTCTACTAGTTATACAGTGATACATCCCCTCCTCTGCTAGTTATACAGTGATACGTCCCCTCCTCTGCTAGTTATACAGTGAAACATCCCCTCCTCTACTAGTTATACAGTGATACATCCCCTCCTCTGCTAGTTATACAGTGATACATCTGAGTCGCACGTACCAGGGCTTTTGGGTACTCGGCACCGAGCCCGTTCACTTCACTGGGGATGTCACGGGTAGCGCAGCTCGGTCCGTTGCCCTGGGCGCTCACTAAAAAGGGGGATATTTACAGGGGATTGTAGAAATGTTCGTGATGCCACCTGTGGTTTCTGATCAGGGTGACCAGCGCTGCAGGGTGAATCCTCTGAGGGTTGGGACAGCAAGGTGTTAAGTCTCCCACAGGTGAGACTGGTCCCTGAAGGTATATGGCAGTGTAGGGGTGCAGGTTCAATAAGGCAGACACACACAAGCAAGTCTCTTTCTGTACCTTTACTGATGGTGAAGTTGCAGGCACATCCCGGGGAGCCGTCAGGGTGGAGGATGCATGTCCAGTAATCCACTGAGTAGGTGTAGGGCCTCCTTACTTCTTTATATGTGTGAGTTTCTGACTTGCATGAAACAAAGCCTAACTCCATGTGAAACAGCTACGCCCGGCTGACATTGTGGTAGAGCCTTCTTTTGGACAGAACTAAGTCTCTATCTGCAGCGTCCTGCTAGACTCCTGTTCTTCCTGACCCCGGTTACGTATCAGCACTGTTGGGCCCCTCTGAGACCTGTAGTGCAGCAGGGTCTCCGGTTTTTCCCACTAGCCGTGAAGGTACTAGCAAGCTCGGACCCGGTGTCCGGTAGTGCAGAGTGGAGGTAAGCTATCGTTGCTATTTCTCCTCAGTCACTCTCTTTCCCTTTTTCCACTTGCCTGTCGTCCTACTCACACCTTTACCATAAGCACAACAGCAGTAGATGTCAGCTTCCTTCCCTTCACCGCTCTCCAAGCGTCGGCACGCTTACTTTCTGAAACAGCTCACTGTTGGACTCACAGTGGACTCAACCTTGACCAGACCAAGTGGCAATCCTTCCCACTACACTGGACTCCACGATATAAGCTGAGTGTTTGCTGAAGTCCTCAGGCTTTCAGATACCGTATTTTTTGGACCATAAGACGCACTTTTTTCCCCCCAAAATTTGGGGGAAAATGGGGGTGCGCCTTATGGTCCCAACATACCAAAAAATACGGTGGCGGCGGCGGTCCCGGTGGCGGCGGCAGCCTTCCTGTGGTGTCTGGCCAGCAGCGGGGCTCTGTGCTGCGTGGGGGGCTCCGCCGGCATTTCCCTCTTAGCCGGACAGCCCCCCGCAGCTCCGCTGCTGCAGCCTCCTGATACATGGCCGCCAGGGGCCTCCGGTGGCGGTCCCGACGAAGTCTTCTGTGCGGTGGTTCCGGGGCAGCAGCCGGCTCTGTGCTGCAGGGGGGCTCCGCCGGCATTTCGGTCTTAGCCGGAAAGCCCCCCGCAGCTCCGCTCCCTCCTGCATCTCGGTGGCGTCCTCAAACATGGCCGCCAGGGGACTCCGGTAAGATGGCCGCCGAATCTCATTCAAGTCTCGGCAACGAGATCTCGTCTCCCGAGATCTTGTCCTGAGCCCCGCAGCACAGAGCCCCGCTGCTGGCCAGACACCACAGAGCACAGGAGGCTGCATTGGGACCACCGCTATGGGATGTGAGTACCATATATTGCACAGCGACCCCACAGAGCACAGCCACCCCACAGAGCACAGCCACCCCACAGGGCATAGCCACCCCACACAGCACAGCCACCCCACACAGCACAGCCACCCCACAGAGCACCCCTGCAACACAGAGCACTTCGGACTGTAAGACGGACCCCCATTTGACACATTATTTTTTTTTCCCTGTTTTCCTTCTGAAAATTTGGGGTGCGTCTTATGGTCCGGTGCGTCTTATAGTCCGAAAAATACGGTAAGTCTTTCTTTCTGGCTAGAGTTCCCTCTCAGAATGTCTGAGGTAACTAGCTCGTCTGCTCTCCAACACGCTCTGACACAGACTAGTGTAATCTGAGCTCTGAGCTAGAATGTCTGTCTAGAATGTCTGCTGCTCTATCTCTCCACACCCTTATATACCTGCGTATTCTAAAGGGCTCCCTCTGGTGGTACCAGGAAAATGTGAAGTGGGAATGAATATCAGGTGATTGTGAATTACCTTTCATGCATCCTCCAGAGTAACATGTGGCACCAAGCGCAGCTGGGCTACACATCCCCCCCTAGTTAATATCAGCACTCCCGGGCTGAAAAAGAAAACAATTTTATAAACATCAACAAAACATAACTCATCCCTTGCGGGAGGTAAGGATACTTCAAACGTTACAATGTGTACAAATGGCAAATAGAAAATATCAAAATACTTTCACACAATAAATACAGAATTCTTGTGGAGGACCCGTACCAAACCTCCCACGGTGGTCCTGGGTGGGCTGCAGGACTTCCTTGCTGCAGACCTCACTCAAGGCCACACCATACGGGTTTTTCTTCTGAGGTAAAATGGCTTACGTAAAACCAAGATGGGGCACTGAGTGCCAACTATTTACAACACAATTTTTGGGCTGGCAAAGTCCTCAGCCACGCAGTCCTTTAAAAGAAACACATTTCACATATCACATTACCCAACTGGGGTATACTACTTCAGCATGTAAACATTATCATCATATAACATTCTCAATAAAGTGCAATTCTCTTCATAACTTTGTACAGTTCAGTAAACCCTGTCTGGGTCCTACTGGTCTTCTTCGAATATAGTAGCACCTTCCACACCTGGGGCTGGAAGTATACGGTGCGCTCTGGAACGCATCACCAGAAGATCGTGTCCTGCTACCAGTGTCTGAGTAGCCACAGTCCTCTTTTCAATTTTGCGATTTGCTGGAGGCCTTACAGGTGCCTCTTCTAAGTACGGATTTGGCTCAATAGGGATCGCTGTAGTAGTCGCTGTGCTCTGCAGCGTTTCCAATTGGGACGCAGGTGCACGCAGTGGCTCAGTTGGGGGGCGCACTAGCAGTCGCTGCGCTCTGTTGCGTCGCAGAATAGGACGCAGGATAGGATGCAGGTGCGCGGCCGGACGCTGATGTGGCTGGGGCTTGGGACGCTGAGACACGGGGTACGTTTCTGGCTTCAGGGACTGGGTCGCTGACTCGGGAGACATTCAGGGCATACCACCCCTTAAGACCCCAGTGCCGCGTGTAGGTGACAACATCCCCTTTTAACAGGTTAGACCCTACATCACAGCGATAAACGAAGATCTTCTGAGAGAACCCGGGCTCGCGTATGTACCCCCAACCTCCTCGGAACTTAGAGGCACACACCGTCCCCTGGCGCCGCGATTCCCGGAGCGTACCTTTGTCTCGCCTGACGTTCTCTTTGTCAGCAAGATCTTTCTCCCGGTACCTCTGGCGAAGCTGCTGCGCCTCTCGCTGCTCCTGCTGCTGTCGCTGCTCCTGCTCACAGCGTCGCCACTCGTTCTCCTTCTGGGCGGCGTATTCCACGTCATCCAGGTACTCCATCTCCTCCCAGTCGATCTCCATCACTTGCGGCTGGGTGTCTTCCGTCGTCGTCCCTACCGGGGAACTGCATTCCGCTGCTGCCTCTGGTTCCAGGCCTGGCTGGCATTCCGGTCCGGGCAGGGCCTCCTCAGCCTCCTTCTCTCCCGCTGCGTTCTCGGCGGAGTCAGGATCAGCTCTTTTGGGGCCGGCCTCCGGTTCTTCCTCAGCCGCTGGTTCCAGTGGTGGCGCGGGTGGCATTTGCGCATCTTGAGGGGAGAGCAGCAGCCGCTGTTTCAGGGCACGCCAGCTCTGCTCCATCGCCTCCATCTCTGCGCGGTGTCGGGCCATATCCCTCAGCGCCGCATCCACCTCTTCCACACGGTACATCATTTCTTCGTCCTCCCGACCTGGGGAAGGTTCGAGTACAGGCTGCACTTCTTCAGGGGAACGGGGTCTGCGCACCGCCATTCCTCCACACAGTGACTCCTGTCCTTCTGCCATCTCACTCCAGGCTAGACTGTATGTTTCATCTGGAACACTCTGGATTTTTCCGTGGAGGTGGGACTTTCGCTTTCTCTTAGCATAGAGGATGAAGAGGAGGCGGATCTCTCTTGCAGTGGGGCAGGCTTGGACATTGTAGTAACATTTAGACAGGGCACCCATTACTTTCGCGCCACGGGGGGGGGTACGCCCACGAATACACGCCCCTCTTCTTCACCAGCGCCTCAGGGCGCGAATATGGCGGCAAAATGGCGGAAAATGGCGCCAAAAATCACAAAAACGCAACACAGTCTTTTGCACAAAACAGTCCACTTTAGGCACACAGGACTCACAAATTGCGAGCTTCGGATCCTGTTCGTGACGCCAAATTAGATGAGTCGCACGTACCAGGGCTTTAGGGTACTCGGCACCGAGCCCATTCACTTCACTGGGGGATGTCACGGGTAGCGCAGCTCGGTCCGTTGCCCTGGGCGCTCACTAAAAAGGGGGATATTTACAGGGGATTGTAGAAATGTTCGTGACGCCACCTGTGGTTTCTGATCAGGGTGACCAGCGCTGCAGGGTGAATCCTCTGAGGGTTGGGGCAGCAAGGTGTTAAGTCTCCCACAGGCGAGACTGGTCCCTCGAGGTATATGGCAGTGTAGGGGTGCAGGTTCAATAAGGCAGACACACACAAGCAAGTCTCTTTCTGTACCTTTACTGATGGTGAAGTTGCAGGCACATCCCGGGGAGCCGTCAGGGTGGAGGATGCATGTCCAGTAATCCACTGAGTAGGTGTAGGGCCTCCTTACTTCTTTATATGTGTGAGTTTCTGACTTGCATGAAACAAAGCCTAACTCCATGTGAAACAGCTACGCCCGGCTGACATTGTGTAGAGCCTTCTTTTGGACAGAACTAAGTCTCTATCTGCAGCGTCCTGCTAGACTCCTGTTCTTCCTGACCCCGGTTACGTATCAGCACTGTTGGGCCCCTCTGAGACCTGTAGTCCAGCAGGGTCTCCGGTTTTTCCCACTAGCCGTGAAGGTACTAGCAAGCTCGGACCCGGTGTCCGGTAGTGCAGAGTGGAGGTAAGCTATCGTTGCTATTTCTCCTCAGTCACTCTCTTTCCATTTTTCCACTTGCCTGTCGTCCTACTCACACGTTTACCATAAGCACAACAGCAGTAGATGTCAGCTTCCTTCCCTTCACCGCTCTCCAAGCGTCGGCACGCTTACTTTCTGAAACAGCTCACTGTTGGACTCACAGTGGACTCAACCTTGACCAGACCAAGTGGCAAGCCTTCCCACTACACTGGACTCCACGATATAAGCTGAGTGTTTGCTGAAGTCCTCAGGCTTTCAGATAAGTCTTACTTTCTGGCTAGAGTTCCCTCTCAGAATGTCTGAGGTAACTAGCTCGTCTGCTCTCCAACACGCTCTGACACAGACTAGTGTAAGCTGAGCTCTGAGCTAGAATGTCTGTCTAGAATGTCTGCTGCTCTATCTCTCCACACCCTTATATACCTGCGTATTCTAAAGGGTTCCCTCTGGTGGTACCAGGAAAATGTGAAGTGTGAATGAATATCAGGTGATTGTGAATTACCTTTCATGCATCCTCCAGGGTAACATGTGGCACCAAGCGCAGCTGGGCTACACACATCCCCTCCTCTACTATTATACAGTGATACATTCCCTCCTCTGCTACTTATACAGTGACACATCCCTCCTCTGCTAGTTATACAGTGATACATCCCCTTCTCTGCTAGTTATACAGTTTCTTGCATGTGTGACCACGGCCTAAGCAAGTAACATGTAAAATCCTATAGGATCTGCATAGTGCATGATTCATCACCTGCCTGTGTATATTGTCATGCACCTGTCCTCTGTGGCCACTAGGGTGCTCCAGACTGCGTCCTCTCCGTATGACAATCTAGTGAATACAGTCAGTGAGCCGCGCTGACAGACGCCGCTAATTACCGGACTACAATGCCTTCTAGTCACAGTCCGGAGGATGTCATGTACTGTATGCTAGGGGGAGAAATTCACGCAGCTTCATCCTTTATTCAGTAGTGACGGATGTATCAGAGCCGTGTATGTCATGTGGCACAACTCATTATATTGCTGGGTTGTAAAATGTGATTTTCCACAGGAAATAACTGAACTTTCATGTCTCATAAAGTTATGATAATGCATAGAAATTTATACTAGCCTGACGCTCCGGGACGCCATGAATAATGTGTAACAAGCCCCATCTAATGTGCCACTTCTAACTCTAGTACCATAGTATGTAACATGGCATTAGGAAGTCATCTATAAGCGGTGTCCAAATGGATCCTACCTAGAAACATATGGATTAGCCCCATTAAAGAGCTTTTCTAGTTTCAGTATTCTCCTTCTTTCCAAGTGCAGTTTTTTTAAGTGCTTTACTTACCCTCCCCAGGTCCTATGTCACTGTCCCCTATGTTACTTTCTGAAGTACTGCTGCCAACAATTGATCTCAGTGCCTTGCCCGCGCTGATGGTACGTGCAGCTCAGAGCCACTGATCGGCTGCAGCACCGTGAATGTGACATCAGTGTGGCAGAATACCGGCACCAGGAGCAGCAATGGAGATAAGGCGCTGGACCTGGGAAGGGGAATAAAGCAGTTTGTGTTTTTCAGACATGCTGTGGCGGGGGAGATAGATTCTCTGAAACTAGAAAACCCCTTTAATTATCGCTAATGTCTGTGGGAATGTACTGATATTCCGAAGACTAACCTCCATTGGTTATAGTAGCCTTTTACACAGACCTCTCTGTGCTTACATGGTAGACTCGCTGGGGCTCTGTCTTTACATTAACCTGGGTTGAAGGCCGTGGCGGACAGATCATTGGTGCAACCTGTGCAGTCGCACAAAAGGCCCAAGGGATGAAAGGGCCCATTTTTACCCCCAGAGCAGGTGGATGATAATGAGCTATTAGACTACAAAGGGCCCGTATACTGTTCTTGTCCATGTCCGCCAGTGGTTCAAGGCATTTACCATAGCCACAGGATATGGTTTTCTGGCAATTGGTTGGGGTTCCCAGGTGATCACATATGGTATATGACATGTTTGTCTATAGAAAACTCATTTCAGGTGAATGTTAATCCTTGTATAATAATATATGTGTCCATAATTCTGTGCTGATTCTTTTCTATATAAACCTTTATGCTGATTTTCTGATTCTCAACTACAATCTCCCTGGAATAAAATCCAGTCTAACACCACTAGGCGGCGCCTACTGCACAAAGGTTGCATACACAGCTAGCTCCCTCTAGTGGCAGCTGACAGTAGTGATAGTCTTATCTTTTAAAGAATTGAATGTTAGAACCCACCCGTAAGATACTAAATAACTTACAGAACATAAGGGGTCCGACTCCCGGCGAACCCAAGACAATAGGGCTCTAGAATGGGTGTCTTGAATGGAGCAGAGGTGCACATGCACGGCTTTGATCCATCAAGACCAGGCTCTGCAGACCCCCATTCTCAGGATCCAGAGCCCTGTTCTTGGGTGTATCCCAATGATCGGACCCACAGCCATTAGAATGTGCGCATCAGCCCTGCCCCTAACGCAGAGAAGTCTACAGAACATAAAGGGTTAAGAGACGTTGATGTTGGAGGTGTATTACATGAAGGCGTATGATGGTCTTGTACAGGAGCAGAGGCGACGTCTCTCTCCAGCACGGATTTGCTGACTATGGATATACACGGGTTATGTAACCATAGCCACATAAGATTTTATCTGAGTGTTTATTGAATGAGTGAACACTATATACTGGGGTATACAGTGTGGGGATCGGGGGGCACAGCCAACATGACGGGAGATGGGATGTAATTAAATGGCCATTGCTTCATATTAAGAGCCACAGATATGGGCAAGTCTCCAAAATGATACAGCAGAGCTGAGAGCGTCATCAGACACAATGCATCGTGCTAAAACTATGGGATATGTCATCTGCCACTTGTGTCTCGGCTTTTGTCACATTGTTGCTTTATATTCTTTATATATTATTACTAGCTGAAGAGCCCGGCGTTGCCTGGGATAGTAACTAACTGTGGTTGATTATAACAAATTATAATGATTATATTGCACATAAAAACGTTTCACATCTTATATTCAACAGTACAGATTTGCAACACAAATGAACTAAACGATTACCCAAGTATTGAGAGTATGCTATTTTCAACTCATTCAAGAGCCTCTTGATAAACATTTTTGGTTTTTCCTTTCGGTGCAAAGATGAACAGATTTTTGGCAGTTCCAACTCTTGAAAGTTGACCATGAGAAAAGCATGGAGATTGCAAATCGATCCCTACTACTTTCAAGGACTGTCCCTGAGCCTTGTTAATGGACATTGCAAATGCCGGTCAAAGTGGAAACTGGAGGCGTTTATGTTTAAAATCAAAAGGCAAATCAGAGGGAATGAGTGGAATTCTTGAAATGAAAATGTCCTCTCCTTTGGAACATCCTGTTGCTGAGCTGGGTATCTAATCCTATCCTGTGTGATACCGACTGCTGAGCTGTGTTTCTAATTCTGTCCTGTGTGATACTGTCTGCTGAGCCATGTATCTAACCCTATCCTGTGTGATACTGTCTGCAGAGCCGTGTATCTAACCCTATCCTGTGTGATACTGTCTCCTGAGCTGCGTATCTAATCCTATTCAGTGTGATACCGTCTGCTGAGCAATGTATCTAACCCTATCCTGTGTGATACTGACTGTTGAGCTGTGTATCTAATCCTATCCTGTGTGTTACTGAATGCTTACCTGTGTATCTAATCCTATCCTGTGTGATACTGTCTGCTGAACTGTGTATCTATTCCTTTCCTGTGTGATACAGTCTGCTGAACTGTGTATCTAATCGTATCCTGTGCAACAGTCTGCTGACCTGTGTATCTAATCCTATCCTGTGTGATACTGACTGCTGAGCCGTATATCTAATCCTTTCCTGTGTGATACTGTCTGCTGACCTGTGTATCTAATCCTATCCTGTGTGATACTGTCTGCTGAGCCGTGTATCTAATCCTATCCTGTGTGATACTGTCTGCTGACCTGTGTATCTAATCCTATCCTGTGTGATACTGACTGCTGAGTCGTGTATCTAATCCTATCCTGTGTGATACAGCCTGCTGAGCTGTGTATGTAATCCTTTCCTGTGTGATACAGTCTGCTGAGCTGTGTATCTAATCCTATCCTGTGTGATACTGTCTGCTGAGCCGTGTATCTAATCCTTTCCTGTGTGATACAGTCTGCTGAGCCGTGTATCTAATCCTATCCTGTGTGATGCAGTCTGCTGAGCTGTGTATCTAATCCTATCCTGTGTGATACTGTCTGCTGAGCCGTGTATCTAATCCTTTACTGTGTGATAGTCTGATGAGCTGTGTATCTAATCCTATCCTGTGTGATACAGTCTGCTGAGCTGTGTATCTAATCCTGTCCTGTGTGATACTGTCTGCTGAGCTTTGTATCTAATCCTATCCTGTGTGTTACTGACTGGTGAGCCGCGTATCTAATCCTATCCTGTGTGATACAGTCTGCTGAGCCGTGTATCTAATCCTATCCTGTGTGATACTGTCTGCTGAGCTGTGTATCTAATCCTATCCTGTGTGTTACTGACTGGTGAGCTGTGTATCTAATCCTATCCTGTGTGATACTGTCTGCTGACCTGTGTATCTAATCCTATCCTGTGTGATACTGTCTGCTGAGCTGTGTATCTAATCCTATCCTGTGTGATACAGTCTGCTGAGCTGTGTATCTAATCCTGTCCTGTGTGATACTGTCTGCTGAGCCGTGTATCTAATCCTATCCTGTGTGATGCAGTCTGCTCAGCTGTGTATCTAATCCTATCCTGTGTGATACTGTCTGCTGAGCTGTGTATCTAATCCTTTCCTGTGTGATACAGTCTGCTGAGCTGTGTATCTAATCCTTTCCTGTGTGATACAGTCTGCTGAGCTGTGTATCTAATCCTTTCCTGTGTGATACTGCCTGCAGAGCCGTGTATCTAATCCTTTCCTGTGTGATACTGCCTGCAGAGCTGTGTATCTAATCCTATCCTGTGTGATACTGCCTGCAGAGCCGTGTATCTAATCCTATCCTGTGTGATACTGTCTGCTGAACTGTGTATCTAATCCTATCCTGTGTGATACTGTCTGCTGAGCCGTGTATCTAATCCTATCCTGTGTGATACTGTCTGCTGACCTGTGTATCTAATCCTATCCTGTGTGATACTGACTGCTGAGTCGTGTATCTAATCCTATCCTGTGTGATACAGCATGCTGAGCTGTGTATCTAATCCTTTCCTGTGTGATACAGTCTGCTGAGCTGTGTATCTAATCCTATCCTGTGTGATACTGTCTGCTGAGCCGTGTATCTAATCCTTTCCTGTGTGATACAGTCTGCTGAGCCGTGTATCTAATCCTATCCTGTGTGATGCAGTCTGCTGAGCTGTGTATCTAATCCTATCCTGTGTGATACTGTCTGCTGAGCCGTGTATCTAATCCTTTACTGTGTGATAGTCTGCTGAGCTGTGTATCTAATCCTATCCTGTGTGATACAGTCTGCTGAGCTGTGTATCTAATCCTGTCCTGTGTGATACTGTCTGCTAAGCTTTGTATCTAATCCTATCCTGTGTGTTACTGACTGGTGAGCCGCGTATCTAATCCTATCCTGTGTGATACAGTCTGCTGAGCCGTGTATCTAATCCTATCCTGTGTGATACTGTCTGCTGAGCTGTGTATCTAATCCTATCCTGTGTGTTACTGACTGGTGAGCTGTGTATCTAATCCTATCCTGTGTGATACTGTCTGCTGACCTGTGTATCTAATCCTATCCTGTGTGATACTGTCTGCTGAGCCGTGTATCTAATCCTTTACTGTGTGATAGTCTGCTGAGCTGTGTATCTAATCCTATCCTGTGTGATACAGTCTGCTGAGCTGTGTATCTAATCCTGTCCTGTGTGATACTGTCTGCTGAGCTTTGTATCTAATCCTATCCTGTGTGTTACTGACTGGTGAGCCGCGTATCTAATCCTATCCTGTGTGATACAGTCTGCTGAGCCGTGTATCTAATCCTATCCTGTGTGATACTGTCTGCTGAGCTGTGTATCTAATCCTATCCAGTGTGTTACTGACTGGTGAGCTGTGTATCTAATCCTATCCTGTGTGATAGTGTCTGCTGACCTGTGTATCTAATCCTCTCCTGTGTGATACTGACTGCTGAGCTGTGTATCTAATCCTATCCTGTGTGATACAGTCTGCTGAGCTGTGTATCTAATCCTGTCCTGTGTGATACTGTCTGCTGAGCCGTGTATCTAATCCTATCCTGTGTGATGCAGTCTGCTCAGCTGTGTATCTAATCCTATCCTGTGTGATACTGTCTGCTGAGCCGTGTATCTAATCCTTTCCTGTGTGATACAGTCTGCTGAGCTGTGTATCTAATCCTTTCCTGTGTGATACAGTCTGCTGAGCTGTGTATCTAATCCTTTCCTGTGTGATACTGCCTGCAGAGCCGTGTATCTAATCCTTTCCTGTGTGATACTGCCTGCAGAGCTGTGTATCTAATCCTATCCTGTGTGATACTGCCTGCAGAGCAGTGTATCTAATCCTATCCTGTGTGATACTGTCTGCTGACCTGTGTATCTAATCCTATCCTGTGTGATACTGTCTGCTGAGCCGTGTATCTAATCCTATCCTGTGTGATACTGTCTGCTGACCTGTGTATCTAATCCTATCCTGTGTGATACTGTCTGCTGAGCTGTGTATCTAATCCTATCCTGTGTGATGCAGTCTGCTCAGCTGTGTATCTAATCCTATCCTGTGTGATACTGTCTGCTGAGCCGTGTATCTAATCCTATCCTGTGTGATACTGTCTGCCGAGCCGTGTATCTAATCCTATCCTGTGTGTTACAGTCTGCTGAGCCGTGTATCTAATCCTATCCTGTGTGATGCAGTCTGCTGAGCTGTGTATCTAATCCTATCCTGTGTGATACTGTCTGCCGAGCCGTGTATCTAATCCTATCCTGTGTGTTACTGTCTGCTGACCTGTGTATCTAATCCTATCCTGTGTGTTACAGTCTGCTGAGCCGTGTATCTAATCCTATCCTGTGTGATACTGTCTGCCGAGCCGTGTATCTAATCCTATCCTGTGTGTTACAGTCTGCTGAGCCGTGTATCTAATCCTATCCTGTGTGATGCAGTCTGCTGAGCTGTGTATCTAATCCTATCCTGTGTGATACTGTCTGCCGAGCCGTGTATCTAATCCTATCCTGTGTGTTACTGTCTGCTGACCTGTGTATCTAATCCTATCCTGTGTGTTACAGTCTGCTGAGCCGTGTATCTAATCCTATCCTGTGTGATACTGTCTGCTGAGCCGTGTATCTAATCCTTTCCTGTGTGATGCAGTCTGCTGAGCTGTGTATCTAATCCTATCCTGTGTGATACTGTCTGCCGAGCCGTGTATCTAATCCTATCCTGTGTGTTACTGTCTGCTGAGCCATGTATCTAATCCTATCCTGTGTGTTACAGTCTGCTGAGCCGTGTATCTAATCCTATCCTGTGTGATACTGTCTGCCGAGCCGTGTATCTAATCCTATCCTGTGTGTTACAGTCTGCTGAGCCGTGTATCTAATCCTATCCTGTGTGATGCAGTCTACTGAGCTGTGTATCTAATCCTATCCTGTGTGTTACTGTCTGCTGAGCCGTGTATCTAATCCTATCCTGTGTGATACTGGGCTCCCCCTGCAGTCTGTGTCGGCACGGTAATAAATTGTGTTATTTCCAGCTTTACAGAAGGACGATATCACCATAGAAATGATAAGAATAATAGGCCTCAGATACCACAACTGTCTACAAGGAAAACTGCTGCTCATAGCAACCAATCACAGCTCAGCTTTCATCTTTTATACAGCTCTGGTGAAATGAAAGATGCTTAGCGATTGGGTGGGGCTATGCGGAGTGGGCGTGGCTTGACACACACACACATATACAGTCATTTTTATATATATATATAGATTATTACAATAAAGACAAATTCTTGTAATATACACTATTACTGATCTGTAATATGGCGCTAATGTTATTCTATGGGAGACCGCACCTCCGCCTGACACTGTCATTTCTCAGAAGTTATTCTTAGTATTTTCCACATTTCTTATGTTTCCTTATTAGTAGTGTTGATCATTCCGATACTGCAAATATCGGGTATCGGCCGATATTGGCTGTATCGGAATTCCGATTCCGAGTTCCGATATTTTCGTCTTATCGGATACCGGAATCGGATTTGTCACTGTCACTGTCAGTGTCCGTCGGTCGGGTCAGTCAGGAGTCAGCGGCACTTACCCGGCAGAAGATCTCCGGCGGTCACGTCCTGGACTGCTTAATGGCCGCCATCCTCTCTCCCCGGCGGTCACATGCAGTTTCTCGCGATAACTGCAGTGACTGCTGGGTAATCCCGGCCGTAAAGCAGTCAGTCCGATGACGTCACCGCCGGGGAAGCAGGTAATCAGCTGTGCTGCGCCGGGATGTCAGGCTCTGCCTGTCATTGCGATGTAGCAGAGCTGGATCGTCGTGGGACTATCGTTATGGACTGCGTCGGACAGGTGGTATACTGTTGGTTTGTTTTTTTTATTTTTTTTTTGCAGGAGATCGATGGCGTCGCAGGAATGAGAGAGTAATAAAAGAAATGAAAACTGTGTTGTCTCTTTTATTTCATTAAAAGACTTTTTTCTTGCTTTGTCTTTTTTTTAAACATTTAATAACTTTGGGATTAATAATGGATCGGTGTCTTATTGACGCCTCTCCATTATTAACCGGGCTTATTGTCACCGTGCAATCAACGGTGACATTAACCCCTTATTACCCCGCTTGCCACCGCTACAGGGCAAGTGGGAAGAGCCGGGTAAAGTGCCACAATTGGCACATCTTTTGATGCGCCAAATGTGGGGCTGCTGTAGCCTGGTATTAGGCTGTTGAGGGCCAAAATCCATGGGCCTTGACAGTCTTTTAATACCAGGCCGCAGCAGTCTGCATTTTACTTGGCTGGTTAACAAAAATAGGGGGGATCCCCACGCCGTTTTTTTTTCGAGGGGATCCCCTATTTTTGTTAACCAGCCAAGCTAAGCAGACTGCTGTGGCCTGGTATTATCAGGCTTGCAAGGTCCATGGATATTGGATCCTTACCAGCCTGAAAAACCAGGCCTCAGCGGTCTGCTTCATCTGGCTGGTTAACAAAAATAGGGGGGACCCCACGCTAATTTTTTTCGAGGGGATCCCCTATTTTTGTTAATCAGCCAAGATATGCAGACTGCTGTAGCCTGGTATTATCAGGCTGGCAAGGTCCATGGATCTTGGCTCCTTAACAGCCTGAAAATCCAGGCCTCAGCGGTCTGCTTCATCTGGCTGGTTAACAAAAATAGGGGGGACCCCACGCCATTTTTTTTTTCGAAGGGAACCCCTATTTTTGTTAATCAGTTCCCTCTGACGTCACTGATGGTGTCCCTGGCTGACCTGAAGTGAAAGTGGAAAGCAATCAATTAAGCTTTCCACTTCCTCTCCTGTCAGCCAGGAGAGGAGCTCATTCATTTGGGGGTTTACTGTGAGGCTGCAGCATTAGCTGCGGTCCCTGCAGTAAACATTAACCCTTTCTGAAGGATTACACCGTGGGACCTGACTGTGCATCGGATTGGTAAGAATAATTTTGCTTTATTATTTTATTTTTATTACAGGAAATGGTTTTAGCAGGTAAATAAAATATGGTCAAAAACTGTGTGATTATTTCATTAAACTTCTTTTTTATTAAAGTGTGTGTGTTTGATTTTTCTTTCATACAATAGGATTAATAATTGATAGTTGTCTAATTGACAGCTCTCAATTATTAACCTGGCTTAAAGTGACCTTTCAATTGCAAGGTCATTTTAACCCCTTATTAACCCATTCGCCACCGCTACAGGGCAATGGGAATAGACGGGCAAAGTGCCAGAAAGGGCAAATCTAATTAGAGATTTGCCCTTTCTGGGGTGTCTGGGGGCAGATGTTAGTAGCCGGGGGGGGCCAAAAATAATGGTCCCTCTCTGGGCTATTATTATCTGCCCCCACTCACTGGCTTTGTCTGTCTTGTTGCGAAAATAGGGCGCGAACCCACGCATTTTTTTTCAGCAATTTTACACCTCATATATATATATACATGTCATTGAGTTTGTGACACATATATATATATATATATTTATAGTTCATACACTTCTACATAGTATAATAGCCGCTAATTCAATTGCCGGCTTTTGTGAAAATGCAGAACCCAACATGAAATGACACTTGGTTTACATAGAGTTAACCATGTCTTTTCATGTAGTTTGATATCTGATTTGCACAAACAATTACATGAGTGTAAAGGGTATGCCACACTAAACAATATCGCTAACGGGATCGCTAAAAAACGTCACTATTTAGCGATCCCGTTAGCGATATTGTTCAGTGCGGCAGCTTCCAGCGACGAGCTTCCTGCTGTGATCTCGCTCGTCGCTGGAATCGCTCCGGACCCTATTTCATCGCTGGCGCTCCCGCTGGGTAAGTATCTAATCGCTGTGTGGCACCTTTTCTTAGCGATTTAGCGGTACTTTTGTACCGCTAAAGTCGTTAAGAAGATCGCTAACGGCGATAGCGTCGTTAACTATATCGCTAAATGTGGCCGCATTTAGCGATATAGAAACAATCCCGCTAGCGATCGCATTAGTATGCGTCGTTATCGTGATCGCTAGCGGGATTGTTTAGTGTGGCAGTACCTTAAGTGTGCAAAATTTCACACCTGTAGGGGTTAATTAAAGGTGTAAATTCGTAGCAAAAAAGTCTGGTTTTTTTACAACGAATTTACACCTTTAATTAACCCCTACAGGTGTGAAATTTTGCACACAGCCACTCATGTAATTGTTTGTGCAAATCAGATATCAAACTACATGAAAAGACATGGTTAAAGGGTATGCCACACTAAACAACATCGCTAACGGGATCGCTAAAAAACGTCACTATTTAGCGATCCCGTTAGCGATGTTGTTGTGTGCGGCATCTACCAGCGACGAGGCCCCTGCTGTGATCTCGTTCATCACAGCGATCGTTCCGGACCCTATTTTCGTCGCTGGCGCCCCGCTGGTAAGTATCTAATCGCTGAGTGTGGCACCTTTTTTAGCGATTTAGCGGTACTTTTGTACCGCTAAATTCGTTAAGGAGATCGCTAACCGCGATAGCGTCCTAACGACATCGCTAAAATAGGCTGCTACTAGCGATATAGAAACAATCCCGCTAGCGATCTCATTAGTATGCAACGCTAACGAGATCGCTAGCGGGATTGTGTAGTGTGGCAGTACCTTAACTCTATGTAAACCAAGTGTCATTTCATGTCGGGTGCTTCTGTCTTTTCACAAAAGCCGACTTTACCCGGCAATTGAATCAGAGGCTATTTTACTATGTAGAAGTGTATAAACTATAAATATATGTATATATATATGTCACAATGACATGTATACGGTATATATATATATGTATTCTATGTGTGTATATTTAGTGTTTACAAGGAAAGAAAGAGGTTTTTTTTAGTTACGATATTTTGTTCCCATAGACTTACATTGGATTTCCGGTATCGGTATCAGGTATCGCCGATATTTTAGTGATATCGGCGATACCATTCCGATTCCGATACTTTTGGATATCGGAAAGTATCGCTCAACTCTACTTATTAGTAAAGTAAGTGATGTGGCGCTTCATCAGACGACGGTTTCCCCCATAGAAGTCAATGGAAACGAAAATAATCTGTATAATCTGTTTTCCTTCCTTCTGATAGTCTGACAGCTATAAAGTCCAAGTAATACTGTAATAATAGGTGAAAAGAATAATAATAATAATAATAATAATAATAATTAATAAAAATAATAGTAAAAACTTATAAAAAATATAATAATAATAATAATAAAAAATAATAGAAAAATATAATAATAATAATAATAATAATAATAATAATACACTAAAACATGACATTTCTCTAATTGGGTTGTAATTTTGTCAGATGTAACCGGAGTAATGTATCATTTGGCAGAAGCCAGCGCAGTATCACTAGTTATATTATATGCCTGGTTTTACGTAGAACTACAGGACATCTATGGATTTTTAATTAAAGGTTTTGTCCAAAATTACAAGTAGAGAGAGAATTACTTGCTGATTGCTGAGGGTCTGATTGCTGGCACCCCCCACGATCCTGAGACCTGGTACTAGGACGATGGCGCTCTGCAAACCTCCATCTTATTTGGAGTGAAGGTGGTGTGTAGCTCTGGTACACAATACCAGGAGGATGAGTGGAGAGGTAACAGTTAAGGTCTCTTCATGACATCATGTACACTTCTGACACACCCAGCAGGGGTGTGGAAGGGAGTGAATTTCTAGTCAGTCAGTTTCCTGTCCTTGGACAGAGTAGACGTGTCCAGTTTGAGCCTGTCATCAGTTCAGAACGTGGAGGCTGGTACAGGTGGTCTAATTCACCTTAGTCTAGTCAGAGCTGTGCCCCACTGGAAGAAAGACTGAACTATCTATTAAGAGTCGAGCAAATCGAAGGGCAAAGTGGAAGGAAGATTATTGGAAAAGTGCGTTTGGCTTGGAAAAGTCCTGCACATTGCTACCGGTCACTGGGGACCGAAGGATCACTATTAGCTACAAGCATAGTGAGGAGAAAACCAGAGATTTACCGGACCCTAGGTCGCGGCAAACAAGCCCCTTATAGTCAGTACGTAACTGGGGTCAGGGGAAGTGAAGACTTTGAGTCTCTGCAGGACAAAATAAGAATTCAGCTCCCTCACAGAAAGGCTCTACCACAAACCTGACTGGGAAGTACAGCTATAGATTAGCTGGAGTTATTGAGAGAACTACGCTGCAAGCTGGTTGTACTCATCATTGTATTGAAAGTAAAGGAGGCCCCTAAGTTGCTTAGCTGTTGCCTCAAAGCTCATCCTCCATCAACCCCATCAGCCTCCCTGGGACCTGCTTGAACATCTTACAAGTAAAGGTATGGAAAGACGCTGACCGTGTGAGACTGAGTTATTATTGCATGCCTGCACAATCCCTACCTAACTCCCGATCTGAGGGACCAGTCCCACCTGTAGGGGACCCGACATCTAGCTGCATCACCATCCCCTCAGAGATCTACAGCAGCGCTGGTATAAATTACCAGAAGACTACAGGTGGCGTCACGAACTGTATATAAATATCCCCTGTAAATATTCCCCCAACATACGCCAGACCGCCAGGGCCACAGACCGAGCCACAGCTACCTGTGACAATTCCCATAGACTTCTACGGGCTCGGCTCTGAGTACCCCATTGCCCTGGTAATCCACAATTGTGGTGGCGGGTCGACACAAGAACTTGGCGTCACGAACAGGATGCGAAACTCGCAGAATTGCGAGCCCTATGTGCCTAAGGAATTGTTTTTGTAAAAAAAAGACTGTTTGCACTTTTGGCGCCAAAATCGCCATTTTTGTCGCCATATTCGCGCCCTCAGGCGCTGGAGAAGGTGGGCGTACCTTCGTGGGCGTCTACCCCCCAGTGGCGCGAAGAAAATGCCTGCCCTCTCAAAGTGCTATTACAACATGCGATCCTGCCCTACAGCAAAGGAGGTCCGCCTCCTCTTCACCTTCCCTGCGAGGAGGAGGAGACGCAAACCCCACCTCCACGGAAGAGACCGGATGTCTCCGCAGAAAGAAAGAAGAATCTTCTGGAACATCATGGAGGCAGGACGTGTGCAGCCGAGCTGGGAAGCGGAAGAAGGCAGGCCCCGTGCCCCAGCCAAGCTGCCACCAACTCCGGAGTTATCCGTGATCCTGCACCTGCAACAGGCGTTGCTAGAGACAAGAGAAGAAAATGCACGCCTGAGGAAGATGGTCCAGGACCAACCTGGCTTTGAAGAAATTGAGAGACGCCGGCGCACCCTGGAACAGCGGAGGCTGTGGGACACGGTGATCTCTCCCCTCAACGAACCCCCACGATTCCAGATACCGAAGAGTCTGCTGCCCAAGGCGAAGGAGCAACCGGAGGCTGCCCCCGAAAGTACCGATCCCGATCCCACCGGTGAAGCGGTGGAAGCGAAGGAGGTTGAGGAGGTACAGCCAATCCCGGAACGCCCGCCCGGCCAAGAGGCTGCAGCAGATGATCGGTCCCCGGCAGGGACACCGGAGGGGTCCTGTCCGTCACTACCAGACGTGGACTGGGACGAAATGGCGCGCCTGGATGACGTCGCCTACACCGCCCAGTGGGAACAGGAATGGCAGAGTCGTGAGGAGAAGAAGAGGCGCCAGCAGGAGGAAGAGCGGGAAACTCAGAGGAACCGTCAGCGACAATTTGCCGAGCTGATCGCGGACAAAGAGACTGTCCGGAGAGATAAAGGTACTCTGAGGGAACCGCGGCGGCAGGGGTGTGTGACTGAGTTCCAGCTCCGGAAGGGCTGGGGCTTTATCCGTGAACCGGGCCTCTACCCAGCGGTCTTTGTCAGCAGGCGTGACGTAGAATCCCACCTGCCGCAAGGCCATCCCGGGAGGGACTTAGCGAATGGAGATATCGTCACATATACGCGGCACTGGGGAATGAAGGGATGGTATGCCCTTAACGTCACCGTCGTCCGCGACCCCGTCCCAGACGCCGGTACCGTCACCATTACCGCAGCGTCCCCGTTTCCAGCTCAAGCAGCATCCGGCCGTGCCCCAGCATCGCCCCCTGCAAAGTCATCGCAACTAGCGACCCAGAGTTCATCGCGAATTAAAGCCACCTCTTCATCGCAACATGCGACACAGTCTCGATCGCAATCCCTAACGCGGTCCATATCACTAACTGTGATTGAGACGCAATCGGTGTCATGTGGAGAGAGTGTACCCGTTGCGCCCCTAGAGGTTCGCACCAGAACTGTGGCGACCCAGACCCTGATCGCAGCACATGATTTGCTAGTCTTGGGATCTAGGGCCCATTGCGTTGTTCCAGCCCCCGGGGTGGAAAAAGTAGTGGAAAGTGTATTTGCAGAAAATGAATAAGATAGTGAAGAATTGGTGAGATCCATATCGGGTCTACCAAAAGTAAAACGTTTGAAATGTTTTGTAAAGTTTTGCACAATTTATATAGTGAATATATATATTTCTACTGTAGAATGCCCGGCTGGGTAAATGGGTAAATGATAAATGATAAATGGTAAATAGTAACCAGAAAAAGTTTTTGCACTTTCGTATTATGTGATATTATATAATATGTCTTTGGTTTTACATTGGACTTGGAGGTTAAGGACTATGCTAACCCAGAACTTACTTGTAAATAGTTGCGCTTCGGTGCTTTCTCTTGGTTTTACATAAACCAGTCACAATTACCTCTGAACCAAAAACCCGTGTGGTGTGGCACTGAGTGAGGTCTGCATTTGGATGTCCTGCAGCCCACCCAGGACCCACGTTGAAGGTTTGGTGCGGGTCCTTCACAAGTATACCGTATATTTATTGAATGCTATTTAATACTTTTGTATTTCTATATAAAATGTTAATGTTTGCAACGTTCAAGATATCCTCACCTCCCGGATGGGACGAATTAATGTTATTGTTAATGTTTTCATGCATAAACAAAAATGTCTCTTTATATTTTACAGCCCGGGAGTGCTGTCGTTTACCATGGGGGAATGTGTAGCTCTGGTACACAATACCAGGAGGATGAGTGGAGAGGTAACAGTTAAGGTCTCTTCATGACATCATGTACACTTCTGACACACCCAGCAGGGGTGTGGAAGGGAGTGATTTTCTAGTCAGTCAGTTTCCTGTCCTTGGACAGAGTAGACGTGTCCAGTTTGAGCCTGTCATCAGTTCAGAACGTGGAGGCTGGTACAGGTGGTCTAATTCACCTTAGTCTAGTCAGAGCTGTGCCCCACTGGAAGAAAGACTGAACTATCTATTAAGAGTCGAGCAAATCGAAGGGCAAAGTGGAAGGAAGATTATTGGAAAAGTGCGTTTGGCTTGGAAAAGTCCTGCACATTGCTACCGGTCACTGGGGACCGAAGGATCACTATTAGCTACAAGCATAGTGAGGAGAAAACCAGAGATTTACCGGACCCTAGGTCGCGGCAAACAAGCCCCTTATAGTCAGTACGTAACTGGGGTCAGGGGAAGTGAAGACTTTGAGTCTCTGCAGGACAAAATAAGAATTCAGCTCCCTCACAGAAAGGCTCCACCACAAACCTGACTGGGAAGTACAGCTATAGATTAGCTGGAGTTATTGAGAGAACTACGCTGCAAGCTGGTCGTACTCATCATTGTATTGAAAGTAAAGGAGGCCCCTAAGTTGCTTAGCTGTTGCCTCAAAGCTCATCCTCCATCAACCCCATCAGCCTCCCTGGGACCTGCTTGAACATCTTACAAGTAAAGGTATGGAAAGACGCTGACCGTGTGAGACTGAGTTATTATTGCATGCCTGCACAATCCCTACCTAACTCCCGATCTGAGGGACCAGTCCCACCTGTAGGGGACCCGACATCTAGCTGCATCACCATCCCCTCAGAGATCTACAGCAGCGCTGGTATAAATTACCAGAAGACTACAGGTGGCGTCACGAACTGTATATAAATATCCCCTGTAAATATTCCCCCAACATACGCTAGACCGCCAGGGCCACAGACCGAGCCACAGCTACCTGTGACAATTCCCATAGACTTCTACGGGCTCGGCTCTGAGTACCCCATTGCCCTGGTAATCCACAATTGTGGTGGCGGGTCGACACAGTGGCCATACTCGACCTCCGCTCTGTTCATTGCCTGCGGGATGCAAAGTCTGACACATACAGATGTAGCAGAGCTGAGATTGACAGACAGATGATAGTGCAGGTTGTCATTTGTCACATCCTGCCAACGAGAATGATCACAAACTATACAACCTAAATGACTTCAATGACACACTCAGCTCTGCTACATCCACCTGCAGGTCACAGCTGTAACGAGTCACTTTCATTCAGCGCTTTCATTGATTTTTTTTTCTCCATGTTTCTTTGGTCAGATTCCAAGTCAAATAACATACAGATGTAGCAGAGCTGAGTTTCTCAAATGTGCTAGTGTCATCTTTGCGCTCTGTCACAGCTAATCCTGGAATTAAAGTGTTGGAACTGCATTCCCGTCTCATAAAGTAATAGCATATTGCTACATGTAGCAGAGCTGAATGTGTCATTTATCTTGTTGGGCTCAGTAGTTTTAACATTGTCACATTTTTCTGAATTAAAGTGATATTCCCATTTTATAAAATGATGGCATATTATTAGGACCTGTTGTCACTTTATGAGCCGTAGGGGTTTGACCACAGGGATCTCTGCGGTTTAGTAGTTAGAAGGGATGTGAATACCTCTTTAAATTTCATATTCAGCTCTGCTACATCTAGTGATATGCTATCGATTTATAAGGTACCAATGTCGCTATAAATGACAAATTCAGCTCTGCAGCATCTAGCAGTACGCCAGTGATCTGCAGGCAATGCATCCGCTATGGGGTCCATGAGCCAGGGGGCCAAATGCCGAATGGTACCCCCCCCACCGCCTGGTATCTGCTCACGTCACCCGAGATCCAATCCACCGTGTGTGTTCAACAGAAGTCAGGGGGAATTTGTATGCAGCAGGCTGACGCCCCCTCCACACCAGGCGGGTACCGGCTGTTTTATACAACAGACCTCCACCGGTAGATGAACAGCGATTTTAGCATCTAAGTAGTTACATAGGGAAGTGCTGTACCAATGGGTGGTTTGTGGGCTGCTAGAGGCTCACGGGGACCATGTTTGGATTTTCGCTATGGATTCCCGAGGACGTAATTACAATAGGAGCAGGCGCTGCAATCACATCTGGGCCCTGGAGCCAAGGGCAGCCATCCGATCATTTTGGCCCATAGGACAAGACCATTACTACTAAAGATCTGTGATAATTGGGGGCCCCAATGAAAATTTTGCCTGTGGTCTCACAGTCTTCAAGTTACACCACTGGGGCTCCTAGATACTTACACATCCAGGAGCCACGCTCTCTGTCTTGGGGTCACATTTGTCACAGAACTTTCCTTTATTCACCATATCCAATCGCTCAATCGCTCATGTCACCTGCATCTTAAAACATCTCCAGTTTTTGACCTTTTCTCACCTTTGAAACTGCAAAAACACTTATTCATTCTTGTCTGGACTATTACAACTCTTTACTGATCGGTCTCCCTCTAACCAAACTTTCATCTCTCTAATCCATCCTGAATGCGGCAGCCATGATCGTATTTCTTTCCAGCTGCTTCACCGATGCCTCCTCCTTGTGCCAGTCATTGCTCTGGTTACCCATCCATTGCAGAATACAATACAAACTTTTCACTCTCACCCACAAATCTCTCCACAGTTGTGCACAACCCTACATCTCCTTCCTCATCTCTGTCACCCTACATCTCCTCTCTCATCTGTCACCCTATATCTCCTCTCTTATCTCTGTCACCCTACATCTCCTCTCTCATCTCTGTCACCCTACATCTCCTCTCTCATCTGTCACCCTACATCTCCTTCCTCATCTCTGTCACCTTACACCTCCTTCCTCATCTCTATCACCCTACATCTCCTCTCTCATCTGTCACCCTACACCTACCTCCTCATGTCTGTCACCCTACACCTCCTTCCTCATCTCTGTCACCCTACATCTCCTCTCTCATCTCTGTCACCCTACATCTCCTTCCTCATCTCTGTCACCCTACATCTCCTCTCTCATCTGTGACCCTATATCTCCTCTCTCATCTCTGTCACCCTACATCTGCTCTCTCATCTGTCACCCTACACCTCCTTCCTCATCTCTGTCACCCTACATCTCCTCTTTCATCTCTGTCACCCTACATCTCCTCTCTCATCTCTGTCACCCTACACCTCCTTCCTCATCTCTGTCACCCTACATCTCCTCTTTCATCTCTGTCACCCTACATCTCCTCTCTCATCTCTGTCACCCTACATCTCCTCTTTCATCTCTGTCACCCTACATCTCCTCTCTCATCTCTGTCACCCTACATCTGCTCTCTCATCTGTCACCCTACATCTCCTCTCTCATCTCTGTCACCCTACACCTCCTTCCTCATCTCTGTCACCCTACATCTCCTCTTTCATCTCTGTCACCCTACATCTCCTCTCTCATCTCTGTCACCCTACATCTCCTTCCTCATCTCTGTCACCCTACATCTCCTCTCTCATCTGGACTGTCACCCTACATCTCCTCTCTCATCTGGACTGTCACCCTATATCTCCTCTCTCATCTCTGTCACCCTACATCTCCTCTCTCATCTGTCACCCTATATCTCCTCTCTCATCTCTGTCACCCTACATCTCCTCTCTCATCTCTGTCACCCTACATCTCCTCTCTCATCTGTCACCCTACATCTCCTTCCTTATCTCTGTCACCCTACATCTCCTCTCTCATCTCTGTCACCCTACATCTCCTCTCTCATCTCTGTCACCCTACATCTCCTCCATCATCTCTGTCTATCACCCTACTTTTGCCCTCTGTTCCACTAATGAACTAAGACTAACATCCTCAATAATCCAAACCTCCCACTTCCATCTCCAAGACTTCTCCCATGCTGCCCCAGTGTTCTGGAATGCACTACCCACGACATTCCGACCAATATTTAGCCTCCATGTTTTTAAGCGTGCCTTAAAAAACACATCTCTTTAGACAGGCCTATCACTTTAACTCACTAACCTAACTTTCCCCTGTTCCCTCTTTCTACATTTTCCTCAGAATCTACTCCCTCCTTTTCATCGGTCTCCAAATCCTCCATGCATCTGATAGCACATGTAACTGTACTTAGATCCTGGCTGATGACTGGATCACGCAGCTTTATATCATAACCCCTATTTATAATAATGATGGCCGGACCGTACATGACGGCACGTTCTACCTATTGTGTCCCCTCCATTTCCTTATAGATTATAGCCTCACGACCCTCAGGACCCTCACTCCTGCTGTAACTGTTGATCTATATGTTACTCTCCAGGGTCTCATTATCTGTACATGTCCTCGCTCAATTGTACAGTGCTGTGGAATATGTTGGTGCTATAGAAATAAAATTATTATTATTATTATTACGATGCGCCGTCAGTGTATGAGACGCGAATAAACGATAAGTTCGTCTCCATACAGAAGTGATTTGATTCTCGTTTCTTCGGCATCTGGAAAGCCGCAGACCTAGAGGGGCTTCCCGAGTCCTGGTAAAGTGTGTCATGCCGGTGACAGGGGCAGGAGCACGTGACGATGACTGGAGCACTGGAGAAATGCAGCAGCCTGGGAAGGAAGAGAGGAAAAAATTAAGAGCGAGGGAAGAGCATCAGCGTTCAAAACACAGAGGGAAAGAGAAGCGGCGAGAGCCACAGACAGCGCAGACTGCACAAAAGGAGAGGGGACAAAAGGGATGCACAGAGGGGGGCGAGAGGCAGAGACGGACGACATCTGTATATAACCCACAGGCTGGACGCTGGCACAGGACCACAGCATGCCCTCCGCTCCTTCTAGCCTGACATAGCGCGGCGTCTCATGGTGTTTCCCCACGCCTCAGCATGTCCAGGAGGAAGATCTCATCGGAATCCTTCAGCTCACTGGGATCTGACTACACCGAGACCAGCCCGGAGGAAGAACCAGAATGCCCCTTAGCTCGGATGTGCTGGAATGGGAGCAAAAGCCCCACCGGGTCTCAGGATCAGCACCCACAACCGGTCCCTGGCCCCCGGAGAGCCACCAGGAGGAGACGGGTGAACCTGGACTCCTTGGGAGAGAGCATCAGGAAACTGACTTCTCCCACGGTAAATCAGAGGGACTGGGGTGGGGGGGCGGAGGTGATCGCCGGCACCTGGCGCTGCCGGTGGCAGGAGAGGATTAATGAAGGAGATTCCTTCACACAGACTGCTCCTCCAATGAATGGCAGGCACTTAGTGCAGATGAGTGACACTTGGCCAGCCTGTCATTAGACATATGCTGATCATTAGTGCCACCGGCATATGCCAGTCACACACTGTGGGCAAAGATGTGACCCGAGCTGGCATTCTCTATCTGTACAGCGATACATCCATGTATGTGCCCAGGATGGTTACACCAGCTCCATACTACATGTCTATAAGCAGTGCCAGGGTATTGCGCCGCCATGTACCCGCTACACGTAGAAGTGCGGCCATACGTGCACTTATAGGATCAGGGCTGCTGTATGGATTCTTCATCGCCATAGTAACCCTAGCCAATATATAAGATGCAGTGCTGGAAATAGGCTCCGCTGTGTTGCTATGGTATACATTATATATATTATATAAGGAATGTAAGGCACAGACCCTATGGCGGGCAGGGGGGATGGCGCGGTCCACTATTACCGGGGGCTACTTCTGCACAGCATATGGCTGTGGACGGTAAGGAGCAGGCAATCTGTGGGCGTGTAGGATGCAAGCAAGGGATGGCATGATAGAGAAGGAGAAGGGGCCGACACTCACATCCCCCCTTTTGTCTTCACAGAGGAAGAAAATGAGAGATAAAGGGAGGATAATGAAGGGAAAGAGCCCGGCTCATTATAGAGCCCGCGCCACGTTGTCATCTGCAGCCTACATTTAATGTCACCCTCGCCCAACTCTACATACTAATTAATGGCAATTAATGACACAGTGACCTACAAAAACATCGGGTGGGCAGAGAGAGACCTCAAAATTCCCGCCTTGATACGTACTTCATTAACCCATAAATGCAATTATAATTAACTCGGATCGCAAAAACTAGAATTACTCGTTGTGTAGCCTCCAATCAAACATTCTGGGTCCAAAGCTTCACCCAGCTGTGGCAATACTACAACTCCCAGCATTGCAGAAGTTGTAGTTTCTCAACAGATGGAGACTCATAGATCGCAGATGTTTAACCCTAATGTAACCTCAAAGTATAGAACCAATCCCCATTGGACCATCAGGATAGAAATTGGGAAACCGACAGACTGATGTCAGGTGGAGGTCAGCACATCGTGCTGAATATATATAAATATATATATACTGTATATTATAGGGGCTGTAACCTCCTTTAATTATCTGGAGTAGAAAGCTTTTAGAAGCTTTTAGAATGTTTCTCTTGGGCTAAACAGACTAGCTTTTGATTTCGATCGGCACATTGTAATGCCACTTTTCTCCTGAGGGGGTGCTGCAGGGAGATGGAACACTTGCTTCCTGGCTACTTTGCAGGTGGGGGACTCAATGACTTATTTTTGGCGACCCTTTGGGACAAATCATAGCGGACAAACCCATTTAATTAGTTCTCAGAATATTTGATAAAGTGGTTTTGTTATAGCAGTCATATTGGGGTATTCCGAATACTGTTTTATTTGTCTGGGAACCTGCATGATCGCTGGATGTGCGTGTGAGAAATTGATAGAATCTCAGGAAGTGGTCAAAAGAGTGCACTTTTTTTTTTTTAATTGTGTTTATGTGGGCTATGGAAGATTTATTAATCGATTATATAGTTAATTTTCAGGCTTTAGACACAGAATCTTACTATGAAGGTTGATATATCATACAGATATACTGTATATATATATATATATATATATATATATATACATATATATATATATATATATAGTCCATATAGTAAATTTAATAATATAGTATTATAATATTAAATTTAGACTCTGATGCACATAGTCAGGCATCGAAATTCAGTAAATTGGGGCAAGTCTCATTACTTAAAGCTTTATTCACAAAACAGCGAGCTAATCCCTAAGTAAAGGTCAAGGGATAACTTGCTGATTGTTGTGGTCCGACCGTTTAGACTCCCAGGGAAGCTGAAAAATTGGGTTTTGGGATACGGGAAACAGTTCTCATCCCATCTTAAAGGCAACCTATGAGCAGTTTTTTGCTACCTAATCTGGGAGCATTATAAAGTAGAGACAGAGAGCCTGATTCCAGTGATGTGTCACTGATTGGGCTGCTTGCTATAGTTTTGATAAAATCACTGATTTATCAGCAGGAGAGGACTTCCATGCTGCCAGGTAGTCCTCCATATTCATGAGCTCTCTAAAAGCCCACCCCACCGCTGTTTGGCAGCTTTTTCTGCCTATGCACAGTGTACACAGAAATCTGCCAATTAGTGGTGTGGAAGAGTTATACAGAGCTCAGCATTCAGAGAACTGGTGGATGTGCAGCAGTTTATGGAACTTCTACAAATAGCCGAGTGTTGTACAGTCTCATGGACAATGAATGAGCTTAAAACATAGTCCTCAATTAAATGAATCCGATTTCCCCAGTGTTCTGATGTCTGTTTGAAATGTTGCAAAATTATTGTGTAAATTGTAGTTGCGCAAATATTTTGTGAATTTTGGCATTTTTTTGCAAGTCCTGGCCAGCTCAGACAATTTTTTTTGTTCACCTGCAGTACCTGGCACGGCCTGTGCATAAAAGTGGTGCTATTTTTCTGAAAAAAAAAAAAGCAGACTTTCTGTTTTGTAATCTCAAACAGCCCTAGTAGGTGTAGCCCGACCCTTTCTAGTAGATCCTAGCAGCACAGTGCTGAATTCTTCCCATACTATGTGCAAATTGCCTCTTCGGAGAGGAACTCTAGTGCCAGCTATTGGAAGCTGTAAGGCCCTTTAACCCTTATTTGCAATATTGCACATACTTACGTCCTACTGCGGCTCTCTGGCTTTGATGCTGGTTCACATCTTTCCCGGCAGATGATGGCTGTGACATCCAGGCATCATCTGCCGTTATCAGTGGAGCTCCACCGGCGGCTGTTAGCCTATTAAATGCCATTGTCCAACGCTGACAGTGACATTTGCAACACACTGACAGTGGGGGCGCTGTTCTATTAGCCCATCTGCACCCCTGTGACATGATCTCAACTCACCAAAGGGTTACCATGATGGCCCAGGGTCTGCTGAAGACCCCCGTGCTTGTCACAATGGTCCTCACGTGAACGCCAGCTTCTGGTTGGCCTTTGGGGAGACCGTGATTTGTGCTTTCAAATCACCCATTAAAAATAAAGAATTAATAAATAAAATTAAAAAAATACCCACATTTGGCATCGTTACATCCGTAAAAGTCCGATCAGTAAAAATATTAAATTAATTTATCCGAAAGCTTCATTAGGAAAAAAAAAATCTATATATTTTTTTTTTGGTGGGGCGCCAAAACATCATAATAAAATGCAATAAGGGGCGATGAGAACATCGTATCTACCCCAAAATGGTATCACTAAGAACGTCGGTTCAGGGTGCAATAAACTAACCCTCACATACCCCCATCAACCAAAAAATGGACGTGCTACGGTCTTGGAACATGGTGACACAAGGGAATTTTTATTTTTCAAATTTCCCAATTCTTTTTTTACCTATCAAAAAAAAAAACCCCTCTACATGTTTGCTGTCCCCGTGATCGGAAAATCATACTGTCGGGTAAATTTTACCGTAAAATTATCATTTTAAAAAAGGAAGGGTGTCTTTTAAATTACAGATTTAAGCTGTAATTAAATGAATTTTTGTTTTTTTCCTTTTCAAATAGTAAAAAAAAAATTCTGCCTATTTTGCAATCTTAATCCCTTTTTTTTTAAAATTTGTCTGACTGGATTAATACGGCCGTATTATATGGTCCATGCTCATACAGCAATGGTCGCCCGACTGCGGATCTCCTGACCTGACTGCCCGATCTCCTGCATCTATGAGGCAGGTGGCTCAGGTGATCCGATGTTGGGGCTGGCATTGCCGTATGAGCCCGGGCCGTATATTATGGACGTATGATTACAAACAGTTATTATTAACTTTGTATTACATCACCTCATGCCTAGTATTATCTTATACTCCTCCGATCAATCCTGCTATGACGTTTCCAGGCTAGAGATGTGAATTCCCTCTTATCGTTAGAAGGAAACCCCATTAATATCCAGTTTTGCTCCTTCTGATAAGATCCCCACCAATCAGATATCATTTTTCAATCCTCCTGCAGCGCCTCCGCAGGGAAGATGAAGCATTACGCTCTTCCTAGTGCAGTGACTGGGCTGTGTATAATGCCGGGTCCTCCAGAGTGGGTGATAAAAAATAAAATAAATAAATAAGGGTCATGAACAGAATAGGACCCCCTCCTTTACATTAACTCCCCAATTATATGACCTCTCGTCCCCTACATGCCGGGATACGTTCTTCTACTTGCACTCAGAGAATCGTTTTCTAACAAAGGCAATGTTTTCTTTTTTACTGAGATTTTGTTTCCAATGGAAACCATTTTTCCTTTAATATAATGCAGTTTTACACTATTCAGCGTCACACTCATCTTATAATTACCCCCCTCCAGATAATGAACATGTGCTCAATCCACCCACCAGTAAGAGCGACTTCTAATAAAGCCCGGCTCTGCTACTCAGCCGCGTCATGGTAGGAAGAAAAAAAATCTATATACTCAGTGGCATCTATCTATCTAATATGTGTATAGTGTACAGATATGACAGCCAGTCTATAATCTGCAGATGTAGCAGAGCTGAATGTGTTATTATTTACTGCTTCCATTCGGATACCTTCCATCCTATCACAGGATGAGATTATTCATTAGGGGATGCCCACTAGAATGTAAAATCAGAATTAAAGGGTTGTCCCAGCTTCTTTAAATGGGTAAAATTGCAAAGTGTTTGGGCAGGTGCAGACGAGCGTATATTAACTCATCCGAGAGAATCGGGCTGATGATGCAAAACACACTCCCGTAGTAGTGTCATAATAGTGTGATCCGATTCTTTCAACTGAGGAGAAGATGGATAAAAAAAATTCTCCATCTTCTCCATTGTCTCAATCCGGGAAAATTGGACTCCACTCTGATGTCATCGGAGTGCAGTCAGATGTTTTCCACACACTTAGGGCTCCTTTCCATTTGTGGGAAAAAAAACGGTCCATTTTCTGGATGGAAAAAACGCTCCGAATATATGCAATTGTCATGCGATTTGTATGCGATTTTTAATCGCACCATCTGTTTTCCATCCGTTTTCCATCTGTATGCAATGCGATTTTAACATGACGTTTTTCATAGAGCAGTTCTCTCTATGTAAAAAATTATGTAAAAATCACATTGTAAAAATTTTTTTACACAAAAAGCAAATAATTATATATATATTTATAGTCCATGCAGTTCTACATAGTATAATAGCCGCTAATTCAATTGCCGGCTTTTGTGAAATTTCAGACCCGACATGAAATGACACATGGTTTACATGCAGTTAACCATGTCATTTCATTTATTTTGATATATGGTTTTCACTAACAATTACATGAGTGTATATGTGCAAAATTTCAGACATGTAGGGTTAATTAAAGGTGTAAATTCGTTGCAAAAAAATGTGTGGGCTCCCGCGCTATTTTCTCAACCAGACAGACAAAGCCAGCGAGTGGGGGCAGATAATAATAGCCCAGGGAGGGTGAATTTATTTTGTGCCCCCCCTGGCTACTAACATCTGCCCCCAGCCACCACAGAAAAGGCAAATCTATAAATAGATGCGCCCTTTCTGGCACTTTGCTCGTCTATTCCCATTGCCCTGCAGCGGTGGCAAATGGGTTAATAATGGGTTAAAACCACCTTGCTATTGAAAGGTGACTTTAAGCCAGGTTAATAATTGAGAGCTGTCAATTAGACAACTCTCAATTATTAATCCTATTGAAGGAAATAAAAAAAATACACACATGAATAAATAATTTTAATGAAATAAACACACATTTTTTTGACCATCGTTTATTTAACTGTTAATCCTTGCGAAGCCCTTGGTCTCCTATAATAAAGAAAAATAATAAAACAACATTATTCTTACCTATCCGGTGCTCTGTCAGGTCCCACGCTGTAATCCTTCACAAAGGGATAACTAGCTTTCAGCCAAGCAGCACAGCTAATGCTTGCCGCTGAGCTGAAAGCCCCCAAATGAATGAGTTCCTCTCCCGGCGACAGAAGAGGAAGTGATTACTGTGTGAAGCTTCATTGATTGCTTCCCACTGTAATCAGTTCACTTCAGGTCATTCGGATGCCGCCAGTACAAACTGTCCAAACTGTCAGTCATCAGGAGCACGCCGCTTCTGGCAAGCAGGACGCCTGGAGGCAGAGGAGCTGGGAGCTCATGAAGAAAGATGAGAATAATCCTTTATGGTATCATTGTTTCTGTAAATTACAATTATCCATTGTGTAAAAATTCTTCAATATACTTTCTGTATCAGTTCCTCTGGTAGTCATGTCCTCTCATTCATTAAGGACATAAATTGTTTACTTCCAGTGCATAATAACCTGTGCTGGTCATGTGATGGATGCACAGCCGCACGGCTCGGCTCATCAGGGTATGTGCACATGTTGCGGATTCTGCTGCGGATCCGCAGCGGATTTTGCCCTGCAAATCCGCAGCAGAACTGCAAGTGATGTACAGTACCATTCCCGAACCGGAGTACCGGAAATGACTGCTTGCCTTGGACGACTTCCGAGGCAAGGAAAGAGTAGCGCATGCGCTGCACTGATTTTATGCTTTGCCCACTGTTGGGCAAAGCACACTGCGCATGCGCGGGGCCTAATTTGAAATGCGCAATTGCGATAGCCGAACACCGTCTGTGGGATTCACAGACGGCGATACCCAAGTGATGCCGAGGAGCGGGGGTAGGGGAGAGAGAGAAAACGCCGCCCTCCTGACCTGACTGCCATGATTGACAGCGCAAAAACCGAAGTTTACTAAGGTATTTTGATATGAAAACGGGGGTATCAGGATATATGATACCTACCGATAACTTTGTTATGGGACGCACTATTCAGCCATATCTTTATCTGATATGGCAATTTTGGGGTGACAGATGCCCTTTAAGGAATAATATCGAGCAGAGCTCTAAAAAACACTGAGAAAATTAATGCATAAAATATTTTGGTAAATTGTAAATCTTTAAAGTATATAAATAACATTTCTTTGCTGAAACCATTATTCCCCTTAGTTAATTTATGGAACTTTGGATTTTATTTTCTCACTATTTCAAAATCTCTACTTTCTGACAATAAACGACAATATACACTGAGCTGCTAATAATAATAATAATAATCTTTATTTATATAGCGCCATCATATTCCGCAGCGCTTTACAGTTTAACAGTTTCAAAACACAAGTCATAAGTCACAACGTTAACAATACAGTAATTAAAGCAAAATAAGACGACCCTGCTCGTGAGAGCTTACAATCTACAATGAGGTGGGGGAGATACAAAATACAGGTGTGTATATACAATGGTGCATTTACAATGATGGTCCAGCCATCTTAAGGGAGTGAGGGATGGATGGAGATAGTGAATGGGCTACACACACACTTACACATAGAATGACTTTGATTAGTGAATGTGATAGGCCGCTCTGAACAGATGTGTTTTGAGGAGCGCCTGAAACCATGCAAATTGTGGATAGTCCTAATTTCTTGGGGTAGAGCATTCCAGAGGATTGGCGCAGCGCGGGAGAAGTCTTGGAGTCGGGAGTGGGAGGTACGGACTAGTGCAGAGGTTAGTCGAAAGTCGTTTGCAGAGCGCAGCAGTCGGTTAGGCCGATAGATAGAAATGAGGGAGGAGATGTAGGGGGGTGCTGCACTGTGGAGAGCTTTGTGGGTGAGAACAAGTACTTTGAATTGGATCCTATAATGAATGGGCAGCCAGTGTAAGGACTGGCGAAGAGCGGACGCGTCCGAGTACCGATTAGCCAGATGGATAACCCTGGCTGCTGCATTAAGGATGGACTGGAGAGGGGATAGTCGAGTAATGGGGAGGCCAAGTAATAGAGCGTTACAGTAGTCCAGGCGGGAGTGGATCAATGCTACAGTGAGGGTTTTTGTTGTTTCCATGGTGAGAAAAGGGCGGATTCTAGAGATGTTCTTTAGGTGTAGGCGGCAAGAGCGGGCAAGAGATTGTATATGGGAGGTGAAGGAGAGATTGGTATCAAACATAACACCCAGACAGCGAGCCTGCTGCCGGGGTGTTATTATGGTGCCGCCCACTAATGCTAATAAAAGAAGGTTTAATGCCACATATATGCACAAACTCTAGAGACTTCCAGGAAAGGAGACTTTTTTTGCTATCTGCCTACATCCTCCTTAAAGGGATTGTCCAGGCTTATCACACTGATGACCTATCCTTAGGGTATTTTATAAATATAAGTTCACTTGGAGTCTGACTCCAATCAGCTGTTATAAGATCCGGAGGTGGCCGGAGGTAAATGGTGAGCGGAGCAGGAAAGCACAGCGCCGTCCACTGGGCCGTGCCACTCGACTCTGCTGCCGGGGCTGAAAACAGCTGAAAGTAGTGGAATCCGGGGGTTAATACTGGACATGCCCTTTTAATATAAGTCTGGACAACCCCTTTAATAAAGTTTACTGCAGCTTGTAATCTACAGACTATAAGTGAGGGACGACGGTATGAATCTGAAATAAGGAGATACAATAGAACTGCATTGTAGTCTACACACAATTTTTTTATCACGTCAAAATGTCCAAAAGCAGCTTTGCAAAAAGTTTTTGATTAAAAATTTACTACCGTTTTGTGTCTACAGCTCCTATAAACACCTATGTGTCTCTATGGTTACAGACTACAAACGCATCAAATACAAACGAAGTATACAGTATATATAGCACATTGCTGCAGATAGGGAGTGTTTGTAGTCTGTAACTAGGGAGAAATATTTGTTTGTTTCGCTGCTGTACTCATAAAACTGTAAGATATTTTTAATCCAAACTTTTCACATTTTTTATGTTGGATGCATTAAAGGGGATTCCCACATTAAAAATCCTATCCCAATATGTAGCAGGTGTAATAATAATATTAGCAAAAACATCTAATTAGAAATGTAGTATAGTTCTTCTGATTAGCTATGTCACTTACCTCATGTGCAGGGCATTGCATTAGCTTAGGTATCCATGGTTACGACCACTGACAGCTAATTGTCACTAATACGAACAGTCATAACCATGGATACCAAAGTTGCTGCAATGCCCTGCACATGAGGTGAGAGACACAGTGAATCAGAAGAACTATACTACATTTCTAATTAGATGTTTTTGCTAATATTATTATTACACCTGCTACATATTGGGATAGGATCTTGGAGATGGGAATACCTCTTTATGGCAGTTAGAAAATTATGGTAGAATACATTATATCTCTTAAAGGGAATCTGTCACCCCATTTTTTGAGTATAAGCTGCGGCCACCGCCATCAGGGGCTTATCTACAGCATTCTTGTAATGCTGTAGATAAGCCCCCAATGTCACCTGAAAGAGAAGAAAAACGAGTTATATTATACTCACCCAGGGGCGGTCCAGCGTCCGGTCCGGTCCGATGGGCATCGCGGTCCGGTTCGGCGCCTCCCATCTTGTAGCGAAGACGTCCTCTTCTTTGCTTCCCGTCGCGGCTCCTGCGCAGGCGCACTGCTCTGCCCTGGTGAGGGTAGAATAAAGTACTGCAGTGCGCAGGCACCGGACCTCTCTGACCATTCCCGGTTCCTGCGCACTACAGTACTCTGCTCTGCCCTCATCAGGGCAGATCAGTGTGCCTGCGCAGGAGCCGCGACGGGAAGCAAAGAAGAGGCCGGCTTCGCTAGAAAATGGGAGGCGCCGGACCGGACAACGACGCCCATCGGACCGGACCGGACTGCGGACCGCCCCTGGGTGAGTATAATCTAACTCCTTTTTCTTCTCTTTCAGGTGACATCGGGGGCTTGTCTACAGCATTACAGAATTCTGTAGATAAGCCCCTGATGGCGGTGGCCACAGCTTATATACGAACAATGAGGTGACAGATTCCCTTTAAAGAATAGCGTACAGTTTACACTAAAATTGAGCTATAGATGTGTCTACTCTTAAACTGAGCTTGAAATATTCTGAGAAATGCAATATGTTATGCTATGTTAAAGGGGTAGTCCAAAACATTTATTTTAATCCTAAATGTCTGTCTATTTAATGCCAGAATCTAATTTATTTTCTATCTAGATGCTTTATTTTTTATAGCTTCTTTCAGCTTGATGCTTTCTTAGAGAATCCACAGTGAATGCTGGGATACTCGAGCAAGCTGTCATCAGGGAGCAGAGGCTACTCCAGCCTCTCCCCCACTCTGAAACAAAGCATCATCAGTGCACAGTGACAGTGCGCTTGCTCGCCAGCTCTGAAGAGAAATGACGATCCGGCAAGAGAGCGCACTGTCACTGAACATTGTAAGAAGATAACCTGGCATGCATGAAAAGCAGAGACCAGCCCAAGTGACGTCTAAATCAGTTAGATAGCGTAGTGAGGGAACAATGGGGACTTTTTACTTAAAGCATATTAGAAAATAGATCAGATTATGACATTAAATAGACAGATATTTACGAGTAAAATAAATGTTATTCTCGGACCACCCTCTTAAATAAACTAAAAAAACACATATGCTGTATGTCTTAAGCATGCCTCAACAGATGTCTTAAAATTTCCATTTTATGGGTATGTAGATCTGTATATTTCAACTCTGTAATGGCTCCTTATCAAGCCGTTACTCACAATGTATTATATGGCAGATGGGGTACAGAGACAAAATTATGCTGCGTGTCCAACATTATTAGTTCCAAAATTTGCTGTTGATAACTCAGTATAAAATAAATAGATAAAAGTATTGAATTCAGAGTTTTTCTTCAGTCCCATTGTTCCCATTATATAACATCCAGCCCCCATAGCCCCCAGTATATAACATCTGATCCATTGCCCCCCGATGTATGACACTCCCACTCACGCCATGCTGTCCGCCTTTACTAACATGTGGGACAGAAACCCGGTTGTGTAGAACTCACTGATACCAGCGCGGTCCTGTAATAAGAGCCACCGATGTAACAAGTCAGATCATCACATTTCTTCCCACCTAAATCTTCCCCATCATCTGTGAGTGATATTATTGAAAACTGGAAGTAACCGCAGCAACTAAGCCACGAAGTGGAGACCCCGTAACGTTACAGAGCGGGGTCACCGAGTGCTGAGGAGCAAAGGGCAGAAAAGTCACTTCTGCTCTCCTGACTCCATAACTGCAGAGTCCAGACCTCCTGTAGTATTAACATCAGCACAATCATTGCGCCCCCACTGGGAGCTTCATGGCAGAGCAGCTGCATGCAGCCTTATATCACCAAGCACAATGCCAAGCGTCAGATGGAGTGGTGTAAAGCCGCCAAAACTGGACTCTGGAGCAGTGGAAACATGTTCTGAGCAGTGATAGATCACACTTCATCTGGCGTCAATTTGGTAAATGCCAGGAGAATGCTAACTTGGCTTTTATTCTTTAATTCTCCTTTTTCCACAGACTATTCTCTCTTAGTGACAGACCACAATGTGTTTCCACTCCCTGAATGTCCATTTGGGCTGAGCCTTATGGCGCAGCATCCTGTTATCACGGCAAAGAAGTCTGGAAAGTCTTCTCTTTTTTCCGGGAGTCTCCCAAACTCCTGCAGAATTTGGATACAATTAATGAAGAATTGTGACAAGTAAATATGAGAGAATTACATTTGGGTGTGAGTTGAGCGAAACAGGTCGGTCAGATTCAAAAGTCGCCGACTTTCGCCAAAGTCGGGTTTCGTTGGCCGAAACATGACCATAGCGTGAGTTCGACCATACGGTCGTCGAAATGAGCGCCAAACTCGAGTTTCTCAAAATGCTTTCAGGTGCCTTTTTCTAGCCAATGAACAAGGACGTACACTGTGGGCAACGAGATGACATGGGCAGCGTCCACCACCATCGTAGAGAAGGGCATTGCAGTGATTGGCTTGCTTTGGGGGCGTCATAGTGTCTATAAAAACCCTGAGCGCCGACCGCCATTTTACTTCTGCCGATATTAACAGTAGGGAGAGGTTGCTGTTTATCAGTAGGGAGAGAGTTAGGACTGGAAACAAAAGTTCTTCTGTGCTTGTGCTGATAGCAATTGTGCTGTACAGTTAATGTGCAGTGACAGGGAGGATTTTCTTGTGTGCAGCAGCAGTGCTGGTTATTAGGCTGCCTGCTAGCTGTATTGCTGTGTGTACACTGCTGTGCAGACTGATTTTTACACAGCACTAATACTTTTATTCTTTTTTTCTGCACAGTTACCGAGTGTTCATTTTTTCCCACACCGTATAGAGCTGTACGCTCCTCACACGCTACCGTGTACCGGCTGGTATCATGGACAAATACATGCTGACTATCTGTGTGTGACTCCGGAAACATATAGGGAGATTTACAATTTTCCCCTACACTATATACACCTGGTATCTTCTGATACAGTACCCTTTTTCTGCTTTTTATATCTGCTCTAATCCATACTGAGCCTGTGAGCGTCTGTGTGTGACTCCGGAAATATATACAGAGATTTAAAATTACCCCTACACTGTATACAGCTGAACGCTACTGATACAGTACCATATATCTGCTAGTATTTTGGGTACATTTTCCCATACATGAGGAAGTATGGTGGAAGAGGACGTGGGCGGGGGGTCCAGCTATTATTCCCCATTGACTTGCATTGGGGTCAGGTTTAGTTTTTTTGTCGACCTCCGACTTTTGCTGTGAACTAGTCGGCCGATGTCGTTCGACTCGACTTTTGCGAAAATCGGGTGGTCCGAAACCCAACTCGACTCGAAAAAAGGCAAAGTCGCTCATCTCTATGTGAATTGCATCTGACCCTAAAATACATTTATCATTCTCTTAGGTCTCTCCAGACACCAGTACACAAAAAAAAGTTGCACTCTATCGTTCTAATGCATGTCAATGTGAAATATATGAAATATGAATAGCAATACGGCTTTTGAATATTAGGAAAAAATGAATGAGACGCTTTGCACAAAATTTAGCCAAATAATGTCTGCCCATCAACCAACGTCAAGGTGGTCTCATAGACTGATGGGTCCCTATCCATATGAATACCTCTCTTAGGCTGATTTCTGAATTCCTGGGTGAATGTGGACACCTCCCTCAGTAAAGCCTGCATTTATGGGTAGATAGGAACCTGCTGTAATCAAAATCACCACATGGTGAAGGGCGAAGTGCTCAATCAGTAAGCTAACAGACACCAAAGCATAAAAAATGGAGGTTTGGGAAAGGGCTAAGGAATAATTTAAGATTATTCCTGAGTCATAGCCCAGTCGCTCACCTATTTATCCACTGCAGCTCCACGCACGGTCCTACAGTTGCTTTTTATCAATCTTTGATTTTGCTCTTCTCCTCAGTCTTCCAGCACTGGCTTTGGCTCACATGTGGGAAGCAACGTACATCAACGGCGTGCAATGTCACAAGCGGTCGTCTTCATCACCCCACATAGTTTTCTCTTCCTCCGCTGGCTAGGCATCACATGGTCAGATGGGGCGATGGCCCAAGCACTCATGATCGTCTTCTCTTCTCCTATCTTCTCGTCAGTCTTCCACCGGTGACTGGGCTTCCCATGGTCACATTGGTTGAGGCACACATCATTGACCTGCATGATACGCCATGTGACCACGTAAGGCCTAGTCAGTGGTGGGAGACTGAAGACCCTTCCAAAGAGAAGACTGTTATGATGGTTGTTACGAGTAGATTTGCTTCTTTCCAGTGATAAGATGACGACAGGTAATTAACCAGTGCGATGGATTCAATTTGTGGAAAAAGATCTAAAATGTGAATTTAGCCCCTCTCAAAACTTGATGCCTCCTTTAACTGCACTGATCAGGAGCATATTACTTTGTTGCTTGTAGCATACGTCATGGGACATTACCCTTCCCTTATTCATACAGTATCACAACATGGTAGCCTACTAATGACCACTGTAGTCAAGCATGGTCCCTGCTGTGGTTACCATAACAACAGGGTTTTGTGGAGCATTGTGAAATCGTCAAGGACTGGAGTCTTGGAACTCCAATGAATGCTGTAGTTATAGCAACCTAAGCACAGACCTGGATATTCCACATACTGATATCAGGAGGAACATGGCATAGTCACCTACACAAAGAAGTCACAACTATAGTTTGTGAGCTCGGGAGAACTGATGTTGGTGTGCCTACGCATAGAGGTCTCAGCTCACACTATGTTTTTTAGTGGCTTTTGTTTTTTTCGGGGGGGGGGTTAATCTATATATATAAAATTGAATGTGTGTGTATCACCAACCAATCACAAAGCATCTTTCATTTCACCAGAGTTGTTTAAAAGAAGCTGAGCTGTGATTGGTTGCTATGAGCAACAGTTTTCTCCACGACAACACCTCAGCAGACAGTGACTGGGTGGGAGAAATCTAGCATCCCCGGGAACATAAGCTCCAGCCATTGTCTGCCACCCAGAAAGGAGCAGAGAGCACATGACAGAAATGAATCCCCCCCTCCCGTGCCTTCCCTCTTAAAGGGATCCACGGTATGGAAGTTAGGACTGTTCCACTCAGCGCTGTGGTTCTGACCCCAGAGTCTCTTAAAGGGATCATTAATATGGAAGTTATGGCAATTCCACTAAGCGCTCTGGTTCTGACCCCAGGCCCCTCTTAAAGGGATCTCCAGTATAGATGTTAGGCAAATCCCTCAGTGCTCTGATTCTGACCCCAGGCCCCTCTTAAAGGGATCTCCAGTATAGATGTTAGGCAAATCCCTCAGTGCTCTGATTCTGACGCCAGGCTTCTCTTAAAGGGATCCCCGGTATGGAAGTTAGGGCAATTCCACTCAGCGCTCTGGTTCTGACCCCTGGGCCTCTTAAAGGGATCCCCGGTATGGAAGTCAAGGCAATTGCCTTCAAATGCTCTGGTACTGACCCCAGGTCTCTATTAAAGGGATAATTGGTATGGAAGTCAGGGCGAATCCATCCAGCGCTTTGGTTCTGACCCCAGGCCTCTCTTAAAGGTATCCCCGGTATGGAAGTTAGGACCGTTCCACTCAGCGCTGTGGTTCTGACCCCAGGGCCTCTCTTAAAGGGATCATTGGTATGGAAGTTAGGGCAATTCCACTCAGCGCTCTGGTTCTGACCTCAGGACCCTCTTAAAGGGATCCCCATTATGGAAGTTATGGCAATTCCACTCAGCGCTCTGGTTCTGACCCCAGGCCCCTCTTAAAGGGATCCCCGGTATGGAAGTTAGGGTAAATCTCTCAGCGCTCTGATTCTCACCCCAGGCTTCTATTAAAGGGATCATTGGTATGGAAGTCAGGGCAAATCCAGTCAGCGCTCTGGTTCTGACCCCAGGCCTCTCTTAAAGGGATTCCCGGTATTGAAGTTAGGGCCATTCCACTCAGCACTCTGGTTCTGACCCCAGGCTGATGGGATGATGTGGGATATTAGGGGAAGTAGTCCGGTGGCTCTGGCTGACGGGATGATGTGGGATATTAGGGGTAGTAGTCTGGCGGCTGTGACGGGATATTAGTGGTAGTTGTCCGGTAGCTATGGCTGACAGGATGAGTGGGCCGGGCTCTACACTCAGCTTTATATTTATAGAAATAATCATTACAATTTGTTATAACTAACCGTAGTTAGTTACTATGCCCAGGCAGCGCCGTGCTCTTCAGCTATTATGTATATAAAAATCCTGAGGCCAACTATTTTCTGGGAGGCAATACCTACACTGTGGAGTTTTTTTATAGCATTTTTCACTTTTCATCCTAAATCACAGCTTGCTCCAGATGGTTTTTTTTCCTGGCAATTTAGGGACATTTTTCTCACAAAAAGCTCTATTGTTTTTGTTAGAGGATACAACAACTGCAGGCTTGTGCTGTAGAGGCATTACCTTTTGTACTGTATGACCTTTCTGGTTTGTTTTCTTGTTTTTACATGTAATCCACCATGTTGATGAAGAAGATAATGCTTACTGTGTGGCCCAAGTAAAACAGTTAATTTTCTCAAAATGTTTGAGCTCTGAATAGGCTAGGACTGGCCCACAGGACGACAGGAGAATCTTCTAGTGGGCCCCTGTGCAAGAGTGGGCCACCACCATCTTATATGAATACCACAAAGAAAACGGAAGTAAAGAGCGAACAATTATAAAAAACATAACAATTTTATTCAGATAAATAATATCCAATAAAATGAGAAGAGTCATAGAGTGTCACATAGCCAGGAATACAAAAGGTCTGTAGGTAACAAAGCCCATGGACAAACACATGGGGGACACTGGAAGTCCAATAGTACAAAATGGATCATGAAGTATGAACTTAAACCAGGGGTGGGGAATCTTTTTTCTGCCAAGGGCCATTTGAACATTTATACCATCTTTTGGGGGCCGTACAAACTCCGCCCACAAAGTACATCCTGACTCTGGATTTGGTGTCAGGACGTAATCTTTTCTTGCATGCCCTTCAGTGGTCAGTAGTGAACACTGCGTGTGTGCTTACAGAGCAAGAAGAAATTAATGAGCTGGTGGCAATTAAAATACAACTCCCTGCCAAAGAACTGCGGTCCCTGAGAATCTGCCCGGGGGCCGGATAAAAGGTCATCAAGGGCCGTAAATGGACCGGGGGCCTGAGGTTTCCCACCCCTGAACTAAACCATAAAGCCATGGGACAGATATAACAGAAGTACACAAATGATACTGATATGCTGCAATTCAGATACTTAAATAACATGGGAAATAATCTAAATACAATAACAGCACTATAGCCAATAATTCAGCATTTCATTCAGTATAGTACAAAATTAATGAGCCATTAAGTCAGTGAAAATAGGATTCATCCTACATAAACCAAATAGTCCCTCATGCTGCAGAGAGTCCCATATAAGTAAGTACATAGATTAATAAAGGTAGGTGCCTGATGTATTTACCTGGCAATGAGATGCAGCAACCCCAACACGCGTTTCGCGTCAGCTTCTTCGGGGGGTTTTTTGGTTACACCCTCTTGTATGAGCAGTACATGGCACAATATACTTGAATTACTATGTACAGACAAAGGCGGCATCTTATTAATTTATTAATCTACCCAGTTCATTGTTGTATAAATTTGTGATTGAGGATAATGTCCCATTTGCCGGTAGCTGGAGTTTGTTACTGGTGGGCCCTTGGCACCCCAATCCAACACTGGTGTCAAATGATTGTGCTAAAAGCCAAAAACAGTTTTGATTTGATAAAAATTGTGAAATCACATAATCTATGATTCACACAACCTGAAATGCTAGCAACGCAATTACTAAAATATTAAATAGAAAAAAAAATTATCTTCATCATGGATTTTATCCAATGGAAGTCAAGAATGAAATTTCCTTTGCAATGACAACAATCAGAGATGTTGAATACTGTGAGAAATTGATACAAAAAGTATATTGAATATGTTTCCAGCTTTTTAATATATAAAAAATAATTTGCTGAAACAAGAAATCCTATTGTTAAGACTAAAAACATACAGGGGCTGATCCATAAAGCAATTTCCTTGAAATGTTGCAAAATGTTTGCACAACTCATGGTCATTAAAGAAGTTATCCATCACTTGGACAAATCTTTGTCATACCCCACACTTGGCCCCGATAAAATAAGAAAGTCTATAGTCACCTCCCATCGCGGCGACGTACCACTTTCCAGTGGGGCCCAATCAGCACCGGCATCACTGTCTCCACCTTCGGACAAACTTGAACATGAAGAAGAAGTCAGAGATCAGCTGTAGCCTGGACTTCTTCTTCATGTTCAATTCAACAGAAGTTGGGGACACCAGCTTTGATTGGGCACCATGTTCACTTGTCACAACAACCACACAGGAGCCCTGGGACTGCTGGAACGACGCCGGCATGGGAGGTGAGTATAAGCTTTTTTATTTTAACTGGGCCAAACATTTAGATCAAGAAGGGGTTGTCGACTACTAGGACAATCCCTTCTTGATCTAAATGTTTAAAGAACTTTGATATAGGAAAGATGTGTATCTTCGTACCGTGTTAGCCAGTAGATAGAAAAATATTTAGACTTGAGAGTCCTCAGTGGTTGATACCTTTTAATGGCTAACTGAAAAGATGGTAACAAATTGCAAGCTTTCGAGACTACTCAGGTCTCTTCATCAGGCATAGACTAATACAACATCTGAAGAATCACATATTTATACACAAAATAGCACAGAAAAAATGCAATAGGTAGGACAAGTGACATGAAGCAGAACTGTCATTATGGCAGAGGGATTAACATAAATATGACTAGTTCATAGATAAGGAGTGAAGGTTTTATTACCCTCTGATTGGGGTCTGGTATTGTGTTGTGATGACCCTAAAAGGTCAGGGAGGCAGATTCCTTAATTGTTGTAGAACGACATAAAACTCTGGGATATATTCATCCCAGCACTAAGAGTGTCAAAGGTCATCATAAGTTTATATTCCCAGACTTTTCTATCCTTCTCAGATTTGAAGTTAGATTTTAATACAAGTAATTCCATATCTGTCATGCTATGACCGGGCATACAAAAGTATTATAGTAAGTCTATAATGACCACGGACAGAATAAAGATCCCCAACTCCCATCAGGACTACAAGATACCAGGTACTTTCAGCTGCATCACATCTAATGTGGTGTACCTAATTATATGTACTAAATGTCCAACTGGGGGTCTGTATGTGGGGGAGACCGGGCAAAAACTGAGAACAAGGATGAATTCTCATCGCCACACGATAAGAGAAAAAAGAATGGATTTACCTGTGGCCAAACACTTTTGTATGCCCGGTCATAGCATGACAGATATGGAATTACTTGTATTAAAATCTAACTTCAAATCTGAGAAGGATAGAAAAGTCTGGGAATATAAACTTATGATGACCTTTGACACTCTTAGTGCTGGGATGAATATATCCCAGAGTTTTATGTCGTTCTACAACAATTAAGGAATCTGCCTCCCTGACCTTTTAGGGTCATCACAACACAATACCAGACCCCAATCAGAGGGTAATAAAACCTTCACTCCTTATCTATGAACTAGTCATATTTATGTTAATCCCTCTGCCATAATGACAGTTCTGCTTCATGTCACTTGTCCTACCTATTGCATTTTTTCTGTGCTATTTTGTGTATAAATATGTGATTCTTCAGATGTTGTATTAGTCTATGCCTGATGAAGAGACCTGAGTAGTCTCGAAAGCTTGCAATTTGTTACCATCTTTTCAGTTAGCCATTAAAAGGTATCAACCACTGAGGACTCTCAAGTCTAAATATTTTTCTAAAGAACTTTGTGAACTTTTATGCCAGTCCTGGTCAACTCCGCTAATTGTTTGTGGATGTAGCTCAAGCAGGAGTGGGCATGGCTGATGGCAAATTTATTAGAATTTACACCACAAAAGTGGCATAAATTGTGACAGAAATGTACTCCAGTCCCTGATTGGCATGTGCCTCTTGCGGTGGTGCATGGCAACTGAAAGATGAGTCAAATGCATTAAACTGCATGTCTATTAATTGACTTGGCTCATCTGGCTCCAGCGCATCTTTTATTAAGACTGATGTTAAAAACATGAGTCTTAATAAATGGGAGCCAAAGTCTGAGATTTTTTGCTTTTTTTGCAGACCCATTCACTTGAATGGACAAGTTTTATCTGAAAATTGGATGAAAATGAACATTTCTCCATTTTTTTGTAGACATAACAGCCTGTGAACAGACTTATAGATTATAATGGGTGTAGCAGAGCTGTGTGCATTGTGTGTATGTAAATGTGCATAAGTAGCAGATCTTTGTGTATAGGTATGTGCATATGTAGCAGAGCTGTGTGTATGTATATATACATGTGTAGCAGAGCTATTTGTATGTATATGTGCATGTAGCAGAGCGGTGTGTATGTACATGTGCATTTGTAGTAGAGATGTGTGTGTGTATTTGTGCATATACAGTACAGACCAAAAGTATGGACACACCTCATTCAAAGATTTTTCTGTATTTTCATGACTATGAAAATTGGACATTCACACTGAAGGCATCAAAACTATGAATTAACACATGTGAAATTATATACCGTATTTTTCGGACTATAAGACGCACCGGACCATAAGACGCACCCCAAATTTTCAGAAGGAAAACAGGGAAAAAAAAATAATGTGTCAAATGGGGGTCCGTCTTACAGTCCGAAGTGCTCTGTGTTGCAGGGGTGCTCTGTGGGGTGGCTGTGCTGTGTGGGGTGGCTGTGCTGTGTGGGGTGGCTATGCTCTGTGGGGTGGCTGTGCTCTGTGGGGTGGCTGTGCTCTGTGGGGTCGCTGTGCAATATATGGTACTCACATCCCATAGCGGTGGTCCCAATGCAGCCTCCTGTGCTCTGTGGTGTCTGGCCAGCAGCGGGGCTCTGTGCTGCGTGGGGGGCTCCGCCGGCATTTCCCTCTTAGCCGGACAGCCCCCCGCAGCTCCGCTGCTGCGGCCTCCTGATACATGGCCGCCAGCGGCCTCCGGTGGCGGTCCCGACGAAGTCTTTCGTGCGGTGGTTCCGGGGCAGCAGCCGGCTCTGTGCTGCAGGGGGGCTCCGCTGGCATTTCGGTCTTAGCCGGAAAGCCCCCCGCAGCTCCGCTCCCTCCTGCATCTCGGTGGCGTCCTCAAACATGGCCGCCAGGGGACTCCGGTAAGATGGCCGCCAAATCTCATTCAAGTCTCGGCAACGAGATCTCTTCTCCCGAGATCTCGTTGCCGAGACTTGAATGAGATTTGGCGGCCATCTTACCGGAGTCCCCTGGCGGCCATGTTTGAGGACGCCACCGAGATGCAGGAGGGAGCGGAGCTGCGGGGGGCTTTCCGGCTAAGACCGAAATGCCGGCGGAGCCCCCCTGCAGCACAGAGCCGGCTGCTGCCCCGGAACCACCGCACGGAAGACTTCGTCGGGACCGCCACCGGAGGCCGCTGGCGGCCATGTATCAGGAGGCCGCAGCAGCGGAGCTGCGGGGGGCTGTCCGGCTAAGAGGGAAATGCCAGCGGAGCCCCCCACGCAGCACAGAGCCCCGCTGCTGGCCAGACACCACAGGAAGGCTGCCGCCGCCACCGGGACCGTCGCCGCCGCCACCGGGACCGCCGCCGCCGGATTTTTTGGTATGTTGGGACCATAAGGCACACCCCCATTTTCCCCCAAATTTTGGGGGGAAAAAAGTGCGTCTTATGGTCCAAAAAATACGGTACTTAACAAAAAAGTGTGAAACAACTGAAAATATGTCTTATATTCTAGGTTCTTCAAAGTAGCCACCTTTTGCTTTGATTACTGCTTTGCACACTCTTGGCATTCTCTTGATGAGCTTCAAGAGGTAGTCACCGGAAATGGTTTTCACTTCACAGGTGTGCCCTGTCAGGTTTATGAAGTGTGATTTCTTGCCTTATAAATGGGGTTGGGACCTTCAGTTGTGTTGTGCAGAAGTCTGGTGGATACACAGCTGATAGTCCTACTGAATAGACTGTTAGAATGTGTATTATGGCAAGAAAAAAGCAGCTAAATAAAGAAAAACGAGTGTCCATCATTACTTTAAGAAATGAAGGTCAGTCAGTCCGAAAAATTGGGAAAACTTTGAAAGTTTCCCCAAGTGCAGTTGCAAAAACTATCAAGCGCTACAAAGAAACTGGCTCACATGAGGACCGCCACAGGAAAGGAAGACCAAGAGTCACCTCTGCTTCTGAGGATAAGTTTATCCGAGTCACCAGCCTCAGAAATCACAGGTTTACAGCAGCTCAGATTAGAGACCAGGTCAATGCCACACAGAGTTCTAGCAGCAGACACATCTCTACAACAACTGTTAAGAGGAGACTTTGTGCAGCAGGCCTTCATGGTAAAATAGCTGCTAGGAAACCACTGCTAAGGACAGGCAACAAGCAGAAAACACTTGTTTGGGCTAAAGAACACAAGGAATGGACATTAGACCAGTGGAAATCTGTGCTTTGGTCTGATGAGTCCAAATTTGAGATCTTTGATTCCAACCACCAACAGGCAAGAATTCACACTTATTAAACCTGACAGGGCACACCCCTTGAAGTGAAAACCATTTCCGATGACTACCTCTTGAAGATCATCAAGAGTGTGCAAAGCAGCAATCAAAGCAAAAGGTGGCTACTTTGAAGAACCTAGAAAATAAGACATATTTTCAGTTGTTTCACACTTTTTTGTTAATTATATAATTCCACATGTGTTAATTCATAGTTTTCATGCCTTCAGTGTGAATGTACAATTTTCATAGTCATGAAAATACAGAAAAATCTTTGAATGAGAAGATGTATCCAAACTTTTGGTCCGTACTGTATAGCAGAGCGGTGTGTATGTATATGTGCATGTAGCAGAGCTGTGTGCGTATATGTGCATATGTAGCAGATGAGTGTGTATGTATTTGTACATATGTAGTAGAGCTGTGTGTTTGTCTATGTGCATGTAGCAGAGCTCTGTGTATATTTATGTGCATGTAGCAAAGCAGTGTTTATGTACATGTGCATGGGTGCAGCACGGTGGCTCAGTCTGCAGCCTTGCAGCATAGGGGTGCTGGGTTCAACTCTCACCCATGACAATATCTTCAAGGAGTTTGTATGTTCTAACTGTAATTGCATAGATTTCTGGTTTCCTCCCACACTCCAAATGCATACTGATAAGGAATCTAGATTGTGAGCCTCAATGGGAACAGTTCTGATAATGTCTGTTAAGAGCCATGGTGCTATATTAGTGAGTAAAATAAATAAAAATAAATAAATATGTAGCAGAGCTGTTTGTGTATGTAATGTGCATATGTAGCACAGGTGTGTGAATGTATATGTACATATATAGCAAAACTGTGTGTGAATGTACAGTATATGTGCATGTAGCAGAGCTGTGTGTGTATAACACTCCAGAGAAACAATAATAATAGATCTATTATCTCCATATTCTACCCTAGTGCATTAAAATTAGTGATAATGACCCCTTCCCTTTACACGACCATGGAAGTTTTAATTATTAGAAAAAATGTTTTACCTATTTTGTCTAAACTTGTGTCTGCTTCTTGTGATAAGGTGTGTCTTATAATCTGAAAAATAGAGTACGTCTGGTTCCTTTTTTAACAGTATTGAAAAGCGTCAGCTACGACTTCTTGCTCATGGGCAGTGCCCACCATATGTATAATTCAGACTCTTGCGTTGATATTCCCCAATACGAGTTACCTTAAGAAGACGGATGGAATGAGATAATCGGTGTGTGTTACCTGTTGGGCTTTTTTCCCATCTTGGCAATAATATTAGAACATTATTAGTCGGAATATAAATAGACGCAGAGCGGGATCTACGTGTGAAGCATTACATAAAGCCATGTACTAGAAAACAGTTGCTAGGAGATGCTTTAGTACTAAGAGATGTATCTTCATAACCCGGCGCTCTAATTTCTTCACTACTTTAAATAACGCCCAAAACTTTTCCCTTTATTATTTCTTTCGAAGTCCCTCACCCCTGTTGGTTTTCTAGGTCTCTATCCTCCAGCGGTTGCAAAACGACACCTCCCAGCATGTCCCGACTGCCAAAGGACCTTCTCAGAGACTTTAGCATCTCGCATTCTGCTCTTCTCCACTTGTTGATGATCTTCCTGATAGTGGGATCATTGATGCCTACTTATTAACCTTAAAGGTTCTGGACAACTTTGAGATGGAAACAATGATTGGTATATATTTTAGTCATTAACTTTAGTTAATAAAATTGCAGTAAGTTTCAGTCTGCAATCTTCATTCTTTAAAATTGGTTGTTTCCTAGTAAGACAACCCATTGACAATTTGAAAATGTGGACAGTGACGCTAGTGCTGATTGGGTGCAAGTCTTGGTGACACAACAACCTCACGTGAGTCCCAGGAACGCAAGTGCCGAGACCACTGGATCGGCGCCGAGACCACTGGATCAGCGCCGGCACTGGAGATGAGTATAGGTGTTTCTATTTTAATGAGGAAAAACATTCAGATTGAGAAGGGGTTGTCCTAGTGGCGGACCACCCTTTTAATTCATTTTCAGATCCCCTGATCTGAAATTTGCAGCCTGATTGAAGTTTCAGATTTTCTCTTGTGAGAGCGTCTCCGCCAATAATCTAGGCTGGATGTAGGGTCTGTGTGTATGAAGGTGGCTGATGTCTTCACTGCATACAGTATATATCAGCACAGTTTCTTTTCCTGCACTTATTTCCTCATCATGTGCTTTTCTCCTTTTTCTATAGCCTATTTTCTCTACCCTCCTTGAGACTGTACATGCTTTCCCCCCTCTCTATACTGCGTAATTATGTGAACAACTCTCCTCCCCATCCCTGCTGCTATCTGTAAAACTGAAATATAAGAGAGAAAGAATAGGAGCTCTCATGGATGTATATAAGTTTGCAGATACCTTAGCTACATAAAGAATTTCTTGGCAGCAGCAAACCGGTGGAAAATTGTTTTAATGAAGGAAATTTAGAAAGTTGCTTAAATTTGCATTTAGGAAGCAAATGAATAATAATAATATTCATAATAATTAATAATAATATAAAATCTCTGTAAAGTTGTATCATTTAATGACCACCCACTGTCCTTTCACTGCAGACGGCGCAGGTCAATAGATGTTACTGGCGTTGACACTGTTGCGTGTGCTTCACTTAATATCTGCTTTAAAACAAGCTGTTACTAATAGCTCCGATGCTTATAGCAGCCTCTCTACAACCGGGATCAGAAGAACCTCTGATCATGGCTGTTCAGCCCTTTCATCATCGTGATCCATTACTACAAGGCTATCAAAGGGATTGTGATCGGCGGTTGGGCGACCCCTCTTTTCAGTCCCTGGGACCTTGAGAAATAAAGCACACTTACAGTACCTACTGATCCCCTGCCTGTCCTTTATAGCGGGGCTGAGGTCCAACCCTTGCTTCCTCTTCCATTGAGCACAGACATATGACTGTAGCAGCCAATCAGTTTCTGCAGTAGTGACCGATGTATTGGTCAAAGTGGTCAGATGTCTGCACGACCCAACAGGACATACATCGATCTGAAGTCACACACCTGAAAAAGACAAAATGTTATAATAAGCATCAGGAACAGATGATTATGATTTATTTGGGCCACTTTTAAAAATTAAAAAAAAGGAGCAGATAACCCCTTTAATACTGTACAGCTCATTTCCACCACTTATTTTAATTCAGCTATTTGGACAGAAGAATATCCAAGTAGACGATAGTGGACCTAGGTGCAAAACCACCAACCATTACATGCCTTTTATTTTGTTCTGGAGCAGTTGAAGGGTAATTGGACCCTTTAAAGAAGCCCTCCTCCTGCTCCTCCTCCTCCCATCAAAGTTTTTATCATCTTAATATATTGCAATCATCATATTATGTAGCACTGGGTTCTGACAATTGCTCATTTTGCCTTTCTACCAAGTTCATTCTTCTCTTTTCTCTGCTCTATGTAGAAACAGGAAGTCTCTTGTCCCTGCATGAGTCATCTCTTTCTTCAACTCCTGACCCAGCTGCTCCCTCCTCCCTGCCAGGGACTTTTGCAGTGACTCATGACTTGTGCAGGGAAAATTGACCTCCTGTTTCTACATAGAGCTTAGAAGGATTTCAGCTAGTCAGTTTTTAATCACTTGATGTCCTAGACCGAATGGAAAAAGAGAATAATAAACTGGGTAGAAAGGCAAAATGAGCAATTGTAAGTACACAGTGCTATATAATATGATGAGCGCAAAATACTAAGAGGATAAACATTTTGTTGGGAGGAGGAGGAGAAGGAAGTTTTCTTTAAGGCATCGGGTCTCAGATGCAATTGCAATTTCTACACCCCCTGTTGCTGCACACGATGCTGCCTTGTAAGCAATCTCATGAACACAGTTGCATTTCTCTATAGGCCGTGTATAATATTTCATGGTTTAGATTACCTATATGAGATTAAAATAAATCCAGTCTCTTCTGGGGGCCCCGTCCACATCTCTGCTGCTTTTTATTGAAGACGTTAACTCCATATTGACATTAGTTCTAGGCAGAAATCGCTGTAGGGGACGTTATTGGTTTACTTGGTGGTGGGGGGTGGATTTATAGAACGCTGCCTCCTGAGAAATAATTCTGTTAAATTATTCGACAAGGCTCATAATTATTCTATGAAGATTGACAGCCATGGAAGGAAATGTAATGAAACGGATACTGAGAATATGCGCAGTGTTACTGGGCTTAATATCAGCGAACCCTGTGTACAAAAAATGATTATATCTAGTCTTTTATTGCCGGCTGATTTATTGGAGCCGCTTGTTTTTTTTTCCAATTTTTGCAATTTGTCTCCTATTAAATATGTTAATAATGCAATAGCAACCTGAAACTTTTTGTAGAAGATTAGATGGGGATCATTGTAATTATTTGGTAGTAATCCATAACATTCAGGCCCCCCAAATCCACTGATTCCAGTGGTTTCAATCAGCCATTTATTCATAGTGGTCTACTGACTCTCCACCGATGATTTTGGGGAGAAAGGATTGGGCATATTGAATTAGCATGCCCAATCCTTTTGTCTCCATGTGAGATAAGCGATTCCAACTGCCAAAGTCTATGTGAATGTGTATAGGGAAGCCAGAGGAGCTGTTGCAACATGTTTGGACACCTCATGTCATGTGTTTAACCCCTTAACGCATCTTTCCTGGCTGATGAACCTGGGCGAATCTGTCAAATGCCCCTCCCTCTGACAACGACATTGACTGCGCACTGGCAGGGTGGTGTCGTGTTCGTGACATGATCATGAGGGGCCCGCGATTAGTTGCCATACAGGCAAGGGGGTCTGCTGAAGACCACTGTGTCTGTATCATTTAATCAATAGGTTGTTTTTGATCAAAGCCAAATGAGTAAGTAAAAACATCAAGCAGATGACTTTTTTCTATTGAATTTTTTTGTACTGGCCAAATGATATTAGATGTCAGCGGGTATAAAAAAAACCCCATTAAGACAGCAAAAAAAATAACAAAATTCCTAGAAAACACAATTGTGATACTGAAAGGATGAATAAGCATTACAGTTACAGTTAGTTTCGTAACATCCATGAAACCTTCTCAAGGTCCTAGGACCTCACCTGCTCGTACGGCGGCTGCCTGGCACTAAGCAGACATATATCTATATTTTTGTCCACTGTTTTTCCTTCCAGACATCCTTAGTTACAGTATATCTAGTTTATATTATAGGTTGGACACTTGTTTCCCAACCAAATTGCCTCTCATGTCCACCATGGCTTGTCTTCTTCTGTTTATCCAAGACCCTTTTTTTCACATACCTTTGTAGAGCACCAAGAAGCCTGGAAAGTGCTGGTCAATGGGGTTGAGATCTGCTGATTGATTCGTCCATTTCAGAATACACCACTTCTTTGCCTTAAAAAACTCCTGGGTTGTTTTTGCAGTATGTTTATTGTGAGGAACTAAGCCGACCGCCACATGGTAGCCTGGGTATCACAGCTTCTGATCCCACCGCCGCTACCAAATGTGAAGGACGATCCCCTTTCCTCCCACGTCACCAATGGGACGTAACTCCACAGGTACAGCTCTCCGGCGCCCCCTTTGTCTCTCAGGTCAGTAAGGGAACTGCACCTAGAGCAAATGGCCGCCGGGGAGGGTGTCCTGTTACCCACTGGGTATTCTAAGATTCGTAATCAGAGTAAAAGCGTCAGCCCAAGATTAATTTTATGGTTTAATTGCCTTAAGGGCGCACTAGATAATTACAGAAATATACAGTAAAGCTATACAACGTAATTACAATGGATTTGCAGTCAGAGAAAAAATACAACGATAATGTACAAGGCTTAAAGGTATAAGCTATAGATCAATATTACCGGGTAGTATGGTCATGGGAAGGCAGGGGCTCTGCCGTCCCCAGGTAACAGTCTTCAGTTGCTGGATAGTCCCCAAAGCATGTGTTGCTGCACCCTTGGTAAGACAAATCAAGTCTGTCCCTTGTGCTTATTGCTGCTGTGAGAAAAATGGATTGAGAGCAGCCTGTTCATGGCTACAGTTCTTAAACCTGCTAGGCCCTTCCCCTTTGCTTTGAAGCACGCATATTAACTGGCCTGCAATTCATATGGAGCAGGAAATACTGGCTTGAGTTTGAGCTATTTAGCATACGACTGACCATCTTATTCAGACACTGGCCTAAACTAATTAGCATGTTAAAGCCCTTTTGATTCATAGTGGACATCAAAACCGGTCGTACTGGATATGCTAACAGGCCCTGTGTAGTTAGCAGTCTGTGGCTCTGTGAACTGACAAAATGGAGGCTGGTATAGGCCCTATCTAAGATGGTGGCGGTCCCGACCTCACACCTCCCTGCTTTTGAGGGCGCTAGGGGGTATCACATTCCTGTGTTCCCCGTGCGCCCTACCGCACCCTCTCCTTGCTGGGACAACCCATCAGCGTTACCATGGTCCCTGCCTCTTTTGTGGCGAATCGTGAAGTGGTACTGTTGGAGAGCGAGGCTCCAGCGTAGCAACCTCCCATTCGTCCCAGAGACCGTGTGTAACCAGCTGAGGGGGTTGTGGTCTGTTTCCACGGTGAATTGGCGTCCGTACAAGTATGGCTGCAGACGCTGCAGGGCCCACACAATTGCCAGACATTCCTTCTCCATCGTGGAATAGGCCACTTCCCTCGGCAGGAGCTTCCTGCTCAGGTACAAAATGGGGTGTTCATGGCCCGTAGTGTCAACCTGGCTGAGCACAGCACTGAGGCCGAAGTCGCTGGCATCGGTCTGCACTAAGAACGGCCGCGTGAAGTCGGCTGCCTGTAGTACAGGAGAACTAGAAAGGGCGGTCTTGAGCGCCTGGAAAGCTGTCTCGCAGACGACTGTCCAGTCGACTGCGAGGGGCAGCCTTTTCTTGGTGAGGTCCGTCAGGGGCTTGGCCAGGGCACTATAGTGTGGAACAAACCTCCTATAGTACCCAGCAGTACCCAAGAAGGACATCACCTGCTTCTTGGTCCTGGGGGTGGGCCAGGATGCGATGGCATCCACCTTCCCGGGCTCTGGCTTCAGAGCTCCCCCACCTACCCGGTGTCCCAGGTAGTGGACCTCACTCATACCCAGCTGGTATTTTTCCAGCTTAATGGTCAAGCCTGCTCGCTGGATCCGCCCGAGCACCTGCGCCAGGTGCTTTAGGTGATCCTCCCAGGTGGGACTGAAGATGGCAATGTCATCCAGGTACGCGGTCGCATACCCTTCCAGTCCCTCGAGCAGCGTGTTGACCATCCGCTGAAAAGTGGCAGGTGCATTCTTCATGCCGAAGGGCATCACAGTAGACTCGTACAGTCCGAATGGGGTGATAAAGGCAGAGCGTTCCCGTGCCCTAGGGGTCAGGGGAATCTGCCAATACCCCCTGCTCAAATCCATGATGGTCAGGTACTTGGCCCCGGCCAGCTGGTCGAGCAGGTCATCGATGCGCGGCATTTGGTACGCATCGGTGACCGACACAGCGTTGAGCCCCCTGTAGTCCACGCAGAACCGAGTAGTTCGGTCCTTTTTAGGGACGAGGAATACAGGCGAAGCCCACGCGCTGTTGGACGCTTGGATCACCCCCAGCCTCAGCATCTCGTCTATCTCTTGGCGCATCTGCTGCTGCACCTCAAGAGAGACCCGATATGCTGAACGCCGGATTGGGGGGTGGTTGCCAGTGTCCACGTCATGGACTGCTGCCTCAGTCCTTCCGGGCAGGCTGCTGAACAGCTCCCGAAAGGGGTGCAGGGTGGCCCCCAGCTGGGAACGTTGGTCCTCCGAGAACTGGTGGCCAACCCCCACATCCTCGATGGATCCACCCGCCTTGGCTTGAGTGAGCAGATCGAGGAGGGTTTCTGCCTCTCCTTCCTCTGGAAGGTTGCACACTGGGTGGGTATAAGCCTCCCGCTCATGATGGGCCTTCATCATGTTCACATGGAAGGCCTTCCTCCTTCCACGGGCGTGGTTCAGGGTGACCAGGTAGGTGACGGCGTTGAGCTGCTCGTGCACGAGGTATGGACCCTCCCAGGCCGCCTGAAGCTTGTTTTGGGGTACGGGGACCAGTACCCACACCTTTTGACCCACCTGGTAGGTCCTCTCACAAGCATTCTGGTCGTAACATCGCTTCTGGTCAGCCTGAGCTTGGGTCATATTGTCATGCACCAGCCGTGTCAAGGCCATCATTCGGTCCCGGAAGCGCACGACATACTCAATGACCGACACTCCAGGGGTGGCTAAATCCCCTTCCCTTGCTTCCTTCACCAGAGTAAGGGGCCCCCGTACACGTCGCCCGTACAGGAGCTCAAAGGGGGAGAACCCCGTTGAGGCCTGTGGAACCTCCCGGTAGGCAAACAGCAGGTGTGGGAGATACCGCTCCCAGTCTCTCCCGTGGGAGTCGACCAACATCTTCAGCATCTGCTTTAAGGTGCCATTGAACCGCTCACACAAGCCATTGGTCTGTGGGTGATACGGGCTGGCCACCAGATGTTGCACCTGTACCTGCTTACAGAGAGACTCCATCAGCTGCGACATGAACTGGGTCCCTCGGTCGGTGAGCATTTCCTTGGGAAACCCCACTCTGGAGAAAACCTCCAGTAAGGCAGTGGCCACTTTGTCGGCCCGAATGGACGACAAAGCTACCGCCTCCGGGTACCGGGTGGCATAGTCCACTACCGTTAGTATGAAGCATTTCCCAGAGCGGCTGGGAGTGGACAGAGGTCCAATGAGATCCACAGCCACCCTCGAGAAAGGCTCTTCGATGATGGGCAGAGTTACCAGTGGGGATTTGGGGCGCGGCCCCGCCTTCCCCACCCTCTGACAGGTGTCACACGAACGGCAGTAGGCTATCACCTCGGTCCTCATTCCAGGCCAGTAGAAATGCTAAGCTAGCCTGGCCCTGGTTTTAGTGATCCCTAAGTGTCCGGCCATTGGAATCTCGTGTGCGATCCGCAACAATTCCGCCCTGAATGGATGGGGCACCACTAACTGTCGGTCCCTGGGCCACGCCTCCGGTGAACCCTGCTGGACCGTTACCCGGTACAGCCATCCCTGGTCCCAGACCACTCGCTCGCGGTCGGACTCCAGGGGAGGCTGTGCCGCCTGTTCCTTGAGAGTCTTCAGGCTAGGGTCAGCTTCCAACGCTGCCTGAAATCCCTGACTTGATGTGGCAAGAATTAATGAAACTGCCATGTCCTCTGTCAGTTCCCCGGGATCTGTCTCCTGGCTACTGCCTGACTCGGCAGCCACTTGGTCGGAGAGGGGGAAACCGTCGGACCTCCGCGAGGCTCCTTGGGCTTCAGCGCTCCCACTCCTGGTAACAGCGGCCACGACCGCTGAGACCACGGGTAGCGCCTGCTTTCCCTCGTCCCCTGACCAAGTCGCCGGGTCAGGCAGACTTCCCTGACTCCCTGACATCCCGGATGTGGGGAACTCCTGCCCTGGGGTCTTACCTGGTGGCTCCTCTCCCGGGACGCCCCTCCCCCCATGGCCTGTTCCTCTTCCTGCAGGGGCCCTAGACTCAGCAGGCTGGGTTCACTTAGGGGCCCTACACTGCCCATAGCAGCCCCTCCCCCCACCTCTGAGCTCTCCCGTGCAGCCTCCTCACCTGTCCTCACTGTGAGCCCTGTGTGTGTAGTGTCAGTGCATGGCTTACCATCAGGTTTCACTCCCTCCTCCACTGTTGGAGGCACATTCAACACATTAACATTAGCATTCACAGTAGAGTCATGACATTCTTGGGGAGCCGAACTTGGGGGTTCAGTGGCCACATACTGGGACACTAGCCGCCCCAAATCGGTCCCAAGCAACACATTTGCAGGAATATTTGGCGTTACTCCCACCTCCCGCATCCCCCTCCCGGCGCCCCAGTCCAAATACACCTTGGCAACGGGCAGCGCCGGTTCAACGCCTCCAATTCCGGAGACGGAAAGGGTTTTCCCAGGACCAAGTCTTGAGGGGACACCACCTCAGGGCGTACCAGGGTTTGTTCAGCGCCTGTGTCCCGCAGTCCCATGACCGCTGAGCGGCCGATGGTGACGGGTTGGTAATTGTCTAGGGACCTCCCACCACCCCCTCCCACACACAAAACAGTAGTCGGTTTCTGGGACAGGGATGGGGCCTTCTGGCGCTGGGGACACGCAGCCTTAAAGTGTCCTGGCTGATTGCAATTATGACAACGTCTGGGTTCTGTTCCTGGCCTGGAGAGGGCAGCCGGGGGGTACACCCCTTGCACTCTGGGGGCTGGATATGGGGCTGGGGCAGGATTGGGCTTACCCCCTCTCCAGGTGCTGCTGGCAGGCTTCTTTGGCTCCGGCGCCCTGTTGTTGGCATACTCGTCTGCTAGGGCGGCTGTAGCAGAAGCCCCCTTTGGTTTCCGGTCACGGAGGAACTGCTGGAGGTCCTCTGGGCAGTTCCACAAGAACTGCTCCGTGACGAACAGTTCCTGGACCTCCTGGCGGGTAGTGAGCTCTAGACCCGAGGTCCAGTGCTCCGCAGCTCTCAGCAGGGCCCCCATGTGGTCGGTCCAAGTGTCCTTTGAACCCCGCTGCAGGCTCCTGAACTTCCTGCGGTACGACTCCGGGGTGAGGTTGTAGTGCTGGATCAGGGCCCGCTTGATGCTGTTGTAGTCCTGCTCCTCCCCGGCAGGTAAGTCCCCCAAAACTTCCAGGGACTTACCCCTCAAACGGGGGGTCAGGTACCTTGCCCACTGATCCAGGGACAGATGATGTTGGAGGCAGGTCCTCTCAAAAGCAAGCAGAAAGGAATCCAGGTCTCCATCCTTTTCAAGTAAGGGAAAGTCCTCCGCCCGGACCTTGGAAGCCCTTGTCTCCGGTGGGCCTGGTGCATCCAGCGGGGGCCCGTGCTGAGCCATCTCCAGTCGGTGCCGGCGCTCCGCAGCTTCACGGCGTTCTGTAGCCTGCAACACACGTTCTGTATGCTCCCGCTCTGCTGCTTCTCGGCGTTCTGTATGCTCACGCTCTGCTGCTTTCTCTGCCGCCACCAGGAGTCTGTCATAGGCGGCGTCATTACCAGCCTCGAGCTGTGCCATAGCCGCTTGGAAAAGGGCCTCCGATCTGGACAGGCTGGGACGGGCAGGGGGTGGACAGTCCACTGTGAGACTGAGCACGGGGGTCGGGCTCCTTGGGGAGCCCTGGCTGAGCTCCCCCTCATCGGTATCGAACCCCTCATAGACCACAGCATTGGCCTCCCCCTTTGCCCTACTCCTGGTGCCTTCCGCCATCTTGGGAACCTTTGATTACTGACACAGCCGCAACCCTGACCTTGCACACAACTTATTATATTTACACTCTGACCGTCTAGTGCTGGGCTGACCTTAAGACCCAGCAGTGAAAGTACCGCTGGTAGTCTCTAGTGTCTGGGAGTAGGGGTCCCACGCACACTATTACTCTGATCCCACCGCTGCCACCAATTGTGAAGGACGATCCCCTTTCCTCCCACGTCACCAATGGGACGTAACTCCACAGGTACAGCTCTCCGGCGCCCCCTTTGTCTCTCAGGTCAGTAAGGGAACTGCACCTAGAGCAAATGGCCGCCGGGGAGGGTGTCCTGTTACCCACTGGGTATTCTAAGATTCGTAATCAGAGTAAAAGCGTCAGCCCAAGATTAATTTTATGGTTTAATTGCCTTAAGGGCGCACTAGATAATTACAGAAATATACAGTAAAGCTATACAACGTAATTACAATGGATTTGCAGTCAGAGAAAAAATACAACGATAATGTACAAGGCTTAAAGGTATAAGCTATAGATCAATATTACCGGGTAGTATGGTCATGGGAAGGCAGGGGGCTCTGCCGTCCCCAGGTAACAGTCTTCAGTTGCTGGATAGTCCCCAAAGCATGTGTTGCTGCACCCTTGGCAAGGCAAATCAAATCTGTCCCTTGTGCTTATTGCTGCTGTGAGAAAAATGGATTGAGAGCAGCCTGTTCATGGCTACAGTTCTTAAACCTGCTAGGCCCTTCCCCTTTGCTTTGAAGCACGCATATTAACTGGCCTGCAATTCATATGGAGCAGGAAATACTGGCTTGAGTTTGAGCTATTTAGCATACGACTGACCATCTTATTCAGACACTGGCCTAAACTAATTAGCATGTTAAAGCCCTTTTGATTCATAGTGGACATCAAAACCGGTCGTACTGGATATGCTAACAGGCCCTGTGTAGTTAGCAGTCTGTGGCTCTGTGAACTGACAAAATGGAGGTTGGTATAGGCCCTATCTAAGATGGTGGCGGTCCCGACCTCACAGTTTTGGATTATTGTCCATCTATACAGTGAAGCTCTGTACCACCTTGCCGCTTTTGGTTGGATCTGAGCAGAAAATATAGCCCTGTACTGTTCAGAATTCATCCAGCTGCTTCTGTCTACAGTCACATCATTAATAAACACTAGTGACCCAGATCCATTGGAAGCCATGCATGCCCGTGCCATCACGCTGCCTCCACCATGTTTTACAGAGGATGTGGTGTGCTTTGGATCATCAGACCATCGAAACCTTCTTCATACTTTCTTTTTCCCATCATTCTGGTGTAAGTTGATTTTTGTTTCATCTGTCCATACAATGATTTTCCAGAACTGGGCTGGATTCTTTAGATGTTTAATGATTAATGGTTTGCACCTTGTGGTGAACCCTTTGTATTTGCTCTCATGAAATCTTCTCTTTATGATAGACTTAGATTCTGTAACACTGACCTCCTGAAGAGTGTTCTTCTCTTGGGTGGATGTTGTGAAAGGGTATGCTTCGCTATAGAAAGAATTCTGTGATTACCGTATTTTTTGGACTATAAGATTCACTTTTTTCCTCCAAACATGTGGAGGAAAATGGGTGGTGTGTGTCCTATAGTCTGGATGTACTGGCTCTTGCTTTGTGGGGAGTTGGGGGAGCAGCAGCGGCAGAGCAGCGGGTCACAGGAGGCAGGAGCCGACAACTGCGGCTAACTCCTGTTCCCGCTGCTAAAGAGAAATGAATATTCACTGCATTCCACTCCCATGGGTGTGGAGGGCAATGAATATTCATTTCTCTTTAATAGCATCCTGGTATGATTGGCCCCCATCTCTGTGCTGGTATGCATGGCCCCATTCTTATCCTGGTATGATTGGCCCCATCCAGGTATGCATAGCCCCATCAGAAAAAAAGTTAAAAAACAAACCATTACACTTACCTTCCTGCACTCACTCGCAGTGTCTTGTTCTGATGCCAGCAGCTGCTTTATGCTTGACGTCCTTGCCATGCGCTGCTTACAAGCCGAAGGACAGCTGTCGAAATACTCACTTCTCTGCACACCGACACAGTGTCAGCTGCTGGTTTCCTGTAGCTGCCGGGTGGTCATGTGTGCCCGCTACTTAAGAGAAAAGAATATTCACTGCACTCCACTCCCATGGGGTGGAATGGAGTGAATGTTCATTCCCTTTAGTAGCAGGGACACGTGAAAGCCAGCAACTGCAAGAAGCCAGTGACTGACACTGTACACGCTACTAAAGAGCAAGCATTGAATACTCATTGCCCTCCACACACATAACCCCGGTGTGCAGAGTAGTGAGTATTCCGGCAGCTGTCTGCTTGTAATCAGCGCATGACGCCATGCACTGCTTACAAGCATAAAGAAGCTGCTGGCATCGGAACAAGATGCTGCAAGGGAGCACAGGAAGGTAAGTTGTTGTGAATGGACTTGAAATGAGTTCTGAGCAGAGGCTCCCTCTGGTGGTTACAAGCGGTACTGGACTGTCCAGTGAAGATTGTGAGGATTGGGAATCAGGTGTTACTGACTGGTCTTATTTAAGGGAGTCGCCTTCCCATCAGGGTTGCCGGTGATCAATTGTTCTGGTCTCAATCCTTGATTCCTGTTTCCTTTGTAGCCTGCTGTGTCGTGTCTGCATCTCCTGTTAACAGATAAGACATTTTCTTCTTTTTGTTTTTGTGCTTGATTTTTGCATTTTGTCCTGCACTTCTGTGGGGGCCTTCAGGGTCCCCTCCGGGGGCTTTTGCCCTCTCAGTTTAGTTCAGCCACTGATGTTTTGTACATTTGCTTTTTCCAGTTTTTTCAGTGGCTGCTGTTTTGATTTTGTTACACCAGAGAACTAATTTAGGTGGTAGAGGTCGTGTGATCTCAGGTGTTTTTGAAATTAGTAGAGTTGGTGCTTTTCAGGGTTTTTTGGGATTGCAGTAAGTGCCCTTCCTATCCTTTTCTATTTAGATAGTTTGGGCCCCAACGTTTGCTCATACTATTTTCTGTCTGTGTCAGTATTTCTTCTTGTCTAACCGCCATTACATGTTTGGGGGCTTTCTATGTTCTTTGGGGATCTGCTCCGGGGCAGATAGCTTTCCTCTTTCTATCTTAAGGTATAGTTAGTTTCTCAGGCTGTGACGAGGCGTCTAGGACCAACGTAGGAATGCTCCACGGCTGCCTCTAGTGTTGGTGGTTAGTCAGAGTACTGCAATCTCATAGATTCCAACTGCTCTGGTGTATTGCCTTTTTTACCTGCACTCCTCAGCTACCAAATCATAACAGTATCACCGGCCAAAACTGAAAATTATATGGTACTCACAGAAGGGAAAAATATTGTGAAAGAAAAAAAAAAAGGTTGTCATAGTTGTCAGAGATATTTTTCTGTTTGTTGCATTTTTTTTTTTTTCCCTCTGTATCTCTGGGTGCTGGGGAGGATTTTTTCTCTCAATGGAGTTTGCACAGTTGTCTGGCCGTGTGGATCAGCTTGCCACTGAGGTTCGGAGTATTGCTACCTATCTTGCTAGGTTGCCTGTTGTGGAACCTAGGATTCCCATGCCAGATTTGTTTTTGGGGGATCGAGCCAAGTTTCTGAATTTCAAAAATAATTGTAAATTGTTTTTTGCCTTAAAATCTAAGTCCTCAGGGAACGCAGCGCAGCAGGTTCAAATTGTCATCTCTCTCCTGCGCGGCGATCCTCAGGATTGGGATTTTTCCCTGACACCTGGGGATCCTGTTTTGAGTGATGTTGATGCATTTTTTCAGGCCTTGGGGTTATTGTACGATGAGCCTAATGTCACTGATCAAGCTGAAAAAGCCTTGTTGGCATTAAATCAGGGGCTTGATGACGCTGAGTTATACTGTCAGAGATTCCGCAGGTGGGCAGTCCTGACCAAATGGAATGACGATGCTTTGACAGCCCTTTTTCGGAAGGGTCTGTCAGATAATGTAAAGGATGTTATGGTGGGATTCCCTGTCCCCTCTGGTCTCAATGATTCTATGTCATTAGCGATTCAAATTGACAGACGTTTGCGTGAGCGGAGAAGTATGCGTGGAATAGTGTTGCCTTGTGAACCTGCTTCTGAACCCATGCAGTGTGATAGAGTGGTTTCTGGGGCACAGCGTCATGAGTTTCAAAAGCGCAATGGGTTATGTTTCTACTGTGGTGATGCCTCTCATGCTATTTCAGTCTGCCCTAAGCGGGGAAGACGTTTTGCACGCTCAGTTGTTTTGGGTAGTGTTCAGACTAAGTTTTTATTAACTGTTACTCTGATATGCTCTCTGTCCTCATTTTCTGCTCAGGCTTTCGTTGATTCGGGAGCAGCTATTAACCTGATGGATTTTGATTTTGCTAAACGTTGCGGGTTTCCCTTGATACCCTACAGAAGTCTATTCCCCTACTGGGGATCGATTCTACCCCTTTGACTGAGAATAAACCTCAGTTCTCTACTCAGGTGATAATGAGGGTTGAACCTGATCATCAGGAGAGCTGCAAATTTTTGGTTCTGTATAATCTGCATGACATTATCGTGCTGGGTTTCCCTTGGTTACAGTCTCATAATCCTGTTTTGGATTGGAAATCTGTGTCTGTAACCAGTTGGGGCTGCCAATGTGTTAATACCAACACTCCTGTTTTTTCTGCCTCCCCCAGGCTCAGGATGTTCCTGACTTTTTGATTGATTTTTCTGATGTGTTTAGCGAAAGTAAATCTGCATCCTTGCCTCCCCATAGGAGCTATGACTGCGCTATTGAATTAGTGCCTGGTAGTAAATTCCCTAAAGGTCGCCTTTTTAACTTGTCTGTACCTGAACATGACGCTATGCGGTCTTATATCAAGGAGTCATTGGAGAAGGGTCATATCAGACCATCCTCTTCCCCTTAGGTGCCGGTTTTTTCTTTGTGGCCAAAAAGGATGGTTCATTAAGGCCGTGTATTGATTATCGTCTTTTGAACAATATTACTGTGAAATATCAATATCCGTTACCCTTGATTTCTGACCTGTTTTCCAGGGTGAAAAACGCTACTTGGTTTACCAAGCTTGACCTCAGGGGGGCATATAACCTTATTCGCATTAAGCACGGGGATGAATGGAAGACAGCATTTAACACCCCTGAAGGGCATTTTGAGTACCTTGTGATGCCCTTTGGGCTCACTAATGCTCCTTCTGTCTTCCAGTCCTTCATGAATGACATTTTCAGGGATTTTGTGGATAAATTTCTGATTGTTTATTTGGATGATATCTTGATTTTTTCTAATGACTGGGACTCTCATGTGAAACATGTTCGAACTGTATTCCAGATTTTGAGAGAGAATGCTCTGTATGTGAAGGGATCTAAGTGTCTTTTTGGCGTACAGAGGATCTCATTTTTGGGATTCATTTTGTCCCCATCTGTTATTGAAATGGACCCGGTCAAGGTTCAGGCCATCTGTGATTGGGTCCAACCTACTTCATTAAAGGCTCTTCAAAGATTTTTGGGTTTTGCCAATTTTTATCGTAAATTTATTGGTAATTTCTCGGTTATTGTTAAACCATTAACTGATTTGACCAAAAAGGGTTCTGATGTGGTGAATTGGCCTCCTGAGGCAGTTTCTGCATTTCAGGAACTTAAGCAGAGATTCACTTCTGCTCCTGTTCTACGGCAGCCTGATGTTTCTCTGCCATTTCAGGTGGAGGTTGATGCCTCTGAAATTGGGGCAGGTGCCGTATTGTCCCAAAGAGATCCAGAGACCTCTAAAAGTAACCCTTGTGCCTTTTTCTCTCGAAAATTTTCTCCTACTGAACGTAATTATGACGTGGGTAATCGGGAGTTATTGGCCATGAAGTGGGCTTTTGAAGAGTGGAGACATTGGCTGGAGGGAGCCAAACATCAGGTGGTGGTCCTTACGGACCATAAGAATCTGGTTTATCTGGAATCTGCCAAGCGACTTAATCCTAGACAGGCCAGGTGGGCCTTGTTTTTCATACGTTTTAATTTTGTGGTTTCCTTTCTTCCTGGCACTAAGAATGTTAAGGCGGATGCCCTCTCGAGGAGTTTCCTTGCGGACTCTCCTGAGGTATCTGATCCTTCTGTTATTTTGAAAGAAGGTGTAGTTCTTTCCGCCATCTCGCCCAATTTGAGACTGGCTCTGGAGGGGTGTCAGGAGGATAGGCCCGAGCGCTGCCCTGTTGGGAAATTGTTTGTCCCGGACCAGTGGAAAAAGAGTGTGATGTCTGAGATTCATTGTTCCGCGTTGGCCGGTCATCCCGGAATATTTGGTACCAGAGACTTGGTTAGTCGGTCCTTTTGGTGGCCTACCTTGTCTCGTGATGTCAGGGAATTTGTGCAGTCCTGCGGGACTTGCTCTCGCTCCAAGCCTTGCTCTCGCTCTAGTGGTTTGTTGATGCCATTGCCTGTGCCCAAGAGACCATGGACCCATATCTCTATGGATTTCATTTCCGACCTCCCTGTTTCTCAGAGAATGACCGTCATCTGGGTGATTTGTGATAGGTTTTCCAAGATGATACATCTTGTGCCATTACCTAAGTTGCCTTCCTCCTCCAAATTGGTGCCTTTGTTCCTTCAGCACGTGGTTCGTTTACACGGCATTCCTAAGAACATTGTGTCTGACAGAGGAGTCCAGTTTGTTTCCAGATTTTGGAGGACCTTTTGTTCTAAGCTTGGTGTTCAGTTGTCTTTCTCCTCGGCGTTTCATCCTCAGACCAATGGTCAAACTGAGAGAACAAACCAGACATTGGAGACTTATCTAAGATGCTTTGTGTCTGCTGATCAGGATGACTGGGTCTCTTTTTTGCCTTTGGCTGAGTTTGCTCTTAATAATAGGGCTAGCTCTGCCACTTTGATGTCTCCATTTTTCTGTAATTCTGGGTTTCACCCTCGATTTTCTTCAGGACAGACGGAGGCTTTTGCCTGTCCAGGTGTTGACTCTGTTGTGGAGCGTATGCAACAGATTTGGGACCAGGTAGTGGAGAGGTTGTCCCTCTCTCAGGAGAGGGCCCAGCGGTTTGCTAACCGGCATAGGACTGATGGTCCTCGGTTTAAAGTGGGGGACTTGGTCTGGTTATCCTCAAAAAATATTCCTATGAGAGTGGCATCTCCTAAATTTAAGCCTAGGTTCATTGGACCTTATAAGATCATGGAGATTCTTAATCCTGTTTCTTTTCGTTTGCTTCTTCCAGGGACATTTAAGATCCATAACGTGTTCCACAAGTCCTTGTTGAAGAGGTTTGTTGAGCCAGTGGTTCCTACTGCTTTGCCTCCTGATCCTGTTCTGGTTGAGGGCAATATGGAGTTTGTGGTTGAGAAAATATTGAATTCTCGTTTTTCTAGACGGAAACTCCAGTATTTGGTTAAGTGGAGAGGTTATGGTCAGGAAGACAATTCTTGGGTGTTTGCTTCGGACATCCATGCTAGGAGACTCATCCGTGCGTATCATAGAACTCATCCTGACCGACCTGGTTGCTCAAGTGAGGGTTCGGTGACCCCTCCTCAAGGGGGGGGTACTGTTGTGAATGGACTTGAAATGAGTTCTGAGCAGAGGCTCCCTCTGGTGGTTACAAGCGGTACTGGACTGTCCAGTGAAGATTGTGAGGATTGGGAATCAGGTGTTACTGACTGGTCTTATTTAAGGGCGTCGCCTTCCCATCAGGGTTGCCGGTGATCAATTGTTCTGGTCTCAATCCTTGATTCCTGTTTCCTTTGTAGCCTGCTGTGTCGTGTCTGCATCTCCTGCTAACAGATAAGATATTTTCTTCTTTTTGTTTTTGTGCTTGATTTTTGCATTTTGTCCTGCACTTCTGTGGGGGCCTTCAGGGTCCCCTCCGGGGGCTTTTGCCCTCTCAGTTTAGTTCAGCCACTGATGTTTTGTACATTTGCTTTTCCAGTTTTTTCAGTGGCTGCTGTTTTGATTTTGTTACACCAGAGAACTAATTTAGGTGGTAGAGGTCGTGTGATCTCAGGTGTTTTTGAAATTAGTAGAGTTGGTGCTTTTCAGGGTTTTTTGGGATTGCAGTAAGTGCCCTTCCTATCCTTTTCTATTTAGTATGTTTGGGCCCCAACGTTTGCTCATACTATTTTCTGTCTGTGTCAGTATTTCTTCTTGTCTAACCGCCATTACATGTTTGGGGGCTTTCTATGTTCTTTGGGGATCTGCTCCGGGGCAGATAGCTTTCCTCTTTCTATCTTAAGGTATAGTTAGTTTCTCAGGCTGTGACGAGGCGTCTAGGACCAACGTAGGAACGCTCCACGGCTGCCTCTAGTGTTGGTGGTTAGTCAGGGTACTGCAATCTCATAGATTCCAACTGCTCTGGTGTATTGCCTTTTTTACCTGCACTCCTCAGCTACCAAATCATAACAGTAAGTGTAATGGTTTGTTTTTTTAATGTTTTTTTTCTGATGGGGACGTAGAGACCAGGATGGGCATGGGGGCTAATCATACCAGGATAAGGATGGGGCCATAACTGCCCTGGAGAACCTAACTGGACTACACATTAGAGCATTTTGAACCTTTTTGCTCAGCCTTTATAAGCGGCACTATTTCTTGTGGCACCTAAGGAAGGCAAATAAAGGGAGGAGGCTTCATGCTTTGGTTTGCTTGTGTCAGGCTTTGCATTGTGATTGCCAAAACAGTGCATGATCTAAATAAAATCTCCAGGGCTATCTTTTAAGAATAGTAGAGTTTGCTGCTTTTAATGGAAACTTGTAACTCAATTCATGCTGCCAAAACCATTGGGGTGAATCAGAGTCTGACTGTACAATTGAAGATATGTATACTTTTCTCTGAAACACTCCATCAAGAAAGCATAGTTTATAGAGCCGTCCTGAAGGGACAAGACTAGTCCGGCAGAGTCCCCAGGGCCCAGATGATTTCCTCCTGCATCACTGTAGTTGGTTAACAAGTCTCTTCCTACATATACATGTGAAAGACCTGACAATCAATGGGAGTGGAGGGGTGAGAATCATCTTTAAACTATGTTCATTAACCTTTAAATTTTCCAAAACACCCTAGCATTTCAGAAAAAAATCATACCTCATGAAACCAGTTGTCTGATTCGGCCATAAAGGGGTATTCCCAAGTTGTCTCTTGAGCAGATTAGAGCAATGCAGTCTTCTTACAGTTATCTTACTTTCTGATTTCTATCAGAATGAACTCTCCTCCTTGAGTGATAGGGCTGGTTAATAGAACTATTGTATTAGTAGAACTGTAAAGTCCAGCACATTCTTCTGTAATACATTCAGCTGTCAGTGGTTTGCTCTCACTGTATTGATACAGAGAGGTAAAAGGGCATTTGAACAAGTACACAGCTCTATCTAAAGCCTGGGTCTCACATAGCGATACACCAGCGATCCCGACAACGATATGCACTTGTCAGGATCGCTGGTGTATCGCTATATGATCGCTGCTGAGCTGTCAAACAGGCAGCTCAGGCAGCGATCTGGGACAGCGACACTGCGGGTAACATCGCTTAGTTACCCGCAGTGTACATTGGATACCAGCGCCCTGATGCAGGGCACTGGTAACCAAGGTACACGTCGGGTTTCCAAGCGCTGCGCGGTGCCTGGAAACCTGCTGTGTACTTTGGATACCAGCTCCCCTGCATCGGGGCGCTGGTATCCAAGGTACACAGCGGGTTTCTAGGCACAGCCTCGCGCCTGGAAACCCGCTGTGTACCTTGGTTACCAGCGGATCGCTGGTCTCCCGCCTGTCACACGCAGCGATGCGTGCCTGTCAGCGGGAGACCAGCGATCAAAAAAATGTCCTGACATTTCAGCGACGATCAGCGATACCCAGCAGGGGCGCTGATCGTCGCTGAATGTCACACACAGCGATATCGCTGGTGAGCTCGCTGCTGCGTCACAAAACTAGTGACTCAGCAGCGATCTCGGTAGCGAGATCGCTATGTGAGACGGGCCCCTAACAAGAGCAGAGAAAGCCATGATTAAGAGACCCAATGTGAAAGCTGCAGGCTGGTGATTTATAGCTGCATCTCTTCAGAAGATGGAGAGGAGGGAGGTGAGCAGCTAACTGCTGTATAGAAATCATTGAACTGGAGAAAGCTGCTTGTGATGTTAAGAGTTAACCCATCTCCTGGAGTGTAACTAAGGCCGGGGTCACACTTGCGAGTTTCTCTTGCATGAGTCTCATAGAATCATAGAATGTTAGAGTTGGAAGGGACCTCCTGGGTCATCTGGTCCAACCCCCTGCTCAAAGCAGGATTCACTAAATCATCCCAGACAGATATCGGTCCAGTCTCTGTTTGAAGACTTCCATTGAAGGAGAACTCACCACCTCTCGTGGCAGCCTGTTCCACTCATTGATCACCCTGTCAAAAAGTTTTTTCTAATATCTAATCTGTGTCTCCTCCCATTCAGTTTCATACTATTGCTTCTAGTCTTTTCTTGTGCAAAGAGGAAATTTCTATGCAGCCGCACACTCAGGTCCCGAGTGTCTGCGGCAGTGCCGGGTATTCAGGTGTGAGACTCGTGAGAGTTTCTCGCAAGTGTGACCCCGGCCTACTGCGCACTCTTGGCCGCTGTGTGGGTAAGCTGCAGTGGCCGAGTTCCATGGAAACCAGCTGTACACTATGAAAGATTATACACAGGCTGCTTACTGTGATTTACATATTTATGCACTCACTGAGAAAGCCAATCTAAAATATAATTAATTGTGTGGTATATTCCAAAACAAGAAATGATGCATTACCTGATTATATCTCCACTGGTATCCTGCTGATTTTTATGGAAATGGGAAATTAACCGACTTTCAGTTTTGTAAAGCTTAATAATTCAGTGTAAACATCTCATAAATATAGTCATAAAATCCAAGCTGATACTTTCCAGCATTGCTCATTATATCTGCTCTGTTACCATTTATTATCCTATTTATATAATGCTCTCCAAGGCAGGTGGATTGCTCACAGTTTTATATGTTAATCACACATGGACATGGTCAGCGTCGGACTGGAACACCTTGGGCCCACCAGAGAAAATCATTCTTGGGGCCCCCTATGTAGCTACATAGAAATAAATACAAGACCACCAATTGTGCAGTAAAACACACTAATATCAGGGTATAATATAAGGTAGTACATGTCTTAATTATGTAGCAGGAGTTGTGGTAGCCTCCCTCATAGATTATAAAGCAGCCCCCTCATAGGGGATAATGCTGCCCCCCATAGGGGATAATGCTGCCCCCCTCATAGAGGATAATGCTGCCCCCCCTCATAGGGTATAATGCTATATATATATATATATATATATATATATATTAGATAGATAGATATAGATAGATAATAGATAGATACCATTTATACTCGAGTATAAGCCGACCCCCTAATTTTGCCACAAAAAACTGGGAAAACTTATCGACTCGAGTATAAGCCTAGGGTGGAAAATGAGATTATTCCCCATATGCTGCCCCATGTATTATGCCCCACAAGATGCTCCATAGATTGTGCCCCATATGCTGCCCATGTATTATGCCCCCATAGATGCTCCATAGATTGTGCCCCCATAGATGCTCCATAGATTATGCCCCCATAGATGCTTCATAGATTATGCCCCCATAGATTATGCCCCCATAGATGCTCCTTAGATTATGCCCCCATAGATGCTCTATAGATTATGCCCCATAGATGCTCCATAGATTGTGCCCCCAAGATGCTCCATAGATAATGCCCCCATAGATGCTCCATAGATAATGCCCCATAGATGCTCCTTAGATTATGCCCCATAGAAGCTCCATAGATTGTGCCCCCATAGATGCTCCTTAGATTATGCCCCCATAGAAGCTCCATAGATTGTGCCCCCATAGATGCTCCTTAGATTATGCCCCCATAGAAGCTCCATAGATTGTGCCCCCATAGAAGCTCCATAGATTGTGCCCCCATAGATGCTCCTTAGATTATGCCCCATAGAAGCTCCATAGATTGTGCCCCCATAGATGCTCCTTAGATTATGCCCCCATAGAAGCTCCATAGATTGTTCCCCCATAGATGCTCCATAGATTGTGCCCCATAGATTATGCCCCCATAAATGCTCCTTAGATTATGCCCCCATAGATTATGCCCCCATAGAAGCTCCATAGATTATACCCCATAGATGCTCCATAGATTATGCCCCCATAGATTATGCCCCCATAAATGCTCCTTAGATTATGCCCCCATAGATTGTGCCCCCATAGAAGCTCCACAGACTGTGCCCCCATAGATGCTGCATTTTATAGGCCCCTTTATGCTGCCGCAGCTGCTGCTGCAAAAAAAAAAAAAAAAAAAAGACATACTCACCTCTTGTCACTGGGGGCCAGGTGCTGGTGTCCTGAGCAGGCGGTGACACTGGCGCGCTATGGGGGACAGGTGCCGGTGTCACCGCTGGCTCAGGGCCCCGGCACCTGAGAGATTTACCTGTCACCCGCTCCACCGCTGAGCGCCGCTGTCTTCGGGTCCTCCGGCAGTGAATGCTCAGGCAGAGGGCGCGTCGCACACTAATAATGTCATCGCGCCTTCTGCCTGAACATCGCAGCAAGAGGACCCGAGGAAACAGCGGCGCAGCGGTGGAACGGGACAGGTAAGTAATGATATTCACTGCTTCCCAAGCCCATGTGGGCGTGGGAAGCAGTGAATATTCATTTCTCTTTAGCAGCGGGGACAGGGGCTCCTGCCTCCTGTCACCCGCTGCTGCTCCGCTGGCACGGGGCCCCCATGGCAGCTGCGTGGTGTGCCGCTATTAGCGACAAGCCACCGGCTGAGTGCCCCTGGAGCAGTGGGGGCCCTAGGCAACTGGCCCCTGTATGCCAGCAGGTGCCAGGGCCCCCCAGATGCCAGGGCCCTCCGGTTCTCCGGTGGGCCAGTCTGACCCTGGACATGGTAGGTCAGACGTTTGGTGCAGGCGTAGTGGTTGATGACTTGCAAAATATGAAGACCCAAGACCCAAGAAGCAAGATTATTTTTTATTTTATTAGTAGGGCCTTTTCCAAAAGTCTGTAATCTAGCCACAAATTAGGATATGTGTTAAGAAGATCAAAACACCTGAACCCCACACTGTTCTCCTGAATAAACCTGGATATCATCATTGGTTTAACAGGTACTCTTCAGTGGTGTAGACTGATGGGCCTATGGCAACAACTGGACCTTCCACACTCCTACCACCAGATGTGTGGGACTCAATGGCATTGCTGTAGTCTATAAAGATATATGTTCTTCCCCTGTAAAAAAAAAACATATTACCAATGTTATCACCATCCTGTGAATAAACAAAACCCATTACATCAAGACCAACAGTACCCATAATATCACAAGCATGGGACGAACACTGCCACGCCATTACCACAAAATGCCAGCATACAAAATGGTAATCAGTGTGGATCATTAACAAAAACACTGTATTAGTGTAATGTGACACTAGTCAGGATAGTGATGTAGTCCAAGTTCACAAGACAGGAGGGTACATCATAAACAGAATTAAGAGACAAAAGCGTCAGGTAACGTTCCGAGGTCAGAATACCAGAAGGATAGGAGATCAGACCACAAGAGGTGAAACAGAATGAGGTCCAAGGTCAGGCAACGAAAGATCAACATACAGAACGCAAGGTACAAAGAAACAAACCACACTTAGCTGAATGTACATCTTGCAGAAGTCTGGGAGAAAAAGCTCAGTTATGTAGCATGGCCATTACCTGGGATAATGAACACGTGGAGACAGCCAGCGCTTTCCAGTTTCAGATTGAATAGTCGAGCTGTCAATCACCACACTGACAGCTCAGCATGCCCCTGTACCAGACTGGATGACTGAGCTGTCAATAACTGCATCCCAGACACCCTGAGGGGTGGAACCATGGCAGGTAATATTGGTTTTACTACAGTGACAATGTAGTGTTAGATTGCAGTAATATACTGGAACTCTGTAGATTGTATAAGTGATTGTACGGGGACTCACCAGTGACGTCACTAATTGAAGCTATTTAGTTTTGCTTTTCTTTTGCCTCTCGCGCAGACCACTATAAATTCTTCCAAGAACGACTCGTCTGCTCAGAATGTAACACACATATATTTATGGCTGAGCACCCTCTCTACATTTTGATCCCCTCCACAGTAACAATATGTGCAAAAATCCAATGCATTAATGAACTGATGTTCCCTTTTGTGTCCCTCAATGTAGAAGTGCACCCCCCTTTGTTTCTCCCATACAGTATTATACTCCCTCTCATAACATTTATAATAGTGCCACCTTTGCGATAGCAGACATTTAAAAAACAAACAAAAAAAACCCATGTCTTTTACCTGGCCCTACTCCCATGACCAGTCTTCTTCCCCCATTGGATGCCAATCCCCTTGTTAGTAGGCTCTTGTGGGTCCCCCTCCTCACTGGGCCTGTTTGTGGTGACTAGAATATTACACCTCTGGTTCCCTGTATATTACATTGAAAGCCTGTAATATATAAGAGACTATTAGTGTATAATTGGGGAGGTGGTGCCAATGACCATAAGCAAAATATGATGATATCCAGCAAAGAATAGTTAAAAAATACTGTTAATTACATCCACATATAATGCACATTTTTGGAGATATTTTCCGCATTTAAAGTAAAATGAAATAAAGCAGCTTAGTAAATACCTTAAAAACAAATCTATCTTTTTATGTCCACAGCTCTTATGCAGACTTATGCGTTCCCATAGTAATAGACTACAAAAAACCTGTTTATCTTGTTCCTATACATGTATTTGCTTTTATCAAGGTAACAAGCTTGACAGTTACAAAGTCTTTCATGAAGCAACGAGCTTGATGGTTTCAACAATCTGATGAGTTGCAAAAGGTTGACTTTGAACAGGAGTAGACGATTTGCACCAACCACTGTGGGTTTACACTTGCTGATACTTTGAACAATTTGTTGAGACCTACTGTGAAAGGCTGGCAGTCTTGTGAGCAGTATCTCCTTCACTCTGTAAGAGTCTCTGTTGCACCTTCTCAGCAGCTGTGTTGGTCACAATGTCACACATGGTCAGTGGTCATCTCTTTTGGTAGTGATGTGCTGAAGTAACATGTTTGGCACTTTCGCACAAATTCCTTGCCTACACTTCTCAGTTACTGCATCACAGATCCTCACACACCAGAACCATTCTCTTATCTGTCTCTAGTCTGGCACTCTTCTTCACACTAAGGTATCAGATTAAATACTAATCTTTTGCCTGTCTGGCAGAACGCACTCTTCAATCAGGCTGTACTCCAAGTCGGTCAGTTTCCTCCACATGAGACACTTGCCACTGATGGCAGCTCAGGCTGGAGATCTTTTCTTACTCACTAAGAAAAAACTCTGCCCCACTTACTACCTAGCTGCTAGCTGTAGTGCAGTTGTTTTTCTGTGCTGCACAGTTTCTCCTGTTGAGGTAGGATCTAAGTGACCCTTCACGGTTGACCAAGTGATTCCCAAATTAATTCACAGGATGTTGCTAGCAACAGAAATAACTAGACGGAGACGTGTTTCTGTCTGGGAGAATCGATGTAGATTCCTACCCATGTATTATATTATCATCTTTTATAGTATTTAGTAGGTTTGTACTTCAACCAATAGTATAAGACCACACCTACAACATTTAACCTATGAAAATGCAAGAAGACCGGAAACCACATGGCCGTATCCACGTGACCATAGAAGGGAACAATAGCATACTTATTCTTCAGAGTATTCTACAGTGATACATCCCAAGGTCTCATATCTTGTCCAAACTGGAGCAGTCTGGTTTTATTACAGCCCATAACCTTTACTCTACTTAAAATACAGAAAAACAATTTGGCTTTATAACGGCCAAGAACTATAGCCTTGTTAAGTAACAGAATTTATCTCATAAAGACAAGATGGAGTTACAAACAAAAAATGGAACATTCAGTTTTGATCTTTCTTAATTTAGCCCTTCACACTCCTACTCTACCTATTTTCGCTGCCTGCATGTATCTAACCTAAACTGGTGAAAAAGTCTTTGATTTTGTGTTCTCTCGAAGCTATCATGCCAAACCCCATGCTGTCCACTGGTCCACACATGTCAATGTCAGATCACTTAAGTTAAGAATCCTCACTCCTACTTGTGCTACTTTCGACTACTACTCACATTCAAATGTGGTACTTAGTACACGTAAAATAATACGATATCAAAAAGCATGGTATACAATAACACCGATTGGGCAGTAGAATGGCTTTGATATGATATTTACACAGAAATAAAGCAACTTAGGTAACCAGGTTGTATCAGCACAGCAAAAAGTCAATGGTAACCCATCGCAGCCAAAAAGGATATAGCAGTCCTACAGTATAGGAGTGGGGTTCATGCAGAGTTTGAGTCCTTATTTTGTAGGATGCTGAGGGTTTTCAGCTCTTACAGGTCGTTAACCTTGAAAACCCTTTACAAATATTTGAAGGAATTCACTTACTGCTCTGGGAGACTTTGAAGCATTAAATGCATTATTTGTGACCATATTAAAAATAAACAGCTTACCGTTAGGCAGCTGACACATTGCATAAGTTAGCGCAAATGAAGAATTTTTTATTAACCATATGAGAAATAGAATAAATTCACCTTGAAAAATTGATGATTCACCCCATCAGCTGCCAGGATAAATTATTTAATAAAATAGTAGAGTGTGGCATTCGTGAAACATTAATTTTGGTCTCACTTCTTTTTTATACAAGCAGGGATGCTATAACTTTAAAGTAGGTCTAGCAGCTTTACAGATATAACACAGCTGAATTTTTCATTTAAGTCTATTGTGAAATGACAACCTCAGCTCTGCTACTTCCAAATTTATCAGCAGTGAATAAATTATTAAAAACAAAGCTGAAACTACTGGAAGCATCATCTTTGAGAGGGATTTTGGATTTGTGCAGTTGAAGTGAATGCACACCTTCTATCATTGAAAATTCTGTATTTATAAATATACCTTTTTACTTTAAAGAGGTCTAAATGACAGTTTTATTTTTCTTATCTGGAGGTGCAGCTAAATGGAGCCTACTGCATACTATGTAGTTATTGAGTTTAATGGCTAATCAGTATGCAGTATACTCCTCAGCTCCCTCTAGTGGTGACTGAATGCAGCTAGACTGTTCCTCTTACAGTTTAATAACTGAAGTCTTGGATCCACTAGGTCGTGAACAGAATTGAAATAGGGCTAAACCAGGGAGCAAAGTCTCAGAAATTATGCATTCTTAGCTGTTAAGCTGGTTTTGGGTGTGTGAACTTACAGCGAATCCCGAGGGTAATAAGCTTACTTTTGTTAGCAATGGCTACCGCATAGATGAGCTAGAGAACCAAGCCAAGATGTCAATACAGGAATTGTGGTAATGTGGAAAAAGGGTTGAAGCTGTCAGAGCTTCAATGGTCTAGTGTCCTTGACCATTGGTCAAATGGTCAAGTGTCTTCGATGGTCAAGCGACTTTATTGGTACCTATAAAAAAGTCAGGATGATCAAATGAATGAGGCAAGAAAATAAGTTGGGTTGCGACTACTGGAAGCAGGAATAAACTCAATGTAGCAGCCCAAAAGAACCTCAGTGCTTAGGCACGCAACAATTTGGTTATGAGCAGAGATGTGAGAATTGATTCACAGGATTCGGTCCATCATCCGTATCAATAATCTGTGTCTGGTGAATGGGAAGTCAACGAATCTCCTTACCTTCCAGTATTTCCGCTCTTCTTTTGATTAGCTGAGAAACCAAAAGAAAAGCCAGGAATGATGGAAGGTAAGGAGATTCGAAGGTCTCCTGTCCAGTGGTCTCCCATCTCTAGTAAGGGCTTTTTATAAGCCTATTGCCCTTGGCATTGGGGCATGCTGGGAAGTTACAGGCAGAGTCATATGGTGCAGGAGAATAGTGGCAGCTAAGAAGGCAATAAAGAAGTGACCATCTGTCATTGATATTTACCTGCATCCACACTGGTCAATTATCTTTGCGATTGCTTGGAAGCTGAACAAGTTGTGATCGTTATTGTCCAACGGTAAAATCTCTTGTGTTACATGTTACGGTCTGTGTGAAACGTAGCCCAATGGTCTAAATTAGAGCATTGTTAAAGGACAGTTTCTGTCCAGCCCTTTTCTAAGGATAAGCTATCAATTTTTAAGGTCGAATAACCCATTTTCATTGGCATTATTGACTACTTAGATATTAAACAATACAAGATCAATTGGGGTCCTACATTAAGAGCCCCCACCAATCAGCAGTTATCTGCTCTAGTTTCGGCCAATTGTAAACAGTGTACAGAGTAGAAAGCGGCGCTGCGTTCACTATACAGTGCGTATTCTTGTGGCTCAGCTTCCAGTCCCTTCAATAACAGCTAAGAACCAAAGAATGGCCACTCCACAGTGAATGGAGGTGTGGAACTTCTAACAGTTGATCAATGTGGATGAATTTTTTTGGAAAAACTAACTAAGATCAATGTGGATATATAATTTCAGACAAAAAAAGCTGATAATTGGAAGAAAAGTCCTGTAGGTAGATCAGCACGTGGCTCAGCTTGATTTTCAGGTCTCTCCTTAGCTGTTTATAGACAGAGCCTAGTGATGAGTTAATGTGCTCGGATAACGTCTTATCCGAGCCTGATCGGGAGTTATCCGAGCATTTTGGGCATGCTTGTGTATTATGTTCTAGTCCCCATGGCTGCATGACTTGCAGCTGTTAGAAAACCTGAATACATGTGGGGATTGCCTGTTTGTTAGGGAGTCCCCACGTGTTGAGGCTGTCCAACAGCCGCAAATCATGCAGCCACATGGACTAGAACATAATATAGGAGCACGCCCAAGATAGTCAGATAACACTCGAGCATGCTCCGATAAGATGTGTGGTGTAATGACCACTGATGCAGCTAGGGGGCACTGTGTATGGCCCTCGGGATATGCATGGAGGCATGTGATGGATGGACGTTATGTATCACAGAGGTGGGTGGCCCTGTGATGGAAGCCTGGATATGTTTTGGTTCAGCAGATCTACTGCTGAGTTGTACTATATATTGGGAGGCTTCCAGGTGACTAGGAGAGCTGGGCGGGTCCAGTCACCTACAAACCCACCCAAGGGGCTTGTGTCTAAATACCTGGGATAAAACCTGCATGTAATGGTGTAGCTGAAGGACCTGTGGTGAGGTCATGACCATGTGACATAACCATGTGATTCCTGACCTCACCTGTGGGTGGAGTTACACCTATGTAATGGAGTGTGTTTTGCACCTGTGATAGAGTGTGTGGGAGTCTGCCACTGTGGACAGGCTTCCATGTGTCCAAGGCGGGACATTACAGAGAGGTCTCTGTGACTGAAAAGCGAGGCTCCAGGCAGGAGCTGAAGCATTGAAGAGTGTATTGTATGTTACCATATGGTTTATGATGCAATAAACCTAAAGACTTTTTGCATAAGAAAGTGTCTCTTGAATTACCTCTGAAGCAGCCGAGTGAGTAAAACCTTACAATTGGTGGATGGAATGCTGGCAGCGGCCCAAGGAGCACATGTTCCAGGACTGGGAATCAGGAACCAGAGGAGGAACGGACGGTCTGTGAAAACCGTGAGTGTGACCAGTGGTCACGAATAAACTGTGTTGATGTTTATGGGGTGCCTCTGATATGAGGTATCTGAAGAAACTGTTAAGCAGTGGTGACAGACAGGAGTCTGTGTTATGTGACCGGGGTCATTGAGAAGTAAGCAAAAAGCATGCTGAGAGGATACCTCAGAGAAGGTGTCCGGAAACCTGCGTGGCCAACAGGTAACAGACAGGAGTCTGTGGTGTACTGACGGGTCAGTGAGACTGTTTTTTCCTTTGTGGGATGCCTCTCTGAGAGAGGAGGTGTCCGGAAATCTCTGTGGCCAAGAGTGACAGACAGGAGTCTGTGGTGTGCTGACGGGTCAGTGAGAAAGACTGTATTTTTGTGTTTGTTGGGTACCTCTGAGGCTGAGGTCTCCAGGAACCTGTGTGGCTGACGCCAACAGGGGACGGTCTTGACAACCGTGCTAGGCTGGTCGGGATCAGTGAGAAGAATCAGTGAGAAACTATTTTTTTTTTTTTTGGTGTTTTTTTTTCTTCTTCTGGAACACGTGTGAGGTGTTTGCTGTGGCTCGGAGGAGTCATGAAGGTGACAAGCGGCTGGCTGTGACTCGTGGGGTCACGAAAGTGACAAGCGGCAAGACAGTGCAGCGTGCAGAGACTTATGGTAGCAGGAGCTACAGTGACTTGCAGCAAGAGGTTCTGCAGCAGCAAGAGCTGCAGTGGCAGCAGCGGCTTGTGCGCGGTAGCCGGAGGTGCTGGCGGAAGGTGACAGTACCAGCAGGAGCTGGGGAGGTACCATAAGGACATCAGAGGTCCAGAGTGGGTGACCTCTTAAAGGAACAGTACCAGCCCAAAAAGACATAAGGGTCTGTGCGAACTGGGGTCTGGTAGAGCCGTGGGGGGAGTCCACGGTGTATAACCCAAGGAGGGGTGATGGCCCAAAAGGGGGCGAGAGTCCCAAAAGGGGGTGGCAACCCAAAAGGGGATGGTGGCCCAAAAGGGGGCGGAGTCCCAAAAGGGGGCGGTTGGCAAAAAAGGGGTGGAGGATCCCAATGTTAAAGGGGAGGTCCAGACAAACTGTTGCCAGGGGCAAATATGTTATATGTGTCCAGTCTGCCTTAGGAACTATCCGCCCGTCACACTACTACGGGGGTGTACCCTGCAGATACACCATGAAGAGGTGGTGGGTCTGGTCGACTCGGGGAGTCCCGTGACTCTAGTGAGGGTTGCACCTGACGGGTTTCAAATACCTGGAAGAAAGGTCGGGGTCACCTGTATCCATGGGGACACAAAGGATTATTCAGTAGCCAGGGTAATCTTTGAGACAGGCTGGGACATTGCAGGACAGGATGTCGCTATAATCCCTAATTTGTCGTGTCCAGTGGTCATAGGTCGGGACTCTAGACTGTTCTCTGGCTTGTGGGACAGGGGAGTTCCTTTACAGCAGGAGGGAGGCCTCTCTACTGTTGGGGTGGCAGACATTGGGACAGTGACACCTCCCAAAACTGATGAGTCAGACGGTGACACAGGAGGAAAGGATGCGTCTGCCCGACTGACTGACATGATGTACTCTGAAATGTATGACAACAGAACCCATGACGATGTGGTAGTTAAGACCTCTAGAATGGACACTCGGTTAGAGGGTAACGGGAGGGGCCCTGAGAGTGACTCCTGTGCAGACTGTGACTCGACCGCAAGGGAAAGCGAGTGCAGTAACGTGGAGCCGAGTAAAAATGGCCGATCTTCCTCTCGCCGCAGGGGCCGTGGAAAGGCGGGACAGGCTACATCCTCTAAGAAGCAAAATGATGAGGAAGAGTCAGGGTCAGGTACCGGTCAGGTGACTGTCCTTAATAAGGAGATAGAGCTGTGTAAAGAAACAGTGAAAGAGGCAGTCGAGCAGGAAAGGGTCCTGAGACGAATGATTGAGCACAAAGTGGAGGAGCTGGAGAAGGAAGTCTCTAAGCTCAGAAATCATCTGTCAGCGTGTAAGAGTATGAACAAGGCTCTATGGAAAGAGACGGAGGTGCTCAGAGAGGCCCAAGAGAAACATCAGCAGGAGTGTCGCTGCTTGGCAGAAGAGCGAGATAGAGTTCTCCGAGAGCTCAAGATAGAGGAGGAGACTAGTGCCCAGCTCCAGAAATCTACGGGAGAAGAAATCCAGCAGGAGAAGTGCCATGCAGATGGTCACACAAAGGAGATCGAGGTCTTGGAAAACCGTACTAACGCTCAGGACGAGGAGGTCCAACAGTCTGTCCAAGAAGGTGACGGGTCGGTTTTCAAGTGTATAATAGAGGTACCCGAAGACATGCAAGAAGCTTGTGCCAGTGAGGATGTGCATGAGGCCTTTAGAAAAGCCGTGGAAGCATGCAGTGTGAACTGGGTGCCAGAGATGAAACAGTTAGTCATACTGTCGACTAGGGAAGTCACAATGAAGCGGGTGGCTATCCTGAGAGACATGCACCTACATTGTCTCCGCACAAAGCAAATGATCCTGTTGAGAAATCACGAAGCCACTCGACGTCTGGAGCAAGTAAGAAAGACTCAAAATCAGCTTGGCTTGATGGAAGACATCGTTCAAGTGCCCAGAGGTCTGGTGAAGAAGGTCATCGGAAGACTCAGGAAAGTGATGCAGGAGATGGTAAATAAGTCCGGTGTGACGAGAGTCAGGATTCCGGCTGATGACGAAGTCCAGGTCAAGGGTGAAGATGGGATGGTCCCATTCCTCGTTGTCGGATCCAGGGAGAGCCTTGGGAATATCCGGATGCTCCTGGAGTATCGTGTGTCATACTTGAGAGAAGTAGAGCAGCTACGACTGGAGAGGGAGCAGGTCAACAGAAACCTACAGGAAATGGAAAGAAGATGGTCGCCACCTTCAACCCGTGGTATTGAGAGGCGAAGAGGTTCGCTTAAGACGAGAAGTCCTCAAGCTGGAGATAATACAGGAAATAGTGATGCCTCAGTTAGCTCAGTGATGAGTGACCTAAGCAGGAGAACCTGTAGTGGACGAAATGAAAAGGACTCAGACCAGACAGGACGTATGGGTGCAAGTGAAATGCGACGCCGTACTGACCGCTGGGGATGCGGGTGGTCTGACAGGGGGGCCTCGTCAGCAACAGATGTGACAGAATCGGAGGACAGACGCCTACCAAAGAGATTAGTAGCAGGGTCCGACTTAGAGAGACGGTTTGACTGGCAGAGACGACCGAGAAGGATCTCTGGTCGGGTAAAAAGTGTTCAACCCCACAAGTTTGAACAGAGGGGGGAGGTATGTGGTGTAATGACCCCTGATGCAGCTAGGGGGCACTGTGTATGGCCCTCGGGATATGCATGGAGGCATGTGATGGATGGACGTTATGTATCACAGAGGTGGGTGGCCCTGTGATGGAAGCCTGGATATGTTTTGGTTCAGCAGATCTACTGCTGAGTTGTACTATATATTGGGAGGCTTCCAGGTGACTAGGAGAGCTGGGCGGGTCCAGTCACCTACAAACCCACCCAAGGGGCTTGTGTCTAAATACCTGGGATAAAACCTGCATGTAATGGTGTAGCTGAAGGACCTGTGGTGAGGTCATGACCATGTGACATAACCATGTGATTCCTGACCTCACCTGTGGGTGGAGTTACACCTATGTAATGGAGTGTGTTTTGCACCTGTGAGAGAGTGTGTGGGAGTCTGCCAGTGTGGACAGGCTTCCATGTGTCCAAGGCGGGACATTACAGAGAGGTCTCTGTGACTGAAGAGCGAGGCTCCAGGCAGGAGCTGAAGCATTGAAGAGTGTATTGTATGTTACCATATGGTTTATGATGCAATAAACCTAAAGACTTTTTGCATAAGAAAGTGTCTCTTGAATTACCTCTGAAGCAGCCGAGTGAGTAAAACCTTACAGATGTCATCCGAGCACGTTCGCTCATCACTAGTAGAGAATTGTCAATCAAGTTATGCTTTGCAGTGAGAACAGTCCGGGAGCTGCCTAGATCACACTTCTTCTTGTTTAGAGCTTCTTTCTAGACTGTTACCTCTGAAATAGCTCAGAGCAACACAACTGTTTGTAATGAGGGAGCCTGTCCTTGTTTCTTGCTGCCCGTGGTTCAGGCAGCATTATTCCCCTGACAGATTCCCTTTAGGTACATTGTTGAGAATGGTTAATTATATTCGGCTGACATAAGCCACTAGCATCAATAATGGACGTGGTAGGTGGGAAGCTCTGTTACTGATTGTTCATTGGAGCTAACAATCATAAACTGACACTTCTGCCGTGTATTTTCTCTCCTTCAGGAAAGTAACACTACAGAATAATCAACACTTATTATTAATGTTAACCTTGATGAACTTCATATTCTCAGACTTAGTATGCAAGTTCTTTCATTCATGTGCTATATTATTCTCCCGCTCTGCACAACGCGTTCTACAATATTAATAATCACATTATATTTCATTGATGTGGTGTTCATCAATATTGATATCCTGGAGACAAGCTCACATTTATTGGTGCGACCGCTTTATAGGAGGCTTAGGAGAAAATAAAGAGTTTCTCCCTTTTGGGACATTTCTAGCTTATTCGTAGACTGTGCCATAAATGTCAGCTAGTTGTGGATCTCCGTACTCAACAATCAAGCTCTGTCACCCGCTCCCAGGAATGGAGTGGTGGTCGTACACAATGGCCGTCTCCCCACTCATTCAGATGGGAGTTCTACTATTTTCCGATCCCACTTTCTGGGCTATTTTCAGAACTCTTCTATGTAAATAGAGAAAGCCACCTCTTGATTTCTGAGTACAGATAGGGTTAGGAACCCATTATCAAGAGGTGGAACCGGCATCTATCAGACATGATATATTCTATGGATATGTTAGAAATGTCTCAGGTGGCAGCACCTTTCATTGTATTTAGTAGCTATTAAGCACAAATTGAAAATGAGGGTCATTTAATCAATCACATTAATACACTGTATGGACAAAAGTATTGGGACACCTACAGATTACACCTACAGGAGCCTTTATAACCTCCCTTTCTACATCCATAGGCATTAATATGAAGTTGGTCACCACTTTGCAGGTATAAAAACTTCCACTCTTTCTGGGAAGACTTTCTATTAGATTTTGAAAGAGAATTTTTGCTCATTCATCTAGAACAGGAGTGGGGAACCTCAGGCCCGTGGGCCATTTCCAGCCTGCGATTACCTTTTCTCCGGCCCCCGTGCAGATTTCCAGGGACAGCATGGCTTGATCCGGCAGCTGTATTTTGATTACCACCTGCCCATTAGTTTCTTCTTGCTCTGTGAGTGCACGCACATAGCATTCACTACTGTGCACGTGCAACAAAATATTACACCGGTGAAAACATCAGGACATACTTTGTGGGAAGAGTTAGAGCGTGATTTGTATGGCCCCTGAATGATGGGATAAATATCCAAATGGCCCTCGGCAGAAAAGAGGTTCCCCAACCCCGATCTAGAAGGTCAGACACTGATTTTGGAGAAGAGGCTGGCCTCATATTCTCCTTTGTAGCTCATTCTAAAGGTGTTGTATTGAGGTGAGGTCTGACCTCTGGATGGCCTGTAATGATCTTCCACATCAATCTCCACCATCCATATCTTTATGGACCTTGCTTTTTGCACAGTCATGAAGAACAGAAAACAAATGTGGCATGGACCCCCAGAAGTAGATTTCTGTTTTTATAGTCTAGTTAGAGCGCCTTCTTAAACTTTCTCCCTAACTGCCAATGGCTTAGGGGAGAGGACCACCTGCATGCCAGTCATCAGTCATATATGTAGCTTTGATATGGGTCCGGGTTCTTAAACTATGATGGATCCACATCCTCCTAAAAAAAATCTGAGAGGCTTTCACCAACCTTCTCCGCTTTGGAGAACCACTATTTGTGCATTGCCTGTAACTTGGCTTTGCAGGAGGCCATTAAATCCACTATATACCATAGTATTGCAGTATATACTAATGATCAGATGACTGTAGTTTCAATTCCCCTATGGGGATTACATAAAACAATTACAATTTTTGAAAAAGTAAACAATATATAAAATTCGAATCACCCCCTTTTCCCAGTTGAAAAATAAAGAAATGAAAAAATAAACATACATGTTTAGTATTGCCGCACCTCTAAAAGTATGATCTATCAAAATCTAAAGTTATTTAACCAAATCAATAAAGTGTAAACCAAAAAAAAAGTTAGAATTGTCCTCTCGTTAGTCATCACTAGAGTTGAGCGATACTTTCCGATATCCAAAAGTATCGGAATCGGAATGGTATCGCCGATACCATTAAAATATCGGCGATACCCGATACCGATACCGGAAATCCAATGTAAGTCTATGGGAACAAAATATCGTAACTAAAAAAACCCCATTCTTTCCTTGTAAACACTAAATATACACACATAGAATACATATATATATATATATATATATATACATGTCATTGTGACATATATATATACATATATTTATAGTTTATACACTTCTACATAGTAAAATAGCCTCTGATTCAATTGCCGGGTAAAGTCGGCTTTTGTGAAAAGACAGAAGCACCCGACATGAAATGACACTTGGTTTACATAGAGTTAACCATGTCTTTTCATGTAGTTTGATATCTGATTTGCACAAACAATTACATCAGTGGCTGTGTGCAAAATTTCACACCTGTAGGGGTTAATTAAAGGTGTAAATTCGTTGTAAAAAAAACTGACATTTTTGCTACGAATTTACACCTTTAATTAACCCCTACAGGTATGAAATTTTGCACACTTACACTCATGTAATTGTTTGTGCAAATCAGATATCAAACTACATGAAAAGACATGGTTAAAGGTACTGCCACACTAAACAATCCCGCTAGCGATAGCGATAAAGACGCATACTAATGCGATCGCTAGCGGGATTGTTTCTATATCGCTAAGTGCGGCTTAACTTAGTGATATAGTTAACGACGCTATCGCGGTTAGCGATCTTCTTAACGACTTTAGCGGTACAAAAGTACCGCTAAATCGCTAAGAAAAGGTGCCACACTTAGCGATATATACTTACCTGCGGGGCACCGACGATCTAAATAGGGTCCGGAACGATGTCAGCGACGAGCGAGATCACAGCAGGATCTCAGCAGGGAGCTCGTCGCTGACAGATGCCGCACACAACAACATCGCTAACGGGATCGCTAAATAGTGATGTTTTTTAGCGATCCCGTTAGCGATGTTGTTTAGTGTGGCATACCCTTAACTCTATGTAAACCAAGTGTCATTTCATGTCGGGTTCTGCATTTTCACAAAAGCCGGCAATTGAATTAGCGGCTATTATACTATGTAGAAGTGTATGAACTATAAATATATATATATATATGTGTCACAAATTCAATGACATGTATATATATATATATGAGGTGTAAAATTGCTGAAAAAAAATGCGTGGGCTCCCGCCCTATTTTCGCAACCAGACAGACAAAGCCAGTGAGTGGGGGCAGATAATAATAGCCCAGAGAGGGACCATTATTTTTGCCCCCCCCCGGCTACTAACATCTGCCCCCAGACACCCCAGAAAGGGCAAATCTCTAATTAGATTTGCCCTTTCTGGCACTTTGCCCGTCTATTCCCATTGCCCTGTAGCGGTGGCGAATGGGTTAATAAGGGGTTAAAATGACCTTGCAATTGAAAGGTCACTTTAAGCCAGGTTAATAATTGAGAGCTGTCAATTAGACAACTATCAATTATTAATCCTATTGTATGAAAGAAAAATCAAACACACACACTTTAATAAAAAAGAAGTTTAATGAAATAATCACACAGTTTTTGACCATATTTTATTTACCTGCTAAAACCATTTCCTGTAATAAAAATAAAATAATAAAGCAAAATTATTCTTACCAATCCGATGCACAGTCAGGTCCCACGGTGTAATCCTTCAGAAAGGGTTAATGTTTACTGCAGGGACCGCAGCTAATGCTGCAGCCTCACAGTAAACCCCCAAATGAATGAGCTCCTCTCCTGGCTGACAGGAGAGGAAGTGGAAAGCTTAATTGATTGCTTTCCACTTTCACTTCAGGTCAGCCAGGGACACCATCAGTGACGTCAGAGGGAACTGATTAACAAAAATAGGGGTTCCCTTCGAAAAAAAAATGGCGTGGGGTCCCCCTATTTTTGTTAACCAGCCAGATGAAGCAGACTGCTGAGGCCTGGATTTTCAGGCTGTTAAGGAGCCAAGATCCATGGACCTTGCCAGCCTGATAATACCAGGCCACAGCAGTCTGCATATCTTGGCTGATTAACAAAAATAGGGGATCCCCTCGAAAAAAATTGGTGTGGGGTCCCCCCTATTTTTGTTAACCAGCCAGATGAAGCAGACCGCTGAGGCCTGGTTTTTCAGGCTGGTAAGGATCCAATATCCATGGACCTTGCAAGCCTGATAATACCAGGCCACAGCAGTCTGCTTAGCTTGGCTGGTTAACAAAAATAGGGGATCCCCTCGAAAAAAAAACGGCGTAGGGGTCCCCCTATTTTTGTTAACCAGCCAAGTAAAATGCAGACTGCTGCGGCCTGGTATTAAAAGACTGTCAAGGCCCATGGATTTTGGCCCTAACAGCCTGATAATACCAGGCTACAGCAGCCCCACATTTGGCGCATCAAAAGATGTGCCAATTGTGGCACTTTACCCGGCTCTTCCCACTGCCCTGTAGCGGTGGCAAGTGGGGTAATAAGGGGTTAATGTCACCGTTGATTGCACGGTGACAATAAGCCCGGTTAATAATGGAGAGGTGTCAATAAGACACCGATCCATTATTAATCCCAAAGTTATTAAATGTATAAAAAAAAGACAAAGCAAGAAAAAAGTCTTTTAATGAAATAAAAGAGACAACACAGTTTTCATTAATTTTATTATACACTCATTCCTGCGACGCCATCGATCTCCTGTAAAAAAGAAAAAAAACAAACCAACAGTATACCACCTGTCCGACGCAGTCCATAGTAACGACAGTCCCACGACGATCCAGCTCTGCTACATCGCAATGACAGGCAGAGCCTGTCATCCCGGCGCAGCACAGCTGATTACCTGCTTCCCCGGCGGTGACGTCATCGGACTGACTGCTTTACGGCCGGGATTACCCAGCAGTCACTGCAGTTATCGCGAGAAACTGCATGTGACCGCCGGGAGAAGAGGATGGCGGCCATGAAGCAGTCCAGGACGTGACCGCCGGAGATCTTCTGCCAGGTAAGTGCCGCTGACTCCTGACAGACCCGACCGACGGACACTGACAGTGACAGTGACAATCCCGATTCCGGTATCCGATATGACGAAAATATCGGAACTCGGAATCGGAATTCCGATACAGCCAATATCGGCCGATACCCGATATTTGCAGTATCGGAATGCTCAACCCTAGTCATCACACCTCATACCATAGATTCAATAAAAAGCAGTTAAAATGTTGTATCTGCCCCTAAATGCTACAAATGAAAACATCAGCTTGCCATGCAAAATAAAAGCCCTGTTAATGCTTTTTCAATGGAAAATGAAAAAGTTACATGTATAAAAGATGGTGACACAAACCAATTGTTTTTTCTGCACAATAAACACAGTAAAAACAAAACCCAAAAACAACAGAATTGCATTTTTTTGTCATTTAATCGCACTTGGAATCTTTTCCTGTTCTCCAGTATCTTATATGGTAAAATGAATGATCTGATTAAAAATTGCATTAAGTCCTGATATGGCTACATGGAAGGAAAAAAGGAAAAAAGTTATCTCTGGGAAGAAGGTGAGAAAAAGAAAAATCAACTCACAAAAACATAAAATCATTGAGGAAGAAGGGTCAGTGCATGTTGAATACCCGATGCGCAGAAACCAGAGCTGCCCCCACAAGTGATTTTACTTGCAGGGCAACGCTGGTGACGAGTGTTCTGACAATGCGCACTTACAGTGCGCTCTGTTGCCGCCTTGTTACTGCTGACCTGAGGCGGTGAGAGAGTGCACTGTCATTGTGCACATCACACTGGGACACAGTAGAGACTAGCCTAGCCTCTTAAATGAGTATCACTGATAATGCTTTACTTCAGGGAGGAGGCAGATGCTTTGGCCCCCTGATGACGCTTTGTTTGAGTATCCCAGCATGCACTGAAATTCTCAAATGAAGCATCATCAGAAAGGAAGTAGAAAAAGAAGAAAAGCAGATAGATAGTGCAGTGAGGTATGGATGGGGAATTATTAAGTCATGTATATTAGAAAATTGTTTTGATTATGGCACTAAATAGATCGGTATTTAGGTACAAAATTACTTTGTATTTCAGACCACCCCTTTAACTCCTTCATGACTTATGACATATATATATCATCGGTCTCGTCTCTGCATTTGATGCGGGCTCTGTCACTGAGCACGTACGCATGTTTTCAGGCTCATGCCAGCTGATTTCATTATCTGACATGTGACCCCTAACAGCCACAGGTGGAATCGAGATCCATCCGTGGCTGTTAACATGTTGAATGTCGCTTTCAATCTCCGACAGCGGCATTTAACATGGCCGTACAAGAAGCACTACAATAACTACACCCATCGGCGCCCCTGTCACATGATCGTGGTGCGCCGATGGGTTGGCATGACAACCTGGGGTCTGCTGGAGACCCCTGTGGTTGTCATTGCTTATTCTCTATGAGCGCCGGTCACAGATGATCAATGTGTAGCAGTGCTGAAGCCCTGCTATGTGTAGCACAAGTGATCTGATGATCGCAGCTTCAAGTCTCCTAAGGAGACTATTGAATCAAGTAAGAAGTAAAAAAAGAAAGTTTTTTAAAAATATTTAAAAAATAAAAAATCTAAAAGCTCAAGTCACCCCCCCTTTAGCCCCATTCAAAATAAAACAATAAAAAAGGTCAAAAATACACATATTTGGTATTGCCACGTTCAGAAACGCCCGATCTATCAAAATATAAAAATAATTAATCCGATCGGTAAATAGTGTAGCGAAAAAAAAAATCAAAACTCCAGAATTACTTTTTTTGGTCACCACAACATTGCAATAAAATGCAATAACGGGCAATCAAAACATTGTATCTACCCTAAAATGATGTAAATAAAAACATCACCTTGGTGCTCACCCAGTCCCAGATCCCAAAAAATGTATTTATTTTTTATACAAACTTTGGAATTGTTTTTCACCACTTAAATAAAAAAGAACCTATTCATGTTTGATATCTACAAACCCGTAATGACCTGGAAAAACATAATGGCAGGTCAGTTTTAGCATCCGGTGAACATGGTAAAAAAAAAAAAAAAAAAAAAAAAAAAAACAATTGTGGAATTGCACTTTTTTGCAATTTCATCGCACTTTGATTTTTTTTTCCCATTTTGCAGTACATGATATGGTAAGATATGGTAAAACCGATGATGTCATTCAAAAGTACAACTCATCCCTCAAAAAAAACAAGCCCACACACGGCCATATTGACATGAAAAAAAAAAGTTATGGGTCTGGGAAGAAGAGGAGCAAAAAAAAAAAGAAACGCAAAAATGTAAATCCCCAAGATCGTGAAGGGGTTAATCCCACCCTGTATTTCATTAGTGCCCCGCAGTTAGTCATTGGTGTCAAAAATTTTCATCTTGTCCTTGAAAAAAAAAGACATTCAGATTTTTGGGATGTCATTGTTCTTAATAAAGAAAAGAAGACAAAGGATCTTCCGTCCCTAAGAAATGATCTGTCAGCGTCAAATCAGCCTGGTGTGAATACTCTGAGGACTCTGGCTTGAGGAGCAAGTTTTTATTACATCTGTTTTCTCACAAATGACTTGCAAATGAACCCGAGCGCTTTTATCTCCGCTCCCTGTTGCTAAATCAATGCTGAACATGAGCATAAATAAAATATTTATTTCTGCAGCCGATCCGTACTAGTGGTGCGCTACGAAGTGAGCCGAGAGATGTGTTCCTCTGCCAGTGTGTAAATGTAGGAGCGTTTTGTTTCCCTTTGCTGCCACAATGAAACATTTAAATGTAATGTAATCTCTTTGGCATGGGGACTTTATTCCAGATGTTTGCATTTAAGATTAATGAACGTATCCACTTTTATATGGATTTGTTTCGGAGTTTATTACTATTATGCTAATTTGCCGGGGATTGTAACGTCGTCTATGCTCAACCCGCAGAAATATTTTAATTGTGTCATCTCATAGTTTGAGCCTTTGGTTTGCTCCAATGTCTTTACGAGTGCAGAATTTTCAAAGGAAATTGCCAAACCTGATTTTATCACATGGCAGCAAAATGCCCCTTACTCATCATATGGAATTTTTTGGCCAATTAGGTTAACACCGATATACATGGGGCTTTAGATGGTGCAAAGGTTATTGGAAGTGTTTGGAAAGTATATAGTGTATATAAAAAGTCTACACACCCCTAAAAAGACAGTTTGTTATCATGTAAAAAAAAAATCATACCAAGAAGAATCATTTCAGAACTTTTTCCACCTTTATTGTTAACCATAATTTATAATAATAATCTTTGCCCACTCTTCCTTGCAGTAGCTCCACATTAGTCAGATTGCAAGACTTTGTCTTGTGTACAGCGCCCCCTCCAGATCACCTACAGATCATCAATTGGATTCAGGATTGAGTTCTAGTCCGTAGTTTTGACCTTCCATTCTTTTGTTGATTTGTAAAAAGGCAGTTGAGGTTGGCTGCAGTTTCCTTGTGTTGTCCATGTGATACGTACTACAGTACAAGTGTTTCTCATTAAATTAGAATATCATCAAAAAGTTAATTTATTTCAGTTCTTCAATACAAAAAGTGAAAGTCATATTATATAGAGTCATTACAAACAGAGTGATCTATTTCAAGTGTTTATTTCTGTTAATGTTGATGATTATGGCTTACAGCCAATGAAAGCTCGATAGTCATTATTAAATTAGAATAATTGACAAAAGCACCTGCAAAGGCTTTGTAAGCATTTAAAAAGGTCCCTTAGTCTGTTTCAGTAGGCTCCACAATCATGAGGAAGACTGCTGACGTGACAGATGTCCAGAAGGCCGTCATTGACACACTCCACAAGGAGGGTAAACCACAAAAGGTCATTGCTAAAGAAGCTGGCTGTTCACACAGTGCTGTATCCAAGCATATTAATGGAAAGCTGAGTGGAATGAAAAAGTGTGGTAGAAAAAGGTGCACAAGCAATCGGGATAACCGCAGCCTTGAAAGGATTGTTAAGAGAAGGCCATTCAAAAATTTTGGGGAGAATCACAAGGAGTGGACTGCTGCTGGAGTCATTGCTTCAAGAGCCACCACACACAGACGTATCCAGGACATGGGCTACAAGTGTCACATTCCTTGTGTCAAGCCACTCATGACCAATAGACAACGCCAGAAGCGTCTTACCTAGGCCAAGGAGAAAAATAACTGGACTGTTACTCAGTGGTCCAAGGTGTTGTGTTCAGATGAAAGTAAATTTTGCATTTCATTTGGAAATCAAGGTCCCAGAGTCTGGAGGAAGAGTGGAGAGGCCACAATCCAAGCTGCTTGAGGTCTAGTGTGAAGTTTCCACAATCAGTGAAGGTTTGGGGAGCCATGTCCATCTTCTGGTGTAGGTCCACTGTGTTTTATCAAGACCAAAGTCAGTGCAGCTGTCTATCAGGAAATTTTAGAGCAGTTCATGCTTCCCTCTGCCCACAAGCTTTTTGGAGATGGAAATTTCATTCTCCAGCAGGACTTGGCACCTGTCCACACTGCCAAAAGTACCAATACCTGGTTTAAAAACAAGAATATCACTGTGCTTGATTGGCCAGCAAACTCGCCCAACCTTACCCCCAAAGAGAATCTATGGGGCATTGTCAAGAGGAAGACGAGAGACACCAGACCCAACAATGCAGACGAGCTGAAGGCTGCTATCAAAGTAACCTGGGCTTCCATAACACCTCAGCAGTGCCACAGGCTGATCGCCTCCATGCCACGCCGTATTGATGCAGTAATTGATGCAAAAGGAGCCTCGACCAAGTATTAAGTGCATTTACTGAACATACTTTTCAGCAGAACAACATTTCGGATTTTAAAATCATTTTTCAAGCTGGTGTTATAAAGTATTCTAATTTACTGAGATAATGACTTTTGGGTTTTCATTGGCTGTAAGCCATAATCATCAACATTAACAGAAATAAACACTTGAAATAGATCACTCTGTGTGTAATGACTATATAATATGAGTTTCACTTTTTCTATTGAAGAACTGAAATAAATTAACTTGTTGATAATATTCTAATTTAATGAGAGGCACTTGTAGGTCCTCCTGGACCAGATATGCTCTTTCCAGCTGCTATCAGCTTAGATCCTGTATCAGCTCCAAATACAAATACAATATTAGAATGAGTATATTTTACACCAGTATAAACAAATAACTTTCAATTACATTTAGCATGCAAATATAATTTCCCACAGGAGCTTTGCATGGCCTACAAGTCTCCTTACACTGACATGTCAAGCAGGTTCCTCTTCACAAGGAGAAACTTTTCCCCTTATTCTGTTTAGCCGAATTGTTGTTTAATTCTAGTTTTTTTGCCTCTACAAAATATATTAAAGCTTTATTCCAATCCGTACAGTCTCTCTGTTTAGCTTCAGGGGTGACGTATATTCCTTGTATCCATAGGGTTCTGATATTTCAGTGTCTCCTACTTCTGGCAATAGTAACCATAACATTGGCTATAATGGATCTTGACCTTGAGGTGGGGATGGATTGGTCATAAAGTAGATTAATCTCATGAACGTTTCTTCTAATAACTCTATCTATCTAGAAATCACCCCTTCTCTAAAACCAGCCCCTGTTTGGAGACTCGCTCATCTGTGGAGGCTGACATTTTGAAATAAGCTTTATCGCAGCCTTTCTTTGCCATCTTGCACATTTAAGTGACGGAGGTTTATTTTCTAAGGCTGGAGGCAGTAACCGGCAGCACTTACTGTAATGCTCTGTTTGGAAGTGGAATCCTGAATGCTGAACATCCGTGTCACACAGCGCAGAGAAGAATGGATGCAATTTGTCAGCCAAACAATCCCCTTAATCTCCCAGCAGACATGATGTCTTTCATGGAGAAGGTTAGACTTTTCCTCTTTCAGGTGATGTGTGTTATGTTTTGGTAGCTGAGGAGGGCAGGAGCAAAAAACCGCAAAGGCAGCCAAACACCAGAGAGGTTGGGATCTAATAGGTTGCAGACCCCTAAACTAACCGCACAACTAGACCTCTGTGTGCACAGACCTCTGTGTGCACAGTATAGCAAATCAGATCCCTTCTAAGGGCTAATCATTTGCTTCACTGTTTGTATCACATATATTTTGCATTTAGCCTAGGGAGGGAGAGAGAGATACAGGAGAAGGGAGAGTGACAGAATCCAGTCTGTAGACAGGGATTAGGGCTGTGCAGTCCCTTGCAAAATATATAGCTATGGCATTTTTTTTTGTTTGTGTAAAAAATTTAATGTATTTTGTGATCCATCGAGTTTCACGTGCTTTGTGGTAAATTTTGGTGTTATATAACAGTCCAAAAAAGGGTTGAAATGTTTTTCTGGAATAAATTACTCACCCATAGAGTATTTCGTGCTCCGGGGTACATTTTTGTGACATGTAACGCTCAATAAAAGTGTTTAAAAATTTTGCTGGGTTCAATTTCTCACCCATACACTATTCCAGGGTCTGGGGTACATTTTTGTGATATCTAACATTCCAAAAGAACATATAGTAGACAGCCGCAATTGTTAGGGTTCCTTCCAAATATATGTTTATTATTATGCTGCACAAATGTTCACCGCAGCGATAAATGACAAAAAAAAAAATATATTTTTTCAAGCGATTAGTTTAAAGTTATAACCCGCAAGTTCGAATTGTAGTTGAAATACGTTGGAGATGAGCTGGTACTTCGTATAAGGCAGTGAGATTCAGATGAAAGTATAAGTACGTCAGTAATACATTGCATCAAAAATTCAGCGTATTACAGTTCCAGAAAAGTGGATGGGATTTACAGGAATCTTCTGCCCACTGTGCTTTATTTACTCAGCATTAACCGACCTGCGGATCATTTTTTAAACCTCTAACATGTCAGTTTCTCTTGTGAATATGCTGTGTTTCCTCTGCGAATTTTTCTCATATACTTGCATTCGATGCGGAAAATCTGCAAATAAAAAAGGCACTTGCATTTTGGTGTGCTTAGCATGTAATCCAAACATGACTGGATCAATAAAGTATTGTCAAAGACAAAAACCGGAAAGTATAAAAAACAAAGCAGCTTTATTTAAAGGGAACCTGTCACCAGGTTTGGCCGATATAAGATGCGGTCACTGCCTTTCAGGGCTTATATACAGCATTCTATAATACCGTAGATAAGCCCCCGATCTGACCTGAAAGATAAGAAAAATAAGTTTTATTATACTCACCCTGGGGGCGGTCCGGTCCGATGGGTGTCGCAGGTCCAGGTCTGGCGCCTCCCATCGTCTTGTGATGCTGCCCTCCTGCTTGCTTCATAGGCTCCCCAGCATCACGCTCCTGCGCAGGCGTACTTCCCTGCCCTGTTGAGGGCAAAGCAAAGTACTGCAGTGCGCAGGTTCCGGGCCTCTCTGACTTTTCCCAGCGCCTGCACACTGCAATACTTTGGTCTGCCCCAAACAGGGCAGATAAGTACACCTGCACAGAAGCGCGATGTCGGGGAGCCTGTGAAGCAAGCAGGAGGGCGGCGATTATAAGAAGATGGGAGGCGCCGGACCCGGACCTGCGACACCCCTCGGACCGGACAAGTTGCCTAATACTGTATATAACACCTGCAAGAGACAAAAACCGTAGTCTCAAAAGCGTGATAAAAATGCGTGTCAAAAAAGCACTCAATAACGTCATGAAAAAAAGCAAGTAACCTAATTTACTTAATAACTGCAGAGAATCTGCAACATCTGTACCTCACAAAAAGCTCATCGTATGAACAAAGCTTTAGGGTATTTTCACACAAAGATTTTTTATGTGGAGTTTTAAGCAAATCTGCTTCAAAATCTACATGAAAACCCCATCAAATTCGCAGAGAATGCGCTTTGATGTGGATTGATATGCTTCGAAATCTCTGCTTAAAACAAAAGTACAGTTTTTTCATTGGATCTGCTCCAATATCCTTGTCAAACAACAGCATTAAAAACACACAGACAGCATCTTTTTATTAATTACTGTGGGATATCCACTTTGCTGCTCAAATGATGAGCTTTAAAGGGAATCTGTCACCCCATTTTTTGTATATCAGCTGCAGCGACAGCCATCAGGGGCTTATCTACAGCATTCTGTAATGCTGTAGATAAGCCCCTGATGTTACCTGAAAGATAAGAAAAACGAGTTATATTATACTCACCCAGGGGCGGTCCGGTGCGGTCTGGTCCGATGGGCGTCGCAGGTCCTGGGCTGGTGCCTCCCATCTTCTAGCGATGACATCCTCCTCCTTGCTTCTGTCGCGCTCCTGCACAAGTGTACTTTATCTGCCCTGTTGAGGGCAGAGCAGAGTACTGCAGTGCGCAGGCGCTGGGAAAGGTCAGAGGGGCCAAGCGCCTGCGCACTGCAGTACTTTACTCTGCCCTCAACAGGGCAGATAAAGTACACTTGTGCAGGAGCGCGACAGAAACAAGGAGGAGGACGTCATCGCTAGAAGATGGGAGGCGTCAGCCCCGGACCTGCGACGCCTTTCGGACAGGACCACATTGGACCGCCCCCCCGTTGAGTATAATATAACTCGTTCTTCTTATCTTTCAGGTTACATCGGGGGCTTATCTACAGCATTACAGAATTCTGTAGATAAGCCCCTGATGGCGGTGGCTGCAGCTTATATATGGGATGACAGAGTCCCTGGAGAGGTTTTGAAAAACTCTGTTAAAAAAAAAGATGCATGCAACTTCTTTGAAGTGGATCCTAATGGAATGTGCTCTAAAAAATGGATTGTTCTATGAGACCACTACATAAAACATCTAAAAAAATATTTTCCAAAACTCCCCCCCCAAAAAAGATGCATTTCCAGGAGCAGTTTACATAGGAAAAAAACACATAGTTTTTGAATTATTTAAAAAAACCTCTTTGTTAACATATTACAAGTTTTTGTTCAATGTTCAGGAGTCGATGGGTGACTAAATTCTAATCGAATCTGTTGATGTTCCACATCCAATAATAATAATAATAATCTTTATTTTTATATAGCACTAACATATTCTGCAGCGCTTTACAGTTTGCACACATTATCATCGCTGTCCCCGATGGGGCTCACAATCTACATTCCCTATCAGTATGTTTTTTTTGGAGTGTGGGAGGAAACCGGAGAACCCGGAGGAAACTCACACAAACACAGGGAGAACATACAAGCAGATGTTGTACTTGTTGGGATTCGAACACAGGACTCCAGCGCTGCAGTGCTATCCACTGAGCCACCGTGCTACCCGTCCAATGCAAAGTTATGGGGTATTCCAGCATTTATTTTATTTATCTTATTTACATGCAGGAGGAAAAAAATCTACCAGCATACAAATAGAAAATTGGTTGAATGAAGTTTGTACAAATGCTCATTATACTAAAATTTGCTCCATTTTTATGTCACAAAACTGATGAAGATGTCTGATAAATTTTCCCATTTTGGTTTTTGATGAGACATGTAGGGGATGACATTGACAGTCAGAGAAATTAGTGGTAATCTATAATATGGGGTGATAATGTTCCTATAGGTCTCATTTCTGCTCACTATTTAGTTGGAAACCACCTGATGAAGCTCGATGCAAAACGCACGTCAGGTGCCTTTTCTTTGATAGGTGAAGTGTGCTCCAAAACTTATAAATTTTCCCCTTATGACTTTAGATGAGACATGTAAGGGATGACATTGGCAGTCAGAGAAATTAGTGGTAATCTATTGTTTGGGGTGATAATGTTCCTATAATTCTCATGTCTGCTCTCGATTTAGTTGGTAACTCCCTGATGAAGCTTGGTGCGAAACGCATGTCAGGTGCCTTTTCTTTGATAGGTAAACTGTACTCCATGACTCTGCATTACTATCATTATGTGAGCTTTCATGTAATATCTCTTTCTACCTGTTTATCTGTATGTACCTTAAAGGGCCCTAACTTTTACAGCACTGGCTATTTTGGCTTGTACCTTTTGAGTATCCGTCCTCAATACTGTGACTGCACACAATATAACTCTGCATGATGTGTAGTATTCACACAAGGAGGTTTTGTGATTATCACTTGCCTACCTTGACTATTTTATATGTCTGACCTTTGTATTTCTATTTTTCAGCTTTTAATTATTATGCTATCCAATAAATAATATTTTGTTATTGATTTTGAGCTTTGCACATATCTATATACAGTAGGTTTCCCTATTTAGTTGGTTGAGTTATTATTTTACATAAACAATGTGATGTTTGGACACATCATCGTCAGGCTCCTTTCCTAAAAATATAAAAAAATCCCATTTGCTCTGTAATATGACAATAAATCACCCCCATCACTCATCCTCATTGTATTTTATAGCTTTCCTATTTTGTGTGATCCTAACACATATCCATCACCCTCCTCATAAATCAGCCATGACTTAATCAGGTCAGCTGCATATATACATCCTCAAAACTCCAACATCACTAGCAGAAGACAAAAAGAGTAAAAAGCTCAATATCTGATAAGAAAAATACGGTGAGCTGAAAATGCTGAATATTCGTCCTCAAAAGTAAAGTGGTAAAATCTTTGTTATATTCTATGCCTCACGAATATTTGTCGAAATGGCGTCCACTCATTAATATCTTTTTCTCTTTTTTTTCTGCAGCCGCAGACCATTCAGGATACATTACAGAGAACGCTGCAGTTCTATGAACCTCAACTTCTTGGGTAAGAGTCAACTCGATAGAATATCAATATCCAAGTCCAGTCCAGTAGATCGTTTTATTTGGAAACCATTAAGTGTTTATGTGTTTATACAAATAGCGATGACTGCAACTCGGCCCCGAATATTAGGTGGGTCTATGAAAGGTCCACACCAGCCAGCCTCCCTACTCAACATTTTCTAGTTATTCTTCACGATGCCATAAAGAAACACTCCTCCTCCTTCTTCTCCTCCTCCTCCTCCTTCTCCTCCTCCTTCTCCTCCTCCTCCAAAGTTTTTATCCTCTTAATATATTACAGTCATCGTATTATATAGCGCTGTGTACTTACAATTGCTCATTTTGCCTTTCTACCCACTTAATTCTTCTCTTTTCCATTAGGTCTATGACATCGTGTGATTAAAAACTGACTAGCTGAATCCTACTAAGCTCTATGTAGAAACAGGAGGTCAATTTTCCCTGTATGAGTCAGGAGTCACTGCAAAAATCCCTGGAGGGAAGGGGGGAGGAAGAGATGGGGATGATAAATGTAGGCAAAAGAGATTTCCTGGTTCTACATAGAGTAGAGAAAAGAAAAGAATTATCTTGGTAGAAAGGCAAAATTAGCAATTGTAAGTATACAATGCTATATAATATGATGATTGCAATATATTAAGAGGATAAAAACTTTGATGAGAGGAGGGTTTCTTTACGCAGTTATCCCCTACCCATCGAAAAAAAAATTAATTTTTGTTTCATTTTTCCTTCCGTTCTTTCAAGAGCCATTACTTTTTTCATTTTTCTGAACATACATCTATATCAGGGCTTGAGTTATTTGCAGGACACGTTCGAATGACAACATTCATTTTACTATATAATGTACTGGAAAATTAGTAAAAAAAAATCCAAAAGTGGTGAAACTACAAAAACTCTGACAATTCTGCAAACTTTGGGGGTTTTGTTTTTACAGGGTTCATTGTATTGTAAAAATGACCTGGCAACATAACTCAAGTTCAATATGATTATGGCGATACCATACTTGTACATTTTTTTTTCATTTTTGTGGTGAAAAATAATTCAACACTTTGTAAAAAAAAAAATGGTTTCTGGGTTTGTGTTACCACTTTCGAGGACATGTAACTTTTTCATTTTTCCATCAATGCAGCTGCATGAGGACATGTGTTTTTTGTGGCGATCTGACATTTTTATTCATACCATTTTGCAGTACAGACAACATTTGTATTGCTTTTTTATTGCATTTTGGGGAAGGAGGTGCTGCAATGGTAAAAACACAATTCTGTTTTTTTTTCATTTTTTTCATTGTTTTAAAGAATTTACTGTAGAAATTAAGTTTCTTTATATTTTGATAGACAGCACTTTCAGAAATGCAGCATTGGCAAATATGCTTATTTTTAATGTTTTTGTTTTTATTTAAAAATGGAGAAAAGGATTGTCATATACATTTTTTTCTTTTCATGTATATTTCAAAACTTTTTTAAGTTGTTTGTTTTTTCCATTCCTTTTAGGCTATTTGCAATGATACATTTTTTAGGTGGTTTTCATCCTGAATCCACCTACAAAGGTTACGCAAAAAAGAGCTTCATAAAATTAACATAATGCACAGCAATCTCAAAACGACATTGCAGTGTACGTGCTCCGTCTTATGTTATTTCTTTTATTAATTTCACGGTTCAGAAACCCTGAAGTCATTCACTCTGCAGCCAGGTTCCGCTAGAAACTGCAGAGCCATTGCAAGAACAACGGCAAAACTGCCACTTCAGGAGTGAGACTTCGCATGGGAAAACTCGGTGGCTACGCCGGTGCCTAAAAGACACCATGTGTACCTAGCCGTAGGGGAATTGAACCTGTGAATGTCTGATCGGTTTTTCTATATACTTGAATACCATCATGTTACAGTCCATAGCTAAAATCACAGTCTCCCATAAAGTCCAACATGACAGTCATAAGGCCCTTCATGTCTCCTGACTCCCCCGTCCCATACACATGCATACTTGGCTTCACTGAACATGCTTGTATTTTCAATGGGAAAGTAAACTACAATCAGACAACCCTAGAGCCGGTTATCACCGGGAAGAACAAAATTGGTTAAATATTGAAATTCAACAAGGGAAATCCTTCTCTGCCCTGCACCATATCACCGGCTGGGGCAGAGTCAGGACTTATTGTGTGTGGGAGTTCTTTTGTATGTTGCATGTTGTATTTTGCCATCAGACAATTCTTCGGCACTCTCAAAGTCTGCAAGAGGAAAATAAGCCATGGACATCCTGACTCACAGACAAACTATGGCTCTCCTTCAGCACATGAAGTGACATTACTGGCTCATTTGGCAAAGTCAAGCTGGCCAGCAATCAAAGCAAGCCTCAAATTGTCCTCAACCTTCTTGCCAATGCTTGTCTTTCTAGTCAATCTGCACACTTAAGTGCTTCCTGGTGAGTATCATCAACGTCATCATCATCCTCCTTTACTGGGTGTTGTATACCGAGTACACCTCCCCTTCCTTCTCCATCGCAATGGCAAATATCCATCCCCAATTGTGTGTTGAGAAAGGAAACTTATGTTCCTAGTCATCCGCTGGTTTGCCAACTAAACTTGCACCTTGTTGAGTTTCTGGCAGTGCAATCCCTTCTTTACCAGCTTGTGGATTCTGTTGGTCTTCGAAAAATGATGATGTGCACTCAGTCTACCTGAAAGATACCAAGCCACCATTAAGTCTCTCAAAAAAGGGTGTCCACTCTCTGTTTTCATGTGCTGGAGAATGTAAGCCATTTTCTGGTCTTGTCGTTGAGCTACAAAGTGCACTGCAGTCTAGATACCTGGAGCATCAACTATAGCCAGGGACATTTATTCACAGCTCACTGGGTGAATGTTGTGGTGATGCACCACAACATCTGGAATAGATGGTGTGGCCTTTGCGACTAGGAGCTGCATCTGTTTCCCCTGACAGGCAGCGGTTTTGCGTCTCCTACACCTCCTCCATATCCTTTCAAAGTGACACAATCCCATCACCAACAGACACAGGGCACTACATTGTTGATTCCACACAACAACTATTTTTTACCCTCATGCAAGTCAAAGTGCTGCCAGTCAGTTTTACAGCTTGTCAAGCTTGGGGGGAGAAAGGCCATATGACGGATAAGTTGCTGCTGTGTACCAAGTGACAGTTCCGTCTGCTTACTGGCTCCTCGTGAACCACAACTCAGAATTGTCATGAGCCACAATGCCAGAAACGTTCTGGCTGCCTTACAGTCATGCAAAGTAACTCCTGCTCTATGCATAGCTCACATCATGAATTTAATAGTGCAACATTTCTTTCACAAATATACAAACTTGATGAAGTTGGTGGCTATGGCCAGAAAATTATAAGCTCATTTTAATAGATCGTATGTACCAAAGCATGTCCCCCTGGCTATGCAAAATAAAATGGGGCTGCCAAAGCGCCACTTGGTTTGTGATGTCGCAACCCACTTGAATTTGATGCTATATATTTTGCAGCGTTTGTACAATCAGCGAAAAGTAGTGATGGACTACATCATGCACAGTCAAACTGAAGTGTGGATACTTTGATATTTGACATTGGCAACTAACAAAGTAACATAGTAACATAGTTAGCAAGGCCGAAAAAAGACATTTGTCCATCCAGTTCAGTCTATATTCCGTCAGAATAAATCCGCAGATCTACGTCCTTCTAAAGAACCTAATAACTGTAAGATACAATATTATTACGATCCAGGAAGACATCCAGGCCTCTCTTGAACTCCTCGACTGAGTTCGCCATCACCACCTCCTCAGGCAAGGAATTCCAGATTCTCACTGCCCTAACAGTAAAGAATCCTCTTCTATGTTGTGGAAAAGCCTTCTCACCTCCAGACGCAGAGAATGCCCCCTTGTGACCGTCACCTTCCTTGGTATAAACAGATCCTCGGAGAGATATTTGTATTGTCCCCTTATATACTTATACATGGTTATTAGATCGCCCCTCAGTCATCTTTTTTCTAGACTAAATAATCCTAATTTTGCTAATCTCTCTGGGTATTGTAGTTCCCCCATCCCCTTTATTAATTTTGTTGCCCTCCTTTGTACTCTCTCTAGTTCCATTATATCCTTCCTGAGCACCTAATGAGGGATCTGTTTCACTAACTGAAGCCTATTGAACAGGTGATAAAATTTGTCAATAGGGACACATGTGGATTCAAGGATATAATCCCACTAATATTTATCCTGGAGAAACCACTCACCAGCATGCATTAGGTGATGAAGGAAGAACACAACTTTGCACCTGTGCAATGCTGCCAGGTGTGTCTCTTGGGGACCCTCAAAGTCCACGTCGCATGCTGCAGGATATGGAAGAGGATGAGGAAAAGAAGGAGGAGGTAGACTTTGTACAGGTATGGGACAAAGCAAGCAGTCAAAGTGAAAAGGATGGTGTTGATGATGATGGCCCTGGCCTTGACAAGCAACTAACCCAGTTTGCTATGGGAGTACTGCCGAGTCCAGCCTCCAGTGACATATCAGAAAAGATGTTCAGTGTGACCGGTGAATTTGTCACACAAAAGAGCACAAGGTTGTCTGCTAACTACCATGGGAAACCTAATATTTCTCAAAATTAATCATGCATTGATCAGTGCAGACTTTCATGCACTGATGGCTGATGCCAATAAATAAATTGGCCATACCATCTGTATGCCTGACTAGTCCATTGACTATCTTCTTTTTTGTTCTACTGCCACCAACACTGACGAAACACACTCTGCTGGGCATCTACTCCTTATCCATAATGTCATCTATACTGCAGTACTGCTGCTGCCGGGGCTCCCATTGCTGGCCCTAAACTGCCACACATCTCCTTGCCTGCCCTTACCTAACTTTCTATGATGCTGCATCTGCCACAGCCACTGCATAACCACAGCAGCCACATATCTCTTAGCTACCCATTTTGTCTATTAGCGCTAGACTGCTGTTCTGCTGTTGACAGATCTGCCATTGTTGGTTCTAAGCTGTCACATTTCTGATTGCCTGCCCTATCTATCTCTATTCCATGCTGCTTCGCCACAGCCACTGCACAACCACACTAGCCACAAATCTCATTGTTACCCACAGTGTTTCTGTTGGAATATATTTGGTGCAACATATTGTCTATGAGTGTTTAGTTGCTAGATTTGTATGCTGTTTATAAAGTTAAAAAAAAAACTCCCAGAGGCTCACACAGGGAGAGCATGTGACTGTATTTCCTGTTTTTTTTCCTGCGTCTGTGTAAGAGAAGAAGCAGCCTGATGTAGATGTTGTACAGATAGACACCCAAATGATTTATTCCTGATCTATTAAGCTTATTATATATTGTTCCTGATTGTTCCTGAATAAACAAGTTCTGTTGTTCGAGAGTATCCTGAATAATCCGCTGCCAACAGGTTATGGGCCCAGGGTGACACAGAACCCCAGAGTAACACAATAACAGATGCCCAGAGCAAAAGCAGCACAGAGCAACAGAGAAGATGTCCACTAGCAGGAATTCTGTCAAGTTCTCAGTGCCAAACCTCACTAACCAGAACTACCAGTCCTGGAAATTCAAGGTGAAGATGCTGCTCATAAGAGAAGGTACATGGAAATATACTCAAGAACAAGTGCCTCATCCATTACCAGATGATTGGCTAAAGAGGGATCAGAAAGCACAAAGCATGATCTCCCTCAGTGTAGATGATACTCAGATTGTGCATATATGCAAGTGTGCAACTGCAAAGGAGATGTGGGATGAGTTACAGAAAGTGCATGAAAGATCAAATCTCAGCAATAAGCTTTATCTCATGAGAAAGCTATATCAATCTAAGGTAAGTGATGGACAGAATATGTAGGACTATATAAGAAACACCCTAGAGATTGTGAAGCGTCTCAGGGGTATTGGAGAAGAAATTAAAGATTTTCATGTTGCTGCACTTCTATTAAGTGGTCTTCCAGAGAGTTATGACACACTCATGACTGCACTAGATGCACGATGATGAGCTGACACTAGAGTATGTTAGAAGCAAACTTTTGGATGAATTCAATAGAAAAACACAGCATGTAAGCAGCAGTAATGAATCCAGAGCAGAAACAGCATTAAAGACACAGGATATCCCAAAATATAAGAGCAATCTAAGAGAAACTCGTGAATGTTTTGTCTGTAAAAAGCCCGGCCACCTTAAAGCAGACTGCAGAATTTGGAAAGCAAGAATGAGTCATCTTAAAAAAGCAGAACAGACATGAAAGGGTTAGAACAGCTGTAAAGGAAGATTTGGAATGAGTTGAAGCTGCATTTAATACCAGTACAGGCCCATCTGCAAAGCATATATGGTGTATAGATTATGGTGCAAGCAGTCATATGACAAATAACAAGGATTTCTGCACTGACCTTAATGAAAGCAAGTCAGAAAAGGTGATCTTAGCTAATGGTCACTATATGACTTCAGAAGGAGTAGGAGACTGCTACCTCCACTGTCCAGTTTCCTCAGCACAAAGCAGAAAGATCACAAAAAAGGATGTTCTCTATGTTCCCAGCCTTGAAAGCAATCTTCCGTAAGCAAAGAAGCTCATGCAAAAGGGGAATGTAGTTACTTTTAGAGATAACAGCTGCATCATCTCAAAGAAGGGTCACACTCTTTCAGAAGGAAAAATCCAAAATGAACTTTATCAGTTAAAATGCAAAGAAAGAGGGTACAGTGCTAAACTAGATCTGCATAAGAACTGTATCCATGTATGGCACAGATGTCTTGGTCACAGAGACCCAGAAGCAGTGAGGAAGCTAGCTCAACTTACAAATGGTATTGAAATCAACCATTGTAGTCAAATGATGAAGTACACTAGCTGTCTTAAAGGGAAAATGTCCAGAAAATCCTTTCCTAAAATAAGCACCACTAGATCTGCACAGCCTCTGGATCTGACGCATACAGATGTATGTGGTCCAATGAGTGTTCAAACTCCTAGCAAGAAGAGATATTTTCTCACATTTATTAATGACTTCTCCAGATATACAATCACCTACCTGCTTCACAGTAAGGATGAAGTTAAACAAAAACTTGAAGAATATCTTTCTGTAGTGTTTAACAAATTTGGAAGAATGCCAAAAGCCCTGCATGCAGATAATGGAACCGAATATACAAATGGTAAGGTGGAAACCATCTTGAAAAAGAATGGAATCGTGTTCCAAACTACGATTCCATACAACCCAGAACAGAATGGCATTGCAGAGAGAAAGAACTGTACTCTCTGTGAAAGTGGAAGTAGTATGTTGTTTGATGTGAATCTACCTACAGTACAACGTATTGGGGTGAAGCCATCATGACAGCTTGCTATTTTCAAAACAGAGTGCAAGGTAAAGCCACAAGTAGAGAAGCCTGACCTGAAGCACCTCAGGATATTTGGAAGCAAAACATTTGTGTATGTTCCCAAAGAAAAACGTTCCAAGTGGGAATCACACGCAAAGCAAGGAGTCCTGGTGGGCTATAGTGAAACTCAAAGGGATAAAGAATACTGCACCCAGAGACCAACACAGTAACAATCAGCAGAGATGTAGTGATTGATGAAAGCTCTGTATCACTCAAATTCCATGAAGTTACACCAGTTATTCAACCTAAGAAGCAAGAACAAGAATCTCAAACACCAAACCCAGACACCGAAAAGGAAAACACTGAAGTGTTGATAAGCTCTGAAGCCACCAAGAAAGACATAGAAGAACCAAGTCAACCTCCAGTCAAGAGATCAGGAAAGCCAAAGAAAGGTATCCAAGCTAGACACTTTTTTATATGGTCAGAACACTTCCTAAACCAGTTTGGAATGTCAGAAGCCAAAGGTGCTTCAATACCAATGGACTCGTCCTACTTAAAGTTGGAAGGAGAAGAAAATCTGCTACCCAGCAATGAGAGTTACAGACAAGCAGTGGGGGCGCTTTTGTACATAGCAACCACAACTCGTCCGGATATCACAGCCACAGTCGGAATTCTCTGCCGACGTGTAAGCAAGCCACGCCAAAGAGACTGGAATGAGAATTCTTCAATATCTTAAAGAAACTCAAAGGCTAAATCTTAAGATATCTGCATCAGGAAATCTCATTCTCAGAGGTTATGTGGATGCAGATTGGGCTGGAGATTCAAGTGATCGGAAATCAACAAGTGGTTCTTTGTTCAAGTTAGGAGAAAATTCAATTTCGTGGTCCAGCAGAAAACAAGTGTTAGTCGCATTATCTTCTACAGAAGCAGAATATATGTCTGATGCTTATGCAAGTCAAGAAGTAATTTGGTTGAAACAACTTTTGGAAAATTTCTGCAAGCCATTAGCTCAACCACCAGTTATCTTTGAGGACAACCAAGGATGCATTAAACTTGCCAGCAGTGAGAAGATTAGTGCAAGGACTAAGCACATTGATGTAAAACATCACCACTTACGTGACTTAGTGGAACGTGGTGTACTCGAGTTTGTTTATTTTGAGTCTGACAAGATGATAGCTGATGGTTAGTGTTGAGCGATACGATACTGCAAATATCGGGTATCGGCCGATATTAGCTGTATCGGGCTTTCGATTCCGAGTACCGATATTTTCGTCATATCGGATACCGGAATCGGGATTGTCACTCTCACTGTCTGTGTCCGTCGGTCGGGTCTGTCAGGAGTCAGCGGCACTTACCTGGCAGAAGATCTCCGGCGGTCACGGCCTGGACTGCTTCATGGCCGCCATCATCTTTCCCCGGCGGTCACATGCAGTTTCTCGCGATAACTGCAGTGACTGCTGGGTAATCCCGGCCGTAAAGCAGTCAGTCCGATGACGTCACCGCCGGGGAAGCAGGTAATCAGCTGTGCTGCGTCGCGATGACAGGCTCTGCCTGTCATTGCGATGTAGCAGAGCTGGATCGTCGTGGGACAGTCGTTACTATGGACTGCGTCGGACAGGTGGTATACTGTTGGTTTGTTTTTTTTCTTTTTTTACAGGAGATCGATGGCGTCGCAGGAATGAGAGTACAATAAAAGAAATGAAAACTGTGTTGTCTCTTTTATTTCATTAAAATACTTTTTTCTTGCTTTGTCTTTTTTTTATGCATTTAATAACTTTGGGATTAATAATGGATCGGTGTCTTATTGACGCCTCTCCATTATTAACCGGGCTTATTGTCACCGTGCAATCAACGGTGACATTAACCCCTTATTACCCCGCTTGCCACCGCTACAGGGCAAGTGGGAAGAGCCGGGTAAAGTGCCACAATTGGCACATCTTTTGATGCGCCAAATGTGGGGCTGCTGTAGCCTGGTATTATCAGGCTGTTGAGGGCCAAAATCCATGGGCCTTGACAGTCTTTTAATACCAGGCCGCAGCAGTCTGCATTTTACTTGGCTGGTTAACAAAAATAGGGGGACCCCTACGCCATTTTTTTTTCGAGGGGATCCCCTATTTTTGTTAACCAGCCAAGCTAAGCAGACTGCTGTGGCCTGGTATTATCAGGCTTGCAAGGTCCATGGATATTGGATCCTTACCAGCCTGAAAAACCAGGCCTCAGCGGTCTGCTTCATCTGGCTGGTTAATAAAAATAGGGGGGACCCCACGCCAATTTTTTTCGAGGGGATCCCCTATTTTTGTTAATCAGCCAAGATATGCAGACTGCTGTGGCCTGGTATTATCAGGCTGGCAAGGTCCATGGATCTTGGCTCCTTAACAGCCTGAAAATCCAGGCCTCAGCGGTCTGCTTCATCTGGCTGGTTAACAAAAATAGGGGGGACCCCACGCCATTTTTTATTCGAAGGGAACCCCTATTTTTGTTAATCAGTTCCCTCTGACATCACTGATTGTGTCCCTGGCTGAACTGAAGTGAAAGTGGAAAGCAATCAATTAAGCTTTCCACTTCCTCTCCTGTCAGCCAGGAGAGGAACTTATTCATTTGGGGTTTACTGTGAGGCTGCACCATTAGCTGCGGTCCCTGCAGTAAACATTAACCCTTTCTGAAGGATTACACCGTGGGACCTGACTGTGCATGGGATAGGTAAGAATAATTTTGCTTTTTTATTTTATTTTTATTACAGGAAATGGTTTTTGCAGTCAAATAAAAGATGGTCAAAAACATGTGTCTTTATTTCATTAAAATGATTTTTAATTAAAGTGTGTGTGTTTTATTTTTATTTCATGCAATAGGATTAATAATTGATAGTTGTCTAATTGACAGCTCTCAATTATTAACCTGGCTTAAGGTCACCTTTCAATTGCAATGTTGCTTTAACCCCATATTAACCCATTCGCCACCGCTACAGGGCAATGGGAATAGACGGGCAAAGTGCCAGAAAGGGCGAATCTAATTATAGATTTGTCTTTTCTGGGGTGTCTGGGGCAGATGTTAGTAGCCAGGGGGGGCCAAAAATAATGGTCCCTCTCTGGGCTATTATTATCTGCCCCCATTCGCTGGCTTTGTCTGTCTGGTTGCGAAAATAGGGCGGGAGCCCACGCATTTTTTTTAAACAATTTTACACCTCATATATATATATATATATACATGTCATTGAATTTGTGACACATATATATATATTTATATTTATAGTTCATACACTTCTACATAGTATAATAGCCGCTAATTCAATTGCAGGCTTTTGTGAAAATGCAGAACCCGACATGAAATGACACTTGGTGTACATAGGGTTAACCATGTCTTTTCATGTCCTTTGCTATCTGATTTGCACAAACAATTACATCAGTCTATGTGTGCAAAATTTCACACCTGTAGGGTTAATTAAAGGTGTAAATTCGTAGCAAAAAAGTCCGTTTTTTTTTACAACGAATTTACACCTTTAATTAACCCCTACAGGTGTGAAATTTTGCACACATAGACTGATGTAATTGTTTGTGCAAATCAGATAGCAAAGGACATGAAAAGACATGGTTAACCCTATGTACACCAAGTGTCATTTCATGTCGGGTGCTTCTGTCTTTTCACAGAAGCCGGCTTTACCCGGCAATTGAATCAGAGGATATTTTACTATGTAGAAGTGTATAAACTATACATATATGTATATATATATGTCACAATGACATGTATATATATATATATATTTCTATGTGTATATATTTAGTGTTTACAAGGAAATAAAGGTTTTTTTTAGTTGCGATATTTTGTTCCCATAGACTTACATGGGACTTCCGGTATCGGAATCAGATATCGCCGATATTTAGTGATATCGGCGATACCTTTCCGATCCGATATTTTTAGATATCGAGCAGTATCGCTCAACACTACTGATGGTATGACAAAGCCATTATCAAAAGCCAAGTTTGTGGACTTCAGAACCGCAATGTCATGCCGGCTTCGGACGCTATTCTCACTAGGGAGTCTGTTGTGCAGTCTTAGACCTTCCTGTTGCTCTGCCTGAGTTGGGCGTCGGCGGTGGTTTGTTCACTGTTGTTCAGCTTGGCAGGAGCTAACTTTTGATTAGTGGCTGAGGCTGCTGGGAACGCCTTCTCCCTGTCATGGTTTGGACAGGGTTAATGCCCTGCCCTCTCAGGTTTAATTGTGGTGGCCTCCCTTTGGATCTGTGAGGGGTATTTATACACAATCTGGACTAGGATTCCCTGTCAGCTATACTTTCATTCAGTCTGTTTGCTTGACCCCCTGGTGTGTGTGCTAGGTTTTCGTCTGTTTGTTTTGCTCTCTGTGCTTGACTTGGTTCGTCAACTCTCTTGGCTTCCTGACCTCCAGCTTCCTTTTGACAATCCCTCTGCCTCTCCCCTCCGGTACCTCGTCATCTCCTGGTTTTGACTACTCTCCAGTGTCTATCGTCTCCTCTGCACCTGGTGCCGTGGTTCAGGTCCTGCTTGTTACCTGGTGAGTTTTCTGCCGCAGTGATCTCAGCTCCCTTGCTGCGGCGCGAAGCCCTCCCCGCAGCAGTTACACACAGGAGCCATGACACTCCCTCTAAGTATGGCTCAGAACATTCTTGGATGCTGACTGTAGCACTTGCGTGTCTCTGCATACTGGTCCAGTGTTGGAGTAGCTGTTGATACTCAAGTATTTATTTAGGAGTTTGGTGAAGTGTGCTTTGTTGTTTGTACCTTTTCCTATTGGTATTGTGTTCCCATCACACACATATTGTGTCATCCTGTTAATTTGCTGTGTGGTGCAGTTTACTTTATTCCCTGCCTTTCTTTACCTGTGGTTTCCACTACTGTTCACCTCCTGGGATGGGGGTTGGCTGTTTATGTTAGGCATCAGGCGACGGCGGGATCTGAACCTGGATCCAAGGAGTCTGTGGTCTCCCATCCAGACCCAGCCGAGGCAGATGCTGCTCAACTTCACCGTCGATCCCAACGCCTAGGCAATACCCGAGGGGCACAAATAGTTACTTGGGTCTTTGTTCGTAGTAGCCTTAAACCTAGCTTATGGAACAAGAAAAGGCTGTTTTAAGCCTAAGTCCAGAAATGCCTGCATTCAGCATGTCCGTGACGTGGCAACCCATGATTGGGGCTTGAGGTCAGCTGATCCTCTGAGCTGGCATCCCTGATTGGTCACGGATACGTCATCTGTGATGCGATTGACGAGATGGCTGGGGCAAGCTTACCCCTAAATAGCTTGTCGTCCACGGTGCGGCACATCAGATCAACTAAAATACGCAGTGCTCATGTATGAACATCCCCAATCTGGGCTCCACGTCCTCTAGCTTTGTTTCCCCCGGGACCTTCCCAAGTACCTCGGCTTATTACTCAGGTCCTTCAGGCAGGTTAACTTATGCCGGGCAGAATAGGCAATGTGGCCATCGTGCTACGAAATATAGGGAGCTATACACCCTGAGCGACTGTGGGCGGTAACCTGGGCATCACCTGCCAGCTGTACAGTGAAGCTTGCTCAGTCCGGTCTCACACCGGGCTGGCGCACGGGACACGCCACCACTGAAATTGAAGCTGCGCAGTCCGGTCATATCCCGTAGGCAGCACGCAGGCATCACCATCAGCTGAATATTGAAGTTGCTCATCCCGGTCGCACACCGGCGCAGAAACGTACGCCTGGCGGAGTTCCAGCACACCTAATCCTGGCAAGTGGCTTCTGTGCTGTTAACAGGGCTGTCTACTCCAGTCGTCAGCACTTCTCCCGTGAAGTTAACGGAGATAGTGCAAAAGCTATATCTTGCTCAATGTGAAGTTCACAGGAAATCTTTATATTTAGTTGTAAAGTTATTACCCTCCAATCCAAGGTGTTCGGCAGCATTGAACATAAATTTGCGTCGCGGACCCCGGGTTCGGTTGCAATCCATTACATAACTTGTTGCAACCGAGCTCATAACAATTTACTCAGGGCTAAACAGGAGATAGGGACGGCGGTGACTGGGCCTCCCATCATAAAGGGGTTACCAAGTTTAAGGAAAGACAGGGCCCTCCTAGTCTGGGGGCGTTAGGGGCACAGGTTCCTCATCTTCTCTTTCCCATTGCCCCTTGACATGCAATAGGACAATCCCTTTTTCGGACCATAAGACGACTTTTTCCCCAAAAATTTTGTGGGAAAAGGGGGTGCATCTTTGGTCGCAAGGGTACTTACAATCCAGCGGCGGCCCGGGTGGCGGCGGCCCCAAATCAGCCTCCGGGCGGGGGTGCGGGGCTCTGATGTGGCTGCAGCGGGGCTCTGTCTGCGTAGGGGGCTCCGGGGGCATTCCTTACCGCAAAACCCCTCGCAGCTCCACTGTTGCACGCGGTGGTTCCTAAAAAAATGGCCGCAGGGGCTCCGGGAAAAAAGGCCCCGCAATGAGAAATCAAAATTTTCGGCAACGAGATCTCGTCCCCGAGTCTCCGGGAAAAAGGGTCTCGTTGCGAGATTTGAATTTTATTTGAATTTTGAAACGGAGGATTTTTAAGGTACAAAAACATGGAAAATTTAAAATAGGGGAAATGGAAAATTTTAAAAAGACGTTTATAACAAGAGTAGCTTCTTTACTTAAAAACAGTACCCTGTTTGTCTCAAAAAAGGGTCATTTTTTGATGGCTTTAGAAAAAGCCTTTTTAATTGCTTTTAAACATTGTGATTAGCAATCCAGTTGGGACCACAAAAAGGGGTCATTTCTTCTGCTTAATTACCAATTAATTCTTCACATTCTAAACCCTGCACCTTTTTTACCTCCAAAAAAAGGGGATCTTTTGGATGGCTGAATTAAAACCCTTTGGGAGGTGGGGCCAATAATTTATGATTAGCAGCATTATGTTTTCAAAAAGGGATAATTTTTTGTTGAGAAACATAACTTTTCGTTTTAAAACAGTACACCCCTGTCTCTTTATTAAAGGATAATTTTTGACTCATTGTTCAAAAAGCCTCTGTTTTTCAGCATCTATGTGTAAACAAAAAGCAATTTTTTGCATTTTCCCCCACAAGGGATAATTTGTGGACCATTTAATATAAAGCCTGCAAATCGAAAACATGAGTTTGGTTAAACGGGCACTGGTTGCATATCCCTGTTGACAGGTTTGTACATTCCCTTTTTACAGGGGATTACATTTCAATGCCTTCCCATTGGATAAAAAATAAATCCTAAGATAATTTGTGGAAACAAAGCAGCATGGAAAAACCCAACTGAAAGCTTTATTGAAATAATAATCATAATAAAAATAATAATAAATAATTTTAATAAAAATTCCAAAATAAGCAATTCTTTTTGAAGACACTCTATTCTTTTAGCCCTTAGGGAAACTTTTCATTTTTCACATGGTATTCTGTTATCTCAAAGCAACTTTTTCATTAGAATTTTTTTTTTGTGACTGTTTGTGGCTTAATTATGTTTTTTTTTTGTCACTGCTGTGTTTTTTTAACTTGCAAACTCCCAGATCCCAGAGAAAGGCTTGATGGAATATTTCTGTAATTATAAAATTTGAATGGAGGAGCCAGAAATAATGTTTTTCCTTAAGTAACAAGAATAAACAAGATAACTAATATAATAGGAAAATTATTTGTAAAAAAAATCCAAACTCTGGTCAAGGGTACTAACTTTTTTTTACGTGTCACTTGTAAATTTGTGAACCCTTCAGAATTTTAAATATGTTCCATAAATTTGACCTAAAATTACATAAGATTTTCACAATTCTAAAAGTGCATCAAAAGAAGCAAATCAAAAATTAGACTTTGCAATTTTTTAAATGAGGAAAATGATCCTACATCACAGATCTGTAGGGGCAAAAGTATTGGTATTTGATTTGATGCCCTTGAGAGCAATAACTGCATCTAAATATTTCCGGCAGTTGATTATCCTGTGTTGTGAATGGGTTTGAGATAGTTCGAGCAGAGGTTTCCCTCTGGTGGTTACAAGCGGTGCTGGTCTGTCAGTGAAGATTGTGAGGACTGGGAACAGGTGTTACGACTGGTCTTATATAAGGGAGTCACCTTCCCATCAGGGTTCCGGTGATCAATTGTTCGGTTGAATCCTTCATTTCCTGTTTCCCTGTAGCCGCTTGTCGTGTCTGAATCTCCTGCTAACAATAAGACATTTTTCTTTTTTTTGTTTTTGTGTATATTTTGCATTTGTCCTGCACTTCTGTGGGGGCCTTCAGGGTCCCCTCCGGGGGCTTTTGCCCTCTCATTTAGTTCAGCCACTGATTTTTTACTTTTGCTTTTTCCAGTTTTTTCAGTGGCTGCTGTTTTGTTTTTACACCAGAGAACAAATTTTTAGTGGAAAAGGTCGTTGTTCTCAGGTGTTTTTGAAATTATAGAGTTGGTGCTTTTCAGGGTTTTCTGGGATTGCAGTAAGTACCCTTCTACCTTTTCTATTTAGTTAGTTTGGGCCCCAGCGTTTGCTCAACTATTTTCTTTCTGTTCAGTATTCATCTTGTCTAACCGCCTTACAGTTTGGGGGCTTTCTATTATCTTTGGGTTCTGCTCCGGGGCAGAAGTTTTCCCTATTTTATCTTTAGGTGTAGTTTAGTTTCTCAGGCTGTGACGAGGTCTAGGACCAATAGGAACGCTCCACGGCTGCCTCAGTTTGTGGTTAGTCAGGGTACTGAAAATCTCATAGATCCAACTGCTCTGGTGAAATTGCCTTTTTTTACCTGCACTCCCAGCTACCGAAACATAACATATCACCGCCCAAAATTTAAAATTGTATGGTAACACAGAAGGGAAAAAATATGTGAGAGAAAAAGGTTGGTCAGAGTTGTAAGATATTTTTCTGTTTGTGGTTTTTTTTTTTTCCTCTGTACTCTGGGTGTGGGGAGGAACTTTCTCTCAATGGATTTGCACAGTTGTCTGGCCTGGGTGGATCAGCTTGCCGTGAGGTTGGGTATGCTATCTATCTTGCTGGGTTGCCGTTGTGGAACCTAGGATTCCCAGCCAATTTGTTTTAGGGGATAAGCTAAGTTTAGAATTTCAAAAAAATTTTGTAAATTGTTTTTTGCCTTAAAATCTAAGTCCTCGGGGAACCAGCGCAAGCAGGTTCAAATTCATCTCCTCCTGCGCGGCGATCCTCAGGATTGGGCTTTTCCCTGACACCAGGGATCCTGTTTTGATGATTTTGATGCATTTTTTCAGGCTTTGGGTTATTGTACATGAGTAATGTCACTGACAAGCGAAAAAGCCTTGTTGGCATTAAATCAGGGTTTATGAGCGAGTTATACTGCGGGGTTTCCCTAGGGGGCAGTCCTGACCAAATGGAAGACGACGCTTTGCAGCCCTTTTTGGAAGGTCTGTCCAAAATTAAAGGTTTAGGGGGGGTTCCCGTCCCCTCTGGTTCTGATTCATGTCATTTCGATTCAAATTACAGACTTTGCGGAGCGGAAAGTATGGTGGAATAGTGTTGCCTTGGAAAAGCTTCAAAACCCTGCGTGGAAGAGTGGTGTTGGGGGACAGCGCTGAGTTTCGAAAGCGCATGGTTAGTTACTGTGGGGGTGCCCTCATGCTATTTCAGTCTGCCCTAATGGGGAAACGTTTTCACGCTCAGTT
>JARQOD010000002.1:40968967-41085809 GCA_033576555.1 Oophaga sylvatica
CGTTCTAAAAGTGCATCAAAAGAAGCAAATCAAAAATATTAGACTTTGCAATTTTTTAAAATGAGGAAAATGATCCTACATCACAGATCTGTGAGGGGCAAAAGTATGTGGTATTTGATTTGATGCCCTTGAGATGCAATAACTGCATCTAAATATTTCCGGCAGTTGATTAGTCCTGTGTTGTGAATGGGTTTGAGATGAGTTCTGAGCAGAGGCTTCCTCTGGTGGTTACAAGCGGTGCTGGTCTGTCCAGTGAAGATTGTGAGGACTGGGAATCAGGTGTTACTGACTGGTCTTATATAAGGGAGTCACCTTCCCATCAGGGTTGCCGGTGATCAATTGTTCTGGTCTGAATCCTTCATTCCTGTTTCCCTTGTAGCCTGCTGTGTCGTGTCTGCATCTCCTGCTAACAGATAAGACATTTTCTTCTTTTTGTTTTTTGTGCTATATTTTTGCATTTTGTCCTGCACTTCTGTGGGGGCCTTCAGGTCCCCTCGGGGTTTTGCCCTCCGTTTTGCACCACTCTGTTGTATGTTCAGCCACTGATTTTGTACTTTTGCTTTCCAGTTTTTTCAGTGGCTGCTGTTTTGATTTTGTTACACCAGAGAACTAATTTAGGTGGAAGAGGTCGTGTGTTCTCAGGTGTTTTTGAAATTAGTAGAGTTGGTGCTTTTCAGGGTTTTCTGGGATTGCAGTAAGTACCCTTCCTATCCTTTTCTATTTAGTTAGTTTGGGCCCCAGCGTTTGCTCATACTATTTTCTTTCTGTGTCAGTATTTCATCTTGTCTAACCGCCATTACATGTTTGGGGGCTTTCTATTATCTTTGGGGTTCTGCTCCGGGGCAGATAGCTTTCCTATTTCTATCTTTAGGTGTAGTTAGTTTCTCAGGCTGTGACGAGGCGTCTAGGACCAACGTAGGAACGCTCCACGGCTGCCTCTAGTTGTGGTGGTTAGTCAGGGTACTGCAATCTCATAGATTCCAACTGCTCTGGTGTATTGCCTTTTTTACCTGCACTCCTCAGCTACCGAAACATAACAGTATCACCGGCCCAAAATTTAAAATTGTATGGTACACACAGAAGGGAAAAAATATTGTGAGAGAAAAAAGGTTGTCAGAGTTGTCAGAGATATTTTTCTGTTTGTGGTTTTTTTTTTTTCCCTCTGTATCTCTGGGTGCTGGGGAGGATCTTTTCTCTCAATGGAGTTTGCACAGTTGTCTGGCCGTGTGGATCAGCTTGCCGCTGAGGTTCGGAGTATTGCTATCTATCTTGCTGGGTTGCCTGTTGTGGAACCTAGGATTCCCATGCCAGATTTGTTTTTAGGGGATCAAGCTAAGTTTCAGAATTTCAAAAATAATTGTAAATTGTTTTTTGCCTTAAAATCTAAGTCCTCAGGGAACGCAGCGCAGCAGGTTCAAATTATCATCTCTCTCCTGCGCGGCGATCCTCAGGATTGGGCTTTTTCCCTGACACCAGGGGATCCTGTTTTGAGTGATGTTGATGCATTTTTTCAGGCTTTGGGGTTATTGTACGATGAGCCTAATGTCACTGATCAAGCTGAAAAAGCCTTGTTGGCATTAAATCAGGGCTTTATGACGCTGAGTTATACTGTCAGAGATTCCGTAGGTGGGCAGTCCTGACCAAATGGAATGACGACGCTTTGGCAGCCCTTTTCCGGAAGGGTCTGTCAGATAATGTAAAGGATGTTATGGTGGGATTCCCTGTCCCCTCTGGTCTCAATGATTCTATGTCATTAGCGATTCAAATTGACAGACGTTTGCGTGAGCGGAGAAGTATGCGTGGAATAGTGTTGCCTTGTGAACCAGCTTCTGAACCCATGCAGTGTGATAGAGTGGTGTCTGGGGCACAGCGTCATGAGTTTCGAAAGCGCAATGGGTTATGTTTCTACTGTGGTGATGCCTCTCATGCTATTTCAGTCTGCCCTAAGTGGGGAAGACGTTTTGCACGCTCAGTTGTCTTGGGTAGTATTCAGACTAAGTTTTTATTAACTGTCACTCTGATGTGCTCTCTGTCCTCATTTTCTGCTCAGGCTTTTGTGGATTCTGAAGCAGCTATTAACCTGATGGATTATGATTTTGCTAAACGTTGTGGGTTTCCCTTGATACCCCTACAGAAGTCTATTCCCTACTGGGGATCGATTCTACCCCTTTGGCTGAGAATAAACCCCAGTTTTCTACTCAGGTGATAATGAGGGTTGAACCTGATCACCAGGAGTGCTGCAAATTTTTGGTTCTGTATAATCTGCATGACATTATCGTGCTGGGTTTCCCTTGGTTACAGTCTCATAATCCTGTTTTGGATTGGAAATCTGTGTCTGTAACCAGTTGGGGCTGCCAATGTGTTAATACCAACACTCCTGTTTTTTCTGCCTCCCCCAGGCTCAGGATGTTCCTGACTTTTTGATTGATTTTTCTGATGTGTTTAGCGAAAGTAAATCTGCATCCTTGCCTCCCCATAGGAGCTATGACTGCGCTATTGAATTAGTGCCGGGTAGTAAATTCCCTAAAGGTCGCCTTTTTAACTTGTCTGTACCTGAACATGACGCTATGCGGTCTTATATCAAGGAATCATTGGAGAAGGGTCATATCAGACCATCCTCTTCACCCTTAGGTGCCGGTTTTTTCTTTGTGGCCAAAAAGGATGGTTCATTAAGGCCGTGTATTGATTATCGTCTCTTGAACAATATTACTGTGAAATATCAATACCCGTTACCCTTGATTTCTGACCTGTTTTCCAGGGTGAAAAACGCTACTTGGTTTACCAAGCTTGATCTCAGGGGGGCGTATAACTTTATTCGCATTAAGCACGGGGATGAATGGAAGACGGCATTCAATACCCCTGAAGGGCATTTTGAGTACCTAGTGATGCCCTTTGGGCTCACTAATGCTCCTTCCGTCTTCCAGTCCTTCATGAATGACATTTTCAGGGATTTTGTGGACAAATTTCTGATTGTTTATTTGGATGATATCTTGATTTTTTTCTAATGACTGGGACTCTCATGTGAAACATGTTCGAACTGTGTTCCAGATTTTGAGAGAGAATGCTCTGTATGTGAAGGGATCAAAGTGTCTTTTTGGCGTACAGAGGATCTCATTTCTGGGATTCATTTTGTCCCCATCTGTTATTGAAATGGACCCGGTCAAGGTTCAGGCCATCTGTGATTGGGTCCAACCTACTTCATTAAAGGCTCTTCAGAGATTTTTGGGTTTTGCCAATTTTTATCGTAAATTTATTGGTAATTTCTCGGTTATTGTTAAACCATTCATTAACTGATTTGACCAGAAAGGGTTCTGATGTGGTGAATTGGCCTCCTGAGGCAGTCTCTGCATTTCAGGAACTTAAGCAGAGATTCACTTCTGCTCCTGTTCTACGGCAGCCTGATGTTTCTCTGCCATTTCAGGTGGAGGTTGATGCCTCTGAAATTGGGGCAGGTGCCGTTTTGTCCCAAAAAGATCCAGAGACCTCTAAAAGTAACCCTTGTGCCTTTTTCTCTCGAAAATTTTCTCCTACTGAACGTAATTATGACGTGGGTAATCGGGAGTTATTGGCCATGAAGTGGGCTTTTGAAGAGTGGAGACATTGGCTGGAGGGAGCCAAACATCAGGTGGTGGTCCTTACGGACCATAAGAATCTGGTCTATCTGGAATCTGCCAAGCGACTCAATCCTAGACAGGCCAGGTGGGCCTTGTTTTTCACACGTTTTAATTTTGTGGTTTCCTTTCTTCCTGGCACTAAGAATGTTAAGGCGGATGCCCTCTCGAGGAGTTTCCTTGCGGACTCTCCTGAGTTATCTGATACTTCTGTTATTTTGAAAGAGGGTGTAGTTCTTTCCGCCATCTCGCCCAATTTGAGACTTGCTCTGGAGGGGTGTCAGGAGGATAGGCCCGAGTGCTGCCCTGTTGGAAAATTGTTTGTCCCGGACCAGTGGAAGAAGAGTGTGATGTCTGAGATTCATTGTTCCGCATTGGCTGGGCATCCCGGAATTTTTGGTACCAGAGACTTGGTTAGTCGGTCCTTTTGGTGGCCTACCTTGTCTCGTGATGTCAGGGAATTTGTGCAGTCCTGCGGGACTTGCTCTCGCTCCAAGCCTTGCTCTCGCTCTAGTGGTTTGTTGATGCCATTGCCTGTGCCTAAGAGACCATGGACCCATATCTCTATGGATTTCATTTCCGACCTTCCTGTTTCTCAGAGAATGACCACCATCTGGGTAATTTGTGATAGGTTTTCCAAAATGATACATCTTGTGCCATTACCTAAGTTGCCTTCCTCCTCTGAATTGGTGCCGTTGTTCCTTCAGCACGTGGTTCGTTTACACGGCATTCCTGAGAACATTGTGTCTGACAGAGGAGTCCAGTTTGTTTCCAGATTTTGGAGGACTTTTTGTTCTAAACTGGGTGTTCAATTGTCTTTCTCCTCGGCATTTCATCCTCAGACCAATGGTCAAACTGAGAGAACAAACCAGACATTGGAGACTTATCTAAGATGCTTTGTGTCTGCTGATCAGGATGACTGGGTCTCTTTTTTGCCTTTGGCTGAGTTTGCTCTTAATAATAGGGCTAGCTCTGCCACTTTGATGTCTCCGTTTTTCTGTAATTCTGGGTTTCACCCTCGATTTTCTTCAGGACAGACAGAGGCTTCTGTCTGTCCAGGTGTTGACTCTGTTGTGGAGCGTATGCAACAGATTTGGGACCAGGTAGTGGAGAGGTTGTCCCTCTCTCAGGAGAAGGCCCAGCGGTTTGCTAACCGGCATAGGACTGATGGTCCTCGGTTTAAAGTGGGGGACTTGGTCTGGTTGTCCTCAAAGAATATTCCTATGAGAGTAGCATCTCCTAAATTTAAGCCTAGGTTCATTGGACCTTATAAGATCATGGAGATTATTAATCCTGTTTCTTTTTGTTTGCTTCTTCCAGGGACATTTAAGATCCATAACGTGTTCCACAAGTCCTTGTTGAAGAGGTTTGTTGAGCCAGTGGTTCCTGCTGCTGTGCCTCCTGACCCTGTTTTGGTTGAGGGCAATCTGGAGTATGTGGTTGAGAAAATATTAGATTCTCGTTTTTCTAGACGGAAACTCCAGTATTTGGTTAAATGGAGAGGTTATGGTCAGGAAGACAATTCTTGGGTGTTTGCTTCGGACATCCATGCTAGGAGACTTATCCGTGCGTATCATAGAACTCATCCTGACCGACCTGGTTGCTCAAATGAGGGTTCAGTGACCCCTCCTCAAGGGGGGGGTACTGTTGTGAATGGGTTTGAGATGAGTTCTGAGCAGAGGCTTCCTCTGGTGGTTACAAGCGGTGCTGGTCTGTTCAGTGAAGATTGTGAGGACTGGGAATCAGGTGTTACTGACTGGTCTTATATAAGGGAGTCACCTTCCCATCAGGGTTGCCGGTGATCAATTGTTCTGGTCTGAATCCTTCATTCCTGTTTCCCTTGTAGCCTGCTGTGTCGTGTCTGCATCTCCTGCTAACAGATAAGACATTTTCTTCTTTTTGTTTTTTGTGCTATATTTTTGCATTTTGTCCTGCACTTCTGTGGGGGCCTTCAGGGTCCCCTCCGGGGGCTTTTGCCCTCTCAGTTTAGTTCAGCCACTGATGTTTGTACTTTTGCTTTTTCCAGTTTTTTCAGTGGCTGCTGTTTTGATTTTGTTACACCAGAGAACTAATTTAGGTGGAAGAGGTCGTGTGATCTCAGGCGTTTTTGAAATTAGTAGAGTTGGTGCTTTTCAGGGTTTTCTGGGATTGCAGTAAGTACCCTTCCTATCCTTTTCTATTTAGTTAGTTTGGGCCCCAGCGTTTGCTCATACTATTTTCTTTCTGTGTCAGTATTTCATCTTGTCTAACCGCCATTACATGTTTGGGGGCTTTCTATTATCTTTGGGGTTCTGCTCTGGGGCAGATAGCTTTCCTATTTCTATCTTTAGGTGTAGTTAGTTTCTCAGGCTGTGACGAGGCGTCTAGGACCAACGTAGGAACGCTCCACGGCTGCCTCTAGTTGTGGTGGTTAGTCAGGGTACTGCAATCTCATAGATTCCAACTGCTCTGGTGTATTGCCTTTTTTACCTGCACTCCTCAGCTACCGAAACATAACAGTCCTGTACATCAGCTATGAGGAATTTTAGCCTGTTCCATCCTACAAAACAGCTATAACTGTTATGATATTGGATCTTCTCCCATGAACTGTTCATTTCAGGTCCTTTCACAACATTCCTAGAGGATTAATGTCCCGCCTTAGAATTGGCCATTCCAAAACTGTAACTTCATTCTTCAGGTTCTCTTGCAGAACAACTTGTAGATTTGTTCGACTTCAGCAGAAGTAACAGCAATCGTACATATTTGTGGGAGAAATCAGAGTTTACTTGTAATATACATGTACAAATCATCAATAGAGAGGAAAAATGACAAAATGACACTTATCCTAAGATGGCAGCTATATTTGAGAGTGACAGTTTAAACAACAGAAACAGATACACTACATATTATTAAAGTGAAAATGCAGCATGATTTTGCTTAGTAAACTACAGGCATTGTCAGGTTGGCATTGTTACACCGATTAAAATGATACATGTAGTGAAGAAGTCCGTCTTGTGATTCTTGTGTAATCGGTGTTAGAAGTTTTCAGTTAATAAGATGCCCGTGTTACGGGCCAGGATTGTAGGCAGAGTCTTATCTTACTGCTCTAAGTCAGAGAAACCAAGGAAAGACATGTCCACAGGCTCGCCCGATGCACAAACAGTCTGTCTCTATGATGAGGAACATGCTTGTGCTTCGGGGCGGCCTGTGGACAGGTCTTTTCTTGGCTTCTCTGGCCTACAGCACCAAAATAATACTTTGCCTACAGTCCTGCCTATCATGTGCATTAGATACATGATGCCATATAAAATATACTAAGCCTTATTTCTTATGTCTCCTAAACGGAGGCAAGCTTAGTCGCCACATGGTTATGCTTATCTATTTAATAAGGTCTATTTAGGGGAAGGCAAATAACATGAAAGGGAGGCGTTCAAGTCTGACACATTTGCAGCTTTTTTTGTTTTTCAACTTGTGTGGGGAAAAAACTTGGAAAGACCTCATTCTCAGGATCAGTGGAGTTCGAAAGAATATGCCGTCACTTAGAGAAAGCCTCCTTCACCCTTTAAGGACGTAGACAGTTTCCTGGGCTAGAAAATGATTATTACCAAAAGTAAAAACAGCCTAACCCAGCGCATACTGAGTTGTATACCACGACATGTTAAAAAACAGAGAAGTCTAACCTGGGCTTTAACAGCCATCCGTCAACCCAAAATCTCAAAAAGTGTATATTAAAGTATGGTTTTCTTTTTTATTTCTCATGATACTTTTTTTTTCACTGTGTGGTTCAATATTGCATTGACTTGGCATCAAGATTAGAGATGAGCGAACCCAATGTTAAAAGCTCAACGTTCGTACCGGACAGTTAGTGTCTGGTGCTAAACGACAAACACAGACTTTCCCCGGTAGTCCGTTGCAATGTTCAGAGTTCTGGGGAAAGTCTGTTGCAGAGAGGTAGAGAGAGATTTTTCTTACCCAGACCCAAAGTTTGGGTCTCCATAATTTTCAATGGGGTTCGGATTCTGGTTCAAGTTCGGGTACAGTTCTGGTACTATGGAATACCTTTCTGGTCGGGTACCAGAACCTGAACTTCCACGAGTCCGCTCATCCCTAATTATGACAGATTAGAAAACCCAACAAAAGTAACGTCTGTACTTTTTTTTAATTATCACCATTCTTCACAGATAAAGGTCTTTTCATACGGTTCGTGGAATTAATTATGTGGAGACCTTTTAAAGTCACTTAGGGAAACTTATTTCACATTCACCTTTTAAAAAAGTCACAAATTATTTCCTATCATTTGCAATATCTAAAAAGTGAGCAAAAACCTTAGCGGGAGGGTTCAGGGATATAAGCCGCCCGAAAATTTACTATAATTTGTGCCTGGAAGCTATAGAGTAATCTGCGCCAGCTACACTACTTTTCCTCTGTTTTGGCTATATGGGGTAATGTAGCATCCAGTAAAAAAAATATGTATTATTCTACGTAGTATATGTTTAAAAATACTGGATTCCTATATGTGACAGATGCCACAGAATATCACAGCCTGTTAAAAAATTGATTTGTTATTCATTTAATAGTATGAAAAATAAAAGGGTGAAATAAGCGGTAATATATTTCAGGTATATAGATTTTTGGTCCTTTATAGAGTGAATAGCAGAGAATACTGTATATTTTATGGATTTGTACCTTCTCTACTACTTTCTCTATTCTTAGCTGCTGTTTTCTCTCGGTTTCTGCTTCCTTGGAATTAACTTCACCAAAACAGAATCAAGCTGAGACTCATTGAAAGCATTTCTGTAGCCAAAGTCATTTTTTTTTTTTTACAGTATTTTCTACCTTCCTGCAAATTACACCCATACAGCTCGCTGTGCAAATGATCAGAGGGTTAAAAAGCCTAGATCAAATCTTAGAGTAAATTTCATTAAAGAGCCATGAATGGGAAAATTGTATTGATTTGTGCATTCAGTGACCTCCCAAATTAAGTTAAGTATGTGCAGTCTACTTACTGCATTGAGTTGTAATCTTTTTTATGCGGAAAGAAGCGAAGAGACTCAAAACCCATTGGAGATAAACTGACAAAGCTTGGCCAGGAAAGATCCATTTAGAGAGATGAATGAGAAAATAAAAGATCACGTAAGGGTAAAAACATTAATTTTCACATTCATTTGGTATGACGAGAAAGGATTGATGTACAATATTTGTCCGACCTCCCGAGAACTCAACATTCAAATTATCCATTCACTTCCTACAATTACTTTTCATTACATAAGTGCTCTCTAACAGTGTCAGCCGCAGTGTGCGCACCCAGACGAGGAGAGAAATGCGGACAGGAAATCCAAGAGTGCCAAGATGTGCACATAGATGATGACGGGTGTATTCAAACTACTCATCAACACATGTGGTCAAAATTGTTGGTTCCCCTCGTTTAATGACAGAAAAACCCACAATGGTGACAGAAATAACTTGAATCTGACAAAAGTAATAATAAATCAAAAATCTATGAAAATGAACAAATGAAAGTCAGACATTGCTTTTCAGCCATGCTTCCACAGAATTTAAAAAAATATAAAATTCATGAAATAGGCCTGGACAGAAATGATGGTACCCCTGAAAATAATGTGACAAAAGAGACATATTAAATCAAGGTGTGTCCACTAATTAGCATCACAGGTGTCTATGTAAGGGGATAGACTATTTTACGCATATACCTTCTCTCTCTCGTTTGTCCCAGTACCAAATGTTATAATGTATTATAAGCGTACAGTACAGACTAAAAGTTTGGACACACCTTCTCATTTAAAGATTTTTCTGTATTTTCATGACTATGAAAATTGTAAATTCACACTGAAGGCATCAAAACTATGAATTAACACATGTGGAATTATATACTTAACAAAAAAGTGTGTAACAACTGAAAATATGTCTTATATTCTAAGTAGGGATGAGCGATATTGGCCGAAATCTTATCGGAATTTCCGATTTCCGATATCAATGCAAGTCAATGGGAGAAAAAAATCGGAATTGCAAAATGACCACTACAGTGCTATATAATGGATAAAATGGAGGGGAAACACCTCAGGATAATGGGGAAGGAGTATGCAGAGGCAGAGGAGCAAAAAATCGATAGAAAAATGCACAGAGCGAAAACTATAGCAGGAAAACTGGTCACCATCTTCTTAACAGCGGTGTTTTTTCTTTGGGTTAGGATTAGTTGGTAGGGTTAGAGTTTATGGTTAGTAGGGTATGGGTTAGAGCGAGCGTTGTCGAAATACGGTTTGGAGCAGGAGGTACCCGTGCCCTTGGGCACTCCTGAGAACCAGCTGGCGATGCTGGAACTCGGTTTACCCTTTGGGGGAGGCACCTGTGTCCGCACTTCACTGCCACAAAACAGCCGGCGTGGCTGGATCCCGCCTCTTGTGCTTCTGCCTATAGGTGTTTGACATCTGTCGTCCTTTTTTTCAACTTTGGTCTAACGAGGTACAGCTGGCGGTACTGTTGCCCAGAAACACAGCATGCTGTGAAAGTGGCAGTCACAGAAATGGGCACTAGCTGGCGGTACTAGAGCCCAGAAACACGGCATGCTGTAAAAGGGGCAGTCACGGAAATGGGCACTAGCTGGCGGTACTTGAGCCCAGAAACACGGCATGCTGTGAAAGTGGCAGTCACAGAAATGGGCACTAGCTGGCGGTACTAGAGCCCAGAAACACGGCATGCTGTAAAAGGGGCAGTCACGGAAATGGGCACTAGCTGGCGGTACTTGAGCCCAGAAACACGGCATGCTGTGAAAGTGGCAGTCACAGAAATGGGCACTAGCTGGCGGTACTAGAGCCCAGAAACACGGCATGCTGTAAAAGTGGCAGTCACAGAAATGGGCACTAGCTGGCGGTACTAGAGCCCAGAAACACGGCATGCTGTAAAAGGGGCAGTCACGGAAATGGGCACTAGCTGGCGGTACTTGAGCCCAGAAACACGGCATGCTGTGAAAGTGGCAGTCACAGAAATGGGCACTAGCTGGCGGTACTAGAGCCCAGAAACACGGCATGCTGTAAAAGTGGCAGTCACGGAAATGGGCACTAGCTGGCGGTACTTGAGCCCAGAAACACGGCATGCTGTGAAAGTGGCAGTCACGGAAATGGGCACTAGCTGGCGGTACTTGAGCCCAGAAACACGGCATGCTGTGAAAGTGGCAGTCACAGAAATGGGCACTAGCTGGCGGTACTAGAGCCCAGAAACACGGCATGCTGTAAAAGTGGCAGTCACGGAAATGGGCACTAGCTGGCGGTACTTGAGCCCAGAAACACGGCATGCTGTGAAAGTGGCAGTCACGGAAATGGGCACTAGCTGGCGGTACTTGAGCCCAGAAACACGGCATGCTGTGAAAGTGGCAGTCACAGAAATGGACACTAGCTGGCGGTATTAGAGTCTAGAAACACGGCATGCTGTGAAAGTGGTAGTCACAGAAGAGGGCACTAGCTGGCGGTACTAGAGCCAATGGAAAACAGTATGAGGTGAAAGAGTCAGTCACAGAACCAGGTGCTACCAAGTAGAGGCCAGAGCACGGGCATAACAGATTACGCTGTGTGCAACATAGGCACATGACAGAGCATGCATACTGCTACCAACCATGCATGTAACCTGTGTACTGTGGCCCAGGGCAGCAAAAGTCACCAGAAATCCAGGCCTGGTTCATTTTTAGGAATGTAAGCCGGTCCACATTTGCAGCGGATAGTCTGGTACGTTGGTCTGTTAGTACATTGCCAGCTGCACTAAAGACGCATTCAGAAATCACACTGGCACCAGGACAAGCCAGGACCTCCAAAGCATACTGGCTAAGCTCGGGCCATGTATCCAACTTGGAGACCCAAAACATGAAGGGGGCGGGTCCATCCTGAAGCATACTGACAGGGGTGAAGAGGTATTGTGCCACCATGTCACGGTAACGTTGCCTCCTAGTGCGTTGCACTGTCTGTGCTGATGGTGCCCGAACTGTTTGCGGGTTCAGAAACCATTGGAACAGGTTGGGTATACTGAACCTGTCAGTAGCAGATGTACTGCTTCTGCTACCGGCTTCTGAACGGATTCCGCTGGGCCCAGGACGCACTGAGGTGCCTGCTAGTGCACGCGCATCACTGCTATGCGGTGGAAAAGAGTACATGAGTGAATTAACCAGTGCTTCTTGGTACTCCTGCATTTTACGCGCCCGGTTCAACGCTGTAATTAGGCTTTCAAGGCTGTCCCGGTAACGTGGATCTAAGAGGGTGGCCACCCAGTAGTCATTTGTGTGGAGAATATGAGCCACGCATGGGTCTTTTCTCAGACACTGCAGCATGAAGTCACTCATGTGCTGAAGGCTGCCAACTGGCCATGCATCGCTGTCACCAGCTGGAGGAATGTGCTCTGGCTGATCTGCATCACCCCATCCACGCTCTATCTGGTGACTACTGGTAGAGCGCTGTGTACTTTCCTCCTCTAGCTCATCCTCATAGTCCTCCTCATCCTCCTCGCTTGCTGTGTCCTGCCTGGACCTTTGTGAGGCACCCACAGAGCTTTGTACCAACCGGGCCGATGAAGATTGCCTGGTTGGTGCAAGTGTCTCATCATACTCCTCCTCCTCCTGAGAAACATCATCCCTTAGTCCTTTAAGTGATGATTCTATAAGGCATATAAGGGGAATAGTCAGGCTGAGTAGGGCAGCATCCATGCTCACCATCAGAGTGGAGTCCTCGAAGCACTTCAAAATGGTGCATATGTCCTTCATGGTTGCCCACTCTGTGGTTGTAAAGTGGGAGGGCTGAGATGTGTGTCGCCTACTTTGCGCCTGCTGCAGCTGCAACTCCATAATTGCAGGTTGCTGCTCACACAACCTCTGCAGCATATGCAAAGTCGAATTCCACCTGATGGGGAGGTCAACAATGATGCGGTGCTCGGGCAGGCCCAATCTGCGCTGCATGGCTGAAAGGCGCGATGCAGCCATGCTTGAACGCCGCAAATGAGAGCACTCGTATCTGACTTTGTGCAGCAGCTCTTCAAGGTCAGGATAGTTCCTAAGGAAACTCTGCACCACCAAGTTTAGGACATGGGCAAGGCATTGAATGTGAGTCAGACCACCTAGGCCCAGAGCCGCGAACAGGTTTCGGCCGTTGTCACACACCACCATACCTGGCTGGAGGTTGAGCGGCACATGCCACATGTCGCTCTGCTCCTTGAGCGTGTTCCACAGCTCGGTTGCGGTGTGGCTAACATTATCCAGATAAACCAATTTCAACACGGCCTGTTGATGTTTGGCCGATGCAGTGCTGAAATCGGTTGTTGTGGTACGTCTGGGTGCAGGCATGTCTGACGAGGAGTATGAGGAGGAGTCAATTTGTATGGAGGAGAGGCCTGCAATCCGTGGAGTTGGCAGGACCCGCGCACTTGCACTGTCTACTTCAGTTCCAGGCTCAACTACATTTACCCAGTGGGCGGTGATGGAAATGTAGCGTCCCTGGCCATGCAGACTGGTCCACGCGTCGGTGGTCAGGTGGACCTTGCTACTAACTGCATTTTGTAGCGCATGCTTAATTTTACGCTCCACATGCTGTTGCAGGGCGGGGACGGCTTGCCTGCTGAAGTAGAAGCGGCTGGGAATGCTGTATTGTGGGATTGCAAACCCCAACATATCGATAAAAGCTGGCTTGCTCACCAGCCAGAATGGTAGCATTTCCACTGCAAGCAGTTTGGCAATGTGAGAATTCATGCCCTGTGCTCGTGGGTGGTTTGCCGAGTACGGGCGCCTTTTCTCCCACACCTGTGTGATAGATGGCTGTACACTGTATTGGGAGTGTGAGGATGCCAGCGATTGGGATGATGATGCTGACGAAGTACAGACAGTGTGCCGCCATGCAACACTGCCTGCAGATGCACCCTGGCATTCTGGCGAGGAAGCGGGAGCAGCTGTTTGCGAGCTGGAGGAAGAGGTGGCTGAAGAGATGGAAGGTGGGGGACCAGCTGCAGGTGGCGAATCATCTTGGGTGTGATGCTGCCACTCCACAGGGTGCCTCTTTCTGACATGCGTCAACATATTGGTGGTATTAAGGTTGCTGACGTTCTTCCCTCTCCGCACAGTTTGTCGACAAAGCTTGCATCTGACTACTGTAACGTCATCTGCAACTTGGTCAAAGGCCCATGCACCCCAAACTCTTGGGCGCACCCCTTGTGCGCTTTAAAAGAGCCCTGCTCCTAACGGGTGCTGAAGTTGAGTGAGCAGACAACAAATTTTTCCCTCTTCCTCTCCCATGTGGACGGCCACGCTGCGCCACACCTGCAAGCTCTTCCTCTGAGCTATCCCTACTTGCTTGCTGCCCCTCAGCATGCCATGATGGGTCAAGGACCTCGTCATCCAATACACTACCGATATCTTCCCTCACGTAATCTCCGATCCTCCCAAGACATCCTTCTCTCCTCCACATTTATTCGCTCCTCACCCAACCGCCTCCAAGACTTCTCTCGAATATCCCCCATCCTCTGGAATTCTTTGCCCCAACACGTCCGACTATCAAACACATTCGGATCCTTCAGACGGAACCTGAAAACCCATCTCTTCAGGAAAGCCTACACCCTGCAATGACCCTGCTACCTCCTCACCACTATCGGAGATATTGCCTCAACCAACACCGGAACTGCTGCAACCCCCCGACCTACTGTCTCCTGCCTCACAATCCTGTAGAATGTAAGCCCGAAAGGGCAGGGTCCTCTCCCCTCTGTATCAGTCTGTCATTGTTAGTTTGTTTACTGTAAGTGATACCTGTAATTTGTATGTAACCCCTCTCATGTACAGCACCATGGAATCAATGGTGCTATAGAAATAAATAATAATAATAATAATAATACACTTTCATCAGCAGAAACTGGCAGCTGAGTTTCATCATCATCTGCTGACTGGGGTCTGGTCACTGTGGGCACTGGCCACCCTCCACTTCTTCCTCAGACGCACACAGTAGTTGCGCATCTGTGCACACTACCTCTTCTTCAGCTGCAGGAATGCTGTCTGGCTGGCACACAGATTCCAAGCCAACAGATTCTGAGAAGAGGATTAAGGTTGGCTCCTGGCCTTCTGAATGTCTGGGCAATTTAGTGGGCGATGAAGAAGCAGATGGGTGCTGCTCTTCAGTGGCCTGACCCGATGTGGTGGAGAGGTCCTGGGAGGATGCTGCACTCATTGAGGTGGATGCCTCAGCTGCCATCCAACCAGCAACGGTTTCTACTTGATCCTCTCTTATCAGCCTATGGCTCTGTGCTCCTAACAAGCTGCGCATAAATGACTGCTCCCAGGTGAAAGTAGGTGCTGAGTGACTTGGGCCTGCTGCTTGCTCTGGATGTGCACCATGTCTAGCTGTTGATGCACCTCTTCCGCGGTCGCCACAGGGACATCCCTTACTCCCTGCCTTCATCTCTATTGATGGATTCAGAATGGCAATTTCACTATTAGATTCGAGATCTCTCCCTATCTCCAACAGCAACCTATCCCTATCTGCTTTCACAGTAGAGTGAGGCTAAAATGGCAGGCACAGCCTTTTATACTGCCTGATCACACCATCCAGCCAGCCAATCGCAGCGCAGCCCCTAGCTAGCAAGTTTGGACGCCTCCTACCAAGCTTAGGGGAGTTACACAATGTTGTCAGCAATTCTTCAGCTCCTGATTGGCTCCACGGAGCACTCAGAGGCTGAAGGATTATGGGATTTCCGATTTCCGATGTGAAAAAAATATCGGAATCGGAAATCGGAATTCCGATATAGCAAATATCGGGCCGAGTTCCGATATTGCAATATCAGAAAGCTCATCCCTAATTCTAAGTTCTTCAAAGTAGCCACCTTTTGCTTTGATGACGGCTTTACACACTCTTGGCATTGAGTGAGCGGGCATGTATAGAGGGCTACAGATACTCACTGTGCTGTTTGGTGACATGGTTTGTATCACACTCAACATGGACCAAAGAAAAGAGTTGTCTCAGGAGATTAGAAAGAAAATTACAGACAAACATGTTAAAGGTAAACATATTATTTAGAAATTTACAGATACTCACTGTGCTGTTTGGTGACATGGTTTGTATCACACTCAACATGGACCAAAGAAAAGAGTTGTCTCAGGAGATTAGAAAGAAAATTACAGACAAACATGTTAAAGGTAAACATATTATTTAGAAATTTAAGCTCCATGGGACTGTAGCCCACCTCCCTGGACGTGGCCACATGAGGAAAATTGATGACAAATCAAAGAGATGGATAATACGAATGGTAGCAAAAAGCCCAGAAAAAATTCTAAACAAATTCAAGCTCAAGGAGCATCAGTGTCAGATCGCACATCAGTCGTTGTATGAGCCAAAGTGGACTTCATGGGAGATGACCAAGGAGGACACCATTGTTGAAAAAAAATCATAAAAAAGCCAGACTGGAATTTGCCAAACTACATGTTTACAAGCCACAAAGCTTCTGGGAGAATGTCCTATGGAGAAATGAGACAAAAATGGAACTTTTTGGCAAGGCACATCAGCTCTGTTCACAGACGGAAAAATGAAGCATATCAAGAAAAGAACACTGTCCCTACTGTGAAACATGGAAGAGGCTCTGTTATGTTCTGGGGCTGCTTTGCTGCATCTGGCACAGGGTGTCTAAAATCTGTGCAGGGTACAATGAAATCTCAAGACTATCAAGGGATTCTAGAGAGAAATGTGCTGTCCAGTGCCAGAAAACTTGGTCTCAGTCGCAGGTCATGGGTCTTGCAACACGATAATGACCCAAAACACACAGCTAAAAGCACCAAAGAATGGCTAAGAGTAGTGTTGAGCGATACTGCTCGATATCTAAAAATATCGTATCGAAATGGTATCGCCGATATCACTAAATATCGTCGATATCCGATTCCGATACCGGAAGTCCAATGTAAGTCTATGGGAACAAAATATCGCAACTAAAAAAAAACCTTTATTTCCTTGTAAATAGTGTTGAGCGATACGATACTGCAAATATCGGGTATTGGCCGATATTAGCTGTATCGGGCTTTCGATTCCGAGTACCGATATTTTCGTCATATCGGATACCGGAATCGGGATTGTCACTGTCACTGTCAGTGTCCGTCGGTCGGGTCTGTCAGGAGTCAGCGGCACTTACCTGGCAGAAGATCTCCGGCGGTCACGGCCTGGACTGCTTCATGGCCGCCATCATCTTTCCCCGGCGGTCACATGCAGTTTCTCGCGATAACTGCAGTGACTGCTGGGTAATCCCGGCCGTAAAGCAGTCAGTCCGATGACGTCACCGCCGGGAAGCAGGTAATCAGCTGTGCTGCGTCGCGATGACAGGCTCTGCCTGTCATTGCGATGTAGCAGAGCTGGATCGTCGTGGGACAGTCGTTACTATGGACTGCGTCGGACAGGTGGTATACTGTTGGTTTGTTTTTTTTCTTTTTTTACAGGAGATCGATGGCGTCGCAGGAATGAGAGTGTAATAAAAGAAATGAAAACTGTGTTGTCTCTTTTATTTCATTAAAATACTTTTTTCTTGCTTTGTCTTTTTTTTAATGCATTTAATAACTTTGGGATTAATAATGGATCGGTGTCTTATTGACACCTCTCCATTATTAACCGGGCTTATTGTCACCGTGCAATCAACGGTGACATTAACCCCTTATTACCCCACTTGCCACCGCTACAGGGCAGTGGGAAGAGCCGGGTAAAGTGCCACAATTGGCACATCTTTTGATGCGCCAAATGTGGGGCTGCTGTAGCCTGGTATTATCAGGCTGTTGAGGGCCAAAATCCATGGGCCTTGACAGTCTTTTAATACCAGGCCGCAGCAGTCTGCATTTTACTTGGCTGGTTAACAAAAATAGGGGGACCCCTACGCCATTTTTTTTTCGAGGGGATCCCCTATTTTTGTTAACCAGCCAAGCTAAGCAGACTGCTGTGGCCTGGTATTATCAGGCTTGCAAGGTCCATGGATATTGGATCCTTACCAGCCTGAAAAACCAGGCCTCAGCGGTCTGCTTCATCTGGCTGGTTAACAAAAATAGGGGGGACCCCACGCCAATTTTTTTCGAGGGGATCCCCTATTTTTGTTAATCAGCCAAGATATGCAGACTGCTGTGGCCTGGTATTATCAGGCTGGCAAGGTCCATGGATCTTGGCTCCTTAACAGCCTGAAAATCCAGGCCTCAGCGGTCTGCTTCATCTGGCTGGTTAACAAAAATGGGGGGGACCCGAAGCCATTTTTTATTCGAAGGGAACCCCTATTTTTGTTAATCAGTTCCCTCTGACGTCACTGATTGTGTCCCTGGCTGACCTGAAGTGAAAGTGGAAAGCAATCAATTAAGCTTTCCACTTCCTCTCCTGTCAGCCAGGAGAGGAACTCATTCATTTGGGGGTTTACTGTGAGGCTGCAGCATTAGCTGCAGTCTCTGCAGTAAACATTAACCCTTTCTGAAGGATTACACCGTGGGACCTGACTGTGCATGGGATAGGTAAGAATAATTTTGCTTTTTTATTTTATTTTTATTACAGGAAATGGTTTTTGCAGTCAAATAAAAGATGGTCAAAAACATGTGTCTTTATTTCATTAAAATGATTTTTAATTAAAGTGTGTGTTTTATTTTTATTTCATGCAATAGGATTAATAATTGATAGTTGTCTAATTGACAGCTCTCAATTATTAACCTGGCTTAAGGTCACCTTTCAATTGCAATGTGGCTTTAACCCCATATTAACCCATTCGCCACCGCTACAGGGCAATGGGAATAGACGGGCAAAGTGCCAGAAAGGGCGAATCTAATTATAGATTTGTCTTTTCTGGGGTGTCTGGGGGCAGATGTTAGTAGCCAGGGGGGGACAAAAATAATGGTCCCTCTCTGGGCTATTATTATCTCCCCCCATTCGCTGGCTTTGTCTGTCTGGTTGCGAAAATAGGGCGGGAGCCCACGCATTTTTTTTAAACAATTTTACACCTCATATATATATATATATATATATATATATATATATATATACATGTCATTGAATTTGTGACACATATATATATATATATATATATATTTATATTTATAGTTCATACACTTCTACATAGTATAATAGCCGCTAATTCAATTGCAGGCTTTTGTGAAAATGCAGAACTCGACATGAAATGACACTTGGTGTACATAGGGTTAACCATGTCTTTTCATGTCCTTTGCTATCTGATTTGCACAAACAATTACATCAGTCTATGTGTGCAAAATTTCACACCTGTAGGGGTTAATTAAAGGTGTAAATTCGTAGCAAAAAATTCAGTTTTTTTTTACAACAAATTTACACCTTTAATTAACCCCTACAGGTGTGAAATTTTGCACACATAGACTGATGTAATTGTTTGTGCAAATCAGATAGCAAAGGACATGAAAAGACATGGTTAACCCTATGTACAACAAGTGTCATTTCATGTCGGGTGCTTCTGTCTTTTCACAGAAGCCGGCTTTACCCGGCAATTGAATCAGAGGATATTTTACTATGTAGAAGTGTATAAACTATACATATATGTATATATATATGTCACAATGACATGTATATATATATATATGTATTCTATGTGTGTATATTTAGTGTTTACAAGGAAATAAAGGTTTTTTTTAGTTGCGATATTTTGTTCTCATAGACTTACATTGGACTTCCGGTATCGGAATCGGATATCGCCAATATTTAGTGATATCGGCGATACCATTCCGATCCGATATTTTTAGATATCGAGCAGTATCGCTCAACACTACTTGTAAACACTAAATATACACACATAGAATACATATATATATATACATGTCATTGTGACATATATATATACATATATGTATAGTTTATACACTTCTACATAGTAAAATATCCTCTGATTCAATTGCCGGGTAAAGCCGGCTTCTGTGAAAAGACAGAAGCACCCGACATGAAATGACACTTGGTGTACATAGGGTTAACCATGTCTTTTCATGTCCTTTGCTATCTGATTTGCACAAACAATTACATCAGTCTATGTGTGCAAAATTTCACACCTGTAGGGATTAATTAAAGGTGTAAATTCGTTGTAAAAAAAACTGACTTTTTTGCTACGAATTTACACCTTTAATTAACCCCTACAGGTGTGAAATTTTGCACACATAGACTGATGTAATTGTTTGTGCAAGTCAGATAGCAAAGGACATGAAAAGACATGGTTACCCCTATGTACACCAAGTGTCATTTCATGTCGGGTTCTGCATTTTCACAAAAGCCTGCAATTGAATTAGCGGCTATTATACTATGTAGAAGTGTATGAACTATAAATATAAATATATATATATATGTGTCACAAATTCAATGACATGTATATATATATATATATATATATGAGGTGTAAAATTGTTTAAAAAAATGCATGGGCTCCCGCCCTATTTTTGCAACCAGACAGACAAAGCCAGCGAATGGGGGCAGATAATAATAGCCCAGAGAGGGACCATTATTTTTGGCCCCCCCTGGCTACTAACATCTGCCCCCAGACACCCCAGAAAAGACAAATCTATAATTAGATTCGCCCTTTCTGGCACTTTGCCCGTCTATTCCCATTGCCCTGTAGCGGGGCGAATGGGTTAATATGGGGTTAAAGCCACATTGCAATTGAAAGGTGACCTTAAGCCAGGTTAATAATTGAGAGCTGTCAATTAGACAACTATCAATTATTAATCCTATTGCATGAAATAAAAATAAAACACACACACTTTAATTAAAAATCATTTTAATGAAATAAAGACACATGTTTTTGACCATCTTTTATTTGACTGCAAAAACCATTTCCTGTAATAAAAATAAAATAAAAAAGCAAAATTATTCTTACCTATCCCATGCACAGTCAGGTCCCACGGTGTAATCCTTCAGAAAGGGTTAATGTTTACTGCAGGGACCGCAGCTAATGCTGCAGCCTCACAGTAAACCCCCAAATGAATGAGTTCCTCTCCTGGCTGACAGGAGAGGAAGTGGAAAGCTTAATTGATTGCTTTCCACATTCACTTCAGGTCAGCCAGGGACACAATCAGTGACGTCAGAGGGAACTGATTAACAAAAATAGGGGTTCCCTTCGAATAAAAAATGGCGTCGGGTCCCCCCTATTTTTGTTAACCAGCCAGATGAAGCAGACCGCTGAGGCCTGGATTTTCAGGCTGTTAAGGAGCCAAGATCCATGGACCTTGCCAGCCTGATAATACCAGGCCACAGCAGTCTGCATATCTTGGCTGATTAACAAAAATAGGGGATCCCCTCGAAAAAAATTGGCGTGGGGTCCCCCCTATTTTTGTTAACCAGCCAGATGAAGCAGACCGCTGAGGCCTGGTTTTTCAGGCTGGTAAGGATCCAATATCCATGGACCTTGCAAGCCTGATAATACCAGGCCACAGCAGTCTGCTTAGCTTGGCTGGTTAACAAAAATAGGGGATCCCCTCGAAAAAAAAAACGGCGTAGGGGTCCCCCTATTTTTGTTAACCAGCCAAGTAAAATGCAGACTGCTGCGGCCTGGTATTAAAAGACTGTCAAGGCCCATGGATTTTGGCCCTCAACAGCCTGATAATACCAGGCTACAGCAGCCCCACATTTGGCGCATCAAAAGATGTGCCAATTGTGGCACTTTACCCGGCTCTTCCCACTGCCCTGTAGCGGTGGCAAGTGGGGTAATAAGGGGTTAATGTCACCGTTGATTGCACGGTGACAATAAGCCCGGTTAATAATGGAGAGGTGTCAATAAGACACCGATCCATTATTAATCCCAAAGTTATTAAATGCATAAAAAAAAAGACAAAGCAAGAAAAAAGTATTTTAATGAAATAAAAGAGACAACACAGTTTTCATTTCTTTTATTACACTCTCATTCCTGCGACGCCATCGATCTCCTGTAAAAAAAGAAAAAAAACAAACCAACAGTATACCACCTGTCCGACGCAGTCCATAGTAACGACTGTCCCACGACGATCCAGCTCTGCTACATCGCAATGACAGGCAGAGCCTGTCATCGCGACGCAGCACAGCTGATTACCTGCTTCCCCGGCGGTGACGTCATCGGACTGACTGCTTTACGGCCGGGATTACCCAGCAGTCACTGCAGTTATCGCGAGAAACTGCATGTGACCGCCGGGGAAAGATGATGGCGGCCATGAAGCAGTCCAGGCCGTGACCGCCGGAGATCTTCTGCCAGGTAAGTGCCGCTGACTCCTGACAGACCCGACCGACGGACACTGACAGTGACAGACCCGACCGACGGACACTGACAGTGACAGTGACAATCCCGATTCCGGTATCCGATATGACGAAAATATCGGTATTCGGAATCGAAAGGCCGATACAGCTAATATCGGCCGATATCCGATATTTGCAGTATCGTATCGCTCAACACTAGCTAAGAGGAAAACATTGGACTATTCTGAAGTGACCTTCTATGAGATCTGACATAAATCCTATTGAACATCTTTGAATAGAGCTGAAACATGCTGTTAGGGTATGCGGATCGCACCAAATATAAATTAGAGGAAGTTGTGATTGTGACCCGGGTCCACCGTGTGGAGATGGAGAAACCGCAGCTGGAAAACAATGGCAAAGCTTAGCTGCAAACAAGCACCCTAAACACACCAAGTTAAACGTCACTCAGTGTGAACAGAGTGCTAAGTATCTGACTCCGTTACTCCACGGAGCCAACACAGACTGAGAGCACTCAAAGCGGTACCCTGTTAGGCGTCACAGAGGTACAAAGAGTATAGACGCTAGTTGGGGTCTCTATAACTTAACCCCCCACTGATCTGGTGGTTGTGCTTGTTCTGAACTCTGCTGTGTTATCCGCACACAGAACGGGAACAGTTACCAAGCCAAGCAGGAATTCCCACCCTACAGTCGTGGCCAAAAGTTTTGAGAATGACACAAATATTATATTTTCACATGATCTGCTGCCCTCTGGTTTTTATGTGTGTTTGACAGATGTTTTTATCACAGACAGAAATATAATAATTGCAAACATATGAGTAACAAAAGCTTATATTGACAGTTAGAATGAGTTAATGCAGCAAGTCAATATTTGCAGTGTTGACCCTTCTTCTTCAGGACCTCTGCAATTCTCCCTGGCATGCTCTTAATCAACTTCTGGACCAAATCCTGACTGATAGCAGTCCATTCTTGCACAATCAATGCTTTCATTTTGTCAGAATTTTTAGGTTTTTGTTTGTCCACCCGTCTCTTGATGATTGACCACAAGTTCTCAATGGGATTAAGATCTGGGGAGTTTCCAGACCATGGACCCAAAATCTCTATGTTTTGTTCCCTGACCCATTTAGTTATCACCTTTGCTTTATGGCAAGGTGCTCCATCATGCTGGAAAAGGCATTGTTGATTGCCAAACTGCTCTTGGAGGGTTGGGAGAAGTTGCTCTTGGAGGACATTCTGGTACCATTCTTTATTCATGGCTGTGTTTTTAGGCAAGACTGTGAGAGAGCCGATTCCCTTGGCTGAGAAGCACCCCCACACATGACTGGTTTCAGGATGCTTAACAGTTGGCATGAGACAAGACTGGTGGTAGCGCTCACTTTGTCTTCTCCGAATGAGGCGTTTTCCTGATGTCCCAAACAATCGAAAAGGGGATTCATCAGAGAAAATAACTTTACCCCAGTCCTCAGCAGTCCACTACCTGTACCTTTTGCAGAATATCAGTCTGTCCATGATGTTTTTTCTGGAGAGAAGTGGCTTCTTTGCTGCCCTCCTTGAGACCAGGCCTTGCTCCAAGAGTCTCAGCCTCACAGTGCGTGCAAATGCACTCACACCTGCCTGCTGCCATTCCTGAGCAAGCTCTGCACTGCTGGTAGCCCGATCCCACAGCTGAAACACTTTTAAGAGACGGTCCTGGCGCTTGCTGGTCTTTCTTGGTCGCCCTGAAGCCTTTTTGGCAACAATGGAACCTCTCTCCTTGAAGTTCTTGATGATGCGATAGATTGTTGACTGAGGTGCAATCTTTCTAGCTGCGATACTCTTCCCTGTTAGGCCATTTTTGTGCATTGCAATGATGACTGCACGTGTTTCTTTAGAGATAACCATGGTTAACAGAAGAGAAACAATGATGCCAAGCACCAGCCTCCTTTTAAAGTGTCCACTGTCCAGTGGTGTCATTCTTACTTAATCATGACAGATTGATCTCCAGCCATGTCCTCATCAACACCCACACCTGTGTTAATGGAGCAATCACTGAAAAGAGGTTAGCTGGTCCTTTTAAGGCAGGGCTGCAATGATGTTGAAATGTGTTTTGGGGGATAAAGTTCATTTTCTAGCCAAATATTGACTTTGCAAGTAATTGCTGTTAAGCTCATCACTCTTTATAACATTCTGGAGTATATGCAAATTGCCATTAGAAAAAGTGAAGCAGTAGACTTTGTAAAAATTAATATTTGTGTCATTCTCAAAACTTTTGGCCATGACTGTACACTGCCTGATAAGAAATACTCTCATAGAGCACGTAGCAGCACACATGTATACGGAGTGGTCACGCTTCCACCAACACACACACAAAGTATAAATGAACCTAGCGCGCCGATGGGCACCCCAAAGATCCTTTTATAGACTGCGCCTAAGTCCAGTCAGAAAGGATCTTAATCGTGAACCAATCCGGAGCCTGCACAGGACCTGAGCAGCTGACACCCAACCACCAATGAGAGGTCGCCACCTCATGAGCATGCCCAGTAGAGCAAATCCTAGGCTTAGCCTCTGTCTAGTGTTAGTTTACATAGCTGAACCTGGAGAGGCAGCGGTAACAACACAAACAGCCTGAGCCTGAGCAAGATGCTGAGACTGATGTCTTTGCTGAGCAGCATCCACTGCGGTCAAAACCGAATGGGAAACCGCAAGAGAAGACAAGGCTTGGGATCCATCCTGTGCAGAGGAAGAATCCCGGCGCCTAACATTACCCCCCTCCCTAGTGGCCCCCCGGCGAGCCTCGCTAAGCTCAAAGGTTGCAATAAGCTGAGGGGCACGGATGTGCTCAAGCAGCTCCCAAGTCCTATCCTCCTGTTCATGACCCTTCGAGTTGGCCAGAACAAATTTTTTACTGCGCACCTCCTTGAAGCCAACAATGATGTTCACCTCAAAATCATCCGAGGACGTACCCGAAGTCTCAGCAGAAGACTCAGAAAACTGAGACATATGAACAGGTTTTAGAAGAGAGACGTGAAAAGTGTCAGTGATGTTTAGGCACGGCGGAAGGGACAGGCGATAAACTACAGGGTTCACCTGCTCAAGGACTTTATAGGGGCCTAAAAAGCGAGGAGCAAACTTAGTGGACTCCACGCGCAGCTTGATATTGCGAGCTGAGAGCCACACTAAATCGCCGGGCACAAAGACAGGAGCTGGGCGACGATGCACGTCAGCGGAAACCCTCATTCTCTCCTTAGAGGCTTTGATGGCATCTTGCGTAAGCCTCCACAGCCCAGTCCACCACCTTACAGTTCGAGGACAAAACGGGCATGGGCACAGGAATACGCGGATGTTGACCATAATTAAGGAGAAGCGGGGTCTGCCCTGTAGAATCGGCAATGGCCTTGTTAAGATCAAACTCTGCTCATGGCAACAAGGATGCCCAGTCATCATGCCTGGCAGAGATGAAGTGCCGAAAGTATGTGACCAGAGTCTGATTGGCCATCTCCACCAACCCGTTTGTCTCGGGATGATACACTGAAGAGAGATTAAGCTCAATACTGAGCAGCCGACAGAGCTCTCTTCAGAACCGAGAAGTGAACTGGGGACCCCGGTCACTGACTATCTTGTCAGGCATGCAGTGTAGCCGGAAAACATGCTTTATAAAAAGCACCGCCAAATTCCTTGCAGATCGTACCTGCGGAAGGGGAACTAAATGTACCATCTCGGAGAAATGGTCAGTGACTACCCAAATGACTGTATTGTTACGGGACTTGGGCAAGCCCACAATGAAGTCCATCCAGACCATCTCCCAGGGCCTATCTGCCACCGGCAGGGGTGTAAAAAGCCAGCGGGCCTCTGCCGGGATGGCCGATTCTTGGCGCAGGAGACACACGCCCGGTCATAGACCCTAACGTCGTGCACCATTCGAGGCCACCAATATGACCTCACCAGAAGCTCAGACGTGCTTTTGATCCCGTAATGTCCACCCAACCTAGACGTGTGAGCCCAAGAGAGGACCTCTGATCGCAGATTAGGTGGTACCAGAGTTTTGCCTGGAGTCACCGACTCAAGCGAAACCTGAGTGTCACGGGGCAGTTGAATGAATACAGAGGACGAGGAACCTGGGCCCCTGAACTGCCCCTAAAGCTAAGGGATGACCTGTCTTTCCTTAACTTGGGGGTACGCTTAAAGGTAGCGAGGCCCAAGCCACCAACCTATCCCTGTCTCCTGTTTAGCCCTAAGCTAAACCCACCAACCCCCTCCCCAGGAGGTGAGACAGGGAATAATGTGAATAACACCCAAACAACCAAAAGGAAAGACACACCTAGGGGTTAAATCAACTAAACAATAAACACTTAGCTTTCTCTGCTGCAAAGCTCCACACAGCAGAGTAAGACACCAAAGCAAGGAAATAGGAGAAGCACCACTGCGCTCAGCAGCTCCTAGCTAGGTTGGTTTCCAAAGGAAACAATATTACCAACACCTGCTGAGGCCTAATGTGGCCTTTTAAAGGATCGTGGGAGTGGACTCCACCTTCTCCTGACAAGTCAAGCAATGCAATTACACCAGTGGCCACCGGGGGCAAAGACTGAGATAAACACCCGCTGGCCAGACAGAAAAAAGGTTTCAACATGCAGAGAGAGATCTGCCACAGATCCAAATATGGATCGTGACACTGAGCTACCGTTCGCAGACTGGCCGACCAGACAATAGTCCGAGGCTCGTCCCCCTCCTCAGAAGAGACAACAGAATGGGATAGAGCATCAGCACGGAGATTCTTCTCCCCAGAGAGAAAATGAAGGGTAAAATTAAATCGGGAGAAGACTAAGGACCATCTGGCCTGGCGAGAGTTCAACCACTGAGCCGTCTGCAGATACAGCAGATTTTTGTGGTCGGTGAATACTTGAAAGGGAAAATGTGCTCCTTCTAGGAGATGTCTCCACTCCAAGAAAGCCAATTTCATAGCCAGTAACTCCCTGCCCCCAATGGAATAGTTTCTCTCCGCCGGTGTGAAAGTCTTAGATAACAAAAATCACGGATGTTAACGACCTTGAGCATCCTTCTGATACAGGACTGCTCCAGCACCGATGGAAGAAGCATCCACTTACAAAATGAAGGGCTTATACACATCAGGGTGATGTAGCACAGGAGCCCTAGCAAAATGAAATTTCACTGAGGTAAACGCCTTAGAGACCTCCTCCGACCACAACTTGAGATTAGCTCCTTTTTTGGTGAGGGCTACCAGAGGAGCTACTAAAGTAGAGAAATGAGGAATGAACTGGTGGTAGTAGTTGATGAAACCCATAAAGCGCTGCACCGCTTTAAGGGAATGTGGTTCCTGCCAGTTCATTACGGACTCAAGTTTGGCAGGATCCATAGCCAAACTTTTGGCCGAGATAATATAGCCAAGGAAAGGCAAAGACTCCTTCTCAAACACACACTTCTCTAATTTTGCAAACAGGGAATTGACTCGCAGGAGTTCGAAGACCTTGCAGACATCCTTACTGTGGGTATCAATATCTGGAGAGAAAATAAGAATATCGTCCAGATAGACTACCACTGAAGTGGATAATAACTCCCGGAAGATGTCATTGACAAAGTCTTGGAACACGGCAGGAGCGTTACACAGGCTGAATGGCATCACCAGATATTCATAGTGACCGTCCTGTGTGTTAAACACGGTCTTCCTTTCATCCCCCTCACTAATTTGTATCAGGTTGTACGAGTCAGGCAGGTCTAATTTAGAAAATACCCTGGCTCCTCGCAGCCTGTCAAAGAGCTCCGAGATGAGAGGTAGAGGGTATTTGTTTTTGATGGTAATGGTATTCAGACCCCTGTAATCTATACATGGACCCCTGTAATCTATACAAGCTCTCCACAGTGCAGCACCCCCCTACATCTTCTCCCTCATTTCTATCTATCGGCCTAACCGACTGCTGCGCTCTGCAAACGACTTTCGACTAACCTCTGCACTAATCCGTACCTCCCACTCCCGACTCCAAGACTTCTCCCGCGCAGCGCCAATCCTCTGGAATGCTCTACCCCAAGAAATTAGGACTATCCACAATTTGCATGGTTTCAGGCGCTCCCTCAAAACACATTTGTTCAGATTGGCCTATCACATTCACTAATCAAAGTCGTTCTATGTTTAAGTATGTATGTGTAGCCCATTCACTATCTCCACCCATCCCTCACTCCCTCAAGATGGCTGGACCATCATTGTAAATGCACCATTGTATATACACACCTGTACTTTATATCTCCCCCACCTCATTGTAGATTGTAAGCTCTCACGAGCAGGGTCGGCTTATTTTGCTTTAATTATTGTATGGTTAACGTTGTTACTTATGACTTATGTTTTGAAACTGTTAAACTTTAAAGCGCTGCGGAATATGTTGGCGCTATATAAATAAAGATTATTATTATTATTATTCCCCATTCTTCTTCTGAACAAAGAAGAACCCAGCCCCTGCGGGTGACACTGACTTCCTAATAAACCCTTTTGCAGATTCTCTTTAATATATTGAGACATAGCCTCAGTCTTCGGGAGAGATAGAGGGTAAACACATTCCCAGGGATGCTCGGCGCCCGGCAAGAGGTCTATAGGACAGTCATACGGGCGATGAGTCGGAAGGGTCTCCGCTGCTCTTTTGGAGAACACGTCCGCATATTGCCAATAATATTTAGGAAGAGAGGTCAGATCTGTGGTGACCTCAAACGTAGCAACATGAACCTGAGCCCGCAGACACCTTCCCTCACATGACCCACTCTATCCCACTATGCTCCCCATAGACCAGTTAATATGAATGGAATGATGGCACAACCAGGGTATCCCTAACAATACTTCGTCAATTCCCTCAGGAATGATCAACAAGAAAATTATCTCCTGATGTTCTGGAGACATGACCAGAGTAAGAGGAATGGTCTGATGTGTGATTTGCGAGGGCAATGCGGACCCAGTTACCACCCAGATGGTAACTGGCTTAGCGAGCATCACCAGCAGTATTGTGTACCGTTGGTCAAAGGCAGAAGACATAAAATTGCCCTCAGTCCCAGAATCCACAAAAGCTTCCACGGAAGTGTCGCCCTAAAGGTCAATTTGGAGGACAACGCCGTCGTGTCTAGTGAGCCTCCTCCTATGGCCACTAGACGCGGTCATTTCCCTGCTGCTGGGGACTCTTGGCATAATGACCAGGCTTCCTACAAACATGGCAGAGCGGAGGCGCTCGAGCGGGACGAAACTTGGATTCCACTCGAGAAACCTCCATGGCCTCCTGTGGTTCAAAGGCCTGGGCCGGAGATTCCAGAGGCCCTTTCTCATTAAAGGGAATCTGTCACCCCACTTTAGCCCTATGAGATAAAGATATCATTGCATAGTGCGTCCCATAACTAATCTATGGGTACCTATGATATCTCCGGACACCCCAGTTTTCATGTAAAAATACCTTAGTAAAGTTTGTTTTCTAGTATGCAAATCCGTGCGGTCCGGTCCGGAGGGTGGCGATTTTTTTCTTCCCCCCACCCCCGCTCATCGGCTTCTCTTGCGTATCGCCGTCTGTGAATAGCACAGACGGTGTTCGGCTTGCCGCGATTGCGCTTTTAAAAATCACCTCGTGCTTGCGCAGTGTGCTTTGCCCACCAGTGGGAAAAGCATAAAATCATTACAGCACATGCGCAACTATTTTCCTCCACTTTCCTTGCCCCGGAAGTCGTCCAAGGCAAGCAGTCATTTCCGGGGCAAGGAAATAGTTGTGCATGCGCAGTAATGATTTTATGCTTTGCCCACTGGAGGGCAAAGCACACTGTGCAAGCACGAGGGGATTTTGAAAAGCGCAATCGAGGCAAGCCGAACGCCGTCTGTGATATTCACAGATGGCGATACGCAAAACAAGACGAAGAAAAAAAACGCCGCTCTCCGGACCGGACAGCACGGATTTGCATACTAGAAAACGAACTTTCCTAAGGTATTTTTACATGAAAACTGGGGTGTCCGGAGATATCATAGGTACCCATAGATTTGTTATGGGACGCACTATGCAATGATATCTTTATCTCATAGGGCTAAAATGGGGTGACAGGTTCCCTTTAATGAGAAAAAAATGAACTTTTTTGAATTTACCAAATGGCTGCAATGAACAAAGAGTGAAAAATTTAAAGGAGTCTGAATACTTTCTGTACCGACTGTATCCCATATTTATCTATTTTCTATCTATCTACCGTTGTGCTCGCAAAATTTTTTCCTTTCTTGGCCTTTTTTCAGAGAATATGAATGATAACACCAAAACCTATTTTTCCCCTCATGGTTAGTGGTTAGTGGTTGGATGAATCCAGTTATTGTCAAACTATTGAGTTTTCTCTTTTTAAATCATAATGACAACCAAAACATCCAACTGACCTTGATCAAAAGTTTACATACCCCATTTCTTATTACCATGTACTGCCCCCTCTAACATCAATGACAGCTTGAAGCCTTTTTGCAGTAGTTGTGGATGAGGGTCTTTATTTTCTCAGATAGTAAAGCTGCCCACACTTCTTGGCAAAAAGCCTCCAGTTCCTGTAAATTCCTCGGCTGTCTAGCATGAACTGTGCACTTGAGATCTCCCCAGAGTGGCTCAGTGATATTCAGGTCAGGAGACTGAGAAGGCCACTCCAAAACCTTCACTTTGTTCTGCTGTAGCCAATGACAGGTCGACTTGGCCTTGTGTTTTGAATCATTGTCATGTTGGAACGTCCAAATACGTCCCATGCGCAGCTTCCGGGCTGATGATTGCAAATTTGCCTCCAGTATTTGCTGATAACGTGCTACATTCATCTTTACTTCAACTTTGACCAAGTTTCCTATGCCTTTGTAGCTCACACATCCCCAAAACATCAGTGATCCACCTCCATGCTTTACAGTAGGAATGGTGTTCCTTTCGCCGTAGGCTTTGTTGACCTCTCTCCAAATGTAAAATTTATGGTTGTGGCTAAAAAGTTAAATTTTGGTCTCATCACTCCAAATTACCTTGTTCCAGAAGTTTTGAGGCTTGTTTCTTTGCTGTTTTGCGTATTGTAGGCAAGATACAGTACTTTGTGGCATTTGTGCAGTAATGGCTTTCCTCTGGCAACTCAACCATGCTGTTATGTTTTGGTAGCTGAGGAGAGCAGGCAAAAAAGGCAATACACCAGAGAGGTTGGAATCTACTGGATTGCAGTACCCTGACTAACCACCACAACTAAAGGCAGGCGTGGAGCGTACCTACGTTGGTCCTAGACGCCTCGTCACAGCCTGAGAGGTTAACTACACCTAAAGATAGAAAGAAGAAAGCGATCTGCCCCGGAGCAGATCCCCAAAGAACATAGGAAGCCCCAAACATGTAATGGCGGTTAGACAAGAGGAAATACAGACACAGACAGAAAATAGTATGAGCAAACGTTGGGGCCCAATCTTCCTAGAAAGAAAAGGATAGGAAGGACACTTACTGCAATCCAAAAAAACCCTAAAAAAATACCAACACACTAATTGCAAAAACACCTGAGATCACACGACCTCTACCACCTAAATTAGTTCTCTGGTGTAACAAAACTAAGCAGCAGCCACTGAAAAAACTGGAAAAGGCAAATGAACAAATAACAGTGGCTCAGATAAACTGAGAGGAGCACAAGCCCCCGGAGGGGACCCGGCTGACCTCCACAGAAGTGCAGGACAAAATGCAAAAAGCAAGCACAAAAACAAAAGCAGAAAATATCTTATCTGTTAGCAGAAGATGCAGGCAAGACACAGCAAGCTTCCAAGTGAACCAGGAACCAAAGTTGAGACAAGAACAATTGATCACCGGCAACCCTGATGGGAGGGAACCTCCCTTATATAAGACCAGTCTGTAACACCTGATTGCCAATCTTCACAATCTTCATTGAATAGTTCAGTACTGTTTGTAACCACCAGAGGGAGCTTCTGCTCAGAATTCATTTCTAACACATTCACAACACATGCAGTCCATTTTTCTTCAAGTGCCTACTTATTGTGCATCTTGAAACACCCATACCACTAATTTTCAGAGAGTCCAGTATTTCAGCTGATGTTATTTGTGGGTTTTTCTTTGCATACCGAACAATTTTCCTGGCAGTTGTGGATGACATTTTTGTTTGTCTACCTGACCATTGTTTTGTTTTTACAGAACCTCTGATTTTCCATTTGTTAATCACAGTTTGAAAGCTGCTGACTGGCATTATCAATTCCTTGGATATATTTTTGCATCCCTTTCCTGTTTTATACAGTTCAACTACCTTTTCCCATACATCTGTTGACAATTATTTTGCTTTTCCCATGACTCACAATCCAGAAATGTCTGTTGATGGATGAAAGATGCAAGAGTCTGTTTGGATCCCAGAAACTCACTCAGCTTTTATGCACACACACTGATTACAAGCAAACAGATCACAGGTGAAGATGTTACCTTTAGTAGCCAGTCAAACCCATTTGTGTCCACTTCTGTGCATGTTATCAGGCCAAAATCACCAGGGTATGTAAACTTTTGATCAGGGTCATTTGGATGTTTTGTGTTGTTATTATGATTTAAAAAGAGAAAACACAGTAGTTTGACAATAAATGGCTTCATCCAACCACTAACCATGACTGGAGAAAAAGGTTTGGTATTATCATTCATATTCTCTGAAAAAAAGCCAAGAAAGCAAAAATTCTGCCGGGGTATGTAAACTTTTAAGCACAACTGTATCTATCTATCTATCTATCTATCTATCTATCTATCTATCTATCTATCTATCTATCTATCTATCTATCTGTCTGTCTATGTATCTATCTATCTATGTATTTCATATCTATCTATCTATCTATCTATCTATCTATCTATCTATCTATCTATCTATCTATCTATTTCATAGGTCATGGGTCTATCACCTCTACATGGTGCGCTCATCATTATCTTGGTAGCTTGGACACTGCAGCCAATTAATTTAACAAGATTCTGAAAGCCAAAGCAGAATTAATATTATTACTTTTTTAAATGTATAAATTGTCACTTAGTCTTCTTACCTGTTGTTCCTGGTCAACCCATGCTGTATTAGATCTAACTGCATTGAACATTTCTCCTTATGGAGCCTTTGTACGGCACTTTATAGGAATACTTCTCGGGGGGATTGTCTCCATAATTCAGCATTAGTGATGAGTGAACGTGCTTGGATAATGCTCAGCATGTTCAAGTGACTTTGGCGTGCTCAAAAAAATATGTTCGCGTCCCCGCTCCTGCATGTCTCGCTTCTGTTAAACAGCTGCAACACATGAAGGGATTTCCTGTTTGTTCGTTAATCCCTGCATGTGTTGTGGCTGTTGAACAGCCAAGAGAAATTCAGCAGCGGGAACTCAAACATATTTTTCGAGCACGCCGAAAAACTCTGCTAGCACCCGAGCATGGTGGATAACACCTTATCCAAGCACGTTGACTCCTCACTACCCAGCATCTAATATAATCTGAAGTATATGGATGTACGATCTGGTCCCATACACTTACAAGTCTGTACAATCTACAAGGTGCACATTAGCAGCAGTAGACTGACTCACAATCTGTCTTCTGTATTTAAAGAAGTCTTCCTCCTCCTCTTATCAAAGTTTTTATCCCCTTAATATATAGCACTCATCATATTATATAGCACTGTGTACTTACAATTGCTCATTTTGCCTTTCTACGCAGCTAATTCTTCTCTTTTCTCTGCTGTATGTAGAAACAGAAAGTCTCTTGTACCTGCATTTATCATCCCCTTCTTCACCTTCTGACCCAGCTTCCTCCTACTCCCCTCTGCAGTTGACTTTTGCAGTGACTCATGACTCATACAGGGAAAAAATTTCCTCCTGTTTCAACATAAAGCTTAGAATGATTCAGCTAGTCAGTTAGTAATCCCGTGATGTCATAGACCTAATGGAAAAGAGAAGAATTATCTGGGTAGAATGGCAAATTGAGCAATTGTAAGTACACAGTGCTATATAATATGATTACTGCAATATATTAAGAGGATACAAACTTTCATGGGAGGAGGAGGAGGGCTTATTTAAGCAAAGCTCATTATTAAGGGAGGGTGGGTGTAGAATGCGGAATGGTGACATTGCCTACTGTGAATAGTCGACCCTACGTTTTCTCTGCATGGAGATGTTAATTATCAATGTAATCCTGCCTGTGTTGATAATGAAACTGCTGAAAACTCTACCTGAAAGGACAGAAAGTAGTAGTCCAAAATAGCATGCAGGCACTTTATTCTATAGGGTCATTCACACTTTTGTTCTTTTTGGGAACCAATCATCTGCATAAAGGACACAAGAGACGTGTCTTACTTATGGATGGTAAAAATGTGAAAATATACACAGAACACCAAGAATGAAAAACGAACCATCAGAGAGATAAAAATATATATTTTCTTTATCTTATTATTTAAAATAGGGAGTAATAATGCTGAAATCTCCATGTTGCTCGCTCTCTGATGAATGAAAGCCGTGGAATTCCCATTAGGAGCTCACCGTATCGAGGACCTGCAGTAGACACATAATATCAAAGAATCTGTAAAGTGAATCGTTTTCTGTTTCCCGGGGTGAATCTGTTACTCACACATGTTTCTGCGCTTTAAAATATGCAGCCTCCTAATGATCCAGTAAATTAGCACCAGTGATGCAAACTGATAATTCTCCTGGTGATACACAGCAGCGCCGAGTGTGAAATGATTTGCCTGAATGCTATGTGTTAATTAGGGATTTGCTAACAATTTAATGAGGGAAAAGGCATCCAGGAGGTTATGCGGCAGGAAACACTCAGGTTATCGTTCTTACGTTTCATCATTTCTTTTCAAGATGTCGCGATGCGGAGAAGAATTTACACAACGCTTCGACGAAATGCACGTACGCCGGTCTCTCTGGAAATGAGGATGCGGAGGATGTCTCAGGGATTCTGCAGTGTACGGCGAACGTCCTTGGTATGTAGTGAACTTCTGAAGAACACATTATGTCTTCCCGGCGTGGAAAATCATTACTGACAATCCTCATATTAATGTTTACAGTGAAAAGTGTCATGTTTTCTCCAAGTAAAAGAAAGTTCAGACATGATTATATATATGTAAGATACAGAATATGTAATTGTAATCTTTTTTTGTTCAGTGCCAAGTATTAAGCCCCCGTCTCAGTCACAGTGCTGAGTCACTAGTTTTGTGACGCAGCAGCGAGCTCACCAGCGATATCGCTGTGTGTGACATTCAGCGACGATCAGCCCCCTGCTGGGTATCGCTGATCGTCGCTGAATGTCCTGGACTTTTTTTTCATCGCTGGTCCTCCGCTGACAGGCACGCATCCCTGCGTGTGACAGGCGGGAGACCAGCGATCAGCTGGTAACCAAGGTACACAGCGGGTTTCCAGGCGCGGGGCTGTGCCTGGAAACCCGATGTGTACGTTGGATACCAGCGCGCTGCTGCAGGGGAGTTGTTAACCAAGGTACACATCGGGTTTCCAGGCACCGATGTGTACCTTGGTTACCTGCGGGTTACTAAGCGACGTTACCCGCAGTGTCGCTGTCCTGATCGCTGCCTGAGCTGCCTGTTTGGCAGCTCAGCAACGATCATATAGCGACACACCAGCGATCCTGACAAGTGCGTATCATTGTCGGGATCGCTGGTGCGTCGCTATGTGAGACGGGGCCCTTACACAGAGATGTACAAAGACATAACAAACAAATAATTAGTGCTGATAAACAATGAGCTGAGCAATGAGACATAAGAGCTGACACTACAGGAGAGAGGATCTTCATAAAAACTTCATGGAAACAGTTGCCCAACAATTAAATTATATCATAATAATGTGAGCCTAATACAAGGACATATAGGAAATCGCAAGGATATATTAACAACAAAAGAAAAAAGACGCGACAGAAAATCCCAAAAAGCAATCAAAATAAAATATATATAAATTTTATTAATTACATTACATTAGCAGGATATACGGCAAGGTAAGACAGAGGTCAAGACCAAAGAAAACATGTGAAGTGAGAGGCACACCGTACTGGAGATGGGGATGCAAAACAATTTACAAATAGATGTAATGATATGACTCCGGACTGAACAAGATATCGTAATGGCACGTAATCTAATTTCTACATGTCAATATAGTCTCAGTTAGTGCATCACAATGGATACTATAATGCCATAAGAAAAGGATCATTAATCAGTCCATATATCATAATTTAGACATTTTAATATCATCTGCATACGCCCATATAAGCACTTAATAGTCAAAATGTGTCCAAGGCAAAAGACATAGTCAAAACATGCATAGCTTTAATTCGTGCATCAGAATAATTACCTGGATCAAAAAGTACTAAAGCGCCTCCACAGTGAGCCCTCCCCAAAGGAGAGAGGATCTTGCACATAAGAGCTGATACTCTATAGGAAAGAGGTCCAAGCACAAGAGATGACACTCTACAGGAGAGAGGACCCTGCACATAAGAGCTGACACTCTACAGGAGAAAAGAACCCTGCACATAAGAACTGACACTCTACAGGAGAGAGGACCCTGCACATAAGGGCTGGCACTCTACAGGAGAGAGGATCCTGCACATAAGAGCTGACACTCTACAGGAGAAAAGAACCCTGCACATAAGAGCTGACACTCTACAGGAGAGAGGATCCTGCACATAAGAGCTGACACTCTACAGGAGAGAGGACCCTGCACATAAGGGCTGACACTCTACAGGAGAGAGGACCCTGCACATAAGAGCTGACACTCTACAGGAGAGAGGACCCTTCACATAACAGCTGACACTATACAGTAGAGGGGAACCCTGCACATAAGAGCTGACACTGTACAGGAGAGAGGATCCTGCACATAAGAGCTGACACTCTACAGGAGAGAGGACCCTGCACATAAGAGCTGACACTCTACAGGAGAGAGGACCCTGCACATAAGAGCTGACACTCTACAGGAGAGAGGACCCTGCACATAAGAGCTGACTCTCTACAGGAGAGAGGACGCTTCACATAAGAGCTGACACTCTACAGGAAACAGGACCCTGCACATAACAGCTGACACTCTACAGGAGAGAGGACCCTGCACATAAGAGCTGACACTCTACAGGAGAGAGGACCCTGCACATAAGAACTGACACTCTACAGAAGAGAAGACCCTGCACATAAGATCTGACACTCTACAGGAAACAGGACCCTGCACATAAGAGCTGGCACTCTACAGGAGAAAGATCCCCGTACATAAGAGCTGACACTCTACAGGAGAGAGGACCCTGCACATAAGAGCTGACACTCTACAGGAGACAGTACCCTGTATATAAGAGCTGTCACTCTACAGGAGAGAGATCCCTGCACATAAGAGCTAACACTCTACAGGAGAGAGGTCCCTGCACATAAGAGCTGACACTCTACAGGAGAGAGATCCCTGCATATCATAGAATCAAAGAATGTTAGAGTTGTAAGGGACCTACAGGGTCCATCCCCCTGATCAATGCAGGATTCACTAAACCATCTCAGACAGATGTCTGTCCAGCCTCTGTTTGAAGACTTCAATTGAAGGAGAACTCACCACCTCTCATGGCAGCCTGTTCCACTCATTTATCACCCTCACTGTCAAAAAGTTTTTTCTAATATCTAATCTGTATCTTCTCCCTTTCAGTTTCATTCCATTACTTCTCGTGTTTCCATGTGCAAATGGGAATAATGATGATTCCGTTACACTGTGACGTTCCTTCAGATATTTGTATACAGCTATTAAGTCTTCTCTTAGCCTTCTTTTTTGCAAGCTAAACATTCAAAGATCCTTTAATCGTTCTTCCAAGGACATACTTTGCGGTCCTGTCACCATCCTGTTAGATCTTCTCTGAACTTGCTCCAGTTTTTCAACGTTCTTTTTACAATGTGCCCAGAACTGGACACAATATTCTAGATGATGCCTGACCAAAGTGGAGTAGAGTGGGATAATTATTTACGTGATTTAGTGTCTATATTTCTCTTAATACATTCTAGATCTGTGTTTGTCTTTTTGTGCTGCTGCATTACACTATTGACTCATGTGCAGTCTGCGATCTATTAGTATAGCCATATCTTTTTCACACGTGCTGTTGCTTAGTTCTATTCTTCCCATTCTGTAGATGTAATTTTCGTTTTTCTTGCCCAGGTGTAAAATCTTGCATTTCTCCCTGTTAAATAGAGATGAGAAAACCTTTCAAGGTTTGGATCAGTTCGGTTCGGATTCACCTAACGGACCTCTGTTTGCCAAACAGTTCAACAAATGTACCCGAACCCCATTAGATTTAATGGGAGGCAAAACCAATTGCATAGACAACACCTTAAGGGGTAACAAAAAGCTTCCCAAATAGCTAAAATTAGGGCAGACACTAGGAAAAGTTGCATCAATTGACCCACAGTAGAAATTTGCAAATGGCACAGCAGCAGTCAACCATGGGCCATGCATGGGGTACCAGGCTCTGGCCCAGCATTTACAGCTTGGAATTGAAGTTTTAATGAGGACCTGTGGTTAAGGGAGTGGTGTAAGCCTTCTAAGCTGGGAGAACTCACACCTTATGCAACACCTACAATTTTTTTATTATTATTCCAGCCACACTCATATGGCACAAACATCAGTTTTATAGACAACTATTGATAGGAAAATGTAAGAATAGTAACAGAGGTAGTTGACTGATCAGTTAACCCACAGAACTTCTTATAATGGCACACAAGCAGTCAGCCAGGGGCTATGCTTGAGGTACCAGGGTGTGGCCCAGCATTGACAGCTTGGAATTGAAGTTTTAATGAGGACTTGGTTGTTAAAGGAGCGGTGTAAACATTCTTAGCTGGGAGATCTCACACCTCATGCAACACCTCAATATTTTTTTTTTTATTCTAACGACACTCGGCACAAATATAATTTTATAGACTACTATTGGTAGAAAAATGCAAGGAAAGTAACACAGGAGACTTTCTTACACGGGCAACCCACCAGATGGAGAACAAACTTGGAGTCTTCATATTTCAAAAAATAATTGTCACACAACACTAAAGTGGCATCAATTTACACAGAGTAGAAACAGTATAATAGGCCTCTGACACACCTTCCACCATAGGCAACCCATCAGATGAAGACCCAACTTGGAGTCTCCACATTTCAAAAAAATGTTTATAACATCAGCAGCAGTAGCAGCAGCAGGCACAGAAGACACCACAAAGATGGCAAAGAATGCAATAATGCGAGATCAATACATGACACTAAAACCGACACCATTGCCTAGTTTGCCCAATCTGTGACTAGAGTGCAAAAGTCATCTGAGATCCATGACTTGTTCATTTTAATGAAAGTTAGACGGTCTACACTTTGATGGGACAGCCGGATGCGCTTATCCATCAGGACACCACCAGCAGCGCTGAAGACACATTCTGCGAGAACGCTGGCTGCCGGGTATGAAAAACCTCCAAGGCGTGACAGGCGAGCTCAGGTCACTATTCGATTTTTGAAGACCAAAATGTAAACGGTTCCAAAATCCCCCTGATGGCATTGATATTGAGCTCTAGATACTCCTGCACCATCCTCTTTAGTCATTCACAACGTGACAGACTTGTACTTTATTCCGCTGGTGCATGGACGGGTCTAAAATATGTGTTAAACGACTTGCAGAAATTGCTTATGCCACTTACACTGCTACTGCTGCTGTTAATGTTTTGGCGATGAAGCCTTGATGTTCCCGAGGTTGTACATCTTCAACTGGAATGCACACTGTGTGCCTCACTGCTGTCTTGAGGAAAACCAAGCGTATTTCGATACTCCAGCATGCGCACATCCCTTACCAAGGGGGAAGCATCTGGTTAAATTAACTCTTGTACCCTGAATCTAACAGAGTGCCAACCCAGTAGTCAGCACTAGAGATGAGCGACTTTGCCTTTTTTAGGGTCGAGTCGGGTTTCATGAAACCCAACAACATCAATTCTTATTACTTAAGCTTGGCAACCTTAATTTACTTTATAATCATAGTTACGCATTGAAAACTGGGGGTTATTTGGCTAAAGTTGTGGGGTGTAGGGCCGGCTCCAGGTTTTCGTGTGCCCCGGGCGAAAGAGTGTCAGTGGGCCCCTTTAGCACATACCACAATTCATGATGCTCCGATACGGCACAGAAATATAGGTATAGTACAATGACAAATACTTCACTTCTTACATTACATGACTGATATCTATTTTAAATTCTACAATAGCTCAAAAACCGGACAGTATATTCCTCCATACAGTATTATGGGCACCACATAGTGCGCCATACAGAATAATGAGCCCCATATATTGCTCCATACAGAATAATTGGTCCCATATAATGTTCCATACAGTATATGATGAGCTCCACATAATACTACAGTATATGATGGTCCCCATATAATGGGCCATACAGTATAGGACGGTCCCCATAGAGTATAATGAGCCCTACATATTGCTCCATACAGTATAATGAGTCGCGTATAAAGCTCCATACAGTATATGATGGGCTCCATATATTGTTCCATACAGAATGGGCTCCATATAATGCTCCATACAGAATAGGCCCCATATGTGCTCCATATGATGCTCCATACCCTATATGATGCCCCATAAATAATAAACCCCATATGATGCTCCAGTATTTGATGGGCCCCATGGATGATGCTCCAGTGTGTGATAGGGCCCCGTAAATACTGCTCTAGTGTCTGATGTCCCCCATTTAGAATGCTCCAGTATATGATGGGCCCCATGGATGATGCTCCAGTGTATGATGGGCCAATATAATGCTCCATATATAATGGGCCCCATTTATAATGCTCCAGTGTATAATGGGCCCCGTAGATGCTGCTCCAGTGTCTGATGTCCCCCATTTAGAATGCTCCAGTATATGATAGGCCCCATGGATGATGCTCCAGTGTATGATGGGCCAATATAATGCTCCATATATAATGGGCCCCATTTATAATGCTCCAGTGTATAATGGGCCCCGTAGATGCTGCTCCAGTGTCTGATGTCCCCCATTTAGAATGCTCCAGTATATGATGGGCCCCATGGATGATGCTCCAGTGTATGATGGGCCAATATAATGCTCCATATATATTGGGCCCCATTTATAATGCTCCAGTGTATAATGGGCCCCGTAGATGCTGCTCCAGTGTCTGATGCCCCCCATTTAGAATGCTCCAGTATATGATGGGCCCCATGGATGATGCTCCAGTGTATGATGGGCCAATATAATGCTCCATATATAATGGGCCCCATTTATAATGCTTCTGTGTATAATGGACCCCGTAGATTCTGCTCCAGTGTCTGATGTCCCCCATTTAGAATGCTCCAGTATATGATGGGCCCCATGGATGATGCTCCAGTGTATGATGGGCGAACACAATGCTCCATATATAATGGTCCCCATTTATAATACTCCAGTGTCTGATGTCCCACAGAGTAACACACAGACACTCACAGGCTCAGTATAGATTAGACCAGAATATGAAAAGCAGAAAAAGTGTACTGTATCAGAAGTGTACAGCTGTGTACAGTTTTGGGGTAATTTTAAATCTCCGTATACAGTTAGGTCCATATATATTTGGACAGAGACAACATTTATCTCATTTTGGTTCTAGACATTACCACAATTAATTTGAAACAAAACAATTCAGATGCAGTTGAAGTCCAGACTTTCAGCTTTCATTTGAGGGTATCCACATTAAAATTGGATGAAGGGTTTAGGAGTTTCAGCTCCTTAACATGTGCCACCCTGTTTTTAAAAGGGACCAAAAGTAATTGGACAATTGACTCCAAGGCTATTTCATGGACAGGTGTGGGCAATCCCTTTGTTATGTCATTCTCAATTAAGCAGATGAAAGGGCCGGAGTTGATTTGAGGTGTGGTGTTTGCATTTGGAAGGTTTTGCTGTGAAGGAAACATGTGCTCACAGGAGCTCTCCATGCAGGTGAAACAAGCCATCCTTAAGCTGCAAGAACAGAAAAAAAACCATCCAAGAAATTGCTACAACATTAGAAGTGGCAAAATCTACAATTTGGTACATCCTGAGAAAGAAAGAAAGCACTGGTGAACTCATCAATCCAAAAAGACCTGGGAGCCCACGGAAGACAACAGTGGTGGATGATCGCCGCATACTTTCTTTGGTGAAGAAGAACCCGTTCACAACATCAACTGAAGTCCAGAACACTCTCAGTGAAGTAGGTGTATCTGTCTCTAAGTCAACAGTAAAGAGAAGACTCCATGAAAGTAAATACAAAGGGTTCACATCTAGATGCAAACCATTCATCAATTCCAAAAATAGACAGGCCAGAGTTAAATTTGCTGAAAAACACCTCCAGAAGCCAGCTCAGTTCTGGAAAAGTATTCTATGGACAGATGAGACAAAGATCAACCTGTACCAGAATGATGGGAAGCCAAAAGTTTGGAGAAGAAAGGGAATGGCACATGATCCAAGGCACACCACATCCTCTGTAAAACATGGTGGAGGCAACGTGATGGCATGGGCATGCATGGCTTTCAATGGCACTGGGTCACTTGTGTTTATTGATGACATAACAGCAGACAAGAGTAGCCAGATGAATTCTGAAGTGTACCGGGATATACTTTCAGCCCAGATTCAGCCAAATGCTGCAAACTTGATTGGACGGCGCTTCATAGTACAGATGGATAATGACCCCAAGCATACAGCCAAAGCTACACAGGAGTTCATGAGTGCAAAAAAGTGGAACATTCTTCAATGGCCAAGTCAATCACCAGATCTTAACCCAATTGAGCATGCATTTCACTTGCTCAAATCCAGACTTAAGAGGGAAAGACCCACAAACAAGCAAGACCTGAAGGCTGCGGCTGTAAAGGCCTGGCAAAGCATTAAGAAGGAGGAAACCCAGCGTTTGGTGATGTCCATGGGTTCCAGACTTAAGGCAGTGATTGCCTCCAAAGGATTCGCCACAAAATATTGAAAATAAAAATATTTTGTTTGGGTTATGTTTATTTGTCCAATTACTTTTGACCTCCTAAAATGTGGAGTGTTTGTAAAGAAATGTGTACAATCATGGGCGTACCCAGGATCAAAACTAGGGGGGGGCAAGCCATGGTCGTTCAGGTTGTAAAATTTTAGAACGAAAAATGTGAATAAAACGAAACGAAAAAAAATGACCGCCATACACAACATAATTCCTTATACCAAGACCAATAATATCACATACAAGGAGAAATACCACCATGATCAATCCTATTATGTAAACAATTCATTGATTTTAGGCTTACCTTTGCAGTCTTCTCTTCTGTTCAGCAAGGGGACTTCAAGCTCATGCGTGTTTATCACACACTGACACTGAGCCACTCACACTGCCCTTTCTAAACACAGCAATTGGATTGATCTTTATGGGAAAAAAAATGAATATTAGATAGATAGATAGATAGATAGATAAATAGATAGATAGATAGATAGATAGATAGATAGATAGATAGATAGATAGATAGATAGAAATCCAGACAAATTGGAGGCAGCACATAGTTTGTAGTGGAAAAAAAAGCTATTTAATAAGGTCAAAAGGCGACATTTCGGTCCAAACAACAGGAACCTTTCTCAAGCCTTGAGAAAGGTTCCTGTTGTTTGGACCAAAACGTCGCCTTTTGGCCTTATTAAATAGCTTTTTTTTCACTACAGACGGTGTGCTGCCTTCAATTTGTCTGGATTTCTATAATTGATGTTTGGTATTTGCCTGGGGGGGGCTCTGCACCCGGACTCTTTCTCTTTGTCCTGCTCTAATTTTCTTCTTTTTAGATAGATAGATAGATAGATAGATTTAAGCATGGAATGCAAGCAGATTCCACCCTGAAATATGCCCCATCATTGTCCCCTTCTTGTAGTAATATGCCCAATCATTGTCTCCTTCTTGTAGTAATATGCCCCATCATTGTCTCCTTCTTGTAGTTATATGCCCCATCATTGTCTCCTTCTTTTAATAATGTGCCCCAGACCAGCACCTGTATATACATCAGCCCCAGCCCAGTCACTGTATATACATCACTACCAGGCCAGCCCCTGTATATACATCATCACCAGGCCAGTCTCTGTATACGTCACTAGCCCCAGCCCAGGACGGTAGGACGGTCGGACCTGTATATACATCACCAGCCCAGCACCTGTATATACATCAGCCCCAGCACCTGTATATACATCACCACCAGGCCAGCCCCTGTATACGTCACCGACACCAGCCCAGGACCTGTATATACATCAGCCCCAGCCCAGCCCCTGTATACGTCACCAGGCCCAGACCAGGACGGTCGGACCTGTATATACATCACCGGCCCAGCACCTGTATATACATCACCACCAGGCCAGCCACTGTATATACATCAGTCCCAGCCCAGCCCCTGTATACGTCACCAGGCCCAGCCCAGCCCCTGTATATACATCAGCCCCAGCCCAGCCCCTGTATACGTCACCAGACCCATCCCAGCCCCTGTATATACATCAGCCCCAGCCCAGCACCTGTATGTCAGATATATATTACTGAAGATATAGAATGTACGGGCTCCTGTCAGGTATATATTACTGTAGATATAGACTGTACGGGCTCCTGTCAGGTATATATTATTGTAGATATAGACTGTATGGGCTCCTGTCAGGTATATATTACTGTAGATACAGACTGTACGGGCTCCTGTCAGGTATATATTACTGTAGATATAGACTGTATGGCCTCCTGTCAGGTATATATTACTGTAGATATAGACTGTACGGGCTCATGTCAGGTATATATTATTGTAGATATAGACTGTACGGGCTCCTGTCAGGTATATATTACTGTAGATATAGACTGTATGGGCTCCTGTCAGGTATATATTATTGTAGATATAGACTGTACGGGCTCCTGTCAGGTATATATTATTGTAGATATAGACTGTACGGGCTCCTGTCAGGTATATATTATTGTAGATATAGACTGTACGGGCTCCTGTCAGGTATATATTACTGTAGATATAGACTGTACGGGCTCCTGTCAGGTATACATTACTGTAGGTATAGACTGTATGGGCCGCTATATATACTGTATGGGCTCCATGCATAACCCCATAGGAGCACACACAGACCCACAGCTGTGCATTAACCCTCTAGGAGCACACACAGACCCCACAAGCTTGCATTAAACCCCATATGAGCACACACAGACCCCACAAGTGTGCATTAACCCCTCGGAGCACAATCAGACCGCACAAGCGTGCATTCACCCCCTCAAACCCCACTACACAGCCCCAAGTATTAGACCCAGTCAACCAAAAATCTAAGGAGACATTAACCCATTAATTAATAAAATCCTCCTATGTGTCACTGAGGACTCTGACCTCAGATTTCCCTCCTGCAGCCATAGACGCCGGCATCAGACTGCAGAAACCAGTGTCTAATGTCTGCTTCTCTTCCTGCTTTGCAGAACACGCCCCCTATTGGTATGACACGCCCCCGGGAACGATGTCACACCTTGAAAGAGCCCATACAGTCTAGTATGTGGCATGTGCGTCGCAGCCAGCCCAGAAGCACCTTTTAAAGGGGCGGCTGATGCTGATGCCCTCATCTTGGCACGGTGCGCCCCTGCTCCTAGGGGGGGCAACTGCCCCCCCTTGCCCCACGGTGGGTACGCCCATGTGTACAATTCCTACATTTTCTAACACATATTTTTGTTCAACCCTTCAAATTAAACGTTACAATCTGCACTTGAATTCTGTTGTAGAGGTTTCATTTCAAATCCAATGTGGTGGCATGCAGAGCCCAACTCGCGAAAATTGTGTCACTGTCCAAATATTTCTGGCCCTGACTGTATATTTCCGGAGTAACACACAGACGCTCACAGGCTCAGTATGGAGTAGACCAGAATATGAAAAGCAAAAAAGGCTAATGTATCCGAAGATACCAGGTGTATACAGTGTTGGGGTAATTGTAAATCTCCGTATAGATTTCCGGAGTAACACACAGAGTCTCTCTCAGTATGAATTTGACAGTAATACAGAAGGCAGAAAAACGGTACTGTATCAGAAGATACCAGCTGTATTCGGATTTGGGGAAAATTTAAATCTCCGTATATATTTCCGGAGTCACACACAGACGCTCTCTCAGTATGGATTTGACTGTAATACAGAAGGCAGAAAAACGGTACTGTATCAGAAGATACCAGCTGTATACGGATTTGGGGAAAATTTAAATCTCCGTATATATTTCCGGAGTCACACACAGATAGTCAGCATTTATTTGTCCGCGATACCAGCCGGTACACGGTAGTGTGTGAGCAGCGTACAGCTCTATACGGTGTGGGAAAAAATGAACGCTCGGTAACTGTGCAGAAAAAAAGAATAAAAATATTAGTGCTGTGTAGGTGCTGTGTAAAAAGCAGTCTGCTAGCAGTCAGAAGCCTAATAATCAGCTCTGCTGCTGCACACAAGAAATTCCTACCCTTTCACTGGCAGGCAGCCTAATAATCAGCTCTGCTGCTGCCCACAACAAAATCCTCCCCTGTCACTGCACACTAACTGTACAGCACAATCACTATCAGCACAAGCACAGAATAACTTTTTTTTCCCTGCCTAACTCTCTCCCTACTGAGAACCAGCGGCAGCAACCTCTCCCTATGCTAAGATCAGCAGAAGTAAAATGGCGGTCGGCGATCAGGGCTTTTATAGCGACTGTGATGCCACACAAAGCAAGCCAATCACTGCAATGCCCTTCTCTAAGATGGTGGTGGCCGCTGCCCATGTCATCTCGTTGCCCACAGTGTGCGTCCTTGCTCATTGGCTGAGAAAATGCTCCTGCAAGCATTCTGGGAAAACCGACTTTGGCGCTCGGGTCGACGACCGCATGGCCGACCTCATGCTATGGTCGGGTTTCGCTCGGCGAAACCCGACTTTGGCAAAAGTCTGTGATTTTTTAATCTGACCGACCTGTTTCGCTCAACTCTATAGTCAGCACTAGAGATTTTAATTTTCCCCAAAACCGTATACAGCTGGTATCTTCTGATACAGTACCGTTTTTCTACCTTCTGTATTACGGTCAAATCCATACTGAGAGAGAGTCTGTGTGTTACTCCGGAAATCTATACGGAGATTTACAATTACCCCTACACTGTATTCGGATACATTAGCCTTTTTTGCTTTTTATATTCTGGTCTACTACATACTGAGCCTGTGAGCGTCTGTGTGTTACTCCGGAAATATATACGGAGATTTAAAATTACCCCAAAACTGTATACAGCTGTATGCTTCTGATACATTACCATTTTTCTACTTTTTATATTCTGGTGTTATCCATACTGAGCCTGTGAGAGTCTGTGTCTGACTCTGGAAATATATATGGAAATTTAAAACTACCCCAACACTGTATACAGCTGTACGCTTCTGATACAGTACACTTTTTCTGCTTTTCATATTCTGGTCTAATCCATACTGAGCCTGTGAGCGTCTGTGTGTTACTCCGGAAATATATACGGAGATTTAAAAATTACCCCAACACTGTAAACAGCTGTACGCTTCTGATACATTACCCTTTTTCTGCTTTTTATATTCTGGTGTGATCCATACTGAGCCTGTGAGAGTCTGTGTCTGACTCTGGAAATATATACGGAGATTTAAAATTACCCCAACATTGTATACAGCTGTACGCTTCTAATACATTACTGTTTTTCTAATTTTTATATTCTTGTCTAATCCATACTGAGCCTGAGAGCGTTTGTGTCTGACTCCTGAAATATATACGGAGATTTACAATTATCCCTAGACTGTATACAGCTGTACGCTTCTGATACAGTACCATATATCTGCTTATATTTTGGGTACATTTTCCCAAAAATTAGGAAGTATGGTGGAAGAGGCCGCGGGCGTGGGCGTGGGGGGCCAGCTGGTACTGATGGTGGTGGTGGTGGTGCATCTGCTGGTAGTGCCAAAAGCACAATAGCACCTAAGGCAGGAGGTGTTGAGCCTGCGTCATCGTCTGGCTCCAGAAGGCCTGGAAGGCTCCCTTTTCTGGGAGTAGGTAAACTAAGCCTCCAGCTCTATCGCCTCCTCTTCTGAAGTTTCAAAAAATGCAAGCACTGAGTCGTCAGTGCAGGCTCCTGGTCAGGAAAAACACCTTTCCTTGTGTCCTTCACCCCCACCAAAAGTGAAGGATGCGGCAGCCCACACTTCAGATTACTCCATGGAGCTCTTTTCACATACCATGCCTGGGTTATCAAGTCAAATCCTGAATTCCCCAGTCCAACATGAATCAGAGATGGAGTGCACTGATGCACAGCCATTGCTAGATGATTCTGCTGGTACATTTACCCAGAGCACTACATTGCCCTCGCTGTCTACTGAGAATCTGACCCTGATGAAACTCAGGTGCCCCTTCCCACATACTATACCACCTTGCACGGTGACACAGAGGAAGGTGCAGATGAAATTGAAGAGGAGGTGATGGATGACCCAGTTGTTGACCCGGATTGGCATCCATTGGGGAAGAGGGTGCCGCTGGCAAAAGCTCAGAAGAGGAGAAGGATCCGCAGCAGGCATCGACATCGCAGCAGCAGTTATCTAGCAGGCCCGTAGCAGTCCAAAAACGTGTTAAAAAAACAAAAACAGTTGCAGGACAGCTTGGCCAGACGGTCAAATTAGCACAGCGTGCAAGCCCTGAAAATTTATCCCATAGTAGGAAGAGTGCAGTATGGCACTTTTTTGATCAAAATTCTATTGATGAGGCAAATGTTATCTGTAAGAAGTGCGGAAAGACCTTTAGCCGAGGGAAAAATCTCCGAAATTTGAATACCAGTTGCATGCTTAGACATTTAATCAACATGCACTTGCAAGCGTGGACGGACTGCAAAACCTCAGGTAGCACATGTGCACCTGCTCTGACTGAAGGTAGTCAGCAACGCTCCATCGCTTCCCCCACTGTAAGCCGACTGGTTAGCACACCACCAGCAAGAAATGTTGAGGTGTAGTTGCAAGGCCAAAGCTGTCAGGGAATCACAATGTTTTTGCAACGAAAGACTGAATCTAGGCCATCACCACCACCACCATCACCAACCCCCTCTCAGTCCGTCATGTCCACCCCTAGTTCACCCATATGCAGCTCTCAAGTCCAGCTCACCCTAGCAGACACTCTGAGTAGTACAAGAAAGTACTCATCCTCTCATCCGCGTACACTGGCTTTGAACGCCTATATTGCCAAACTGATCTCATTAGTGATGATGCCCTTCCGTTTGGTTGAAAGTGCAGCGTTCCGAGAGCTCATGGCCTACGCTGTCCCACACTATGACCTACCCAGTCAGCACTTCTTTTCTAGAAAAGCCTTCCCTGCCCTCCACCTGCATGTGAAAGACCGCATTGTCCAGGCACTCAAAAAATCAGTGAGTGGAAAGGTGCACCTCACAACAGATGCATGGGCCAGTAGGCATGGCCAGGGCCGTTACGTGTCCATCACTGCGCACTAGGTTAATGTGGTGGATGCAGGTTCCACAGGGGACAGCGGCGGTGGGACAGTGCTGCCTAGCCCACGATATAGGCAACAGTTGGCTGTAGGCGTTCGACTCTCCTCCTCCTCCAGACACGAACGCTCGTCGACAGAGCGCAGTCTCACGAGCACTCCATCAGCAGGTGCCAGTGTTGCACACGAGGTGTCCCACTATCGAACAGCTAGTGGTAAGCGTCAGCAGGCTGTTTTAAAGATGATGTCTTTGGGCGACAACAGACACACCGCGGAGGTACTGGCCGACTACTTGCAGCGAGAAACTGAGTCATGGCTGCGCAGTCTACATCTTGCGCCAGGCAAGGTAGTCAGTGATAACGGCCGTAATTTTGTGGCGGCCATAGCCCTGGCAAAACTCAGACACATTCCTTGCCTGGCTCACACCTTGAACCTGGTGGTGCAGTGCTTCCTAAATAATTATCCGGAGTTAACAGCCCTGCTCCATAAGGTGCGAAGACTGTGCTCGCACATCCGTCGCTTGCCCGTAGACTCCAGTCTTATGCAGAGGTTGCAGCGATCACTCCACCTCCCCAAGCACCGCATAATCATAGACGTTGCAACAAAGTGGAACTCCACCATGCACATGGTTGAGAGGCTGTGCGAACAGAGGCAGGCTGTAATGCAATTGTGGGAGGATACACGGGCAGGCAGTTTGAGGGCATACATGGAGTTGTCGTGTGTGCAGTGGTCAAAGCTGAAAGACCTCTGTAAAGTCCTTCAGTGTTTTGAGGAATGCACACGGCTGGTAAGTGCAGACGACGCCATCATAAGCATGAGCATCCCACTTAAGCGTCTGCTCATGCAAACTTTGAAGCACATTAAGGATCAGGCATCTGCAGCGGAGGAGGAAGAGGAGGAGGACGGAAGCCATGATGACAGTCAGGCATTGTCTGCTCAGGGAACTGTCCTGGACGAGGTGGAGGAGGAGGATGAGGGGGATGATTATTTTGGGGAGGAGGATGCTTCTCAGGAGGCAAGAGAAAATGTTGGCTTGCCAAGGTCAGGTACAGGGTTTGTGCGTGACTGGAAGGATGTGGATTTGGCAGAAAGTGCTCCTCCACCCACCACTGTCAGTGCATCATTGACACTTGGAACATTGGCCCACATGTGTGATTATGTCTTGCGGAGCCTAAAAAGGGACCCCTGCATTGCCAAAATTATGAAGGATGACTACTACTGGTTGGCCAGCATCCTCGATCCATGCTATAAAGGCAAATTACAGAACATCATGCCACAAGAGAACCTAGAGCTAATATTGGCGAACAAACAAGCAACTCTTGTAAACCGTTTGTTAGAGGCATTCCCAGCACACAGCAGCGGTGCAGGTTCTACCACGAGCTGTACTGGGCCAAATGATAGAGGTATTTGTGGTGCACACAGTCGAAGTGGCGTTGGAGACAGGGGTTTCATGACCATGTTGTGGACTGATTTCTCGAGTAACGCTCACACGACTGGTAATACAGAATCGATTGCAACAGACAGAAGACAGCAGTTGTCAACTATGGTTCAAAATTACCTCTCCTCCCCTTTCGAAGTTCTCCCTCACAGTTCATTCCCCTTTGACTACTGGGCCTGTAAACTGGACACCTGGCCTGAATTGGCACAATATGCCTTACAGGAGCTCGCTTGCCCTGCTGGTAGTGTGCTATCAGAAAGAGTCTTCAGTGCAGCTGGATCAATCCTGACAGAAAGAAGGACCCAGCTGTCGACCCAAAATGTTGGTGATCTCACCTTCATTAAAATGAACCATGCCTGGGTTTCAAAAGATTTTGTACCACCTTCCCCTGATGACACATAGGTTGCCAGCAAAATGGCTCGCTTTGTCCTTCTCTTCCTCCGACTTCTCCAATACCTCCATTTGCAGCAGCTGAACGTCCAGCCTACACCTCAACATATGCCAGTTTTTCCACCTCCCTAACTGGGCTGTACCCCCCCAGGGCCGGCGTCAGCACCTGGCGCACCCGGGCAGGTGTGGGGGGCCGATTCATGAGCGACGGCATTGGCACAGGGCCCCTCATAGTACGCAAAAGTGTCTTTGACGGTGGGGGGGCCCACTCGCCTTAAGACACACCGGCGTACTATGAGGGGCCCTGTGCCAGTGCCGTCGCCCATGAGTGGGCCCCCCCGCTTGCTCAGGGCCCCAGCATTTGCAATACTTACCTCTCCCTGCTCCACCGCTGTGACGTCTTCCGCGTTACCTGACAGTCACATTCAGGTCAGAGAGCGTGATGACGTCACGTCTGTACGCCCTCTGCCTAAACAGTCCAACTGCAGAGAGCTGGAAGATGGTGACGCTGAGGAGTCCAGAGTAGAGCAGTGCCCAGCGAGGAGAGGTATTTCATTTTTTTAATGTTGGGAGCAATATATGGGGAGCATTATACACTGGAGAATGATACACAGTGGTGGCCAAAAGTATTGGCACCCCTGCAATTCTGTCAGATAATACTCAGTTTCTTCCTGAAAATGATTGCAAACACAAATTCTTTGGTATTATTATCTTCATTTAGTTTGTCTTCAATGAAAAAACACAAAAAGAATTGACCTAAAGCCAAATTGGATATAATTCCACACCAAACCTAAAAAAGGGGGTGGACAAAAGTATTGGCACAGTTTGAAAAATCATGTGATGCTTCTCTAATTCGTGTAATCACCAGCACCTGTAACTTACGTGTGGCACCTAACAGGTGTTGGCAATAACTAAATCACACTTGCAGCCAGTTAACATGGATTAAAGTTGACTCAACCTCTGTCCTGTGTCCTTGTGTGTACCACATTGAGCATGGAGAAAGAAAAAAGACCAAAGAACTGTCTGAGGACTTGAGAAACCAAATTGTGAGGAAGCATGAGCAATCTCAAGGATACAAGTCCATCTCCAAAGACCTGAATGTTCCTGTGTCTTCCGTGCGCAGTGTCATCAAGAAGTTTAAAGCCCATGGCGCTGTGGCTAACCTCCCTAGATGTGGAAGGAAAAGAAAAATTGACGAGAGATTTCAACGCAAGATTGTGCGGATGGTGGATAAAGAACCTCGACTAACATCCAAACAAGTTCAAGCTGCCCTGCAGTCCGAGGGTACAATAGTGTCAACCCGTACTATCCGTCGGCATCTGAATGAAAAGGGACTGTATGGTAGGATACCCAGGAAGACCCCACTTCTTACCCCGAGACATATAAAAGTCAGGCTGGAGTTTGCCAAAACTTACCTGAGAAAGCCTAAAACGTTTTGGAAGAATGTTCTCTGGTCAGATGAGACAAAAGTCGAGCTTTTTGGGAAAAACCATCAACATAGAGTGTACAGGAAAAAAAAGAGGCATTCAAAGAAAAGAACACGGTCCCTACAGTCAAACATGGTGGAGGGGTTGCTTTGCTGCCTCTGGCACTGGACTGCTTGACCGTGTGCATGGCATTATGAAGTCTGAAGACTACCAACAAATTTTGCAGCATAATGTAGGGCCCAGTGTGAGAAAGCTGGGTCTCCCTCAGAGGTCATGGGTCTTCCAGCAGGACAATGACCAAAACACACTTCCAAAAGCACTATAAAATGGTTTGAGAGAAGCACTGGAGACTTCTAAGGTGGCCAGCTATGAGTCCAGACCTGAATCCCATAGAACACCTGTGGAGAGATCTCAAAATGGCAGTTTGGAGAAGGCACCCTTCAAATATCAGGGACCTGGAGCAGTTTGCCAAAGAAGAATGGTCTACAATTCCAGCAGAGCATTGTAAGAAACTCATTGATGGTTACCCGAAGCGGTTGTTCGCAGTTATTTAGGCCAAAGGTTGTGCAACCAAGTATTAGGCTGAGGGTGCCAATACTTTTGTCTGGCCGGAGTTTTGTGTGAAATGATCAAGGATTTGATTTTTGCTTCATTCTCTTTTGTGTTTTTTCCTTGCAAGCAAATTAAATGAAGATAAAAATAGCAAATAATTTGTGATTGCAATCATTTTCAGGAAGAAACTGAGTATTATCTGACAGAATTGCAGGGGTGCCAATACTTTTAGCCACCACTGTATGGGGCCCATCATACACTGGAGCATCATCCATGGGGCCCATCATATACTGGAGCATTCTAAATGGGGGACATCAGACACTGGAGCAGCATCTACGGGGCCCATTATACACTGGAGCATTATAAATGGGGCCCATTATATATGGAGCATTATGTAGGCCCATCATACACTGGAGCATCATCCATGGGGCCCATCAAATACTGGAGCATCATATGGGGTCCATTATTTATGGGGCATCATATAGGGTGTGGAGCATCATATGGAGCACATATGGGGCCTACTATACTGTATGGAACATTATATGGGACTAATTATTCTGTATGGAGCAATATATGGGGCTCATTATTCTGTATGGCGCACTATGTGGTGGCCATAATACTGTATGGAGGAATATACTGTCCGGTTTTTGAGCTATTGTAGAATTTAAAATAGATATCAGTCATGTAATGTAAGAAGTGAAGTATTTGTCATTGTACTATACCTATATTTCTGTGCCGTATCGGAGCATCATGAATTGTGGTATGTGTTAACCCCTTCCCGACCTGTGACGCCACGTAGGCGTCATGAAAGTCGGTGCCAATCTGACCTGTGACGCCTATGTGGCGTCATGAAAGGATCGCGTTCCTGCGGGCCGGGTGACCGGGGTCACTGAAAGGTCACCCGACCCGCAAGCACAAGACCCTTTGTGCTTCACCACAGGGGGGGTTGGCTTAACCCCACGAGGCTACGATCGCTCTGAAACAGCCAATCAGAGCGATTTGTAATATTTCACCAATGAAATTTGCTGAAATATTACAACCCAGCCAGCTGCAATAGCATCTGCCATGGCTGGAGACCAAGATCCGACCCCCCCCACACCGAGTCACGGAGGCGATCGGCCACCGCCACCGATAGATGGCGGCGACCTGTCACCCCCGTCACTAAAATGCTCCCCTCCTCTTTTTTCCGGTCCCCCAGGCCTCCGATCCCTCCCACAGGTCTCCGATACCCCCCCAGGTTTCCGATCCCCCCCCAGTTACCGCCGGAGTCGCCGTCCTCCTCCCGGCGTCTCTCCTGCCCGGTCCATGGGCACCGCCATCTTCCAAAATGGCGGGCGCATGTGCAGTGCGCCCGCCGAATCTGCCAGCCGCAGATTCAATAAATGAATGAAAGTACATTTTGATCACTGTGATAGACCCTATCACAGTGATCAAAATTAAAAAAAATAGTAAATAACCCCCACTTCATCACCCCCATAGGTAGGGAACAATAATAAAATAAAAATATTTTTATCTTTATTTTTCCATTTGGGTTAGAATTACAGTTAGGGTTAGTTCTAGGGTTAGGGTTAGGACTAAGGTTAGGGTTCATATTGCGTTATGGCAGTCCGTTAGACAGATTGCGTTACACCGCGGTTTACCGTTAATGCTGCCATTCACTCCATTTGCAGGCGCATCGCGACGCATGCCATAAAGCGGCATGCATTCGTGACATGCCGTCATTCAGTGGCGGAGCCTCGGACGCGGGCTGCAGCATCTGGGCTCCGTCACCGCTAGCACAGATGAATCATCTGCTGATTCATCTGCGCTAGCGGGTATAGCATAACGCGATCGCGTTATGCTATACCGTTACCAGCCCGTCAACGCTATGTGTTGAACGGGCTGGTAAAACGTAACGTGAACCTAGCCTTAGCATTAGGGTTAGAATTAGGGTTAGGGTTAGAATTAGGGTTATGGTTTGAATTAGGGTTAGGGTTGGAATTTGGGTTAGGGTTGGAATTTGGGTTAGGGTTGGAATTTGGGTTAGGGTTGGAATTAGGGTTAGGGTTGGAATTAGGGTTAGGCTTGTGGTTAGGGTTAGAGTTAGGATTAGTGTTGTGTGTTTTGGGGTTAGGGTTGGGATTAGGGTTAGGCTTGTGGTTAGGGTTATGGTTAGGGTTGGGATTAGGTTTAGGGGTGTGTTGGGGTTAGGGTTATGGTTAGGGTTTGGATTAGGGTTAGGGGTGTGTAGGGATTAGGGTTGTGGTTAGGGGTGTGTTGGGGTTAGGGTTGGAGTTAGAATTGAGGAGTTTCCACTATTTAGGCACATCAGGGGGTCTCCAAACGCGACATGGCGCCACAATTGATTCCTGCAAATTTTGCATTTAAAAAGTCAAACAGTGCTCCCTTTATTCCGAGCCCCGACGTGTGCCCAAACAGTGGTTTACCCCCACATATGGAGTATCAGCGTACTCAGAAAAAATTTCCCAACAACTTTGGGGGAATAATTTCTTCTGTTACCCTTGGGGAAAAAAATTGGGGACTAAAGATCATGTTTGTGGAAAAAAAAAAGATTTTTTTCTTTTCACGGCTCTGTGTTATAAACTTCTGTGAAGAACTTGGAGATTCAAAGTGCTCACCACATATCTAGAGGAGTTCCTTGGGGATCTAGTTTCCAAATGGGGTCACTTGGGGGGGTTTCTACTGTTTAGGCACATGATGGGCTCTGCAAACGTAACATGACGCCCGCAGACCATTCCATCAAGTTGGCGTTACAAAACGTCACTACTTCCCTTCCGAGCCCCGACGTGTGCCAAAACAGTGGTTCCCCCCCACATATGGGTATCAGCGTACTCAGGACAAACAGGACAACAACTTTTGTGGTCCAATTTCTCCTGTTACCCTTGTAAAAATAAAAAATTGTGGGCTAAAAAAATGATTTTTTGAGGAAAAAAAATGATTTTTTATTTTCATGGCTCTGGGTTATAAACTTGTGAAGCACTTGGGGGTTCAAAGTGCTCACTACATAGTAACATAGTAACATAGTTATTAAGGTTGAAGGAAGACTTTAAGTCCATCTAGTTCAACCCATATCCTATCCTAACCTGCCCTAACATGTTGATCCAGAGGAAGGCAAAAAAAAAACAAGTGGCAAACAGTAAGCTACACATTGGGGAAAAAAATTCCTTCCCGACTCCACATACGGCAATCAGACTAGCTCCCTGGATCAACGCAATATCTAGGAAACTAGTGAATATAGCCTGTAATATTATACTTTTCAAGAAAGGCATCCAGTCCCTTCTTAAATTTTAGTAGGGAATCACTCATTACGACATTAGACGGCAGAGAGTTCCATAGTCTCACTGCTCTTACAGTAAAGAATCTGCGTCTGTGATTATGACTAAACCTTCTTTCCTCCAGACGTAGAGGATGCCCCCTTGTCCCCATCACAGGTCTAAGAGTAAAAAGATCATTAGAAAGGTCTTTGTACTGTCCCCTCATATATTTATACATTGTAATAAGATCACCCCTAAGTCTTCGTTTCTCCAAACTAAATAACCCCAAGTGTAATAACCTGTCTTGGTATTGCAGACCCCCTAGTTCTCTAATAAACTTGGTCGCTCTTCTCTGCACCCGCTCCAGTTCAGCTATGTCTTTCTTATACACCGGAGACCAGAACTGTACACAGTATTCTAAGTGTGGTCGCACCAGTGACTTGTATAGAGGTAAAATTATGTTCTCCTCATGAGCATCTATGCCTCTTTTAATGCATCCCATTATTTTATTTGCCTTGGCAGCAGCTGCCTGACATTGGCCACTAAATGTGAGTTTGTCGTCCACCCATTCACCCAGGTCTTTTTCAGTGACAGTTTTGCCCAGTGTTTTACAATTAAGCACATAATTATACATCTTGTTTGTTCTACCCAAGTGCATGACCTTACATTTATCCCCATTGAAGCTCATTTGCCATTTATCAGCCCAAGCTTCTAGTTTACATAAATCCTCCTGTAATATAAAATTATCCTCCTCTGTATTTATTACCCTGCAGAGTTTAGTGTCATCTGCAAATATTGAAATACTACTCTGTATGCCCCCTACAAGGTCATTAATAAATATGTTAAAGAGAAGCGGCCCCAATACTGACCCCTGTGGTACCCCACTGCTAACCGTGACCCAGTCCGAGTGTGCTCCATTAATAACCACCCTTTGTTTCCTATCCATGAGCCAGTTCTTAACCCCCTTACACATATTTCACCTATCCCCATTGTTCTCATTTTTTGTATCAACCTTTTGTGTGGCACCGTATCAAAAGCTTTTGAGAAGTCCATGAACACCATGTCCACTGCGTTCCCTTGGTCCAGTCCGGAACTTACCCCTTCATAAAATTTTATCAGATTAGTCTGACAAGAACGGTCCCTCGTAAACCCATGCTGATACTGTGTCATGAGGTTATTCAGCCTCAGATACTCCAATATGGTATCCCTTAAAAAACCCTCCAGGATTTTACCCACAGTAGATGTTAAGCTCACTGGCCTATAATTTCCAGGTTCAGTTTTTGCCCCCTTTTTGAATATTGGCACCACATTTGCTATACGCCAGTCCTGTGGTACAGACCCCGTTATTATGGAATCTTTAAAGATTAAAAATAATGGTCTATCTATGACTGTACTTAATTCCTGCAGTACTCGGGGTGTATCCCATCCGGACCCGGGGATTTGTCAATTTTAGTGATTTTTAGACGCCGCCGTACTTTCTGCTGGGTTAAGCAGGTGACATTTAATGGAGAAATTTTTTTTATCACTGATCATGTTATCTGTCATAGGATGAGCGGGTATTACGTCACCGCTCAGCGCTGGAGAGCTGCAGGAAGCCGGGGAGAACGCAGGATTGCAGGGACGTTCAGCGATGGCACGGGGAGGGTGAGTATGATGTCCCAGCCACCGGCTCCTTCCGCCGCATCCCCTCCCCCGCTGGTTTCTGCCCTATGACTCGTGTATAAGCCGAGGGGGCATTTTCAGCACAAAAAAAGGTGCTGAAAATCTCAGGCTTATACACGAGTATATACGGTAGTTAAAGAATATTTTGGGATTATTTTTACTTTCTCTGGCAATGAGTCTCTCTGTCTCAATCTTTGCTGTCTTGATTTGCATTTTACATAATTTATTCAATCTTCTGTATTTATTTAATGCCTCATCACTACCTACTTGCTTTAATTCCCTAAACGCTTTCTTTTTGTCCCTTATTGCGCCCCTTACAGCTCTATTTAGCCATAGTGGTTTCCTCCTAATTCTAGCATGTTTATTCCCATAGGGTATATACTGTGCACAGGTCCTTTTCAGGATGCTAATAAACGTCTCCCATTTTCTTTGTTCATTTTTATGTCTCAGGATATCGTCCCAGTTTATTGCACTAAGATCATCTCTCATCCATTGGAAATTTGCCTTCCTGAAGTTTAGTATCCTTGTAACCCCTCGACTACACATCTTATTAAAGGATACATGAAAGCTTATTATTTGTGATCACTATTACCCAAGTGACCCCCAACCCTTATATTTGATATGCGGTCTGGCCTGTTGGATAATATTAGGTCTAGCAGTGCCCCCCCTCTTGTTGGGTCCTGAACTAGTTGTGAAAGGTAATTGTCTCTCATAGTTGTCAAAAACCCATTACATTTACTGGAACTACAGGTTTCTGTTCCCCAATGTATTTCAGGGTAGTTGAAATCCCCCATAATAATGACTTCTCCTTGAGTCGCTGCTTCATCTATTTGCTTTACGAGGATATTCTCTGTTGCTTCCATTATTTTAGGAGACTTATAACAAACCCCTATCAGTAATTTATTATTTTTCCCCCTCCCCTAATCTCCACCCACATAGACTTTACATCTTCATTAGATTCACAGATATCACGCAGGATGGGTTTTAAGGATGATTTTACATATAAACACACACACCCCACCTCGCTTATTTTTACGGTCATTTCTAAACAGACTATAGCCCTGTAAATTAACCGCCCAGTCGTGGCTCTCATCCAGCCAAGTCTCAGATATCCCCACCATGTCATAATTATGTTCCAACAAAATTAATTCTAATTCCTCCATTTTGTTGGTGAGGCTTCTGGCATTAGTATAAATGCACTTTATGTATCTCTCTGTACCTCTATTCTTTCTTAAATTATTAACTGTTCTAACCCCACCCCCCATGCCACCCCCACCCCCAATTTCATTATTTGTGCCCAGGTCTCTATCTGTACTGTCTTCCCTCCTATAAAATGAATACCCTCTCCCCCAGTCGCTAGTTTAAAGACTCCTCCAACCTTCTAGCCATTTTCTCCCCAGCACAGCTGCACCCTCCCCATTGAGGTGCAGCCCGTCCCTAGCATAGAACCTGTAGCCAACTGAGAAGTCGGCCCAGTTCTCCAGGAACCCAAACCCCTCCTTCCTACACCAATTCTTGAGCCACTTATTAACCTCCCTAATCTCCCGTTGCCTCTCTGGTGTGGCACGTGGTACAGGTAGTATTTCAGAAAATACCACGTTGGAGGTCCTTGCTTTAATCTTGCAGCCTAATTCCCTGAAATCGTCTTTAAGGACCTTCCACCTACCTCTAACTTTGTCATTTGTGCCAATGTGCACCATGACCGCTGGGTTCTCACCAGCCCCTCCCAGTTATCTGTCAACCTGATCAACGATGTGCCGGACTCGAGCGCCAGGTAGGCAGCACACTGTTCGACGATCCCTGTCTTTGTGACAGATTGCCCTATCTGCTCCCCTAATAATTGAGTCCCTCACTACCAGCACCTGTCTGGCCTGCCCTGCTCTCCTAATCCCCCCCCTTACTGGAGCAGACACTCCTCCGGCTTTCAGAGGACGTGCCTGGCTGCAGCAGTGCTACCCCTGTACTGACACCCCCCTCATCTGCCAACTTTGCAAACTTATTGGGGTGTGCCAGATCAGGACTAGCCTCCCTGGCGCTCTTCCCTCTACCCCGCCTTCTAACTGTCACCCAGCTTCGTACTTCAGTGTCCTGCAGCTCCATCCTAGCATCCCCCCCCCTCATCTGTCCCATTGAGCGTCTGCTCAGTGAGCAGAAGACTCCTTTCCATATTGTCTATGGATCTCAGTGTTGCCAGCTGCACATTTAGATCCAGTATTTGGGCTTCCAAATGCACAACGTGCTCACATCTCGCACAGCAGTATGCACCCTCGACCGCCAGATCAAGGACTGTGTACATGTGGCAAGATGTACACTGAATGGCATTGGCAATAGTGGAGCACATATCTAATGGGGATTTCACCAGACAGCAAAAATAGGTAAAAATAAATAAAAGTATTAATAAAATATAACAGCAATTCAGTAATTCCTCCCTTGTCAACTCCCTGAATCCAAAGTCACTGAATCTCAAGTCACACTTACCACCGTTCACACTTGCGCACGGTCACACTCAGCTCGCTCACACTCGCTGAAGCAAAAGATTTAAAGAGAGATTTTTTTTCCCCTCTTCAACAGCAAATCACCCTGCTGCTCAAATGCACTTCCAAAAAGACTTGATCCCCAACCAGCTGGCCCTTATAAACCCTTAATTATGAACCCCCACCCTTAATTAACCCCTTGTGAATATAGCTACACCAAGATTTAAATGCAATGTAGTTAACCTTTAGACCTTTAAACACACAGATAGTAAAATAAGAGATTAATCCTTTAGAGAGAAAATATAGGTTAAAAAAGCCCCCAAAAGATAGAACAGGTAGAAAGGCAGTCAGGAATCCACAATTCAGCCACTCACACCAATTCACACAGGTATTTGATTAAAGGTTTTCCAAATACTTCTTCACTGAATCTCAAGTCACACTTACCACCGTTCGCACTTGCGCACCGGTCACACTCAGCTCGCTCACACTCGCTGAAGCAGAAGATTTAAAGAGAGATTTTTTTTTTCCCTCTTCAACAGCAAATCACCCTGCTGCTCAAATGCACTTCCAAAAAGACTTGAGCCCCAACCAGCTGGCCCTTATAAACCCTTAATTATGAACCACCACCCTTAATTAACCCCTTGTGAATATAGCTACACCAAAATTTAAATGCAATATAGTTAACCTTTAAACACACAGATAGTAAAATAAGAGATTAATCATTTAGAGAGAAAATATAGGTTAAAAAAGCCCCCAAAAGATAGAACAGGTAGAAAGGCAGTCAGGAATCCACAATTCAGCCACTCACACCAATTCACACAGGTATTTGATTAAAGGTTTTCCAAATACTTCTTCACTGAATCTCAAGTCACACTTACCACCGTTCGCACTTGCGCACCGGTCACACTCAGCTCGCTCACACTCGCTGAAGCAGAAGATTTAAAGAGAGATTTTTTTTTTCACCTTTAACAGCAAACCACCCTGCTGCTCAAATGTACTTCCAAAAAGACTAGATAAGTTCCTTGGGTGGTCTAGTTTCCAAAATGGGGTCATTTTTTTTTTTTTTTCACAGTTTAGGCACATCAGGGGCTCTGCAAACATAACATGACGCCCGCAGACCATTCCATCAAGTCGGCATTTCAAAACATCACTACTTCCCTTCCAAGCCCCGACGTGTGCCCATACAGTAGTTTTCTCCCACATATGAGATATCAGCGTACTCAGGACAAATTGGACAACAGCTTTTGGGGTCTAATTTCTTCTGTTACCCTTGGGAAAATAAAAAAATTGGGGACTAAAAGATCATGTTTTTGGAAAAAATATGATTTTTTTATTTTCATGCCCGGGCGTTATAGACTTCTGTGTAGCCCTTGGGGGTTCAAAGTGCTCACCAGACATCTAGATAAGTTCCTTGCGGGGTCTAGTTTCCAAAATGGGTCACTTGTGGGAGTTTCTACTGTTTAGGCACATCAGGGACTCTGCAAACGTAACATGACGCCCTCAGACCATTCCATCAAAGTCGGCATTTCAAAACTTCACTACTTCCCTTCCGAGCCCAAACGTGTGCCCGAACAGTGGTTCCCCCCACATATGGGGTACCAGTGTACTCAGGACAAACTGTAGAACAACTTTTGGGGTCCAATTTCTCCTGTAACCATTGTGAAAATAAAAAATAGGGGGTAAAAAATCATTTTTGAGAAAAAAAAATGATTTTTTTGTTTTCACAGCTCTGCGTTATAAACTTCTGTGAAGCACCTGGGGGTTTCAAAGTGCTCACTGTTTATCTAGATAAGTTCCTTAGGGGGTCTAGTTTCCAAAATGGGGTCATATGTGGGGGAGCTCCAAAGTTTAGGCACACAGGGGCTCTCCAAACACGACATGGTGTCTGCTAATGATTGGAGCTAATTTTCCATTAAAAAAGTCAAATGGCGCTCCTTCCCTTCTGAGCCCTGCCGTGCGCCCAAACAGTGGTTCCCCCCTACATATGGGGCACCAGCATACTCAGGAAAAATGGACAACAACTTTTGGGGTCCAATTTATCCTATTATCCTTGGGAAAATAAAAAATAGCAGGCTAGAAAATTATTTTTGAGGAACAAAAATTATTTTTTTATTTTCACTGCTCTGCATTTATAAACTTCTGTAAAGCACTTGGGGGTTCAAAGTGCTCTCTACACATCTAGATAAGCTCCTTGGGGGTCTAGTTTCCAAAATGGGGTCACTTGTGGAGGGTTTCCACTGTTTAGGCACATCAGGGGCTCTGCAAACGCAACATGACGCCTTCAGAACATTCCATCAAGTCTGCATTTCAAAATGGCGCTCCTTCTCTTCTGAGCTCTCCATGCGCCAAAACAGTGGTTCCCCCCTACATATGGGGTATTGATGTACTCAGGACAAATTGCACAACAACTTTTGGGGTCCAATTTCTCCTGTTACCCTTGTGAAAATAAAAATTAGCGGGCTAAAAAATCATTTTTGAGGAAAAAAATGATTTTTTTATTTTCACTGCTCTGCGTTATAAACATCTCTGAAGCACTTGGGGGTTCAGAGTGCTCACAACACATCTTGATAAGTTCCATAAGGGGTCTAGTTTCCAAAATGGTGTCACATGTGGGGGGTTTTCACTGTTTAGGCACACAGCGGCTCTCCAAACGCATCATGGTGTCCCGCTAACGATTGGAGCTAATTTTCCATTCAAAAAGTCAAATGGCGCTCCTTCCCTTCTGGGCCCTGCCGTGCGCCAAACAGTGGTTTATGACCACATATGAGGTATCTGTGTACTCAGAATAAATTGCACAACAAATTTTAGGATCCATTTTATCCTGTTGCCCATGTGAAAATGAAAGAACTGAGGCTAAAAGAAAATTTTTGTGAAAAAAAAGTACTTTCTTTTTTTTACGGATCAATTTGTGAAGCACCTGGGGGTTCAAAGTGCTCACTATGCATCTAGATAAGTTCCTTGGGGGTCTAGTTTCCAAAATGGGGTCACTTGGGGGGGAGTGTTGTGAATGGACTTGAAATGAGTTCTGAGCAGAGGCTCCCTCTGGTGGTTACAAGCGGTACTGGACTGTCCAGTGAAGATTGTGAGGAGTGGGAATCAGGTGTTACTGACTGGTCTTATATAAGGGAGTCGCCTTCCCATCAGGGTTGCCGGTGATCAATTGTTCTGGTCTCACTCCATGATTCCTGTTTCCCTTGTAGCCTGCTGTGTCGTGTCTGCATCTCCTGCTAACAGATAAGACATTTTCTTCTTTTTGTTTTTGTGCTTTATTTTTGCATTTTGTCCTGCACTTCTGTGGGGGCCTTCAGGGTCCCCTCCGGGGGCTTTTACCCTCTCAGTTTAGTTCAGCCACTGATGTTTGTACTTTTGCTTTTTCCAGTTTCTTCAGTGGCTGCTGTTTTGATTTTGTTACACCAGAGAACTAATTTAGGTGGTAGAGGTCGTGTGATCTCAGGTGTTTTTGAAATTAGTAGAGTTGGTGCTTTGCAGGGTTTTTTGGGATTGCAGTAAGTGCCCTTCCTATCCTTTTCTATTTAGTTAGTTTGGGCCCCAACGTTTGCTCATACTATTTTCTGTCTGTGTCAGTATTTCTTCTTGTCTAACAGCCATTACATGTTTGGGGGCTTTCTATGTTCTTTGGGGATCTGCTCCGGGCTTTCCTATTAGCTTTCCTATTTCTATCTTTAGGTGTAGTTAGTTTCTCAGGCTGTGACGAGGCGTCTAGGACCAACGTAGGAACGCTCCACGGCTGCCTCTAGTTGTGGTGGTTAGTCAGGGTACTGCAATCTCATAGATTCCAACTGCTCTGGTGTATTGCCTTTTTTACCTGCACTCCTCAGCTACCGAAACATAACATTATCACCGGCCTAAAATTTAAAGTTGTATGGTACTCACAGAAGGGAAAAATATTGTGAAAGAAAAAACGGTTGTCAGAGTTGTCAGAGATATTTTTTTGCTTGTTGCATTTTTTTTTTCCCTCTGTATCTCTGGGTGCTGGGGAGGATTTTTTCTCTCAATGGAGTTTGCACAGTTGTCTGGCCGTGTGGATCAGCTTGCCACTGAGGTTCAGAGTATTGCTGCATATCTTGCTAGGTTGCCTGTTGTGGAACCTAGGATTCCCATGCCAGATTTGTTTTTGGGGGATCGAGCTAAGTTTCAGAATTTCAAAAATAATTGTAAATTGTTTTTTGCCTTAAAATCTAAGTCCTCAGGGAACGCAGCGCAGCAGGTTCAAATTGTCATCTCTCTCCTGCGCGGCGATCCTCAGGATTGGGCTTTTTCCCTGACACCTGGGGATCCTGTTTTGAGTGATGTTGATGCATTTTTTCAGGCTTTGGGGTTATTGTACGATGAGCCTAATGTCACTGATCAAGCTGAAAAAGCCTTGTTGGCATTAAATCAGGGGCTTGATGACGCTGAGTTATACTGTCAGAGATTCCGTAGGTGGGCAGTCCTGACCAAGTGGAATGACGACGCTTTGGCGGCCCTTTTTCGGAAGGGTCTGTCAGATAATGTAAAGGATGTTATGGTGTGATTCCCTGTCCCCTCTGGTCTCAATGATTCTATGTCATTAGAAGTCTATTCCCCTACTGGGGATCGATTCTACCCCTTTGGCTGAGAATAAACCTCAGTTCTCTACTCAGGTGATAATGAGGGTTGAACCTGATCATCAGGAGTGCTGCAAATTTTTGGTTCTGTATAATCTGCATGATATTATCGTACTGGGTTTCCCTTGGTTGCAGTTTCATAATCCTGTTTTGGATTGGAAAACTGTGTCTGTAACCAGTTGGGGCTGCCAATGTGTTAATACCAACACTCCTGTTTTTTCTGCCTCCCACCAGGCTCAGGATGTTCCTGACTTTTTGATTGATTTTTCTGATGTGTTTAGCGAAAGTAAATCTGCATCCTTGCCTCCCCATAGGAGCTATGACTGCGCTATTGAATTAGTGCCTGGTAGTAAATTCCCTAAAGGTCGCCTTTTTAACTTGTCTGTACCTGAACATGACGCTATGCGGTTGTTATGATTTGGTAGCTGAGGAGTGCAGGTAAAAAAAGGCAATACACCAGAGCAGTTGGAAACTATGAGATTGCAGTACCCTGACTAACCACCACAACTAGAGGCAGCCGTGGAGCGTTCCTACGTTGGTCCTAGACGCCTCGTCACAGCCTGAGAAACTAACTACACCTAAAGATAGAAATAGGAAAGCTATCTGCCCCGGAGCAGAACCCCAAAGACAATAGAAAGCCCCCAAACATGTAATGGCGGTTAGACAAGATGAAATACTGACACAGAAAGAAAATAGTATGAGCAAACGCTGGGGCCCAAACTAACTAAATAGAAAAGGACAGGAAGGGTACTTACTGCAATCCCAGAAAACCCTGAAAAGCACCAACACCACTAATTTCAAAAACACCTGAGATCACACGACCTCTACCACCTAAATTAGTTCTCTGGTGTAACAAAATCAAAACAGCAGCCACTGAAAAAACTGGAAAAAGCAAAAGTACATACATAAGTGGCTGAACTAAACTGAGAGGGCAAAAGCCCCCGGAGGGGACCCTGAAGGCCCCCACAGAAGTGCAGGACAAAAATGCAAAAATAAAGCACAAAAACAAAAAGAAGAAAATGTCTTATCTGTTAGCAGGAGATGCAGACACGACACAGCAGGCTACAAGGGAAACAGGAATGAAGGATTCAGAACAGAACAATTGATCACCGGCAACCCTGATGGGAAGGTGACTCCCTTATATAAGACCAGTCAGTAACACCTGATTCCCAGTCCTCACAATCTTCACTGGACAGACCAGCACCGCTTGTAACCACCAGAGGAAGCCTCTGCTCAGAACTCATCTCAAACCCATTCACAACAGTACCCCCCCTTGAGGAGGGGTCACCGAACCCTCACCTGAGCAACCAGGCCGGTCAGGATGAGTTCTATGATACGCACGGATAAGTCTCCTAGCATGGATGTCCGAAGCAAACACCCAAGAATTGTCTTCCTGACCATAACCTCTCCATTTAACCAAATACTGGAGTTTCCGTCTAGAAAAACGAGAATCTAATATTTTCTCAACCACATACTCCAGATTGCCCTCAACCAAAACAGGGTCAGGAGGCACAGCAGCAGGAACCACTGGCTCAACAAACCTCTTCAACAAGGACTTGTGGAACACGTTATGGATCTTAAATGTCCCTGGAAGAAGCAAACGAAAAGAAACAGGATTAATAATCTCCATGATCTTATAAGGTCCAATGAACCTAGGCTTAAATTTAGGAGATGCCACTCCATAGGAATATTCTTTGAGGACAACCAGACCAAGTCCCCCACTTTAAACCGAGGACCATCAGTCCTATGCTGGTTAGCAAACCGCTGGGCCCTCTCCTGAGAGAGGGACAACCTCTCCACTACCTGGTCCCAAATCTGTTGCATACGCTCCACAACAGAGTCAACACCTGGACAGACAGAAGCCTCCGTCTGTCCTGAAGAAAATCGAGGGTGAAACCCAGAATTACAGAAAAACGGAGACATCAAAGTGGCAGAGCTAGCCCTATTATTAAGAGCAAACTCAGCCAAAGGCAAAAAAGAGACCCAGTCATCCTGATCAGCAGACACAAAGCATCTTAGATAAGTCTCCAATGTCTGGTTTGTTATCTCAGTTTGACCATTGGTCTGAGGATGAAATGCCGAGGAGAAAGACAATTGAACACCCAGTTTAGAACAAAAAGTCCTCCATAATCTGGAAACAAACTGGACTCCTCTGTCAGACACAATGTTCTCAGGAATGCCGTGTAAACGAACCACGTGCTGAAGGAACAACGGCACCAATTCAGAGGAGGAAGGCAACTTAGGTAATGGCACAAGATGTATCATTTTGGAAAACCTATCACAAATTACCCAGATGGTGGTCATTCTCTGAGAAACAGGAAGGTCGGAAATGAAATCCATAGAGATATGGGTCCATGGTCTCTTGGGCACAGGCAATGGCATCAACAAACCACTAGAGTGAGAGCAAGGCTTGGAGCGAGAGCAAGTCCCGCAGGACTGCACAAATTCCCTGACATCACGAGACAAGGTAGGCCACCAAAAGGACCGACTAACCAAGTCTCTGGTACCAAAAATTCCGGGATGCCCAGCCAATGCGGAACAATGAATCTCAGACATCACACTCTTTTTCCACTGATCCGGGACAAACAATTTTCCAACCGGGCAGCGCTCGGGCCTATCCTCCTGACACCCTCTCAGAGCAAGTCTCAAATTGGGCGAGATGGCGGAAAGAACTACACCCTCTTTCAAAATAACAGAAGGATCAGATAACTCAGGAGAGTCCGCAAGGAAGCTCCTCGAGAGGGCATCCGCCTTAACATTCTTAGTGCCAGGAATAAAGGAAACCACAAAATTAAAACGTGTGAAAAACAAGGCCCACCTGGCCTGTCTAGGATTGAGTCGCTTGGCAGATTCCAGATAGACCAGATTCTTATGGTCCGTAAGGACCACCACCTGATGTTTGGCTCCCTCCAGCCAATGTCTCCACTCTTCAAAAGCCCACTTCATGGCCAATAACTCCCGATTACCCACGTCATAATTACGTTCAGTAGGAGAAAATTTTCGAGAGAAAAAGGCACAAGGGTTACTTTTAGAGGTCTCTGGATCTTTTTGGGACAAAAACGGCACCTGCCCCAATTTCAGAGGCATCAACCTCCACCTGAAATGGCAGAGAAACATCAGGCTGCCGTAGAACAGGAGCAGAAGTGAATCTCTGCTTAAGTTCCTGAAATGCAGAGACTGCCTCAGGAGGCCAATTCACCACATCAGAACCCTTTCTGGTCAAATCAGTTAATGGTTTAACAATAACCGAGAAATTACCAATAAATTTACGATAAAAATTGGCAAAACCCAAAAATCTCTGAAGAGCCTTTAATGAAGTAGGTTGGACCCAATCACAGATGGCCTGAACCTTGACCGGGTCCATTTCAATAACAGATGGGGACAAAATGAATCCCAGAAATGAGATCCTCTGTACGCCAAAAAGACACTTTGATCTTTCACATACAGAGCATTCTCTCTCAAAATCTGGAATACAGTTCGAACATGTTTCACATGAGAGTCCCAGTCATTAGAAAAAATAAAGATATCATCCAAGTAAACAATCAGAAATTTGTCCACAAAATCCCTGAAAATGTCATTCATGAAGGACTGGAAGACGGAAGGAGCATTAGTGAGCCCAAAGGGCATCACCAGGTACTCAAAATGCCCTTCAGGGGTATTGAATGCCGTCTTCCATTCATCCCCGTGCTTAATGCGAATAAGGTTATACGCCCCCCTGAGGTCAAGCTTGGTAAACCAAGTAGCGTTTTTCACCCTGGAAAACAGGTCAGAAATCAAGGGTAACGGGTATTGATATTTCACAGTAATATTGTTCAAGAGACGATAATCAATACACGGCCTCAATGAACCATCCTTTTTGGCCACAAAGAAAAAACCGGCACCTAAGGGTGAAGAGGATGGTCTGATATGACCCTTCTCCAATGATTCCTTGATATAAGACCGCATAGCGTCATGTTCAGGTACAGACAAGTTAAAAAGGCGACCCTTAGGGAATTTACTACCCGGCACTAATTCAATAGCGCAGTCATAGCTCCTATGGGGAGGCAAGGATGCAGATTTACTTTCGCTAAACACATCAGAAAAATCAATCAAAAAGTCAGGAACATCCTGAGCCTGGGGGGAGGCAGAAAAAACAGGAGTGTTGGTATTAACACATTGGCAGCCCCAACTGGTTACAGACACAGATTTCCAATCCAAAACAGGATTATGAGACTGTAACCAAGGGAAACCCAGCACGATAATGTCATGCAGATTATACAGAACCAAAAATTTGCAGCACTCCTGGTGATCAGGTTCAACCCTCATTATCACCTGAGTAGAAAACTGGGGTTTATTCTCAGCCAAAGGGGTAGAATCGATCCCCAGTAGGGGAATAGACTTCTGTAGGGGTATCAAGGGAAACCCACAACGTCTAGCAAAATCATAATCCATCAGGTTAATAGCTGCTCCAGAATCAACGAAAGCCTGAGCAGAAAATGAGGACAGAGAGCATATCAGAGTGACAGTTAATAAAAACTTAGTCTGAACACTACCCAAGACAACTGAGCGTGCAAAACGTCTTCCCCGCTTAGGGCAGACTGAAATAGCATGAGAGGCATCACCACAGTAGAAACATAACCCATTGCGCTTTCGAAACTCATGACGCTGTGCCCTAGACACCACTCTATCACACTGCATGGATTCAGAAGCTGGTTCACAAGGCAACACCATTCCACGCATACTTCTCCGCTCAAGCAAACGTCTGTCAATTTGAATCGCTAATGACATAGAATCATTGAGACCAGAGGGGACAGGGAATCACACCATAACATCCTTTACATTATCTGACAGACCCTTCCGGAAAAGGGCTGCCAAAGCGTCGTCATTCCATTTGGTCAGGACTGCCCACCTACGGAATCTCTGACAGTATAACTCAGCGTCATCAAGCCCCTGATTTAATGCCAACAAGGCTTTTTCAGCTTGATCAGTGACATTAGGCTCATCGTACAATAACCCCAAAGCCTGAAAAAATGCATCAACATCACTCAAAACAGGATCCCCAGGTGTCAGGGAAAAAGCCCAATCCTAAGGATCGCCGCGCAGGAGAGAGATGATAATTTGAACCTGCTGCGCTGCGTTCCCTGAGGACTTAGATTTTAAGGCAAAAAACAATTTACAATTATTTTTCAAATTCTGAAACTTAGCTCGATCCCCTAAAAACAAATCTGGCATGGGAATCCTAGGTTCCACAACAGGCAACCTAGCAAGATATGCAGCAATACTCCGAACCTCAGTGGCAAGCTGATCCACACGGCCAGACAACTGTGCAAACTCCATTGAGAGAAAAGATCCTCCCCAGCACCCAGAGATACAGAGGGAAAAAAAAAAATGCAACAAACAGAAAAATATCTCTGACAACTCTGACAACCTTTTTTTTTTTTTTTTCTTTCACAATATTTTTCCCTTCTGTGAGTACCACACAATTTTCAGTTTTGGCCGGTGATACTGTTATGATTTGGTAGCTGAGGAGTGCAGGTAAAAAAAGGCAATACACCAGAGCAGTTGGAAACTATGAGATTGCAGTACCCTGACTAACCACCACAACTAGAGGCAGCCGTGGAGCGTTCCTACGTTGGTCCTAGACGCCTCGTCACAGCCTGAGAAACTAACTACACCTAAAGATAGATATAGGAAAGCTATCTGCCCCGGAGCAGAACCCCAAAGACAATAGAAAGCCCCCAAACATGTAATGGCGGTTAGACAAGATGAAATACTGACACAGAAAGAAAATAGTATGAGCAAACGCTGGGGCCCAAACTAACTAAATAGAAAAGGACAGGAAGGGTACTTACTGCAATCCCAGAAAACCCTGAAAAGCACCAACACCACTAATTTCAAAAACACCTGAGATCACACGACCTCTACCACCTAAATTAGTTCTCTGGTGTAACAAAATCAAAACAGCAGCCACTGAAAAAACTGGAAAAAGCAAAAGTACATACATAAGTGGCTGAACTAAACTGAGAGGGCAAAAACCCCGGAGGGGACCCTGAAGGTGTCACGCTGTATAGCAGATATATATATGTGATGACAATAATCTATATCAAAAGGGCAACATACTATATAACATGTGCATAGCTATATGATAACATAGATTTTACCTGACAGAAAGTCCAGTGGGTCAAAACGGAATCCGTTATACGCTGTCTCCGGCTAGAGGGTGACCGGGGTCTAAGCTGACCCTAACTGGGGTCCTAACTAATCCCTCAACCTGGAGGTACTGTTAAAGGTACAGAGGTCCAGGCCACCAGCGTAAACCCTGTCTCCTATCAATCCCTGCCAACTGTATTCTAGTCCTAAGAAGGACCCTGAATACCACCAAAGGGAATGACCAGGTAACGGTTAATGAACAGAAAGACATACAAGAAAGATAAGAAATAAAGTAAATAAAGTCTTACATACAACACTCACACACAGTAGGAACACCATAGGTCTCAGAGATAAACTATAAGCTGTAAGAGTAAAAACAACTAAGGAACTCTTAGCTTAAGTATTCCCAGAACCGATCCAGTCTGCTAAACTATATGAATGCTTTCACCGGCCTCCAACACCCAGACTGGCAGAAATATAAAGGAAACTAATTAGAACATAAACAAAAGCAGCCGGGCGAGGCTGCACCTAGCCTTAGCAAAGAGCTAGGAAAAATTAACTCTCACATCACCAAAAAACAAAGAAACAGAAGCTCAGCTGTGAGAAGTCAGAATGTGCAATCGCGACGATCTTCGTGGCGATGCACCCATGACAGTACCCCCCCTTCTACGAGGGGCCTCCGGACCCTCATGACCAGGTCTGTCCGGGTAAGTTGTGTGAAAGGTCCGAACCAATCGATCTGCGTTATCATCAGACGCAGGGACCCACGTCCTCTCCTCAGGACCATACCCCCTCCAATGAACTTCCACGTTATCATTGATTACCACTGAAGGAGGAGGTAGAGGTGACGGTATGACTGGTGCCACATACTTTTTAAGTAATGACTTGTGAAACACATTATGAATTTTAAACGTAGGAGGGAGGTCCAGACGAAATGCCACAGGATTAATTATGGAACTGATCCTGTATGGCCCGATGAATCTGGGACCCAACCTCCAGGAGGGAACTTTAAGTTTTATATTCCTGGTAGACAACCACACCAGATCGTTCACCCTCAGATCTAGACCAGAAACTCTCCTCCTATCAGCCATCCGTTTGTAAGGGTTCTCCGTAACCTTCAGTCTTAAGCGATCTGGAACTATCAGTCTCCCTGGAAGTCCCACAGGGGCGTCCCCCTGAGCCCCCAATACCTCCCCCTCAAGCTCAGAGCATACAGCTGACACTACAACTCCCTCCTGAGGAATAGGAACCGGCTCATCCGTCCTCCCGGCCCCTGGGAAAGTACGAGATAAGGCATCAGGAAGCAACTTTATTGAGCAGTCATATGCGCGATGAGGAGGTAACTCTTTACACCCCTCCTCTGAGAACATCTCCCCAAAGTCCTCCAGAAAAGGAGGCAAAGTCCTAGGCACAACCGCACCGATGACCGTGCTCATGCAGTTATTCTTGCAAAATTCACCCCACTGGCTTATCTTTCTGGATTGCCAATCAATCACTGGGTTATGTTTAGCCAACCAAGGAAGTCCCAACACAATAGGAGCAGGCAGACCCTCCAACACATAACAAGACAATTGCTCTTTATGTATTGCCCCTACTCGAAGATCTATGTTATGAACAGCTTGTACCAAGCTACCTTGACCAAGAGGTCTAGAATCAATAGAGAGTATAGGGACCGGTTTGGCCAATACACTCAGTTGCATACCATGCACCTGGGCAAACCGAGTGTCCACCAGATTAGCCCCGGACCCACTATCAAGAAAAACAGAAATCCTCTCAGTTCTAGTACCAATCACCACCTCCGCAGGCACGAGAAACTGAGAGGGATTTGGGGACGAAATACACACTCCCAGGTTAACTCCTTGGTTCAAAGAGGTCCGGGATGGACACCCCCCAACAAAATGTCCCTCTCTCCCGCAAAAGAAACACCTTCTAGTCTTGCGGCGCACCGCTGATTCCCTCCTACAAAATGATGTCCCTCCCAACTGCATGGGTTCCTCAGAACAGACCAGAGGAACCTCAGTATAAGGGACTTTAGTAGTAGGTGGAGTCATCACGGGGGGCGGAGTTACCTCGCGTCTTCCCCGAAGACGTCTATCAATGCGAATAGCGAGGGCCATAGCAGCCTCCAGTGATGGAGGAGAATCATACTGAGCCAACACATCTTTTAATTTGTCAGACAACCCTTGACAAAACTGGCTCCTAAGAGCAGGGTCATTCCACTGAGTATCTGTTGCCCATCTACGGAACTCAGAAGAATATTCCTCCGCTGGACGATTTCCTTGCCGTATTTTACGTAACCTTGTTTCAGCAAGGGAGACTCGATCCGGATCATCATATACCAGACCCAGGGCAGTAAAAAATCGATCCACTGACTGGAGATCTGGGGAGCCTGGAGGAATAGAGAACGCCCAAGATTGAGGGTCCCCTTGTAAGAGCGAGATAACAATTCCCACCCTCTGCTCTTCACTCCCAGATGACCGAGGCCGCAGCCGAAAGTACAATTTACATGCCTCCCGGAAAGTAAAAAATTTGTCCCGCCCACCAGTGAACCTGTCCGGGAGAGCAACCTTAGGTTCAGATCTGGTTTGCTCCGGGGGGACAAAACCTTGGACTTAATGTCTGCCAACTCCATGGACAATCCCTGCAACTGCCGGGCCAGCTGGGCTACTGGATCCATGACAGCTGGGGAGAATCTTTAGTAGGGCCGGTGAAAATGTCACGCTGTATAGCAGATATATATATGTGATGACAATAATCTATATCAAAAGGGCAACATACTATATAACATGTGCATAGCTATATGATAACATAGATTTTACCTGACAGAAAGTCCAGTGGGTCAAAACGGAATCCGTTATACGCTGTCTCCGGCTAGAGGGTGACCGGGGTCTAAGCTGACCCTAACTGGGGTCCTAACTAATCCCTCAACCTGGAGGTACTGTTAAAGGTACAGAGGTCCAGGCCACCAGCGTAAACCCTGTCTCCTATCAATCCCTGCCAACTGTATTCTAGTCCTAAGAAGGACCCTGAATACCACCAAAGGGAATGACCAGGTAACGGTTAATGAACAGAAAGACATACAAGAAAGATAAGAAATAAAGTAAATAAAGTCTTACATACAACACTCACACACAGTAGGAACACCATAGGTCTCAGAGATAAACTATAAGCTGTAAGAGTAAAAACAACTAAGGAACTCTTAGCTTAAGTATTCCCAGAACCGATCCAGTCTGCTAAACTATATGAATGCTTTCACCGGCCTCCAACACCCAGACTGGCAGAAATATAAAGGAAACTAATTAGAACATAAACAAAAGCAGCCGGGCGAGGCTGCACCTAGCCTTAGCAAAGAGCTAGGAAAAATTAACTCTCACATCACCAAAAAACAAAGAAACAGAAGCTCAGCTGTGAGAAGTCAGAATGTGCAATCGCGACGATCTTCGTGGCGATGCACCCATGACAGAAGGCCCCCACAGAAGTGCAGGACAAAAATGCAAAAATATAGCACAAAAACAAAAAGAAGAAAATGTCTTATCTGTTAGCAGGAGATGCAGACACGACACAGCAGGCTACAAGGGAAACAGGAATGAAGGATTCAGACCAGAACAATTGATCACCGGCAACCCTGATGGGAAGGTGACTCCCTTATATAAGACCAGTCAGTAACACCTGATTCCCAGTCCTCACAATCTTCACTGGACAGACCAGCACCGCTTGTAACCACCAGAGGAAGCCTCTGCTCAGAACTCATCTCAAACCCATTCACAACAGCGGTCTTATATCAAGGAGTCATTGGAGAAGGGTCATATCAGACCATCCTCTTCACCCTTAGGTGCCGGTTTTTTCTTTGTGGCCAAAAAGGATGGTTCATTAAGGCCGTGTATTGATTATCGTCTTTTGAACAATATTACTGTGAAATATCAATATCCGTTACCCTTGATTTCTGACCTGTTTTCCAGGGTGAAAAATGCTACTTGGTTTACCAAGCTTGACCTCAGGGGGGCATATAACCTTATTCGCATTAAGCACGGGGATGAATGGAAGACGGCATTTAATACCCCTGAGGGGCATTTTGAGTACCTTGTGATGCCCTTTGGGCTCACTAATGCTCCTTCTGTCTTCCAGTCCTTCATGAATGACATTTTCAGGGATTTTGTGGATAAATTTCTGATTGTTTATTTGGATGATATCTTGATTTTTTCCAATGACTGGGACTCTCATGTGAAACATGTTCGAACTGTGTTCCAGATTTTGAGAGAGAATGCTCTGTATGTGAAGGGATCAAAGTGTCTTTTTGGCGTACAGAGGATCTCATTTTTGGGATTCATTTTGTCCCCATCTGTTATTGAAATGGACCCGGTCAAGGTTCAGGCCATCTGTGATTGGGTTCAACCTACTTCATTAACCCCTTCACCCCCAAGGGTGGTTTGCACGTTAATGACCGGCCAATTTTTACAATTCTGACCACTGTCTCTTTATGAGGTTATAACTCTGGAACGCTTCAACGGATCTTCGCGATTCTGAGATTGTTTTCTCGTGACATATTGTACTTCATGTTAGTGGTAAAATTTCTTCAATATAACTTGCGTTTATTTTTGAAAAAAACGCAAATATGGCGAAAATTTTTAAAATTTTGCAATTTTCAAAATTTGAATTTTTATTCCCTTAAAACAGAGAAATATATCACACAAAATAGTTAAGAAATAACATTTCCCACATGTCTACTTTACATCAGCACAATTTTGGAACCAAAATTTTTTTTTGTTAGGAAATTATAAGGGTTAAAAGTTGACCAGCGATTTCTCATTTTTACAGCAAAATTTACAAAGCCATTTTTTTTAGGGACCACCTCACATTTGAAGTCACTTTGAGGGGTCTATATGGCAGAAAATACCCAAAAGTGACACCATTCTAAAAACTGCACCCCTCAAGGTACTCAAAACCACATTCAAGAAGTTTATTAACCCTTCAGGTGCTTCACAGTAACTAAAGTAACGTGGAAGTAAAAAATGAATATTTTACTTTTTAGCCACAAAAATTATCTTTTACAAACTTTTTTTTTATTTTCACAAGGGTAAAAGGAGAAAATGGACAGATAAGGTTGTTATGCAATTTCTCCTGAGTACGCTAATACCCCATATGTGGGGGAAAACCACTGTTTGGGTACACGGCAGAGCTCGTAAGGGAAGGAGCGACGTTTGACTTTTTCAAACTAAAATTGGCTGGAATTTAGATTGGATGCCATGTCGCGTTTGGAGAGCCCCTGATGCGCCTAAACAGTGGAAAACCCCCACAAGTGACACCATTTTGGAAACTAGACCCCCTAAGGTACTTATCTAGATCTGTTGTGAGCACTTTGAACCCTCAAGTGTTTCACAAAAGTTTATAAAGCCTGGGTGTGAAAAAAAAAAAATCAATTTTCCACAAAAATGATTTTTTAGTCCCAAATTTTTGAATTTTCCCAAGAAAATTGGACCCCAAAAGTTGTTGTCCAATTTGTCCTGAGTACGCTGATACCCCATATGTGGGGGGGGAAACTGTTTGGGCGCACGGCAGGGCTTGGAAAGGAAGCAGTAACGTTTTGGAATGCAGACGTTAATGGGGGTCATGTTCCGTTTGCAGTGCCCCAGATGAGCCTAAACAGTGGAAACCCCCCACAAGTGACCCCATTTTGGAAACTAGACCCCCTAAGGAACTTATCTGGACTTTGGTGAGCACTTTGAACCCCCAAGTGCTTCACACAAGTTTATAATGCCCGGGCATGAAAATAAAAAATCCTATTTTTTTTCCCACAAAAATTATTTTTAGTCACTAATTTTTTATTTTCCCAAGGGTAACAGGAGAAATTGGACCACATAAGTTGTTGTACAATTTGTCCTGAGTACGCTGATACCCCATATGTGGGGGGGGAACCACTGTTTGGGCACACAGCAGAGCTCGGAATGGAAGGAGCACCATTTGACTTTTTCCAACCAAAATTGGCTGGAATTGAGTTTGGATGCCATGTTGCATTTGGAGAGCCCCTGATGTGCCTAAACAGTGGAAACCCCCCACAAATGACCCCATTTGGGAAACTAGACCCCCTAAGGAACTTATCTAGATTTTTGATGAGCAATTTGAACCCCCAAGTGCTTCACACAAGTTTATAACGTAGAGCCGTAAAATTTAAAAATCATATTTTTTCCACAAAAATGATCTTTTCACCCCAATTTTTATTTTTCCAAGGGTAACAAGACTCCAAAAGTTATTGTGCAATTTGTCCTGAGTGCGCTGATACCCCATATGTGGGGGTAAACCACTGTTTGGGTGCATGGCAGAGTTTGGAAGGGAAGGAGCGCCGTCTGACTTTTTCAACGCAGAATTGGCTGGACGCCATGTCGTGTTTGGAGAGCTCCTGATCTGCCTAAACAGTGGAAACCCCATAAATGACACCATTTTGGAAACTAGACCCCTCAAGGAACTTATCTAGATGTGTGGTGAGAACTTTGAACCCCCAGGTGTTTCACTAAAGTTTATAACGTACAGCCGTAAAATAAAAAATCTTTTTTTTTTTTTACAAAAATGATTTTTTCGCCCCCAATATTTTATTTTCACAAGGGTAACAGGAGAAATTGGACCCCAAAAGTTGTTGTCCAATTTGTCCTGAGTACGCTGATACACAATATGTGGGAGAAAACTACTGTATGGGCGCACGTCAGGGCTCGGAAGAGAAGTAGTGACGTTTTGGATTGCAGACTTTGATGGAATGGTCTGGGTGCGTCATGTCACATTTGGAGAGCCCCTGATGCACCTAAACAGTGGAAACCCCCCACAAGTGACCCCATTTTGGAAAATAGACCCCACAAGGAACTTATCTAGATGTGTGGTGAGCACTTTGAACCCCAAAGTGCTTCACAGAAGTTTATAACGCACAGCCGTAAAAATAAAAAATCTTTTTTTTTTTTACAAAAATGATTTTTTCGCCCCCAATATTTTATTTTCACAAGGGTAACAGGAGAAATTGGACCCCAAAAGTTGTTGTCCAATTTGTCCTGAGTACGCTGATACCCAATATGTGGGAGAAAACTACTGTATGGGCGCACGTCAGGGCTCGGAAGGGAAGTAGTGACGTTTTGGATTGCAGACTTTGATGGAATGGTCTGGGTGCGTCATGTCGCATTTGGAGAGCCCCTGATGCGCCTAAACAGTGGAAACCCCCCACAAGTGACCCCATTTTGGAAAATAGACCCCACAAGGAACTTATCTAGATGTGTGGTGAGCACTTTGAACCCCGAAGTGCTTCACAGAAGTTTATAACGCATAGCCGTAAAAATAAAAAATCTTTTTTTTTTTTTTGCAAACATGATTTTTTTCGCCCCAATATTTTATTTTCACAAGGGTAACAGGAGAAATTGGACCCCAAAAGTTGTTTTCCAATTTGTCCTGAGTACGCTGATACCCAATATGTGGGAGACAACTACTGTATGGGTACACGTTGGGGCTCGGAAGGGAAGTAGTGACGTTTTGGATTGCAGACTTTGATGGAATGGTCTGGGGGCATCATGTCGCATTTGGAGAGCCCCTGATGCGCCTAAACAGTGGAAATCCCCAACAAGTGACCCCATTTTGGAAAATAGACCCCACAAGGAACTTATCTAGGTGTGTGGTGAGCGCTATGAAGCCCCAAGTGCTTCACAGAAGTTTATAATGTACAGCCGTAAAAACAAAAAAATATTTTTTTTTTGTACAAAAATGATATTTTCGCCCCCAGTTTTTTATTTTCCCAAGGGTAACAGAAGAAATAGGACAAATTGCACAATAACTCTTGGGGTCCAGAGTACGCTGATACCCCATATGTGGGGATAAACTACTGTTTGGACGCATGGCAGAGCTCAGAAGTGAAGGAGCACCGTTTGACTTTTTCAACGCAGAATTGGCTGGAATTGAGATCAGACACCATGTCACATTTGGAGAGCCCCTGATGTGCCTAAACAGCGGAAACCCCCCAATTCTAACTCCAACCCTAACCCCAACACACCCCTAACCCTAGTCCCAACCCTAACCACAAACCTAACTCTAACACACCCCTAATCCCAACCCTAACCCTAATCCTAACTTTAGCGCCAACCCTAACCCTAACTTTAGCCGCAACCCTAATCCTAATGGGAAAATGGAAATAAATACATTTTTTTAATTTTATTATTTTTCCCTAACTAAGGGGGTGATAAAGGGGGATTTAATTTACTATTTATAGCGGGTTTTTATGATTGGCAGCTGTCACGCTAAAAGACGCTTTTTATTGCAAAAATAGTTTTTTGCATCGCCACATTTTGAGAGCTATAATTTTTGCATATTTTGGCCCACAGAGTCATATGAGGTCTTATTTTTTGCGGTACGAGTTGACGTTTTTATTGGTACCATTTTTGAGCAGGTGACATTTTTTGATCGCATTTTATTTCGATTTTTGGGAGGTTAGAATGAACAAAAATCAGCAATTCATGAATTTCTTTTGGGGGAGGCGTTTTTATTGTTCCGCGTGTGGTAAAATTGATAAAGCAGTTTTATTCTTCGGGTCAGTACGATTATGGCGATACCTCATTTATATCATTTTTTTATGTTTTGGCGCTTTTATAGAATAAAAACAATTTTATATAAAAAATAATTATTTTTGCATCGCTTTATTCTGCGAGCTATAACTTTTTTATTTTTTTGCTGATGATGCTGTATGGCAGCTCGTTTTTTGCGGGACAAGATGCCGTTTTCAGCGGTACCAGGTTTATTTATATTGGTCTTTTTGATCGCGCGTTATTCCACTTTTTGTTCGGCGGTATGATGATAAAGCATTGATTTTTTGCTTCGTTTTTTTTTTTTTTTTTTAAGGGGTTTACTAAAGGGGTTAACTAGTGGGACAGTTTTATAGGGGGGGTCGTTACGGACGCGGCGATACCAAATATGTGTACTTTTATTGTTTTATTTTTTTTATTTACAGGAAGAAATGAATTTATTGGGGAATATTTTTTTTTTTTTTAATTTATTTTGGATTTTTTTTTATAACATGTTTATTTTTATTTTTTTAACTTTTTTACTTTGTCCCAGGGTGGGACATCACTGTATTTTATCAAATCGCTGGTGTGACAGTGTGCACAGCACACTGTCACACCAGCGATCGCTCAGGCAGTGCAGCAGGCTTCTCAGTGCCTGCTCTCAGCAGGCACTGAGGAAGCCGCCTCCCTCCAGGACCCCGGCGCCATCTTGGATCCGGGTCCTGGGAAGGAGGAAGCCCTCAGAACAGCGCGATCACATCGCGCTGGTCTGAGGGTCTCAGGGGAGCGCGCAGGGAGCCCCCACCCTGCGCGATCCTCCCCTGTGCCCCCAGTACACCGCGATCATGTTTGATCGCGGTGTGCTAGGGGTTAATGTGCCGGGAGCGGTCCGTGACCACTCCTGACACACAGTCACGGGTGTCAGCTGTGATAATCAGCTGACACCCGGCGGCGATTAGCTGCGCTCCCCTCAGGAGCGCAGCTGATCGCCTATGACGTACTATCCCGTCCATGGGCAGAATGGCACGGGTTTTATGGACGGGATAGTACGTCTAATGTCAGAGAGGGGTTAAAGGCTCTTCAAAGATTTTTGGGTTTTGCCAATTTTTATCGTAAATTTATTGGTAATTTCTCGGTTATTGTTAAACCTTTAACTGATTTGACGAAAAAGGGTTCTGATGTGGTGAATTGGCCTCCTGAGGCAGTCTCTGCATTTCAGGAACTTAAGCAGAGATTCACTTCTGCTCCTGTTCTACGGCAGCCTGATGTTTCTCTACCATTTCAGGTGGAGGTTGATGCCTCTGAAATTGGGGCAGGTGCCGTTTTGTCCCAAAGAGATCCAGAGACCTCTAAAAGTAACCCTTGTGCCTTTTTCTCTCGAAAATTTTCTCCTACTGAACGTAATTATGACGTGGGTAATCGGGAGTTATTGGCCATGAAGTGGGCTTTTGAAGAGTGGAGACATTGGCTGGAGGGAGCCAAACATCAGGTGGTGGTCCTTACGGACCATAAGAATCTGGTTTATCTGGAATCTGCCAAGCGACTTAATCCTAGACAGGCCAGGTGGGCCTTGTTTTTCACACGTTTTAATTTTGTGGTTTCATTTCTTCCTGGCACTAAAAATGTTAAGGCGGATGCCCTCTCGAGGAGTTTCCTGGCGGACTCTCCTGAGTTATCTGATCCTTCTGTTATTTTGAAAGAGGGTGTAGTTCTTTCCGCCATCTCGCCCAATTTGAGACTGGCTCTGGAGGGGTGTCAGGAGGATAAGCCCAAGCGCTGCCCTGTTGGGAAATTGTTTGTCCCGGACCAGTGGAAAAAGAGTGTGATGTCTGAGATTCATTGTTCCGCGCTGGCCGGTCATCCCGGAATTTTTGGTACCAGAGACTTGGTTAGTCGGTCCTTTTGGTGGCCTACCTTGTCTCGTGATGTCAGGGAATTTGTGCAGTCCTGCGGGACTTGCTCTCGCTCCAAGCCTTGCTCTCGCTCTAGTGGTTTGTTGATGCCATTGCCTGTGCCCAAGAGACCATGGACCCATATCTCTATGGATTTCATTTCCGACCTCCCTGTTTCTCAGAGAATGACCGTCATCTGGGTGATTTGTGATAGGTTTTCCAAGATGATACATCTTGTGCCATTACCTAAGTTGCCTTCCTCCTCTGAATTGGTGCCTTTGTTCCTTCAGCACGTGGTTCGTTTACACGGCATTCCTGAGAACATTGTGTCTGACAGAGGAGTCCAGTTTGTTTCAAGATTTTGGAGGACCTTTTGTTCTAAACTTGGTGTTCAATTGTCTTTCTCCTCGGTGTTTCATCCTCAGACCAATGGTCAAACTGAGAGAACAAACCAGACTTTGGAGACTTATCTAAGATGCTTTGTGTCTGCTGATCAGGATGACTGGGTCTCTTTTTTGCCTTTGGCTGAGTTTGCTCTTAATAATAGGGCTAGCTCTGCCACTTTGATGTCTCCATTTTTCTGTAATTCTGGGTTTCACCCTCGATTTTCTTCAGGACAGACGGAGGCTTCTGTCTGTCCAGGTGTTGACTCTGTTGTGGAGCGTATGCAACAGATTTGGGACCAGGTAGTGGAGAGGTTGTCCCTCTCTCAGGAGAGGGCCCAGCGGTTTGCTAACCGGCATAGGACTGATGGTCCTCGGTTTAAAGTGGGGGACTTGGTCTGGTTGTCCTCAAAAAATATTCCTATGAGAGTGGCATCTCCTAAATTTAAGCCTAGGTTCATTGGACCTTATAAGATCATGGAGATTATTAATCCTGTTTCTTTTCGTTTGCTTCTTCCAGGGACATTTAAGATCCATAACGTGTTCCACAAGTCCTTGTTGAAGAGGTTTGTTGAGCCAGTGGTTCCTACTACTGTGCCTCCTGACCCTGTTTTGGTTGAGGGCAATCTGGAGGATGTGGTTGAGAAAATATTGAATTCTCGTTTTTCTAGACGGAAACTCCAGTATTTGGTTAAGTGGAGAGGTTATGGTCAGGAAGACAATTCTTGGGTGTTTGCTTCGGACATCCATGCTAGGAGACTCATCCGTGCGTATCATAGAACTCATCCTGACCGACCTGGTTGCTCAAGTGAGGGTTCGGTGACCCCTCCTCAAGGGGGGGTTACTGTTGTGAATGGACTTGAAATGAGTTCTGAGCAGAGGCTCCCTCTGGTGGTTACAAGCGGTACTGGACTGTCCAGTGAAGATTGTGAGGAGTGGGAATCAGGTGTTACTGACTGGTCTTATATAAGGGAGTCGCCTTCCCATCAGGGTTGCCGGTGATCAATTGTTCTGGTCTCACTCCATGATTCCTGTTTCCCTTGTAGCCTGCTGTGTCGTGTCTGCATCTCCTGCTAACAGATAAGACATTTTCTTCTTTTTGTTTTTGTGCTTTATTTTGCATTTTGTCCTGCACTTCTGTGGGGGCCTTCAGGGTCCCCTCCGGGGGCTTTTGCCCTCTCAGTTTAGTTCAGCCACTGATGTTTGTACTTTTGCTTTTTCCAGTTTCTTCAGTGGCTGCTGTTTTGATTTTGTTACACCAGAGAACTAATTTAGGTGGTAGAGGTCGTGTGATCTCAGGTGTTTTTGAAATTAGTAGAGTTGGTGCTTTGCAGGGTTTTTTGGGATTGCAGTAAGTGCCCTTCCTATCCTTTTCTATTTAGTTAGTTTGGGCCCCAACGTTTGCTCATACTATTTTCTGTCTGTGTCAGTATTTCTTCTTGTCTAACAGCCATTACATGTTTGGGGGCTTTCTATGTTCTTTGGGGATCTGCTCTGGGGCAGATAGCTTTCCTATTTCTATCTTTAGGTGTAGTTAGTTTCTCAGGCTGTGACGAGGCGTCTAGGACCAACGTAGGAACGCTCCACGGCTGCCTCTAGTTGTGGTGGTTAGTCAGGGTACTGCAATCTCATAGATTCCAACTGCTCTGGTGTATTGCCTTTTTTACCTGCACTCCTCAGTTACCGAAACATAACAGGGGAGCTCCAATGTTTAGGCACACAGGGACTCTCCAAATGCGACATGGCAACCACTAAATATTCCAGCATATTTTCCATTCAAAAAGTCAAATGGCGCTCCTTCCCTTCTGAGCGCTGCCGTGTGCCCAAACAGTGGTTTATGACCACATATGAGGTATCTATGTACTCAGGAGAAATTGCCCAACAAATTTTAGGATCCATTTTATGCTGTTGTCCATGTAAAAATGAAAAAATTGATGCTAAAATAAAATTTTTGTTGGAAAAATGAAAATGTCCATTTTTTCCTTCCACGTTGCTTTAGTTCCTGTGAAGCACCTGAAGAGTTAATAATCTTCTTGAATGTAGTTATGAGTAGCTTGAGGGGTGCAGTTTTTATAATGTTGTCACTTTTGGGTATTTTCTGCCACATAGACCCCTCAAAGTGACTTCAAATGTGAGGTGGTCCGTAAAAAAAATGGTTTTGTAAATTTTGTTGTAAAAATGAGAAATCGCTGGTCAAATTTTAACCCTTATAACTTCCTAACAAAAAAAAAAAATTTTGTTTCCAAAATTGTGCTGATATAAAGTAGACATGTGGGAAATGTTATTTATTAACTACTTTATGTCATATAATTCTCTGGTTTAACAGAATAAAAATTCAAAATTTGAAAATTGCGAAATTTTCAAAATTTTTGCCAAATTTCCATTTTTTTGACAAATAAACGCAAAAATGATCGACCTAAATTTACCACTAACATGAAGCCCAATATGTCACGAAAAAACATTTTCAGAATTGCTAGGATCCGTTGCAGCGTTCCTGAGTTATTACCTCATAAAGGGACACTGGTCAGAATTGCAAAAAATGGCCAGGTCTTTAAGGTCAAAATAGGCTGGGTCATGAAGGGGTTAAAGGGGCCCACTGACAATCTTTCGCCTGGGGCACACAAAAACCTGGAGCCAGCCCTACTACCCCCACAACTTTAGCCAAATAACCCTCAGTTTTCAATGCGCACCTATTATTATAAAGTAAATGAAGGTTGCCAAGCTTAAGTAATAAGAATTGATGTCGTTGGCATTGACATGGGCACTGTAGGTGTGTTTACTGACCTCCACTCCCTGCCAACTTTGCTTCCCCATTGACTTGCATTGGGTTTCATGTTTCAGTTGGACCACTGACTTTTCCCGATAGTCGGCCGATTTCGTTCGACTCGACTTTTGAGAAAGTCGGGTTTCATGAAACCCGACTCGACCCTAAAAAAGCCAAAGTCGCTCATCTTTAGTCAGCACTATTTCTTACCCTTTTTGGCATCGAATTGAAGATCATGTGTCGGGTGCTACCGTGATGTCCCAATCCATGCTGTGTTGGTGGAGAGGTAACACTCAAGCTTGCTTCCTCCGTCCCCTCCCTTCAACCATGGAAAACAGAGAGCATATCATTATCCTCTTCATCTGCTGACTGTTGAGCGTCCATCACCTCATCCTCCTCAATTTGTTCCTCGACTCCCGCATCTTCATTAAGAGTTTGTCTGGTACCATGAGCCCCCCTTGATTGCTGTAAGTCACCCGCCCATGGCAACCGTCTGTGCGATGACAGTCCGGAAATTTGAGATATTGTTATCTGTTATGTTTCAGTAACTGAGGAGAAATAGCAAAAAAATAGCAAAAGCGGTAATACACCAGAGAGGCTGGAACCTATTGGATTGCAGTAACCTGAACTAACCACACAACTAGAAGTAGCCGTGGAGCGTTCCTACGGTAATCCTAGACGCCTCGTCACAGCCTGAGAGATAACTACACCTAAAGGCAGAAAGATGAAAGCTATCTGCCCCGGAGCAGATCCCCAAAGAAAATAGGAAGCCCCCAAACATGTAATGGTGGTTAGACAAGAAGAAAGCACGGACACAGACAGAAAATAGAATGAGCAAACGCTGGGGCCCAATCTGTCTAGACAGAAAAGTACAGGAAAGAATTCTGACTGCAATCCAACAAAAACCCTGACAAAAATACCAACACTTCTGATTGCCAAAAAACCTGAGATCACACGATCTCATCCACCTAAATCAGATCTCTGGTGTAACAAAACACTATTCAGCAAATAAAAAGTAACAAAGAAGCAAAGCAAAAGTGCAGACACAAACGGAGCACAATTGCAGCGCCAGACCCCCAAAAGGGGACAGGCTGCAGTCCACTGCAAGCAGCAAACCAGCAGAGAAAATCAAACATAGGAAAAAAAAACAGCAAACACTTATCTGAAGGAGAGCAGGAAACTAGCAGTGCTTCAAGCAAGACCAGAAGGAACAGTTGATAACCGGCAAGGCTGCTGGGAACTCAGGCCACTTATATCCTACCATTCAGCGCCAGCTGAAGGCCATTCAGTAATCAGTTCATTACCCTCAGCAACCACCGGAGGGAAACCCAGCTCAGAAGCCGCCTCCAGCATATTCACAACAGTTATCCCTTCCGTATCCACCTCTGCTTCCAACGCTTCCTCTAGGACTATCACCTCCTCATGCAGACTATTCAAAGTTTGCTTCAGCATGTAGATGACTGGAATAGTGATGCTGATGATGGCATGTCAACGCTAACCATCTTAGTAGCCATTTCAAAACTGTACAGAAGGGTGCAGAGGTCCTTAATCTGTGCCCACTCCGCAAGCGTGATTTGCGCCATGTCCGAACTGCGTTGGCCAAGGCAATGCTAAAGGACATACTGCATCAGGGCTCGTCACTGCTGCCAAAGCTGCTGCAACATGTGCAGAGTGGAATTCCACCGTGTCGGAACATCACTAATCAAACGGTTAACCGGTAGGCCGAAAGACCTCAGTAGCGATGCTAGTACTGAGGGGTGCGATCAGGAGACGTGAGCATACAGCGACCGTTCTTTCTGCAGCAGCGCATCTAGGCCAGGATTGTGGCGGAGAAATTGCTGTACCAACAAGTTGAGGACCTGAGCCATGCAAGGCATGTGTATGAGGTAGCCACAACATAGGGCCGCCACGAGGTTTGCACTGTTATCGCACATGGCCTTCTTTGGCTACAGGTTTAGTGGAGACAGCCATTGCTCTAACTCTGCCTGGATAGCTGTCCACAACTCTTGAGCTGTGTCACTGCGATTTCCAAGACATATTAATTTAAACACTGCCTGATTGCAGTAAGCCATGGCTGTGCAGTATGGAGGTGGGGGAGATTCTATCTGCACTGTTGGAACGCATGTCTAATTAAGGGAGAGGTTGAGGGCGCAGGAAGAGGCCCTAGAGGAGGAGGCAGAATCAGTGGAGGAACTGTTATATACAGAGGTTTGTCCAGCAAGTCTTGGGGATTCAAAGACTTGTGGAGCAGCCCCTCGACCGCCTGCCACCACAGCCACCAGTCACCCAGTGCCCAGTCAGTCAGATGTAATGCCGCTGCCCATGTTTGCTCATCCAGGTTAGTGGTAAAATGTACCCTGGCAGACATAGATTTTTTCAGGGAATGGATGATGTTGTCAGCGACATGCTGGTGTTGCGCAGGCACAGCTTTCTTTGAGAAATAATGGCGACTGGGCAACTGGTACTGGGGGGCTGCCATCAGCTTTCGGAAACTGTCTGTATCCACCAGGGGGATAGGCAGCATTTCCATGGCCAACAGATTGGAGATGGTGGAGTTTAAGCTCTTAGCTTTGCCATATGTAGGAGGAAACATTTTACGTGACCACAACTGTGGGACCAAGAGCTGGCTGCTGTGCTTAGAGGGGAGTATGGAGTATGGAGTATGGAGAACAGGACAGACTGCTGGACTGCGAGTGAGGTGCAGGCGGAGATGTTATGGTGGATTCTGAAAGATATGTTGTGCTAGGTGACACAAAAGCAGCAGTCATGTCTACTTACTTAACTGCTGACCATCTCTCACTTATGCCGACTGTGGTGGGTAAACAATTGTAGTTTTTGCAGCCGGAGACCTGTGTGTCAACACTTGAATTGGTGATGGAGGAGGAAGAAGCAGTAGATGGGGTTGATGGGATGGCCGGTGGTTGGTGAGGCCTGCTAGTCCGCATTTTCGTGCAGTGAGATTGCCACACTAAGGTATATTGACCGCAGATGTGCCGGTTCATGCATGTACAGTAGTTGTTGAATTATTGCAATTTTCGCCTGTGCTGAGTTTTTTTTTTGCAAATTTGACAGATAACGTGCGGTCTCAAAAAATGTCAAGGCTAGGCAACCCTTGCCGCCCCTGTGAACAGCACAATCGTGATCGGTGCTGGCCACAGGCAGAGTTGGGGATGAGGTTGCCGTGCTTGTCATGGTTTCCTCACCTCATGTCTGTGTGGGAAACTACAACGTAACCTCCTCATCTTCCTCCTCCTCCACCTCCTCTACTGAGCTTCTCAGCTGCATACTTCTGGATTCCACCAAGTGGGATCTACAACCCCATCATCATCTTCTCTGTTCTCACACTCCTTTCCCTGAGAGTCACCCTCCTCCCCTTCCTGTCCTGACACCACACTACAGTCCGCATGCGCCTCTGGTATCTGAGTCTCATCAGGATCACCATCACCCTTAATGCCTGGTGACGAGGATCTGGATTCTGCTTGGACTCTACTTCGTCCAGCCCTGGATGCAACATGAAAAAATTTTGGGCACCAGTGCAGATGCATTCCTCCTCTGGATTCTGTGATTCTTCGGAGCAGACCTCTGATGCTCATGGAATACAATGTGTGAACAGCTCTTCAGAATGGCCCATCTGAGGTTACCCATAGTCAGTTGGGCATTTTGAAATTTTTGACTCGGGGGGGGGGTGGGAAACAGGGGCGATGGGGTGCCAACTCTGAGGATTGTACTATGTGTGATCTTAAGGTGGAGGAAGAGAGGGAGAGGCCACTTGATGCAGTGCTTGCCATTCACTCTAGCACGTACTCTTTCTGAGCCTCATCTACAAGACGTACTGCTGTGCAGCTGCCAAAGAAACGGAGTTGAGTAGGCTGTCCAGTAACATGTTGTCAGCGGTCTTTGGATAGGATGAGATGGTGTTTGTGTAGTTGAGCGTTCATTCACATTAACATCCATCACACGTACACGTCGTACACCAAACCTTTTCCCACTTCCACTACAACCTCGCTTTTTCCTACTCATGTTGTAAGTAGCCTTCCCCTTTTACACCCTGCTGTTTCACAACCTTAGGCCAACAGCTGTCAGTCACCTGTCACTAAATGAACAATCACTATTTATTTTCTTAGATAGTGTGCCTGAACAACACTGAAGTCTGTGTGCCTGAACTCTGTCCTTCTGATTTGCCACTGAAACCCAGTTTTAGCACGATTTGGAGGAGCTAATGGGGCTTCCGGAGACTAACACACAGTTTTTGCACAATTTACTTCAGTGCTGGAAGATCAATTTCACACAGGATAAGTTCACTTTCAGCACCAGCTCTAGCACAGCAGCGACCTCTCTGCACTGTGACATTGATCAAATGGCGCCAGCAAAACAAGATGTCCGCTTTTTTATGGACAGGGACGTGTGACTTTGGCAACCAATCACAGAAGACCTTGTGTCATGGAGTTGTGGATGGTTTCTGCGCCCTGATTTGTTGCTGGAATCAACACACATAAAGTTAAGTGGAAAAAAAAAAGCTGTAATCTCTTCAGACGCTCCTTTAACCTCTTCACACCCCCTCCCCTCATCACACATGTCCCCCCATCCCACCCGGTAACCATACAGCACCACCATCCTAGCCAAAGTAATAACAAAAGCATTGGTGGAAACGCAATGATTTACCGAACTGTGACCGACTTTTGCCAGCTTTGAGTAAAAATGCTTGAACGTGCTGCATTCGTGCCGAATTTGAGATTGGCAAACGTTTTCCAAACACTTTCACTCATCTCTACTCGTGTGTGTTTATGCTGTCTGTCCTGAATGAGCAATCTAAGCCTTAAAGGGAATCTGTGAGCAGGTTTTTGCTATGTAACCTGAGGACAGCATGAGGTAGAGGTTAAATTACAGAATTTAACTATGTGTCACATGTCAAGCTGTGTGCTATTGTTTACTTACAATCAAGGATTTATCAGTAGGACATTATCATTGCTGTGACTAGTTGGTGTGGGCGGGGTTAGTTTTCTCAGCTCTGCTGCAATCTGCATCTAAAAACGCTGATTGTGTCAGAACGGCTGCACCCAGTAAATCAATTGACACATCGTTGGATTCATGGTCTCTTTCTCTAACTCATGTTGCTCTCAGATGAGGGAGCAAAAACCTGCTGATAGATTCCCTATAAGTAATACTGAGTGCACCAAAGTCGTGGAAGTATCCAAATACAGGACAAATATGATGGGCTCACTGCTATAGATAGATGATCTGCTGGTGCAGAAGATGTATACTGAAAGATCTTTAATCAAAATGTGTGCATAGACATGTTTCAGGTTCGGACCAACCTATTCACATGACAGAACAATGCCAAACGAGGATCTTGGACCCTATTTTCCTGAAATATGAAGGAGGCAGAAATGACTGCACAGTGTTATAAGTACTGACCCTTGCTATGCATCTCCCCTTTTCCTTTCTCATGTAAAAAATACTTGTGAAAAGCCACATACAGACACACAATTGTGTGTCAGATGGTTGAGGGCCACACTAGATAATGTGCCGGGCATGTTGCCCCTCCAGCCGTAGGTTGTGCACCTTTGCAATATCATAACCAAAGATGACTAAACAGGGAAAGTATCACCTTGTAGAAGGTGACGTTTGCAGGATCAGGTAGAGGAAGATGGTTTTTACGCTCCATTCAAACCCTATAAAATTAAAACACTGCAAAAATCACTTATGTTTTAATCTCTGATGTCTTTATGTGCGAATCAAAGGAGAAGAAAGCACAAAGCGTAAAATGCAGACTTTCGCTCCCCATGACCTTCAACATCAATACACAGGACAATTACATTCTGAAGTAAGAGAGAAAACACCGAGCCTGAGCTCATAGAAAAGGTGTTTTTTGCCCCCTGCTACATATTGTACTTAGAGTCGAGTATTGATTTAATGGGGCAAGGATGATTGTGGAAACCATCTGAAAATATCTCATGATTGAATTGCTTTTTGTCCAATTTGCCAGCAGGTGATAATCTGTTCGGAACAGGTTCGCTGTTCAAATGTCTGGAAGCCATTCTAAACAAGCAGTTTAAGGCACTTCAAAGTGAACGGATCCGGAGAGACGCGCTGATGCTATCATATGGCCGTCTGAATATGCATATTGTAGAAAGCAATAGGAAGACTTTGATTCCTTCCCCTGAGGAATTAAATATTTAAAGTGCTGGATAGAAATTAAACAAATTGAGAAGGAATGGATGTGGCACCATTATTTTTGTTAGAAGTGTTATTTCAGTGTTTTAGTCAAAGGTCTGAGCATTTAACCCCTTGGCGCATTGAAACGTTAAGGGAGGAAATCCTAGGAAAAGACGTTGTACTGTTACATTGAGTTGAAACGTCTATCCTCTGCGTTGATTGATGGCGGGTCAGGTACCATTCTTTTATGATTGTCATGTCCCATTACCCGAGGATAATATTTTCTGTCTTATTGCTGTTATGGCTTGTCCATGTTATATCCTTGTAGTCAGCTGCTCCCCTCGCCTTTGTCTAGTCTTATAATTTTCTTGTTCTAATTGTCTTCAATGGTTAAGAAGACTAGAGTTGAGTGAATTTGTTTAGATTCGGTTGCCAAATCTGAATTTATGAATGTATGTTTGGTGATCGGTTCCGAGCATATTCGGTAATTTCAACTCCCATTGACTCTAATGATGTTTGGCTGTGTTCGACAAATATTGCAAAAACAATATTTGCTGCCTATCGTATTCGGAACCGAATTCGAACAAACTCACTCAACTCTAGTCAAGACAACGACTAGTGATTGTTGTCTTCCACAATCAGCTTATTTTGCAAGGGGAGAAGACTTTTTGCCCGAATTCCTATCGCTGCACTTCAAGCTCATGCCCGACAAACAGCTCATTTTTCAGGGAGAGGGTAGCCCTCTTTGCTTGGATAATTGCAGTATTTCATGGCATTGGCTACCGTTGAAATGAAATACAGATGTGTCTTTCACTTTTTCTATGCTAGACATAGCCTGAGATAAAGTGCAAAACAGCTAGCTGTGAAAACTGAGCAGGAGTTTCTGATATCCTATCTGGAGATGCTTGTTGTCATGATCCAGTCCAAAGTTTGTTTTCTGCTGTCTTCTCTTTGGACTGGTCATGCGGGGGTTAATCCCTTCTGCCCCGTTCTAGAGCTGGCTGGGCTTTTTCAGTCCTCTGCAGCCTGCGGGCCAGTGTCAGCTATACTGCAAGCTTCCAAGCTAGTGCCTCTGACCTGTATTCCTTTAGTGTTCCTTTGGCCCCTGATTACCTGGACTTGTGTATGACTCAGTTTGATCTCTGGACTGTTTCTGATACCATGTTCCTGGTAGGTTCTGACTTCTTGCTCATCCCTGACTACGCACTTGCTGTCTCCCTTGGTACTTCTGCTCCTGACAGTTGCAGACTTCAGCTAGTCTGACCACTCTTTCCTTACCAGTGGCACCTGTACGGCTGCTCCGCGTGATTACTCTGTGTGTGTGTAACCTCTCTTTCCTTACCAGCACTCCCTGGTGGAGGTTACACTGTAATGCACTATCGCAGCACGTTACACTTGTTTTATATGTGACTTTATGTTGTGAATAGTGTTGAGCGATATTGCTCGATATCTAAAAATATCGTATCGAAATTGTATCGCCGATAGCACTAAATATCGTCGATATCCGATTTCGATAGCGGAAGTCCCATGTAAGTCTATGGGAACAAAATATCGAAATTAAAAAAAACCTTTATTTCCTTGTAAACACTATATATACACACATAGAATACATATATATATATATACATGTCATTGTGACATATATATATACATATATTTATAGTTTATACACTTCTACATAGTAAAATCAACTCTAATTCAATTGCCGGGTAAAGACGTGACATACCCCATAGAAGTCGACGGGCTCGGTGCCGAGTACCCCGAAAACCTCTGGCTCTGTGCGACTCAACTTGGGCATCACGAACAGGATTCTGTAGCTCGCTATAAGCGAGTCCTGTGTGCCTGAATTGCACTGGTTTTGTGCTTGAGAATTGCTAAAATCATCAGAGAATGTATTTGCCATTTTTCCGCCATATCTGCGTCACGACGAGGCACTGGTGAAGAAGAAGGGCGTGCTCTTCGTGGGTGTCACTCACTCAGTGGCGTGAAAACGATGGCCGACCACTCTAAATGGTACTGCAATGTAAGATCGTGCCCCACAGCTCTTCAGTTCCGCCTCCTCATTCTCCTCAGTGTGCGGAAACTAACACGAAGGTCCCGCCTCACTACAAAAGAGGGGCCCTCTCCAGATGCTAATGACACATGTGACTTGGCAGAGATGGCTAATGGACACGACGAGCAGAAGTGGGAAGGGATGGAGCAGTCAGAGCTCTCCCCCCACGGAAGCGACCCGATCGCCACAGAATCACCGTTGGGCACCCGGCCTGTAAACCCTCCTACGCTGCAAGAAGCGGAGGATACCCTAAGAGGCCTGGCCCGGCACCAGGAGGAGGTCGCCAGGATGGAAGCCAGCTGGCGTGCCCTAAAAATAAACTTGGAGCGGCGCCAATCCCTCTTACCTGAAGTGTCTGTACCGGAAGGTGAGGCACCCGTTCTAGTAGAGGAGTCCTTGCAATGTGATCCGGTTGACGTTGTCGCAGTGGAGGAACCCGTTCTAGTAGAGGAGTCCTTGCAATGTGATCCGGTTGACGTTGTCGCAGTGGAGGCACCCGTTCCTGCAAAAACCGCAGCACCGTCAGCAGCACCCCAGATCCCGCTGTCTGCCCCCGTCGCTGAGACAGAAGAAGCGACACCCGTCCTCATGGAGGAGGCCGCGCAGGCACCAGAGCACTACCTGCCTGTACCGGAGCCCCGACTGTCATCTGATTTAGAGCCGTCTGCTTCCTCCGCAGGGGAGCGCCGCCAGGACTGGGGGGCGACAGGAGAGCTGCCGCAAACCGGACACTGTAAGCTGCAGTTTGATGGTGGAGACATGGAGCAGCTGGTGGAGGAGAATTACAACCGGCGTCAGGAGGAAGAGTGGAGACGTTGGGAGCGGGAAGCAGAGCGACAAAGGGAGCAGCGAGAAAACCTAAAACTTCGCCAACGTCAGGTGGAGAAGGACCGGGCAGATAAGGACCGGATGAGAAAAGATAAAGGAACCCTGAGGGAGCCGCGGCGTAAGGGTGCAGTACGGAACTTTAAATTGAAAGGTGGTTGGGGCTTCATCCAGGAGCCTGGACTTTATTTAGAAGTCTTTGTGACCCGGCGGGACGTGGAGGCTCACCTCCCAGAAGGACACCCGGGGAGGGACCTGTTGCCAGGAGACTTGGTGACTTACACCCGACACTGGGGTTACAATGGGTGGTACGCCCTAAATGTTACCAGGTGCGACCCCTACTCCCCAGTGTGTGAGGAACCTGTGAGACCCTCGAAGCCTTCAGCCTCCCACATCCAGGCCTCTGCAAAAGTGCCCACCCCACGCCGTAAATCTCCCCAGCCTCCCTCAGTGGTCTCCTCAGCAGACCCACCCATGGACATGATCCAGTTACGTGGCCCGTACCCGGTGCCTGTTAGGCCCCCTGGGGTTCGTTCAGTCTGTGACATAGGGCTCCAGACCCGGAGGGAGATGAAAGAGGTGGCCAAACAGACCCAGATAGCGGGTCACGACGTCACTGTACAGGCCACACGACGTCATCAGGTCCTGGTGGTCCTTGGTGCCTCGGATGTTTGGCAATCTCAAGAAGAGTACCTGGTGGTACCTGGAAGAGGCCAGCCAAAGAAGTCTAAATAACCCGGACAGGGTCCCTGTATGTAAATAGTTAAATTGTTTATGTACCCGGACGGGTGAATGTTCCTAAAAAAGTTTTTTAATTTAATAAAAATAAAAAAAACACAGTTTTCATTTCTTTTATTACTGTCTCATCCTGCGACGCCATCGATCTCCTGTAAAAAAAATGAAAAAAAAAAAAAAAAGTATACCACCTGACCGACGCAGTCCATAGTAACGAGTGTCCCACGACGATCCAGCTCTGCTACATCAGAATGACAGGCAGAGCCTGTCATCCCGGCGCAGCACAGCTGATTACCTGCTTCCCCGGCGGTGACGTCATCGGACTGACTGCTTTACGGCCGGGATTACCCAGCAGTCACTGCAGTTATCGCGAAAAACTGCATGTGACCGCCAGGGAGAAGATAATGGCGGCCATCAAGCAGTCCAGGACGTGACCGCCGGAGATCTTCTGCCAGGTAAGTGCCGCTGACTCCTGACAGACCCGACCGACGGACACTCACAGTGACAGTGACAAATCCGATTCCGGTATTCGATAAGACGAAAATATCGAAACGAATTATCGAAAGGCCGATAGCCGATATTTGCATTATCGTATCGCTCAACACTAGTTGTGAATTACAGCCTTCGAGGGTTTTGCCACCATGTCAAATGATGTATTTACTTTTTATTGTGAAAAATTGAACTTTTTGAAGGGGTATTCTCATGTTATTAAATTGGTATAGTTAGACAGAATGAAAATAAGCAAGTTTGCAATTGACTTGCTTTTTTATCTGCTGTTATTCTCCTTCTGTGAGAGTTTTTATCTTACATAGTGTATAGCATATATCCAAAGCTTGGTCAAATGTGCTTCAGTAGTTACATTTCAGGAGAGGAGTTAAATCCTAACATTCCAATTCCAGTCAGCTCTCATGCCCATCAATTTATATATAACAGTTAGCCTCCCTCTCAGCTTCTGACCATGGTGCTATCACCAGTTCTATAGAATCACAAACCCCTGATTCCCACCATCCGCTCCCACTGCCCACCACAAAACATAAAGAGTCTGTCTCTCTCTCAATCTCTATGATGAGGAACATGTTTCTGCCTTGGGGTGGCCCGTGGGCAATTCTTTCCTTGGCTTCTCTGGCTTAGAGCAGGAAGATAAGACTCTGCCTACAGTCCCGCCCCTGCGCACGTGTGCATATCATTAACTGAAAACTTCTAACACTGATTACACAAGAACCACAAGATGGTTTTTTTCATCCCAGGTATCATTTAACCTCTTTCTTCCATCTGTCATACTATTCCATCCATGTGACCTGGGACTTAATTCCCATGGATGGAATAGTACTTCATATGCGATCAGCTGCGCTCACGGGGGAGCGCGGCTGATCGCAGCCGTGTGTCAGCTGATTCTCACAGCTGACACCCGGCACTAAGGGCCAGGTGCGGCCACGGACCACTCACAGCACGTTAACCCCGGAACACTGCGGTCAAAGATGATCGCAGCGTTCCGGCGGCATAGGGAAGCATCACGCAGGGAGGGGTCTCCCTGCATGCTTCCCTGAGACCCTCAGAGCAACGCGATGTGATCGTGTTGCTCCAAGGGCCTTCTCCCTGCAGGCCTCCGGATCCAAGATGGCCGTATAGTCCTTCCGGGTCCTGCAAGGAGGTGGCTTGTCAGTGGGCACCGGCAAGCCTCCTGCACTGCCTGTCACATCGCTGATCTGACAGAGTGCTGTGCAAACTGTCAGATCAGTGATCTGACACTATACAGTGATGTCCCACCATGGGACAAAGTAAAAATGAAAAAAAAAATAAAAATAAACAAGTGTAAAAATATTTTTTAAAAGTCCCTAAATAAATAAATAATAAAAAAAAAATATTTCCCCAATAAACACATTATTATAATGTAAATAAAAAAAAATAAAAGTACACATATTTAGTATCGCTGTGTCCGTAATGACCCGCTCTATAAAACTGTCCCACTAGTTAACCCCTTTAGTGAACCCCTTAATAAAAAAAAACAAGGCAATAAAGCAATGCTTTATCATCATACTGCCGAACAAAAAGTGGAATAACACATGATCAAAAAGACGGATATAAATCAACGTGGCACTGCTGAAAACATCATCTTGTCCCGCAAAAAACGAGCCACCATACAGCGTTATCAGCGAAAGAATAAAAAAGTTATAGCTCGCAGAATAAAGCGATGGAAAAATAATTATTTTTTATATAAAATTGTTTTCATTGTATAAAAGCGCCAAAACATAAAAAAATTCTATAAATGAGGTATCGCCGTAATCGTACTGACCCGAAGAATTAAACTGCTTTATCAATTTTACCACACGCGGAACGGTATAAACGTCCCCCCCAAAAAAAAAAGTATGAATTGCTGGTTTTTGTTCATTCTGCCTCCCAAAAATCAGAATAAAAAGCGATCAAAAAATGTTTTATGCCCAAAAATGGTACCAATAAAAACGTCAACTCGTCCCGCAAAAAGTAAGACCTCACATGACTCTGTGGGTCAAAATATGGAAAAATTATAGCTCTCAAAATGTGGTGATGCAAAAACTATTTTTTGCAATAAAAAGCAGCTTTTAGCGTGCGACAGCTGCCAAATATAAAAACCCGCTATAAAAACCAGCTATAAATAGTAAATCAAACCCCCCTTTATCACCCCCTTAGTTAGGGAAAAATAATAAAATTGAAAAAATGTATTTGTTTCCATTTTCCCGTTAGGGTTAGGGTTGGGATTAGGGTTAGGGGTGTGTTAGGGTTAGGTTTGTGGTTAGGGCTATGGTTAGGGTTGGGACTAGGGTTAGGGGTGTGTTGGGGTTAGGGTTGGAGTTAGAATTGGGGGGTTTCCACTGTTTAGGCACATCAAGGGCTCTCCACATGTGGCATGGCGTCTGATCTCAATTCCAGCCAATTCTGCGTTGAAAAAGTCAAACGGTGCTTCTTCCCTTCCGAGCTCTACCATGCGCCCAAACAGTGGTTTACCCCCACATATGGTTTATCAGCGTACTCAGGACAAATTGCACAATAACTTTTTTGGTCTTGTTACCCTTGGGAAAATAAAAATTAAGGGTGAAAAGATCATTTTTGTGGAAAAAATATGATTTTTGAATTTTATGGCTCTACGTTATAAACTTTTGTGAAGCCCTTGGGGGTTCAAAGTGCTCACCACACATCTAGATAAGTTCCTTCAGAGGTCTATTTTCCAAAATGGTGTCATTTGTGGGGATTTCCACTGTTTAGGCACATCAGGGGCTCTCCAAACACAACATGGCATCCAGCCAATTCTGCGTTAAAAAAGTCAAACGGCGCTCCTTCCCTTCCAAGCTCTGCCATGCACCCAGTGGTTTACCCCCACATATAGGGTATCGGCGTACTCAGGACAAATTGCACAACAACTTTTCGGGTCCAATTTTTCCTGTTACCCTTGGGAAAATAAAAAATTGGGGTCGAGAAGATCATTTTTGTGGAAAAATTATGATTTTTTATTTTTTTGGGGGTTCAAAGTGCTCACCACACATCTACATAAGTTCCATAGGGGGTCTACTTTCCAAATTGATGTCACTTGTGGGGGGTTTCCACTGTTTAGGCACATTATGGGCTCTTCAAACGCAACATTTCGTCCGATCTCAATTCCAGCCAATTTTGCATTGAAAAGTTAAACTGCGCTCCTTCCCTTCCGAGCTCTGCCATGCGCCCAAACAGTGGTTCCCCCCACATATTGGATATCAACAAGCTCAGGACAAATTGGACAACAACTATTGCGGTCCAATTTCTCCTGTTACCCTTGGTATAATAAAAAAAAATTGGATCTGAAGAAAATATTTTGTGAAAAAAAGTTAAATGTTCATTTTTTTTTTAAATTGTCTCTTCAGAGAGGAAGAGGACTAGAACTCTAGTGCCACCTATTGGAAGTAGCAATCTTAAAAGTCAATGTCGACCCTTTAACGAGCCTTGTTACATGACTTAGGATAAAAGCCAAACTAGAATCTCAATTTGTAGACACTGTGTTTCGGGGTGCTACCCCTCGTCAGTGCAAAGTGTGAGATGATCTGGTTTGGCTGTATGAGAGGCATCTGACCGATATCCAAGAAGTACTGTCTCTCCTTGTGGAGATTGACATGCTAAGCAAATTGTCTCTTCAGAGAGGAAGAGGACTAAAACTCTAGTGCCACCTTTTTTTAAAACATTCCAAAAATTCCTGTGACGCACCTGAAGGGTTAATAAACTTATTGAATGTGGTTTTGAGCACCTTGAGGGGTGCAGTTTTTAGAATGGTGTCACTTTTGGGTATTTTCTGCTATATAGACCCCTCAAAGTGACTTCAAATGTGATGTGGTCCCTAAATGTTGTTGTAAAAATTAGAAATCGCTGGTCAAATTTTAACCCTTATAATTTCCTAACAAAAAAAAATTTGTTTCCAAAATTGTGCTGATGTAAAGTAGACATGTAGGAAATGTTATTTAGCAACTATTTTGTCTGACATATTTCTTTGTTTTAAGAGCATAAAAATTCAAATTTTGAAAATTGCAAAATGTTAAAAATTTTCGCCATATTTCCAATTTTTTATAAATAAACGCACATTATATCGAAGAAATTTTATGACTAATATGAAGTACAATATGTCATGAGAAAACATTCTCAGAATCGCCAAGATCAGTTGAAGCGTTCCAGAGTTATAACCTCATAAAGGGACAGTGGTCAGAATTGTAAAAATTGGCCTGGTCATTAACCCCTTCACCCCCAAGGGTGGTTTGCACGTTAATGACCGGGCCAATTTTTACAATTCTGACCACTGTCTCTTTATGAGGTTATAACTCTGGAACGCTTCAACGGATATTCGCGATTCTGAGACTGTTTTCTCGTGACATATTGTACTTCACGTTAGAAGTAAAATTTCTTCGATATAACTTGCGTTTATTTTTGAAAAAAAACGCAAATATGGCGAAAATTTTTAAAATTTTGCAATTTTCAAACTTTGAATTTTTATTCCCTTAAAACAGAGAAATATGTCGCATAAAATAGTTAATAAATAACATTTCCCACATGTCTACTTTACATCAGCACAATTTTGGAACCAAAATTTTTTTTTGTTAGGAAGTTATAAGGGTTAAAAGTTGACCAGCGATTTCTCATTTTTACAACAAAATTTACAAAGCCATTTTTTTTAGGGACCACCTCTCATTTGAAGTCACTTTGAGGGGTCTATATGGCAGAAAATACCCAAAAGTGACACCATTCTAAAAACTGCACCCCTCAAGGTACTCAAAACCACATTCAAGAAGATTATTAACCCTTCAGGTGCTTCACAGGAACTAAAGCAACGTGGAAGGAAAAAATGAATATTTAACTTTTTAGCCACAAAAATGATCTTTTACAAACTTTTTTTTTATTTTCACAAGGGTAAAAGGAGAAAATGGGCAGATAAGGTTGTTATGCAATTTCTCATGAGTACGCCAATACCCAATATGTGGGGAAAACCACTGTTTGGGCACACTGCAGAGCTCGTAAGGGAAGGAGCGCCGTTTGACTTTTTCAAACTAAAATTGGCTGGAATTGAGATTGGACGCCATGTCGTGTTTGGAGAGCCCCTGATGCGCCTAAACAGTGGAAACCCCCACAAGTGACACCATTTTGGAAACTAGACCCCCTAAGGTACTTATCTAGATCTGTTGTGAGCACTTTGAACTCCCAAGTGTTTCACAAAAGCTTATAATGCCTGGGTGTGAAAAAAAAAAAAAAACAATTTTCCACAAAAATGATTTTTTAGTCCCAAATTTTTGAATTTTCCCAAGGAAATTGGACCCCAAAAGTTGTTGTCCAATTTGTCCTGAGTACGCTGATACCCCATATGTGGGGGGGGGGAACTGTTTGGGTGCACGGCAGGGCTTGGAAAGGAAGTAGTAACGTTTTGGAATGCAGACGTTGATGGGGGTCATGTTCCGTTTGCAGTGCCCCAGATGAGCCTAAACAGTGGAAACCCCCCACAAGTGACCCCATTTTGGAAACTATACCCCCTAAGGAACTTATCTAGATCTTTGGTGAGCACTTTGATCCCCCAAGTGCTTCACACAAGTTTATAATGCCCGGGCATGAAAATAAAAAATCCTATTTTTTTTCCCACAAAAATTATATTTTAGTCACTAATTTTTTATTTTCTCAAGGGTAACAGGAGAAATTGGACCACATAAGTTGTTGTCCAATTTGTCCTGAGTACGCTGATACCCCATATGTGGGTGGGAACCACTGTTTGGGCGCACGGCAGAGCTCGGAATGGAAGGAGCACCATTTGACTTTTTCCAACCAAAATTGGCTGGAATTGAGATTGGATGCCATGTTGCATTTGGAGAGCCCCTGATGTGCCTAAACAGTGGAAACCCCCCACAAATGACACCATTTTGGAAACTAGACCCCCTAAGGAACTTTTCTAGATCTTTGGTGAGCAATTTGAACCCCCAAGTGCTTCACACAAGTTTATAACGTAGAGCTGTAAAATTTAAAAATCATATTTTTTTTCCACAAAAATGATCTTTTCACCCCAATTTTTTATTTTTCCAAGGGTAACAAGACTCCAAAAGTTATTGTGCAATTTGTCCTGAGTGCGCTGATACCCCATATGTGGGGGTAAACCACTGTTTGGGTGCATGGCAGAGTTTGGAAGGGAAGGAGCGCCGTCTGACTTTTTCAACGCAGAATTGGCTGGACGCCATGTCGTGTTTGGAGAGCTCCTGATCTGCCTAAACAGTGGAAACCCCATAAATGACGCCATTTTGGAAACTAGACCCCTCAAGGAACTTATCTAGATGTGTGGTGAGAACTTTTAACCCCCAGGTGTTTCACTAAAGTTTATAACGTACAGCCGTAAAATAAAAAATCTTTTTTTTTTTTTACAAAAATGATTTTTTCGTCCCCAATATTTTATTTTCACAAGGGTAACAGAAGAAATTGGAACCCAAAAGTTGTTGTCCAATTTGTCCTGAGTACGCTGATACCCAATATGTGGGAGAAAACTACTGTATGGGCGCACGTCAGGGCTCGGAAGGGAAGTAGTGACGTTTTGGATTGCAGACTTTGATGGAATGGTCTGGGGGCGTCATGTCACATTTGGAGAGCCCCTGATGCACCTATACAGTGGAAACCCCCCACAAGTGACCCCATTTTGGCAAATAGACCCCACAAGGAACTTATCTAGATGTGTGGTGAGCACTTTGAACCCCGAAGTGCTTCACAGAAGTTTATAACGTACAGCCGTAAAAATAAAAAATCTTTTTTTTTTTTTACAAAAATGATTTTTTTCGCCCCCAATATTTTATTTTCACAAGGGTAACAGAAGAAATTGGAACCCAAAAGTTGTTGTCCAATTTGTCCTGAGTACGCTGATACCCAATATGTGGGAGAAAACTACTGTATGGGCGCACGTCAGGGCTCGGAAGGGAAGTAGTGACGTTTTGGATTGCAGACTTTGATGGAATGGTCTGGGGGCGTCATGTCGCATTTGGAGAGCCCCTGATGCGCCTAAACAGTGGAAACCCCCCACAAGTGACCCCATTTTGGAAAATAGACCCCACAAGGAACTTGTCTAGATGTGTGGTGAGCACTTTGAACCCCGAAGTGCTTCACAGAAGTTTATAACGCACAGCCGTAAAAATAAAAAATCCTTTTTTTTTTTTGCAAAAATGATTTTTTGCCCCAATATTTTATTTTTACAAGGGTAACAGGAGAAATTGGACCCCAAAAGTTGTTGTCCAATTTGTCCTGAGTACGCTGATATCCAATATGTGGGAGAAAACTACTGTATGGGTACACGTCGGGGCTCGGAAGGGAAGTAGTGACGTTTTGGATTGCAGACTTTGATGGAATGGTCTGGGGGCGTCATGTCGCATTTGGAGAGCCCCTGATGCGCCTAAACAGTGGAAATCCCCAACAAGTGACCCCATTTTGGAAAATAGACCCCACAAGGAACTTATCTAGATGTGTGGTGAGCGCTATGAAGCCCCAAGTGCTTCACAGAAGTTTATAATGTAAATGTCACGCTGTATAGCAGATATATATATATGTGATGATAGTAATCTATATCAAAAGGGCAACATACTATATAACATGCGCATAGATATATGATAACATAGAATTACCTGACAATGTCCAGTGGGTCAATACGGAATCCGTTATATGCTGTCTCCGGCTAGAGGGTGACCGGGGTCTAAGCTGACCCTAAACTGGGGTCCTAACTAATCCCTCAACCTGGAGGTACTGTTAAAGGTACAGAGGTCCAGGCCACCAGCGTAAACCCTGTCTCCTATCAATCCCTGCCAACTGTATTCTAGTCCTAAGAAGGACCCTGATTACCACCAAAGGGAATGAACAGGTAACGGTTAATGAACAGAAAGACATACAAGAAAGATAAGAAATAAAGTAAATAAAGTCTTACATACAACACTCACACACAGTAGGAACACCTAAGGTCTCAGAGATTAACTATAAGCTATAAGAGTAAAAACAACTAATGAACTCTTAGCTTAAATGTTCTCAGAACCGATCCAGTCTGCTGAACTACATGAATGCTTTCACCGGCATCCAACACCCAGACTGGCAGGAATATAAAGGAAACTAATTAGAACATAATCAAAAGCAGCCGGGCGAGGCTGCACCTAGCCTTAGCAAAGAGCTAGGAAAAATTAACTCTCACATTACCAAAAAACAAAGAAACAGAAGCTCAGCTGTGAGAAGTCAGAATGTGCAATCGCGACGATCTTCGTGGCGATGCACCCATGACAGTACCCCCCCTTCTACGAGGGGCCTCCGGACCCTCATGACCAGGTCTGTCCGGGTGAGTTGTGTGAAAGGTCCGTCCACGTTATCATTGACCACCACTGAAGGAGGAGGTAGAGGTGACGGTATGACTGGTGCCACATACTTTTTAAGTAATGACTTGTGAAACACATTATGAATTTTAAACGTAGGAGGGAGGTCCAGACGAAATGCCATAGGATTAATTATGGAACTGATCCTGTACGGCCCGATGAATCTGGGACCCAACCTCCAGGAGGGAATTTTAAGTTTAATATTCCTGGTAGACAACCACACCAGATCATTCACCTTCAGATCTCGACCAGAAACTCTCCCCCTATCAGCCATCCGTTTGTAACGGTTCTCCGTAACCTTCAGTCTTAACTGATCTGGAACTATCAGTCTCTCTGGAAGTCCCACAGGGGCGTCCCCCTGAGCCCCCAATACCTCCCCCTCAAGCTCAGAGCATACAGCTGACACCACAACTCCCTCCTGAGGAATAGGAACCGGATCATCCATCCTCCCGGTCCCTGGGAAAGTACGAGATAAGGCATCAGGAAGCAACTTTATTGAGCAGTCATATGCGCGATGAGGAGGTAACTCTTTACACCTCTCCTCTGAGAACATCTCCCCAAAGTCCTCCAGAAAAGGAGGCAAAGTCCTAGGTACAACCGCACCGATGACCGTGCTCATGCAGTTATTCTTGCAAAATTCACCCCACTGGCTAATCTTTCTGGATTGCCAATCAATCACTGGGTTATGTTTAGCCAACCAAGGAAGTCCCAACACAATAGGAGTAGGTAGACCCTCCAACACATAACAAGACAATTGCTCTTTATGTATTGCCCCTACTCGAAGATCTATGTTATGAACAGCTTGAACCAAGCTACCTTGACCAAGAGGTCTAGAATCAATAGAGAGTATAGGGACCGGTTTGGCCAATACACTCAGTTGCATACCATGCACCTGGGCAAACCGAGCGTCCACAAGATTAGCCCCGGACCCACTATCAAGAAAAACAGAAATCCTCTCAGTTCTAGTACCAATCACCACCTCCGCAGGCACGATAAACTGAGAGGGATTTGGGGACGAAATACAGACTCCCAGGTTAACTCCTTGGGTCAAAGAGGTCCGGGATGGACAACCCCCAACAAAATGTCCCTCTCTCCCGCAAAAGAAACACCTTCTAGTCTTGCGGCGCACCGCCGATTCCCTCCTACAAAATGATGTCCCTCCCAACTGCATGGGTTCCTCAGAACAGACCAGGGGAACCTCAGTATAAGGGACTTTAGTAGTAGGTGGAGTCATCATGGGGGGCGGAGTTACCTCGCGTCTTCCCCGAAGTCGTCTATCAATGCGAATAGCGAGGGCCATAGCAGCCTCCAGTGATGGAGGAGAATCATACTGAGCCAACACATCTTTTAATTTGTCAGACAACCCTTGACAAAACTGGCTCCTAAGAGCTGGGTCATTCCACTGAGTATCTGTTGCCCATCTACGGAACTCAGAAGAATATTCCTCCGCTGGACGATTTCCTTGCCGTATTTTACGTAACTTTGTTTCAGCAAGGGAAACTCGATCCGGATCATCATATACCAGACCCAGGGCAGTAAAAAATCGATCCACTGACTGGAGATCTGGGGAACCTGGAGGAATAGAGAACGCCCAAGATTGAGGGTCCCCTTGTAAGAGCGAGATAACAATTCCCACCCTCTGCTCTTCACTCCCAGATGACCGAGGCCGCAGCCGAAAGTACAATTTACATGCCTCCCGGAAAGTAAAAAATTTGTCCCGCCCACCAGTGAACCTGTCCGGGAGAGCAACCTTAGGTTCAGATCTGGTTTGCTCCGGGGGGGACAAAACCTTGGACTTAATGTCTGCAAATTCCATGGACAACCCCTGCAACTGTAGGGCCAGCTGGGCTACTGGATCCATGACAGCTGGGGAGAATCTTTAGTTTGGGCCGGTGAAAATGTCACGCTGTATAGCAGATATATATATATGTGATGATAGTAATCTATATCAAAAGGGCAACATACTATATAACATGCGCATAGATATATGATAACATAGAATTACCTGACAATGTCCAGTGGGTCAATACGGAATCCGTTATATGCTGTCTCCGGCTAGAGGTGACCGGGGTCTAAGCTGACCCTAAACTGGGGTCCTAACTAATCCCTCAACCTGGAGGTACTGTTAAAGGTACAGAGGTCCAGGCCACCAGCGTAAACCCTGTCTCCTATCAATCCCTGCCAACTGTATTCTAGTCCTAAGAAGGACCCTGATTACCACCAAAGGGAATGAACAGGTAACGGTTAATGAACAGAAAGACATACAAGAAAGATAAGAAATAAAGTAAATAAAGTCTTACATACAACACTCACACACAGTAGGAACACCTAAGGTCTCAGAGATTAACTATAAGCTATAAGAGTAAAAACAACTAATGAACTCTTAGCTTAAATGTTCTCAGAACCGATCCAGTCTGCTGAACTACATGAATGCTTTCACCGGCATCCAACACCCAGACTGGCAGGAATATAAAGGAAACTAATTAGAACATAATCAAAAGCAGCCGGGCGAGGCTGCACCTAGCCTTAGCAAAGAGCTAGGAAAAATTAACTCTCACATTACCAAAAAACAAAGAAACAGAAGCTCAGCTGTGAGAAGTCAGAATGTGCAATCGCGACGATCTTCGTGGCGATGCACCCATGACAGTACAGCCGTAAAAACAAAAAAATATTTTTTTTTTGTACAAAAATGATATTTTCGCCCCCAGTTTTTTATTTTCCCAAGGGTAGCAGAAGAAATAGGACAAATTGCACAATAACTCTTGGGGTCCAGAGTACGCTGATACCCCATATGTGGGGATAAACTACTGTTTGGACGCATGGCAGAGCTGAGAAGTGAAGGAGCACCGTTTGACTTTTTCAACGCAGAATTGGCTGGAATTGAGATCAGACGCCATGTCACATTTGGAGAGCCCCTGATGTGCCTAAACAGCGGAAACCCCCCAATTCTAACTCCAACCCTAACCCCAACACACCCCTAACCCTAGTCCCAACCCTAACCACAAACCTAACCCTAACACACCCCTAATCCCAACCCTAACCCTAATCCTAACTTTAGCGCCAACCCTAACCCTAACTTTAGCCGCAACCCTAACCCTAACCCTAATGGGAAAATGGAAATAAATACTTTTTTTTTATTTTATTATTTTTCCCTTACTAAGGGGGTGATAAAGGGGGGTTTGATTTACTATTTATAGCGGGTTTTTATGATTGGCAGCTGTCACGCTAAAAGACGCTTTTTATTGCAAAAATAGTTTTTGCATCATCACATTTTGAGAGCTATAATTTTTGCATATTTTGGCCCACAGAGTCATATGAGGTCTTATTTTTTGCGGGACGAGTTGACGTTTTTATTGGTACCATTTTTGAGCACGTGACGTTTTCTGATCGCTTTTTATTTCGATTTTTGGGAGGTTAGAATGAACAAAAATCAGCAATTCATGAATTTCTTTTGGGGGAGGCGTTTATACCGTTCCGCGTGTGGTAAAATTGATAAAGCAGTTTTATTCTTCGGGTCAGTACGATTATGGCGATACCTCATTTATATCATTTTTTCATGTTTTGGCGCTTTTATAGAATAAAAACAATTTTATATAAAAAATAATTATTTTTGCATCGCTTTATTCTGCGAGCTATAACTTTTTTATTTTTTCGCTGATGATGCTTTATGACGGCTCGTTTTTTGCGGGACAAGATGACGTTTTCAGCGGTACCATGTTTTTTTATATCGGTCTTTTTGATCGCGCGTTATTCCACTTTTTGTTCGGCGGTATGATGATAAAGCATTGATTTTTTGCTTCGTTTTTTTTTTTTTTTTTTTAAGGGGTTTACTAAAGGGGTTAACTAGTGGGACAATTTTATAGGGGGGGTCGTTACGGACGCAGCGATACCAAATATGTGTACTTTTATTGTTTGTTTTTTTTTTATTTACAGGAAGAAGTGAATTTATTGGGGAATATTTTTTTTTTTTTTTATCTATTTTGGATTTTTTTTTTACACATGTTTATTTTTACTTTTTTAACTTTTTTACTTTGTCCCAGGGTGGGACATCACAGTATTTTATCAGATCGCTGGTGTGACAGTGTGCACAGCACTCTGTCACACCAGCGATCGCACAGGCATAGATGCAGGCTTCTCAGTGCCTGCTCTCGGCAGGCACTGAGGTAGCCGCCTCCCTCCAGGACCCCGGCGCCATCTTGGATCCGGGTCCTGGGAGGGAGGAAGCCCTCAGAACAGCGCGATCACATCGCGCTGCTCTGAGGGTCTCAGGGGGGCGCGCAGGGAGCCCCCACCCTGCGCGATCCTCCCCTGTGCCCCCAGTACACGGCGATCATGTTTGATCGCGGTGTGCAAGGGGTTAATGTGCCGGGAGCGGTCCGTGACCGCTCCTGACACACAGTCATGGGTGTCAGCTGTGATAATCAGCTGACACCCGGCGGCGATTAGCTGCGCTCCCCTCAGGAGCGCAGCTGATCGCCTATGACGTACTATCCCGTCCCCGGTCATACGGGCCCAGGTACCATGGACGGGATAGTACGTCCGATGGCAGTAAGGGGTTAATGTGCAAACCACCCTTGGGGGTTATGGGGTTAATCAGTTTAACACTGCCAATCTGACAACGTCTGTAGTTTACTTAGCAAAATCCTGATGACAGGTTCACTTTAAGGGCTCATACTCACAGGCGACGAAAACGGATGATATTCAGCCGATAAAAAATCAGATTAAAATCTGACCAATGTTATTCAATAGGTGACATCTCATTTGCGATTTTTTTCTCAGCCGAAATCAGTGTGAGAAAAAAATCGCAACATGCTGCGATTTGATGCGATTTTGGCATGATAATCGCTAATGCAAGTCAATGGATGCGAGAATTCATTGCACAGCACTCGCACCATGAGAGTGCAGTCCGATTTATACGCACCAGTCTCCTTTGAAAAGCCGGCAATTCATCCCCGGCTACTGTAAAATCACACTGACAGCTCACAAAACACTAGATACATACACATAGAATACATATATATATATGTATACATGTCATTGTGACATGTATATATATATATATTTATAGTTCATACACTTCTACATACTGTAATAGCCGTTTATTCAATTGCCGGCTTTTGTGAAATCAAAGAAGCCGACATGAAATGACACATGGTTTACATACAGTTAACCATGTCATTTCATGTATTTTGATATATGGTTTTAACTTACAATTACATGAGTGTATGTGTGCAAAATTGCAGACATGTAGGGGTTAATTAAAAGTGTAAATTCGTTGAAAAAAAATGTGTGGGCTCCCGCTGTATTTTCTCCACCAGACAGACAAAGCAAGTGAGTGGGGGCAAATAATACTAGCCCAGGGAGGGTGCATTTATTTTGTTCCCCCCCCCTGGCTACTAACATCTGCCCCCAGACACCCCAGAAAAGGCAAATCTATAATTAGATTAGTCCTTTCTGGCACTTTGCCCGTCTATTCCCATTGCCCTGTAGCGGTGGCGAATGGGTTAATAAGGGTTAAAGCCACCTTGCAATTGAAAGGTGACTTTAACCCCTTCACCCCCAAGGGTGGTTTGCACGTTAATGACCGGGCCAATTTTTACAATTCTGATCACTGTCTCTTTATGAGGTTATAACTCTGGAACGCTTCAACGGATCTTCGCGATTCTGAGAATGTTTTCTCGTGACATATTGTACTTCACGTTAGTGGTAAAATTTCTTCGATATACCTTGCGTTTATTTTTGAAAAAAACGCAAATATGGCGAAAATTTTGAAAATTTTGCAATTTTCAAACTTTGAATTTTTTTTCCCTTAAAACAGAGAGATATGTCACACAAAATAGTTAATAAATAACATTTCCCACATGTCTACTTTACATCAGCACAATTTTGGAACCAAAATTTTTTTTTGTTAGGAAATTATAAGGGTTAAAAGTTGACCAGTGATTTCTCATTTTTACAACAAAATTTACAAAGCCATTTTTTTAGAGACCACCTCACATTTGAAGTCACTTTGAGGGTCTATATAGCAGAAAATACCCAAAAGTGACACCATTCTAAAAACTGCACCCCTCAAGGTACTCAAAACCACATTCAAGAAGTTTAATAACCCTTCAGGTGCTTCACAGGAGCTGAAGCAATGTGGAAGGAAAAAATTAATATTTAACTTTTTAGCCACAAAAATGATCTTTTACAAACGTTTTTTTATTTTCACAAGGGTAAAAGGAGAAAATGGGCAGATAAAGTTGTTGTGCAATTTCTCCTGAGTACGCCAATACCCCATATGTGGGGGAAAACCACTGTTTGGGCACACGGCAGAGCTCGTAAGGGAAGGAGCGCCGTTTGACTTTTTCAAACTAAAATTGGCTGGAATTGAGATTAGACGCCATGTCGCGTTTGGAGAGCCCCTGATATGCCTAAACAGTGGAAACCCCCCACAAGTGACACCATTTTGGAAACTAGACCCCCTAAGGAACTTATCTAGATCTGTTGTGAGCACTTTGAACCCAAAGTGTTTCACAAAAGTTTATAATGCCTGGGTGTGAAAAAAAAAAAAAAACAATTTTCCACAAAAATGATTTTTTAGACCCAAATTTTTGATTTTTTCCCAAGGAAATTGGACCCCAAAAGTTGTTTTCCAATTTGTGCTGAGTACGCTGATACCCCATATGTGGGGGGGGGAAACTGTTTGGGCGCACGGCAGGGCTTGGAAAGGAAGCAGTAACGTTTTGGAATGCAAACATTGATGGGGGTCATGTTCCATTTGTAGTGCCCCAGATGAGCCTAAACAGTGGAAACCCCCCACAAGTGACCCCATTTTGGAAGCTAGACCCCCTAAGGAACTTATCTAGATCTTTGGTGAGCACTTTGAACCCCCAAGTGCTTCACACAAGTTTATAATGCCCGAGCATGAAAATAAAAAATCCTATTTTTTTCCCACAAAAATTATCTCTTAGTCACTAATTCTTTATTTTCCCAAGGGTAACAGGAGAAATTGGACCACAAAATTTGTTGTCCAATTTGTCCTGAGTACGCTGATACCCCATATGTGGGGGGGAACCACTGTTTGGGCGCATGGCAGAGCTCGGAATGGAAGGACCACCATTTGACTTTTTCCAACCACAATTGGCTGGAATTGAGATTGGACGCCATGTTGCATTTGGAGAGTCCCTGCTGTGCCTAAACAGTGGAAACCCCCCACAAGTGCCCCCATTTGGGAAACTAGACCCCCTAAGGAACTTATCTAGATCTTTGGTGAGCAATTTGAACCCCCAAGTGCTTCACACAAGTTTATAACGTAGAGCCGTAAAATTAAAAAATCATATTTTTTCCACAAAATTGATTTTTTCACCCCAATTTTTATTTTCCCAAGGGTAACAAGACTCCAAAAGTTATTGTGCAATTTGTCCTGAGTGCGCTGATACCCCATATGAGGGAGTAAACCACTGTTTGGGTGCATGGCAGAGTTTGGAAGAGAAGGAGCGCCGTTTGACTTTTTCAACGCAGAATTGGCTGGTTGCCATGTCGTGTTTGGAGAGCTCCTGATATGCCTAAACAGTGGAAACCCCCCACAAATGACACCATTTTGGAAACTAGACCCCTCAAGGAACTTATCTAGATGTGTGGTGAGCACTTTGAACCCCAAAGTGCTTCACAGAAGTTTATAACGTACAGCCGTAAAATAAAAAATCCTTTTTTTTTTTTTACAAAAATGATTTTTTCGCCCTCAATATTTTATTTTCACAAGGGTAACAGGAGAAATTGGACCCCAAAAGTTGTTGTCCAATTTGTCCTGAGTACGCTGATACCCAATATGTGGGAGTAAACTACTATATGGGCGCACGTCGGGGCTCGGAAGGGAAGTAGTGATGTTTTGGATTGCAGACTTTGATGGAATGGTCTGGGGGAGTCATGTCGCATTTGGAGAGCCCCTGATGCGTCTAAACAGTGGAAACCCCCACAAGTGACCCCATTTTGGAAAATAGACCCCACAAGGAACTTATCTAGATGTGTGGTGAGCACTTTGAACCCCGAAGTGCTTCACAGAAGTTTATAACGTACAGCCGTAAAAATAAAAAATCCTTTTTTTTTTTACAAAAATGATTTTTTTCGCCCCCAATATTTTATTTTCACAATGGTAACAGGAGAAATTGGACCCCAAAAGTTGTTGTCCAATTTGTCCTGAGTATGCTGATACCCAATATGTGAGAGTAAACTACTGTATGGGCGCACGTCGGGGCTCGGAAGGGAAGTAGTGACGTTTTGGATTGCAGACTTTGATGGAATGGTCTGGGGGAGTCATGTCGCATTTGGAGAGCCCCTGATGAATCTAAACAGTGGAAACCCCCCACAAGTGACCCCATTTTGGAAAATAGACCCCACAAGGAACTTATCTAGAAGTGTGGTGAGCGCTATGAAGCTCCAAGTGCTTCACAGAAGTTTTATAACATACAGCCGTAAAAACAAAAAAAATCATTTTTTTTTTACAAAAATGATTTTGTCGCCCCCAGTTTTTTATTTTCCCAAGGGTAACAGTAGAAATATTGCACAATAACTCTTGTGGTCCAGAGTACGCTGATACCCCATATGCGGGAGTAAACTACTGTTTGGGCGCATGGCAGAGCTCAGAAGTGAAGGAGCACCGTTTGACTTTTTCAACGCAGAATTGGCTGGAATTGAGATCAGACGCCATGTCACATTTGGAGAGCCCCTGATGTGCCTAAACAGCGGAAACCCCCCAATTCTAACTCCAACCCTAACCCAACACACCCCTAACCCTAGTCCCAACCCTAACCACAAACCTAACCCTAACACACCCCTAACCGAAATCCCAACCCTAATCCTAATCCTAACGTTAGCGCCAACGCTAACCCTAACTTTAGCCGCAACCCTAACCCTAACGGGAAAATGGAAATAAATACATTTTTTTTATTTTATTATTTTTCCCTAACTAAGGGGGTGATAAAGGGGGGTTTGATTTACTATTTATAGCGGGTTTTTGTGATTGGCAGCTGTCACGCTAAAAGACGCTTTTTATTGCAAAAAATAGTTTTTTGCATCACCACATTTTGAGAGCTATAATTTTTGCATATTTTGGCCCACAGAGTCATGTGAGGTCTTATTTTTTGCGGGACGAGGTGACGTTTTTATTGGTACCATTTTTGAGCACATGACATTTTTTGATCTCTTTTTATTTCGATTTTTGGGAGGTTAGAATGAACAAAAATCAGCAATTCATGAATTTCTTTTGGGGGAGGCATTTGTACCGTTCCACGTGTGGTAAAATTGATAAAGCAGTTTTATTCTTCGGGTCAGTACAATTACGGCGATACCTCATTTATATCATTTTTTTTATGTTTTGGCGCTTTTATAGAATGAAAACAATTTTATATAAAAAATTATTATTTTTGCATCGCTTTATTCTGCGAGCTATAACTTTTTATTTTTTTGCTGATGATGCTGTATGATGGCTCGTTTTTTGCGGGACAAGATGACGTTTTCAGTGGTACCATGTTTATTTATATCCGTCTTTTTGATCGCGTGTTATTCCACTTTTTGTTCAGCGGTATGATGATAAAGCATTGATTTTTTGCTTCGTTTTCTTTTTTTTTTTTTAAGGGGTTCATTAAAGTGGTTAACTAGTGGGACAGTTTTATAGGGGGGTCGTTACGGACGCGGCGATACCAAATATGTGTACTTTTATTGTTTTGGTTTTTTTATTTACAGGAAAGAATGAATTTATTGGGGAATATTTTTTTTTTTTTTTTTATGATTTTTTTTTACCACTTTTTATTTTTATTTTTTTTACTTTTATACTTTGTCCCAGGGTGGGACATCACTGTATTTTAGCAGATCGCTGGTGTGACAGTGTGCACAGCACTCTGTCACACCAGCGATCGCTCTGGCACTGCTGCAGGCTTCCCCAGCGCCTGCTCTCAGCAGGCACTGAGGAAGCCGCCTCCCTGCAGGACCCCGGCGCCATCTTGGATCCGGGGACCTGGAGGGAGGACGGACCCTCGAAACAGCGCGACACATCGCGCTGCTCTGAGGGTCTCAGGGGAGCGCGCAGGGAGCCCCTGCCTGCGCGATCCTCCCCTGTGCCCCGGGTACACCGCGATCATGTTTGATCGCGGTGTGCCAGGGGTTAATGTGCCGGGAGCGGTCCGTGACCGCTCCTGACACACAGTCACGGGTGTCAGCTGTGATAATCAGCTGACACCCGGCGGCGATCAGCTGCGCTCCCCCCGGGAGCGCAGCTGATCGCCCATGACGTACTATTCCGTCCATGGGAATAAGGTCCAGGGTCACATGGACGTAATAGTACGTCTGATGGCAGAGAGGGGTTAAGCCAGGTTAATAATTGAGAGCTGTCAATTAGACAACTATCAATTATTAATCCTATTGTATGAAAGAAAAATCAAACACACACACTTTAATAAAAAATCATTTTAATGAAATAATCAAACAGTTTTTGACCATATTTTATTTTGCTGCTAAAACCATTTCCTGTAATAAAAATAAAATAAAAAAGCAACATTATTCTTACCTATCCGATGCACAGTCAGGTCCCACGCTGTAATCCATCAGAAAGGGTTAACTGGCGACGAAAACGGATGATATTCAGCCGATAAAAAATCAGATTAAAATCTGACCAATGTTATTCAATAGGTGACATCTCATTTGCGATTTTTTTCTCAGCCGAAATCAGTGTGAGAAAAAAATCGCAACATGCTGCGATTTGATGCAATTTTGGCATGATAATCGCTAATGCAAGTCAATGGATGCGAGTATTCATTGCACAGCACTCGCACCATGAGAGTGCTGTCCGATTTATACGCACCAGTCTCCTTTGAAAAGCCGGCAATTCATCCCCGGCTACTGTAAAATCACACTGACAGCTCACAAAACACTAGATACATACACATAGAATACATATATATATATGTATACATGTCATTGTGACATGTATATATATATATATATTTATAGTTCATACACTTCTACATACTGTAATAGCCGTTTATTCAATTGCCGGCTTTTGTGAAATCAAAGAAGCCGACATGAAATGACACATGGTTTACATACAGTTAACCATGTCATTTCATGTATTTTGATATATGGTTTTAACTTACAATTACATGAGTGTATGTGTGCAAAATTGCAGACATGTAGGGGTTAATTAAAAGTGTAAATTCGTTGAAAAAAAATGTGTGGGCTCCCGCTGTATTTTCTCCACCAGACAGACAAAGCAAGTGAGTGGGGGCAAATAATACTAGCCCAGGGAGGGTGAATTTATTTTGTGCCCCCCCCTGGCTACTAACATCTGCCCCCAGACACCCCAGAAAAGGCAAATCTATAATTAGATTAGTCCTTTCTGGCACTTTGCCCGTCTATTCCCATTGCCCTGTAGTGGTGGCGAATGGGTTAATAAGGGGTTAAAGCCACCTTGCAATTGAAAGGTGACTTTAAGCCAGGTTAATAATTGAGAGTTGTCAATTAGACAACTATCAATTATTAATCCTATTGTATGAAAGAAAAATCAAACACACACACTTTAATAAAAAATCATTTTAATGAAATAATCAAACAGTTTTTGACCATATTTTATTTTGCTGCTAAAACCATTTCCTGTAATAAAATAAAATAAAAAAGCAACATTATTCTTACCTATCCGATGCACAGTCAGGTCCCACGCTGTAATCCATCAGAAAGGGTTAACAGGTTACAGCTAGCAGGCGGCTAATGCTGCCTGCTGAGCTGTTACCCCCTGAATGAATCAGTTCCTCTCCCTGCAAAAGGAGAGGAAGTGATTAATGTGTTTAGCTTAATTGATTTATTCCCACTTTCACTTGAGGTCAGGTCACCCTGACCTGACCTGAATTGAAAGTGGGAAGCAATTAATTAAGCTTCACACACTCATCACTTCCTCTCCTGTGGCCGGGAGAGAAACTGATTCATTCAGGGGATTACAGCTGAGCAATAAAATATGGTCCAAAACTGTGTCTTTATTTCATTAAAAGGATTAATAATTAATTGTGTTATTTTTTCCTTTCATACAATAGGATTAATAATTGAGAGTTGTCAAATTGACAACTCTCAATTATTAACCTGGCTTAAAGTCACCTTACAATTGCAAGGTGGCTTTAACCCCTTATTAACCCATTCGCCACCGCTACAGGGCAATGGGAATAGACGGGCAAAGTGCCAGAAAGGGCGAATCTAATTACAGATTTGATCTGGGGGCAGATGTTAGTAGCCAGGGGGGGCACAAAATAAATGCACCCTCCCTGGGCTATTATTATTTGCCCCCACTCGCTTGCTTTGTCTGTCTGGTGGAGAAAATACAGCGTGAGCCCACGCATTTTTTTTCAACAAATTTACACCTTTAATTAACCCCTACATGACTGCAATTTTGCACACATACACTCATGTAATTGTAAGTTAAAACCATATATCAAAATACATGAAATGACATGGTTAACTGTATGTACAGTAAACCATGTGTCATTTCATGTAGGCTTCTGTGATTTCACAATTGAATTAGCGGCTATTACAGTATGTAGAAGTGTATCAACTATAAATATATGTATATATATAGTCACAATGACATATATATATATATATATATATGTATTCTATGTGTGTATATGTATTGTTTCTATTCTTTATTAAAGCTGTCAGTGTGATTTTACAGTATAGCCGGGGATGAATTAGCGGCTATTATACTACAGTCATGGCCAAAAGTTTTGAGAATGACACAAATATTATATTTTCACATGATCTACTGCCCTCTGGTTTTTATGTGTGTTTGACAGATGTTTTTATCACAGACAGAAATATAATAATTGCAAACATATGAGTAACAAAAGCTTATATTGACAGTTAGAATGAGTTAATGCAGCAAGTCAATATTTGCAGTGTTGACCCTTCTTCTTCAGGACCTCTGCAATTCTCCCTGGCATGCTCTCAATCAACTTCTGGACCAAATCCTGACTGATAGCAGTCCATTCTTGCACAATCAATGCTTTCATTTTGTCAGAATGTTTAGGTTTTTGTTTGTCCACCCGTCTCTTGATGATTGACCACAAGTTCTCAATGGGATTAAGATCTGGGGAGTTTCCAGGCCATGGACCCAAAATCTCTATGTTTTGTTCCCTGAGCCATTTAGTTATCACCTTTGCTTTATGGCAAGGTGCTCCATCATGCTGGAAAAGGCATTTTTGATCACCAAACTGCTCTTGGAGGGTTGGGAGAAGTTGCTCTTGGAGGACATTCTGGTACCATTCTTTATTCATGGCTGTGTTTTTAGGCAAGACTGTGAGAGAGCCGATTCCCTTAGCTGAGAAGCAATCCCACACATGAATGGTTTCAGGATGCTTAACAGTTGGCATGAGACAAGACTGGTGGTAGCGCTCACCTTGTCTTCTCCGAATGAGGCGTTTTCCTGATGTCCCAAACAATCGAAAAGGGGATTCATCAGAGAAAATAACTTTACCCCAGTCCC
>JARQOD010000002.1:41085909-41126717 GCA_033576555.1 Oophaga sylvatica
TCACCACTTCTGTATTTATCACCCCCATCCTGGGTTTGGCTTACAAGTACTGATGTAAAATACTGACCAAATGATAAACGTGTGCACGTGGCCTTAAAAAGGTTATCCAACATGTTTAAGCATGTGGTGTGACAAGTAAAGCAAAATTCGCCACGACTCATGAGTCATGACCTGTCAATGTTCTACAATTTGGGTTGAGGACACTTATTGTATGTGGGCTGGTGAATTATGTGTCCCAAACCTGCTTTTTAGTCTCAGTCCGGCCCTGGTTAGAGTGGAATAAAACACTGCCATACACTGGTAATGGCCTTTCTCCTTGAAGTACAAAAGTATAGGGTGTTTAATGGAGCCTGTCATGCAAAAAAAACACTATTAACATGCACATAAAAGGTTAATCTACAGGTTAATAGCGTTATGAAGCTGCTGGCACTGGTACCGAAAGCCTCGCTGCCAGGAGGAAAGTAGATTTATTCCTCCTGGCAGGCTAAAGCTTCCAGTCATACAGGTGCGGCCTTCGTGGCTTCAGTTGCTGGACAGTACATAATGAATAGCGGCTGAAGCCTCGCCTTCGCATTGACTGACAGCTGCCTGCATTAGAGCTGGCTGTCAGTGAATGTGGGAGTGTGGTTATATCCACCGCTCACTATGTACTGAGCGGTGACTGAAGCCACGACGGTCACGTCTCTATGACTGGCTGGAAGCTTTAGCTTGCCGGGAGGAATAAAGTTAATTTCTTCCTGGCAGTGGGGTTCTCAGTGCGGGCTCCTGGCACCTTCAGAACACTATTAACCTGCAGATAAACTTTATATCTGCAAGTTAATAGCATTTTTTTACATGGCAGGTTCCCTTTAAAAGGTTATTCCCAACATTGAGAGTTATAGGCTATCCCGCCGCTGGGATCTCTCCAATCTCGAGAATGGGATTCTGACATGCCCTATCTGAATGGAGTGGTAGCATTTCAGTATCTCATTCTCGAGATTGTTTGGAGTCCCAGTTGTCGGACCCCAACCATTCGGTAAGCTATTACTCAATCAGAAACATACATAATGATTTTCAATGCTAGGAACGGCACTTAAAGGGAACCTGCCACCACGAAAATCCCCTCCAATCTGCAGGCACCATGTTATAGAGCAGGAGGAGCCAGGTAGATTGGGATATAGTTTTAGGAGTTAAGATTTAGTATAAACTGTGATTTAATAATTTAATCCTCTGATCTTTATGGGATTTTAGGTCCAGTGGGCGGTCCTATAAATGACTGACAGCTTTCTTTGAATAAGAGTGTATACAGAGATAACTGTCAGTCACTGATAGGACCGCCCACTGGACACAAAATCCCAGAAAGAGCAGAGGGTTAAATAAATAAAACTCAGGTTGTACTGAATCTTTTCTCACAAACTACACATCATTCTTCTCATGTAACATGATGCCTGCAGATTGGCCTGCAAATTCATGGTGACAGGTTCCTTTAAAATTCAACCGGCCTGATTTGATTCTTCTCTCCCCTTTACGTGATCTGTCGGAGAGAGACATGAGGCCGCCATAAACATAAGATGGTTTCCTGTTCCCACTGAAATCAGCAAGATCTGACAACTTTAGTCTAATGTGTATGAAGACCTAAACACATGACTGCAGAATCAGATTATGCACAGGATTTGCTTGTAGCCGGTAGCCATGAATGAACATAAGTCAGCAAAGGGTTTGTATGCATCCAACGGAAATATATATTTTAATCAAGTATGTTAAAATAATTCTTAATTTTATATTTTAAATAATCACAAAGTAGAAGAGACCTTTTATGGTTTGTTTTCTACATGCACTGTATCTTAGCATATTGGAGTTGTACTTTACTTGCGTCGTCATCAGGGGTTAATTTTCGTTGCTAATTTATGGAAAAATATTTTGATCTGGCTTGACGTGAGTAACATGGGAACTGCAATATTTGTGCTCCCGTGAGGAAAATCCTTCTAACTAAACATGGGAATTCAGCTAGTCAGGAAAGGATGTGGAATGGTGGATCAAAGACGCCAATTTATCAGGCTGCAAATTGTGTCTTATTCCCATATCACTGCTCCAAATGGGGGATGGGAGAAAACTACAGCCTCTAACATGGAGCCACTCTACATTACAGATTGTGTTATTGTACCTTTTTCTTCTAGCCCAGAGTCTTCCTTCCATTGAAGGAATTTTTTAAAATTTCTTTGGGTCTCTTCGTCAGGCATCATGTAAGGGTTTGTGCACACATTCAGTATTTGCAGCAGAAACGTCTGCAGCAATTTAAGTATTGGCAGGAAAGCACCTCGTAAAATATGCACACTTTGTCGCGCTTTTGATGTGTTTTTCCTTTGGAATAGGTGAAAAAATTGACATGCTGCAGATATGAAACTGCCTCAAATCAAAAGTAAGGCTTCTTTCACACTTCAGTCGTGCGACGTCAGTCAAAATCCGTCAAAATGTGAAAAAAACGGTTCCGCCATTTTTTTGGGCGGATACGTTTTTTTCCCATTGACTTGCATTAGTGACGGATTTTGATGGATGGTCGTCCGTTAGGTCCGTTTTTTGACGGATCCGCCAAAAAATTTCAGAAAAAGGTCCAATTTGTATAATGGCCGCCTATGGGCGGCGGATCCGCTGGCATCCGTCCTTGACGGAATCTGCCAGCGTATCCGTCGCCTCCATAGAAAACCATTGAAAATGCTGCCAAAACTGAACGGGCTCTCTCGCTCTCTCTCCTCGGTCCGGACTTTCAAACTTACATTTTCCAGAACGAAAATTTCATCATTTCCGGGTGAACACTTCTTGGCGGATCCGTTAGAAAACTGGAAAACTGATCCGTTTTACATCCGTTTTTACACTTTTATGACGGATCCACCATTTTCACACTTGGGCGGAGGTCACACGACTGAAGTGTGAAAGAGGCCTAAGCAATGTGTGCATGAAACTTCAGGGATATTATTAACTTTCCTAGTACTAGGAAATCCATTTAGTTTTTTGTGACAAAAAAAGTGCCAAAAACTTAGCAAACTTAGCAAATACACCCTAAGACAACATAGGAAAAGTCACATAGATGTACACAAAAAGTCAAAAACTGTTACTTTTTTTTTGTCCTTTTGTCTATAAAACTATATTTTTTCTGATTTTGTGTCGTCTCTACTTGCCCGGTTCCAGCACCACATCCGACCAAGTGGTTGCAGCACGTGATGATGGCTGCATCAGGTTTCTAGGTAGTTCCTCCTCTGCTGCTCCATTTTGTTTCATTATCCACTGCCATACTGGTACAAACCGCAGCTCTCCTGTCATGCCTTACCTTCTGATTGAGGTATATACCCGGGCCTTATGTCTTGGTCTTTGCACTATTGCTTCTGTCTTTGACTACTGTCTGATTTTTGACCTTGATGTGAATTTCACTTCTACCTTGCCCTTTGGATTGTCTGTGTTATTCTACTCAAGATTTTGAGCTCTAGCTTAATTCTTGACTTTGCTTTCATCTTGCTCCTGACCTGTGACCTCTGACTATTGGATGGGAAATACTGCCACCAATCCATACCTGGGGAGTTTCCTGTAACAAGGCCGAGACCACCATTCAGAGGATGAAGAAAAGAATTCATAGACTCTAGACTCCAGTCAATGACGGTGATGATAGTGCAGCATTCCCAGGACACTCTGCCATGGCCAAGGTTTTTAGTTCCCAAATTTTTCACTTAAGCAAAGGAAAGTTTAACTAGGACTCTTGGTGCAACAACATCTTTGCTTTCATAAAGCAGTCATCGCAGGATCCATATTTGTTAGTTGTCATGAAACTAAATTTTGCTTTTTTTTGTAAACTTCTCAGAAGAATAAACAATCTTATAAAGTTTAAGGAGTTTTATTAGACTTTAATATACTGTGGATAGGCTATTACTATGACCACAGGATTTATGCTACTGTAACCTTCTGTAATCAGCTGACTGACGGGGCCATGGCCTCTAAGAGATGCCCTATCACTTAAATTGTGCCTTTTCCTATATAATTAAATCCATGGGACTGATCTATAGCATGATGCACAGTCATAACAAATTGTATATCGCTGTGCCCCACAAACCATGAAGGGGATGTGATGCACACCACAGTCAGTCAATCGGTGATGGTGCTTTAATCAGGCCACGATAGTTTGACATTGAAGGCATATTCTAAGGTTAAGTCATATCAAGGTTACAGAAAACTCATTTAAAGGGAATATATCACCAGGTCCACGATGTCAGTTTTTACTCTTATTTTTCTCCCCTTGCTCCCCTGAGTATGCCGTTTTCTTTTTCGTTTGTTTGAAATCCACCATGAGGTTCCTGAAATATGAGACTTTTTAATTGGTGCAAATTTTTATGGTATTTGTAAGGGGCTTGGCTCACAGATTCTCCATGGGCGTAACTTTAGGTCTGCTCTGCATAATTACCCTGTGAGCCTCGTCCCATTTATAAGGACCATAAAAATTACCACTAAAGGCCGAAAAGGCCCACATTGCTAGAACTGTATTGTGGATTTCAAAGACAAAAAAAGAAAAAAATTTAATGTTCAGGAGAGTAGCGGGAATAAAAAAAAAGCAAAAACTGGTTACTTTTGACCTGAAGATAGGTCCTTTTTTAAAAATAGTAAGAAAATGTGAGTCTAAGGTTCAATAAGGGAAAAAACAAAAATATCTGAATATTGGTTTGAACAAATAAAAAAAAAAAATGGAAGGCCAATCAGAGGAGTAAAAGTCTTACCTTATAAACATCCAGGTATCCACACTGATAGTCAAATCTAGTGTAGAGCTCGTTTAACATACTAATGACTTGCATTGGTGTACACTGAGCACAGACAGCTGTGAAGCCCACAATGTCAGAAAAGAGCATTGTGACGTCATCAAACTTTCGAGCCTCAACAGTCTTCCCTTCCCAAAGCTGCTGAGCCACATCTCCCGGAAATATTGAATAGAGAAGATCTACTGTTTTTTTCTTTTCCTCCTCCAAAGCTTGGTGGGTTTTTTCCAAAGTGGCTTTCAATTTATCCATTCGCTTTTTAAGACCATCTTGAGCTTTGGCCTGCTCACCAACTAGGATGACATCACGGGTGGCATCATGGATTGGGATATCCGAAAGATGCAGTCCTTGTCCCATCAGTTCATCCAGCTTATCAACACGAGGAGAACCCAGGAAGAGGATGGAATTGGATTCAGGAACATGGATCATTTGTCCTTTTACTTCCATCACCTGGAAAATTAGAAAAAAATATATATAAACCACGATTAAAAAAATGTAGACCTTAAAAATGCTCATGTAAATGATGACCTCAAAAGATAATGCTAAATATTCTGAATATTATTAGCTTCTCATTCCATTACACTCCATCAGCCTCCCCTTACCTGTGCTGGCATTGGATGGCAATCATCACACAAGTTATATTATTTTCTTCTTAACACCCATATTCATTGAATTAAGCCAAACCAACCTAAAAGATTCAGCAACACTAATTAGCCATCCAATTATCCATTACCATTGGGCCTTACCATTCTCCTTTGACCGATGATGTTGAAGGAGAAAGGATCGGGCTAGTTGAAATTACACGCCCAATCATTTTGTTCTTTCTGCAGATAATTTGCTGCCAGAGGTGTCCGTCTATCTGTGGCTTACTCCACTCTACCCATTAGAAGCACATTCTCGCCAGCACGTGCTAATCTATTTAATAAGAGTCCATGTACGATACTTGTCAAAAGTGTCTGATGGTAACTGCAACACCCAACAAAAGCTCTTGTCTTCTGGTTATACAAAATACAGTTTCTGGCATATTACCTTCCAGCATTACAACCGTTATTTTCACCAACATCACCATACACACAGCTTTTCATCAGATAAGTGGAACCTGAAAACAATCATCTTTTTCTCCAATGAGTTTTACCAAAGAGGTTGTCCAGTGAAAAATGTTGAAAAACAGCTCAGAATGAAATGCAAAGTAAAAAAGTATAATTAATTCCATTGATCCTCCCCATTAGAGTTACAAAGTTAATATGCTGAAAAAAAAACCCATCAAATTCAACCAAGGAGATGGGAAAAGACAAAGGGAAGGAGCACAACCACAATGCACAATAAAGTCTGCCCCAAAAGAGCTATTCTTTCCCTCCTGATCCCAATTGTTGATCCACTGGACTAAACATTCAGAAAAAAAACTTGACATATTTATATAATTATTTATGTTATTTTCTTCTAGAAAAAGCATTTAAGCCATTTTTTAAACCCTCAATCATTTCCGATGTGACCGGCTCATGAGTTCGACGGTTCCTGTTGAGATAAGACTTTTCTTTCCCCCACTTGTCTTTTGAGGATGTTTTAGATGAAACAGCTTTTGTCCATAGTTTTTATTCTGGCCATTTACAGTATGAACTTGAGCGAAAAGATTTGAAGGTCCCTGGTTAGTAGTCTGTAACCAACAGCAAAGACAATGTCATATTGGGTCTACTAAATAGAAGAGACATTGGAGATGCCAACAGATACGAGGGTCCTGTGATTCTTTTTGCTCAATTCTACCTCCCATCACTCCAATTCCAAAACTGAACCGTTGTGGCCAATGATTGGTTGGAGAGGTCACATATTCCTGTGTTAAAACATCATGATAGCCGCAATAAGCAGAAATTTACAAGAGAACAGGTAGTGTTAAAGAGGAGCTGCAGGGCATTGGTGACCTTTCAGGGCTGCAGAGATCAGTGTGACAAGAAGAGTTGTGGCTGGAGATGTCGACATGAAGATCTGACCAGATGTACAATAAACAACAGAAAACAGCTCTAATCAGAACAGACTTTAGCGGGATGTGGGAGTTTAGCTTGTGTATTGCTGAGACTAGTCCCTTTCCTGTCCACCTATGATTGCTGCAGTGAACTGGTAGGTAATACAGAATATATAGAAACTATAACTATGACTAAGAACATATAGTTCGAAACGCGTCAGTTTGAACCCGTGCACATCCCAGGGATATGCTTTTTTTAAACACTGAGTTTTTTTAATAATTTTTCAATGAACATTTGATTTTAAAAAATCCTACCTAAAACAAATGAACAGAATCATTAAGCTGAAAGATCTGTTGTGACAATCAAGGAAGGCGCCACAGACTTTCTTATTGCATGAGCTTTTCTGCTTCTTTGTTTTAGTGGTCAGTGGGAGTTTAGTACCCAAATGATCATGGATAAAAACTTCTGACATGCCTCTGTGACTGATCTTCATTGCTGTAAGCTCAATAATAATGAATGATTGCAACTTCATAATACACACAGGGTTCCTCTGTAGGATCTGCATAAACTTTATATAAAAGAAACAGTTAACTTTTAGTTAAGGCTACTTGCAAAGATTTTTTCCGTTTTTTAGTTTGGATGCACAGGAGATTACATTTAGTATTTTTATTATATGAATCACATTACTTTGAAGGCTAAAGAATAAACAATTTTGAGAAGAAAATGCTAATAGCATACAGCAAAATCTTAAAGATGAAACAGAATGTTTTTCATCAGATGCTATAAAAAGAATAAATTAGACAAACATAACAGCTATAAAAAAAAGCTGAAGGCCGAAGTAATAAACACAACAGAATGTAGACTAGATGCTTGTGGGAGATAGTGACAGTGTCTGAGATGGACAGCGCAAGCATCAGTGTCAAGAATGAAAGAAAAACTATGTTGACGGTATTTAAAGAATCTAATTATTGTGTCGTATCGACCGGAAATACTGTACAGATGAAATAATGTGACCATCCAATATAAGGCAGCGTGATCTTCAGAGTTTCAGATTCCAAATAGACTATACTGTATGTGAATTTTCAGTTAATCCTCTTTGTATGACTATTTGGGGAAAATTTGTATATACCATTGTCACAAGGGTGTCACGTCTCCCTGGAAGAACTGGAGTTAGATGTTCACGTCGGGTAATGAATCGCAGGTCTTCTTTAGAGATGGTGTGATTTGTGTCCCATATTAAATGGATTTAGTTTCCTCTGGTGCTGAAGAGGTTAATGACCCTTTCTATGCTGGTAACAAGCATGCAGCTCAATTTCTGCTGCTTCTGCTCTGATCATTACCTCTTCCTACAAAAACTGTTCAGACCTTTTGTCCCTGAAAGATTCATCTTCCTGTGCCTTGGGCTAAAGCGAAGTGGTTGGAGTAGAATTCTTGTAGTAGTGTTCTGTGGTTTGCTGTATTATGTGTTGTGAACATGTTGGAGACAACTTCGGAGCTGAAGCTCCCTCTGGTGGTTGCTGAGGGTATTGAACCTATATTGAACAGCAAAAGCCCAACACCTGCTAGTGACGAATGGTTGTCAGGTGATACGGACTGGCCTGATATAAGTGAGCTGACCTCCCATGATCCTTGCCGTTGATCAATTGTTCTTCCTGGTCTAGGTTTGAATTCAGCTTGCTTTTCTGCTGTCTCCTGCTTGCATTCAGATAAGTCATTTTCAGTTGTTTTTTTACTGTGTTTTTGATTTTCCATGCTTTTTGCTTCATTGCTTTTTGTCTTCAGCCGGGTCCCATTTGGGGGGCTTGTGCTGGTCTCTGTTCGCTTTTTGTATTTGTTCATTTGCTCAGTTCTTGTGATATTTTACTGCTGGGTAGTTACTTGTCCACACCAGAGATCTGATATAGGTGGTCAAGACCGTGTGGTCTCAGTATTTTTGGATTCAGAAGTGTTGGAGTTTTTCCTAGGGTTTTTCTGGGTTGCAGACAGTATTCTCTCCTGTGCTGTCCTATCTAGACAGTTTTGGGCCCCAGCGTTTGCTTAATCTATTTTCTGTCTGTGTTCGTGTTTTCATCTTGTCTAACCGCCATTATATGTTTGGGGGCTTCCTATTCTTTTGGGGTCTTCTCCGGGGCAGTTAGCTTTCCTCTTTCCATTTTCAGGGATAGCTATCTCTCCGGCTATGACGAGGCGTCTAGAGCACCGCATGAACGTCCCACGGCTGCTTCTTGTTGTGCGGTTAGTTTAGGCGTCTGCAACCTATTAGTTTCCAATCTCTCTGGTGTTGGGCTGCCTATGCGTTTTTTTGCTCCTGCCTCCTCTGCTACCAATACATAACAATCATGTGTGTGTTTATCTCCTGGTCCCTGTTCCCATTTAGTTTATTCCTCCCTGTCCCTGTTCTCCTCTCTATTGTTGGTTATCACTTTTGTATGATAGAGGTTTTCTGTTATCCTTGTTTTGTCTTTGAGTCTTGTTTACCATACATTTCTGTCCAATGCCTCAAGGAGTTTGGGAGGGGGAGAGATCAGGGTTTAACAGGAGCATAGTGTGGTGCCCCTGAGGTCGAGTCGTCACAGAGGTACTGCACCTCAGCCAGAGTTGTGGTGCTCCGCTCTCAGGTAAGGAAGGGACACCACCCAGAACTCACACACTTATATTCAACACCAGATCTCTCAGGCGCAGGGAGGGACTGGGTAGAGGGTGTGGGTGGAGAAAGTTAGAATGGGAGGGGTCAGAGAGTGGTGTGCGGTGGTCTGTGAGACCAGAGGGACAGTCTGCTGTGGGGACTGAAAGAGCCAGGAGCTCATCCCCAGACTACAGAGAAGGAAGATAGGAAAGACGAAGGAGATAGAGAGAGTGACTCCTGACGGAGGAAGGCACGAGTAGTGAACAATCCACCCTTGGGGGCCTCATCCACGCCGACTCTAGTTGGATGGAGGGACCAGGTCACAGTTAGGTGACCAGCCCCAGTCTAGTGGAGAAACTAAGTACTCAGCTAGCTAACCGGAGGCTGCAGTATCTGTACGTGCTACAGCCGCATCCACACACATTCGCTGAAAAGGCAGCCAGATAGGACCAAGGGGACCTAGAGCACGTCGCCCGACAGGATCCATGGCTGCTGGCTTGGGACACTGTGTGTGAAGGCGCAGGGCAGGAGAGGAGGGAGCCAGCGCAGAGAGACGGCCAGGAAAGGAACATCAGAAGGGGGTTTTGACACGTTGTACCCCAAATTACCTGAGACCTGTCTGGACCATCTACCCAGAGGACACAGCACCCCGGCTGGGGATTGTAATAACCAACTGTGAGTAAACTGAAAAGACTGCACCCTGCTGTGTCCTCCTGTTTATTTGCTGCGTCATCTGCGCTGCACTACAACCATCATCATCATCCCTTACACATACAGCTGCCCTGGGGCCTAGCTCTAACTGTGGAGAGCTGTAACAACTCTGCTGCATCACCAGCAGCCCCAGCGGACTCTGAAGCAGCGTAGGCTAACATCTTTATTGCCAATACCACAGGTGGCATCACGAACTATATCTTATAAACTTTATTCCCCTTTTATCATCATTTTCATTGGACGCCCAGGGCCATGGACCGGGTTACTGCTGCTGTGACACATCTCCTTAAGAACCGGCAAGGTACCGAGTTCCCCGGCCCTAGGGGGCACTCCAATAGTAAGGTCGGAGACTTGGGTCTCTCTACCTTCAGAGTATCCCCGGGACAGGGAAAGTTAGTATCCCAGTTTCAGGGACAGTTTGAAGCTGCCCTTTCTTACCGAAGACCATCACAGGGTGTGACAACCATTTAGCGTTACAGATATGTCCACCCCTAATGTGGCTAAGGGCTCTAATTTCTCAAGATGCAAATTCAATATATTTGTGATGTAATAATAGAAACATTCATATGCTGCAACTAACATTAAAATTACTAAGTGACCACACAGTCACATACTGCATGAACATCTCATGACAGAGCATCACAGAACTATGTTCTATGTTAAAAGGGTTACCGTATTCTAATCTTCAGGAGAGCACACCTTCCCGGCTTCCAAGATTTTTGTTAACCAGGCAGCGGTGCAATCCTCTTGCTTGACAGTTCAGACCAGCAGCATGGTTACACCCAAACTGTGCCGTCTCCGACACTGCTAGCAGAGGCCATTTTGCCTCTGCAGCATTGAAGGTATGCATGAGCACCAAAACATCTCTTACAAATGTGTGATGTTTATGACAAGCAAAAAAAATCGATGACACCAATTCATCACTTGTTTTTTTTTAAAATCACCTTTTTTTTGCCTTGTAGTAACCTGTTGTGAATGTTTTGGAAATGAATTCTGAGCAGAAGCTCCCTCTGGTGGTTACAAACAGTACTGAACCATTCAATGAGGATTGGCAATCAGATAAGATATTTTCTGTTTTTGTGCTTTCCATTTGCATATTTCTCTGCATTTCTGTGAGGTTAGCCAGGTTCCCCCCCGGGGGGCTTGGGCTCCTCTCAATTCCGCTAGAGCCACTGTTATGTTTTGGTAGCTGAGGAGAGCAGGCAAAACACCAGATAGGTTGGAATCTATTGGATTGCAGTACCCTGACTAACCACCACAACTAAAGGTAGCCGTGGAGCGTTCCTACGTTGGTCCTAGACGCCTCTTCACTGCCTGAGAGATTAACTACACCTAAAGATAGAAAGAGGAAAGCTATCTGCCCCGGAGCAGATCCCCAAAGAACATAGGAAGCCCCCAAACATGTAATGGCGGTTAGACAAGAGGAAATACAGACACAGACAGAAAATAGTATGAGAAAACGCTGGGGCCCAATCTGCCTAGACAGAAAAGGATAGAAAGGATACTCACTGCAATCCAAAAAAACCATAAAAAATGCCAACGCTACTGATTGCAAAAACACCTGAGATCACACGACCTCTACCACCTAAATCAGTTCTCTGGTGTAACAAAACTAAGCCGCAGCCACTGAAAAAACTGGAAAAGGCAAATGAACAAATAACAGTGGCTCAAGCGGAACTGTGTTGTGAATGTGCTAGAAATGAATTCTGAGCAGAAGCTCCCTCTGGTGGTTACAAACAGTACTGAACTATCCAATGAAGATTGTGAAGATTGGCGATCAGGTGTTACTGACTGGTCTTATATAAGGGAGGTTCCCTCCCATCAGGGTTGCCGGTGATCAATTGTTCTGGTCTCATCTTTGATTCCTGTTCACTTTGTAGCTTGCTGTTTCGTGCCTGCATCTTCTGCTAACAGATAAGTCATTTTCTTCTTTTAGTTTTTTGTGCTTGCTTTTTGCATTTTGTCCTGCACTTCTGTGGGGGTCTGCCGGGTCCCCTCCGGGGGCTTGTGCTCCTCTCAGTTTAGTTCAGCCACTGTTGTTTGTTCTTTTGCCTTTTCCAGTTTTTTCAGTGGCTGCTGTTTAGTTTTGTTACACCAGAGAACTAATTTAGGTGGTAGAGGTCGTGTGATCTCAGGTGTTTTTGTAATTAGCAGAATTGGTACATTTCAGGGTTTTTTGGGATTGCAGTAAGTGTCCTTCCTATCCTTTTCTATTTAGGAAGTTTGGGCCCCAACGTTTGCTCATACTATTTTCTGTCTGTGTCTGTATTTTCGCCATTACATGTTTGGGGGCTTTCTATGTTCTTTGGGGATCTGCTCCGGGGCAGATAGTTTTCCTCTTTCTGTCTTTAGGTGTAGTTAGCTTCTCAGGCTGTGACGAGGCGTCTAGGACCAACGTAGGTACGCTCCACGGCTGCCTTTAGTTGTGGTGGTTAGTCAGGGTACTGCAATCCCATAGATTCCAACCTCTCTGGTGTATTTCCTTTTTTGCCTGCTCTCCTCAGCTACCAAATCATAACAGTATCACCGGCCCAAAAACTGATATTTGTATGGTACTCACAGAAGGGAAAAATAGTGTTAAAGAAAGAAGATTGTCAGAGTTGTCAGAGATTTTTTTTTTTTCCCTCTGTTTCTCTGAATGCTGAGGAGGATTTTTTTTTTCTCTCAATGGAGTTTGCACAGTTGTATGGCCGTGTGGATCAGCTTGCCACTGAAGTTCGGAGTATTGCTACCTATCTTGCAGGGTTGCCTGTTGTGGAACCTAGGATTCCCATGCCAGATTTGTTTTTAGGGGATCGAGCTAAATTTCTGAATTTCAAAAATAACTGTAAGTTGTTTTTTGCCTTGAAATCTAAGTCCTCAGGGAATGCAGCACAGCAGGTTCAAATTGTCATCTCTCTCCTGCGCTGCGATCCTCAGGATTGGGCTTTTTCCCTGACACCTGGGGATCCTGTTTTGAGTAATGTTGATGCATTTTTTCAGGCTCTGGGGTTATTGTACGATGAGCCTAATGTCACTGATCAAGCTGAAAAAGCCTTGTTGGCATTAAATCAGGGGCTTGAGGACGCTGAGTTATACTATCAGAGATTCCGAAGGTGGGCAGTCCTGACCAAATGGAATGACGATGCTTTGGCAGCCCTTTTTCGGAAGGGTCTGTCAGAGAATGTAAAGTATGTTATGGTGGGATTCCCTGTCCCCTCTGGTCTCAATGATTCTATGTCATTAGCGATTCAAATTGACAGACGTTTGCGTGAGCATAGAGGTATGCGTGGAACAGTGTTGCCTTGTGAACCAGCTTCTGAACCCATGCAGTGTGATAGAGTGGCTTCAGGGGCACAGCGTCATGAGTTTTGTAAGCGCAATTGGTTATGTTTCTACTGTGGTGATGCCTCTCATGCCATTTCAGTCTTCCCTAAGCGGGGAAGACGTTTTGCACGTTCAGTTGTCTTGGGTAGTGTTCAGACTAAATTTTTGTTGACTGTTACCCTGATTTGCTCCCTGTCCACATTTTCTGCTCAGGCTTTTGTTGATTCGGGAGCAGCTATTAACCTGATGGATTTTGATTTTGCTAAACGTTGTGGGTTTCCCTTGATACCCCTACGGAAGTCTATTCCCCTACTGGGGATCGATTCTACCCCTTTGGCTGAGAATAAACCTCAGTTCTCTACTCAGGTGATAATGAGGGTTGAACCTGATCATCAGGAGAGTTGCAAATTTTTGGTGCTGTATAATCTGCATGACATTATCGTACTGGGTTTCCCTTGGTTACAGTCTCATAATCCTGTTTTGGATTGGAAATCTGTGTCTGTAACCAGTTGGGGCTGCCAATGTGTTAATACCAACACTCCTGTTTTTTCTGCCTCCCCCCAGGCTCAGGATGTTCCTGACTTTTTGACTGATTTTTCTGATGTGTTTAGCAAAAGTAAATCTGCATCCTTGCCCCCCCATAGGAGCTATGACTGCGCTATTGAATTAGTGCCTGGTAGTAAATTCCCTAAAGGTCGCCTTTTTAACTTGTCTGTACCTGAACATGACGCTATGCGGTCTTATATCAAGGAGTCATTGGAGAAGGGTCATATCAGACCATCCTCTTCACCCTTGGGTGCCGGTTTTTTCTTTGTGGCCAAAAAGGATGGTTCATTAAGGCCGTGTATTGATTATCGTCTCTTGAACAATATCACTGTGAAATATCAATATCCGTTACCCTTGATTTCTGACCTGTTTTCCAGGGTGAAAAGTGCTACTTGGTTTACCAAGCTTGACCTCAGGGGGGCATATAACCTTATTCGCATTAAGCACGGGGATGAATGGAAGACGGCATTTAATACCCCAGAGGGGCATTTTGAGTACCTAGTGATGCCCTTTGGGCTCACTAATGCTCCTTCTGTCTTCCAGTCCTTCATGAATGACATTTTCAGGGATTTTGTGGATAAATTTCTGATTGTTTATTTGGATGATATCTTGATTTTTTCCAATGACTGGGACTCTCATGTGAAACATGTTCGGACTGTGTTCCAGATTTTGAGAGAGAATGCTCTGTATGTGAAGGGATCAAAGTGTCTTTTTGGCGTACAGAGGATCTCATTTCTGGGATTCATTTTGTCCCCATCTGTTATTGAAATGGACCCGGTCAAGGTTCAGGCCATCTGTGATTGGGTCCAACCTACTTCATTAAAGGCTCTTCAAAGATTCTTGGGTTTTGCCAATTTTTATCGTAAATTTATTGGTAATTTCTCTGTTATTGTTAAACCATTGACTGATTTGACCAAAAAGGGTTCTGATGTGGTGAATTGGCCTCCTGAGGCAGTCTCTGCGTTTCAGGAACTTAAGCAGAGATTCACTTCTGCTCCTGTTCTACGGCAGCCTGATGTTTCTCTGCCATTTCAGGTGGAGGTTGATGCCTCTGAAATTGGGGCAGGTGCTGTTTTGTCCCAAAGAGATCCAGAGACCTCTAAAAGTAACCCTTGTGCCTTTTTCTCTCGAAAATTTTCTCCAACTGAACGTAATTATGACGTGGGTAATCGGGAGTTATTGGCCATGAAGTGGGCTTTTGAAGAGTGGAGACATTGGCTGGAAGGAGCCAAACATCAGGTGGTGGTCCTCACGGACCATAAGAATCTGGTTTATCTGGAATCAGCCAAGCGACTTAATCCTAGACAGGCCAGGTGGGCCTTGTTTTTCACACGTTTTAATTTTGTGGTTTCCTTTCTTCCTGGCACTAAGAATGTTAAGGCGGATGCCCTCTCGAGGAGTTTCCTTGCGGACTCTCCTGAGTTATCTGATCCTGCTGTTATTTTGAAAGAGGGTGTAGTTCTTTCCGCCATCTCGCCCAATTTGAGACTGGCTCTGGAAGGGTGTCAGGAGGATAAACCCGAGCGCTGCCCTATTGGGAAATTGTTTGTCCCAGACCGGTGGAAAAAGAGTGTGATGTCTGAGATTCATTGTTCCGCGTTGGCCGGTCATCCCGGAATTTTTGGTACCAGAGACTTGGTTAGTCGGTCCTTTTGGTGGCCTACTTTGTCTCGTGACGTCAGGGAATTTGTGCAGTCCTGCGGGACTTGCTCTCGCTCCAAGCCTTGCTCTCGCTCTAGTGGTTTGTTGATGCCATTGCCTGTGCCCAAGAGACCATGGACCCATATCTCTATGGATTTCATTTCCGACCTCCTGTTTCTCAGAGAATGACCGTTATCTGGGTGATTTGTGATAGGTTTTCCAAAATGATACATCTTGTGCCATTACCTAAGTTGCCTTCCTCCTCTGAATTGGTGCCTTTGTTCCTTCAGCACGTGGTTCGGTTACACGGCATCCCTGAGAACATTGTGTCTGACAGAGGAGTCCAGTTTGTTTCCAGATTTTGGAGGACTTTTTGTTCTAAACTTGGTGTTCAATTGTCATTCTCCTCGGCTTTTCATCCTCAGACCAATGGACAAACTGAGAGAACAAACCAGACATTGGAGACTTATCTGAGATGCTTTGTGTCTGCTGATCAAGATGACTGGGTCTCTTTCTTGCCTTTGGCTGAGTTTGTTCTTAATAATAGGGCTAGCTCTGCCACTTTGATGTCTCCATTTTTCTGCAATTTTGGGTTTCACCCTCGATTTTCTTCAGGACAGACGGAGGCTTCTGTCTGTCCAGGTGTTGACTCTGTTGTGGAGCGTATGCAGCAGATTTGGGACTCAGGAGAGGGCCCAGCGGTTTGCCAACCGGCATAGGACTGATGGTCCTCGGTTTGAAGTGGGGGACTTGGTCTGGTTGTCCTCAAGAAATATCCCTATGAGAGTTGCATCTCCTAAGTTTAAGCCTAGGTTCATTGGACCTTATAAGATCATGGAGATTCTTAATCCTGTTTCCTTTCGTTTACTTCTTCCAGGGACATTTAAGATCCATAACGTGTTCCACAAGTCCTTATTGAAGAGGTTTGTCGAGCCAGTGGTTCCTATGGCTGTGCCTCCTGACCCTGTTTTGGTTGAGGGTAGAGTTGAGCGATACTTTCCGATATCCAAAAGTATCGGAATCGGAATGGTATCGCCGATACCATTAAAATATCGGCGATACCCGATACCGATACCGGAAGTCCCATGTAAGTCTATGGGAACAAAATATCGTAACTAAAAAAACCCCATTCTTTCCTTGTAAACACTAAATATACACACATAGAATACATATATATATATACATGTCATTGTGACATATATAGATATACATATATGTATAGTTTATACACTTCTACATAGTAAAATATCCTCTGATTCAATTGCCGGGTAAAGCCGACTTCTGTGAAAAGACAGAAGCACCCGACATGAAATGACACTTGGTGTACATAGGGTTAACCATGTCTTTTCATGTCGTTTGCTATCTGATTTGCACAAACAATTAAATCAGTCTATGTGTGCAAAATTTCACACCTGTAGGGGTTAATTAAAGGTGTAAATTCGTTGTAAAAAAAACGGACTTTTTTGCTACGAATTTACACCTTTAATTAACCCCTACAGGTGTGAAATTTTGCACACATTGACTGATTTAATTGTTTGTGCAAATTAGATAGCAAAGGACATGAAAAGACATGGTTAACCCTATGTACACCAAGTGTCATTTCATGTCGGGTTCTGCATTTTCACAAAAGCCAGCAATTGAATTAGCGGCTATTATACTATGTAGAAGTGTATGAACTACAAATATAAATATATATATATATATATGTGTCACAAATTCAATGACATGTATATATATAATATATATATATATGAGGTGTAAAATTGCTGAAAAAAAATGCGTGGGCTCCCGCCCTATTTTCGCAACCAGACAGACAAAGCCAGTGAGTGGGGGCAGATAATAATAGCCCAGAGAGGGACCATTATTTTTGGCCCCCCCGGCTACTAACATCTGCCCCCAGACACCCCAGGAAAGACAAATCTATAATTAGATTCGCCCTTTCTGGCACTTTGCCCGTCTATTCCCATTGCCCTGTAGCGGTGGCGAATGGGTTAATATGGGGTTAAAGCCACCTTGCTATTGAAAGGTGACCTTAAGCCAGGTTAATAATTGAGAGCTGTCAATTAGACAACTATCAATTATTAATCCTATTGCATGAAATAAAAATAAAACACACACTTTAATTAAAAATCATTTTAATGAAATAAAGACACATGTTTTTGACCATCTTTTATTTTACTGCAAAAACCATTTCCTGTAATAAAAATAAAATAAAAAAGCAAAATTATTCTTACCTATCCCATGCACAGTCAGGTCCCACGGTGTAATCCTTCAGAAAGGGTTAATGTTTACTGCAGGGACCGCAGCTAATGCTGCAGCCTCACAGTAAACCCCCAAATGAATGAGTTCCTCTCCTGGCTGACAGGAGAGTAAAGGCTGGGTGTCACATAACGATACACCAGCGATCCCGACAACGATATGCACTTGTCAGGATCGCTGGTGTATCGCTACATGATCGCTGCTGAGCTGCCAAACAGGCAGCTCAGGCAGCGATCTGGGACAGCGACACTGCGGGTAACATCGCTTAAGGGCCCGTCTCACATAGCGATATCGCTACCGAGATCGCTGCTGAGTCACTAGTTTTGTGACGCAGCAGCGAGCTCACCAACGATATCGCTGTGTGTGACATTCAGCGACGATCAGCCCCCCTGCCGGGTATCGCTGATCATCGCAGAAATGTCAGGACCTTTTTTTGATCGCTGGTTTCCCTCTGACAGGCACGCATCGCTGCGTGTGACAGGCGGGAGACCAGCTATCCGCTGGTAACCAAGGTACACAGCGGGTTTCCAGGCACCGCGCAGCGCTTGGAAACCCGCTGTGTACCTTGGATACCAGCTCCCTGCATCAGGGCGCTGGTATCCAAGGTACACAGCGGGTTTCTAGGCACAGCCCCGCGCCTGGAAACCCACTGTGTACCTTGGTTACCAGCGGATCGCTGGTCTCCCGCCTGTCACACGCAGCGATGCGTGCCTGTCAGCGGGAAACCAGCGATCAAAAAAAGGTCCTGACATTTCAGCGACGATCAGCGATACCCGGCAGGGGGCTGATCGTCGCTGAATGTCACACACAGCGATATCGCTGGTGAGCTCGCTGCTGCGTCACAAAACTAGTGACTCAGCAGCGATCTCGGTAGCGATATCGCTATGTGAGACGGGCCCTTAAGTGGAAAGCTTAATTGATTGCTTTCCACTTTCACTTCAGGTCAGCCAGGGACACAATCAGTGACGTCAGAGGGAACTGATTAACAAAAATAGGGGTTCTGTTATGTTACGGTAGCTGAGGAGTGCAGGTAAAAAAGGAAATACACCAGAGCAGTTGGAATCTATGAGATTGCAGTACCCTGACTAACCACCACAACTAGAGGCAGCCGTGGAGCGTTCCTACGATGGTCCTAGACGCCTCGTCACAGCCTGAGAAACTAACTACACCTAAAGATAGAAATAGGAAAGCTATCTGCCCCGGAGCAGAACCCCAAAGATAATAGAAAGCCCCCAAACATGTAATGGCGGTTAGACAAGAGGAAATACTGACACAGAAAGAAAATAGTAAGAGCAAAAGCTGGGGCCCAAACTATCTAAATAGAAAAGGACAGGAAGGGTACTTACTGCAATCCCAGAAAACCCTGAAAAACACCAACTCTACTAATTTCAAAATCACCTGAGATCACACGACCTCTACCACCTAAATTAGTTCTCTGGTGTAACAAAAACAGCAGCCACTGAAAAAACTGCAAAAAGCAAAAGTACAAAACACAGTGGCTGGACTAAACTGAGAGGGCAAAAGCCCCCGGAGGGGACCCAGAAGGCCCCCACAGAAGTGCAGGACAAAATGCAAAAATATAGCAAAAACACAAAATAAGAAATTGTCTTATCTGATAGCAGGAGATGCAGACACGACACAGCAGGCTACAAGGGAAACTGGAAAGAAGGATTCAGACCAGAACAATTGATCACCGGCAACCCTGATGGGAAAATGATTCCCTTAAATAAGACCAATCAGTAACACCTGATTCCCAATCCTCACTAGTACCGCTTGTAACCACCAGAGGGAGCCTCTGCTCAGAACTCATCTCAAACCCATTCACAACAGGGTTCCCTTCGAAAAAAAAAAGGGGGTCCCCCCTATTTTTGTTAACCAGCCAGATGAAGCAGACCGCTGAGGCCTGGATTTTCAGGCTGTTAAGGAGCCAAGATCCATGGACCTTGCCAGCCTGATAATACCAGGCCACAGCAGTCTGCATATCTTGGCTGATTAACAAAAATAGGGGATCCCCTCGAAAAAAATTGGCGTGGGGTCCCCCCTATTTTTGTTAACCAGCCAGATGAAGCAGACCGCTGAGGCCTGGATTTTCAGGCTGTTAAGGAGCCAAGATCCATGGACCTTGCCAGCCTGATAATACCAGGCCACAGCAGTCTGCATATCTTGGCTGATTAACAAAAATAGGGGATCCCCTCGAAAAAAATTGGCGTGGGGTCCCCCCTATTTTTGTTAACCAGCCAGATGAAGCAGACCGCTGAGGCCTGGATTTTCAGGCTGTTAAGGAGCCAAGATCCATGGACCTTGCCAGCCTGATAATACCAGGCCACAGCAGTCTGCATATCTTGGCTGATTAACAAAAATAGGGGATCCCCTGGAAAAAAATTGGCGTGGGGTCCCCCTATTTTTGTTAACCAGCCAGATGAAGCAGACCGCTGAGGCCTGGTTTTTCAGGCTGGTAAGGATCCAATATCCATGGACCTTGCCAGCCTGATAATACCAGGCCACAGCAGTCTGCTTAGCTTGGCTGGTTAACAAAAATAGGGGATCCCCTCGAAAAAAAAACGGCGTGGGGATCCCCCCTATTTTTGTTAACCAGCCAAGTAAAATGCAGACTGCTGCGGCCTGGTATTAAAAGACTGTCAAGGCCCATGGATTTTGGCCCTCAACAGCCTGATAATACCAGGCTACAGCAGCCCCACATTTGGCGCATCAAAAGATGTGCCAATTGTGGCACTTTACCCGGCTCTTCCCACTTGCCCTGTAGCGGTGGCAAGCGGGGTAATAAGGGGTTAATGTCACCGTTGATTGCACGGTGACAATAAGCCCGGTTAATAATGGAGAGGCGTCAATAAGACACCGATCCATTATTAATCCCAAAGTTTTTAAATGTTTAAAAAAAAGACACAGCAAGAAAAAAGTCTTTTAATGAAATAAAAGAGACAACACAGTTTTCATTAATTTTATTATACTCTCATTCCTGCGACGCCATCGATCTCCTGTAAAAAAAGAAAAAAAAAAAACCAACAGTATACCACCTGTCCGACGCAGTCCATAACGACAGTCCCACGACGATCCAGCTCTGCTACATCGCAATGACAGGCAGAGCCTGTCATCGCAACGCAGCACAGCTGATTACCTGCTTCCCCGGCGGTGACGTCATCGGACTGACTGCTTTACGGCCGGGATTACCCAGCAGTCAATGCAGTTATCGCGAGAAACTGCATGTGACCGCCGGGGAAAGAAGATTGCGGCCATGAAGCAGTCCAGCCCGTGACCGCCGGAGATCTTCTGCCAGGTAAGTGCCGCTGACTCCTGACAGACCCGACCGACGGACACTGACAGTGACAGTGACAATCCCGATTCCGGTATCCGATATGACGAAAATATCGGAACTCGGAATCGGAATTCCGATACAGCCAATATCGGCCGATACCCGATATTTGCAGTATCGGAATGCTCAACCCTAGTTGAGGGCAATCTGGAGTATGTGGTTGAGAAAATATTGAATTCTCGTTTTTCTAGACGGAAACTCCAGTATTTGGTTAAGTGGAGAGGTTATGGTCAGGAGGACAATTCTTGGGTGTTTGCTTCGGACATCCATGCTAGGAGACTCATCCGTGCGTATCACAGAGCTCATCCTGACCGACCTGGTTGCTCAAATGAGGGTTTGGTGACCCCTCCTCAAGGGGGGTACTGTTGTGAATGTGCTAGAAATGAATTCTGAGCAGAAGCTCCCTCTGGTGGTTACAAATAGTACTGAACTATCCAATGAAGATTGTGAAGATTGGCGATCAGGTGTTACTGACTGGTCTTATATAAGGGAGGTTCCCTCCCATCAGGGTTGCCGGTGATCAATTGTTCTGGTCTCATCTTTGATTCCTGTTCACTTTGTAGCTTGCTGTTTCGTGCCTGCATCTTCTGCTAACAGATAAGTCATTTTCTTCTTTTAGTTTTTTGTGCTTGCTTTTTGCATTTTGTCCTGCGCTTCTGTGGGGGTCTGCCGGGTCCCCTCCGGGGGCTTGTGCTCCTCTCAGTTTAGTTCAGCCACTGTTGTTTGTTCTTTTGCCTTTTCCAGTTTTTTCAGTGGCTGCTGTTTAGTTTTGTTACACCAGAGAACTAATTTAGGTGGTAGAGGTCGTGTGATCTCAGGTGATTTTGTAATTAGTAGAGTTGGTACTTTTCAGGGTTTTTTGGGATTGCAGTAAGTGTCCTTCCTATCCTTTTCTATTTAGGAAGTTTGGGCCCCAACGTTTGCTCATACTATTTTCTGTCTGTGTCTGTATTTTCCTCTTGTCTAACCGCCATTACATGTTTGGGGGCTTTCTATGTTCTTTGGGGATCTGCTCCGGGGCAGATAGTTTTCCTCTTTCTGTCTTTAGTAGGGTTGAGCATTCCGATACTGCAAATATCGGGTATCAGCCGATATTGGCTGTATCGGAATTCCGATTCCGAGTACCGATATTTTCGTCATATCGGATACCGGAATCGGGATTGTCACTGTCAGTGTCCGTCGGTCGGGTCTGTCAGGAGTCAGCGGCACTTACCCGGCAGAAGATCTCCGGCGGTCACGGGCTGGACTGCTTCATGGCCGCCATCATCTTTCCTCGGCGGTCACATGCAGTTTCTCGCGATAACTGCAGTGACTGCTGGGTAATCCCGGCCGTAAAGCAGTCAGTCAGATGACGTCACCGCCGGGGAAGCAGGTAATCAGCAGTGCTGCGTCGCGATGACAGGCTCTGCCTGTCATTGCGATGTAGCAGAGCTGGATCGTCGTGGGACACTCGTTACTATGGACTGCGTCGGACAGGTGGTATACTGTTGGTTTGTTTTTGTTTTTTTTTACAGGAGATCGATGGCGTCGCAGGAATGAGTGTATAATAAAATTAATGAAAACTGTGTTGTCTCTTTTATTTCATTAAAAGACTTTTTCTTGCTTTGTCTTTTTTTTATACATTTAATAACTTTGGGATTAATAATGGATCGGTGTCTTATTGACACCTCTCCATTATTAACCGGGCTTATTGTCACCGTGCAATCAACGGTGACATTAACCCCTTATTACCCCACTTGCCACCGCTACAGGGCAGTGGGAAGAGCCGGGTAAAGTGCCACAATTGGCACATCTTTTGATGCGCCAAATGTGGGGCTGCTGTAGCCTGGTATTATCAGGCTGTTGAGGGCCAAAATCCATGGGCCTTGACAGTCTTTTAATACCAGGCCGCAGCAGTCTGCATTTTACTTGGTAGGTTAACAAAAATAGGTGGACCCCTACGCCGTTTTTTTTTCGAGGGGATCCCCTATTTTTGTTAACCAGCCAAGCTAAGCAGACTGCTGTGGCCTGGTATTATCAGGCTTGCAAGGTCCATGGATATTGGATCCTTACCAGCCTGAAAAACCAGGCCTCAGCGGTCTGCTTCATCTGGCTGGTTAACAAAAATAGGGGGACCCCACGCCAATTTTTTTCCAGGGGATCCCCTATTTTTGTTAATCAGCCAAGATATGCAGACTGCTGTGGCCTGGTATTATCAGGCTGGCAAGGTCCATGGATCTTGGCTCCTTAACAGCCTGAAAATCCAGGCCTCAGCGGTCTGCTTCATCTGGCTGGTTAACAAAAATAGGGGGGACCCCACGCCATTTTTTTTTCGAAGGGAACCCCTATTTTTGTTAATCAGTTCCCTCTGACGTCACTGATGGTGTCCCTGGCTGACCTGAAGTGAAAGTGGAAAGCAATCAATTAAGCTTTCCACTTCCTCTCCTGTCAGCCAGGAGAGGAGCTCATTCATTTGGGGGTTTACTGTGAGGCTGCAGCATTAGCTGCGGTCCCTGCAGTAAACATTAACCCTTTCTGAAGGATTACACCGTGGGACCTGACTGTGCATGGGATAGGTAAGAATAATTTTGCTTTATTATTTTATTTTTATTAGAGGAAATGGTTTTAGCAGGTAAATAAAATATGGTTAAAAACTGTGTGATTATTTCATTAAACTTCTTTTTTATTAAAGTGTGTGTGTTTGATTTTTCTTTCATACAATAGGATTAATAATTGATAGTTGTCTAATTGACAGCTCTCAATTATTAACCTGGCTTAAAGTGACCTTTCAATTGCAAGGTCATTTTAACCCCTTATTAACCCATTCACCACCACTACAGGGCAATGGGAATAGATGGGCAAAGTGCCAGAAAGGGCAAATCTAATTAGAGATTTGCCCTTTCTGGGGTGTCTGGGGGCAGATGTTAGTAGCCGGGGGGGCCAAAAATAATGGTCCCTCTCTGGGCTATTATTATCTGCCCCACTCACTGGCTTTGTCTGTCTGGTTGCGAAAATAGGGCGGGAGCCCACGCATTTTTTTTTTCAGCAATTTTACACCTCATATATATATATACATGTCATTGAGTTTGTGACACATATATATATATTTATAGTTCATACACTTCTACATAGTATAATAGCCGCTAATTCAATTGCCGGCTTTTGTGAAAATGCAGAACCCGACATGAAATGACACTTGGTTTACATAGATTTAACCATGTCTTTTCATGTAGTTTGATATCTGATTTGCACAAACAATTACATGAGTGTAAGTGTGCAAAATTTCACACCTGTAGGGGTTAATTAAAGGTGTAAATTCGTAGCAAAAAAGTCCGTTTTTTTCCAACGAATTTACACCTTTAATTAATCCCTACAGATGTGAAATATTGCACACTTACACTCATGTAATTGTTTGTGCAAATCAGATATCAAACTACATGAAAAGACATGGTTAACTCTATGTAAACCAAGTGTCATTTCATGTCGGGTGCTTCTGTCTTTTCACAAAAGCCGACTTTACCCGGCAATTGAATCAGAGGCTATTTTACTATGTAGAAGTGTATAAACTATAAATATATGTATATATATATGTCACAATGACATGTATATATATATATATATATGTATTCTATGTGTGTATATTTAGTGTTTACAAGGAAAGAAAGAGGTTTTTTTAGTTACGATATTTTGTTCCCATAGACTTACATTGGATTTCCGGTATCGGTATCAGGTATCGCCGATATTTTAATGGTATCGGCGATACCATTCCGATTCCGATACTTTTGGATATCGGAAAGTATCGCTCAACTCTAGTCTTTAGGTGTAGTTAGTTTCTCAGGCTGTGACGAGGCGTCTAGGACCAAAGTAGGTACGCTCCACGGCTGCCTTTAGTTGTGGTGGTTAGTCAGGGTACTGCAATCCCATAGATTCCAACCTCTCTGGTGTATTTCCTTTTTTGCCTGCTCTCCTCAGCTACCAAATCATAACAGAACTGAGAAGAGCCCAAGCCCCCCGGGGGGGAACCTGGCTAACCTCACAGAAATGCAGAGAAATATGCAAATGGAAAGCACAAAAACAAAAACAGAAAATATCTTATCTGAAAGCAGAAGAAGAGGCAAGACTCAGCAAGCTTCCAAGTGAACCAGGAACCACAGTTGAGACAAGAACAATTGATTACCGGCAACCATGATGGGAGGGAACCTCCCTTATATCAAGCCAGTCTGTAACTCCTGATTGCCAATCCTCATTGAATGGTTCAGTACTGTTTGTAACCACCAGAGGGAGCTTCTGCTCAGAATTTATTTCCAAAACATTCACAACAGTATCCATTGCAATTTTTTGCATACTGTCCTTGAATTTTGTGCAAAGTCAAAAATGGTCTTCAATTCTGTTTTCAACTTTTTTTGACTTTGTAGCATAAGCAGTCGCATGTTTCACAAAAAGGCACAAAATTGTACCAAAATATCTGGTGAAATTAAAAACATTTGATGGGTTACTGTAGTATACTGTATTTACACCAAATTTTCTGACTTTTTTGAAAAGTCACAAATGATGAATCAAGTGAAAACATTTGGAAACCTTAAACACTGCTCACAGTGATGAACTAAAACTAGCAAGCGAACACACATGAAACGGACTATAACAAACGCTGCATATAGAAAGATGAATATGGTGCAAATATAAAAGACGTAAAGCACAAAACACTTGACCAAAACAGGTGCAAATGTTAGAATGAATCAGGCTTTATGTATGAAGAAAGTCCTAAAAGAGTATTTCATCTTAACCATTTATACCCAGGATAGATACAGGTTTCACCTCTGGGACCTGCACTTATTTCCGGAATATGGCCTTCCCAACTCCAGTCCTCTCTATTCACTTTTATGGGCGTTCTGAAAATGGACAATCACAATTGAGCCCAAGGAGTGACCCAGGAGTTGGACACAATGCCTTATGTGTGTATAGTATTGACATTCTTCTTTACTTTGGCCTCCTGCAGCACAATAGAACTGTCAACTGTCACTAAATTTTCTGCCCTCTAATTGTAATGAGATGACTCTGTCCCAGTCTATACACCTTAAGCCCCCGTCACACTAAGCGAGATCGCTGAAGCGTCACCGATTTTGTGACGCAACAGCGACCTAGCCAGCGATCTCGCTTAGTGTGACACGCAGCGACGATCAGCCCCCCTGCTGGGTATCGCTGATCGTCGTCGAATGTCCTGGACCATTTTTTCATCGCTGGTCTTCCGCTGGCCAGTGCGCATAGCTGCGTGTGACAACGGGAGACCAACGATCAGCGAGCTCCCAGCGTGTACAGCAGAAGCTGGGAACTGATATCCAGGGTACATATTGGGTAACTAAGCACCGCGCGGTGCTTAGTTTCCCGATGTGTACAATGGATACCAGCTCCCAGCGAGTACAGCAGAAGCTGGGAGATGGTATCTAGGGTACACATCGGGTAACTAAGCGTGGCGCAGTGCCTAGTTACCCGATGTGTACACTGGATACCAGCGTGCTTGCTGGTCCTGATCGCTGGTGAGTCTGCCCATGTGACAGCTCACCAGCGATCAGCAAACGATGTCCTAGCGATCCCATCCACGTCGAATCGTTGGTGGGATCGCTGGGACATTGAAGAGTGTGACGGGGCCCTAAGCTGAAAAATGAGCAGCTTAAACATTAAGGCATCTATTCATCAAGATTGGCATTGTTCACTCCAGTCTTGATGATGGGACGTGGTGGAGGTAGGGCTTCTGATTCATTAAAAGGCTTAAAAGTGGCATGCGCCTCCTTGCGACTTGTCACAAGTATTACTCGGGAATGAGACTGGAGTAAGATTTTTTGCATGAGGTACAATGCAGCTAATTATGAATTATGCAAGAGGATGTTGAGATGTCCGGTCCCACCTTAACCTCACCTATTTTTGTGGAGCTGGCTGATATAAGTGTGAAAATGCCAAAAGTCACAACATTTTTGTGCAACCTTACATTGTTCCAAAAATTTGTGACTTTTCAAAGTGTTTTATGCCATTTGTAAAATCATCCTTAAAACCCATCCTGCGTGATAATACACTGCTCAAAAAAATAAAGGGAACACTCAAATAACACATCCTAGATCTGAATGAATGAAATATTCTCATTGAATACTTTGTTCTGTACAAAGTTGAATGTGCTGACAACAAAATCACACAAAAATCATCAATGGAAATCAAATTTATTAACCAATGGAGGCCTAGATTTGGAGTCACACACAAAATTAAAGTGGAATGTAATGTCCTTAAACCAAGTCAAAATGATGCTCAGTATTGTGTGTGGCCTCCATGTGCCTGTATGACCTCCCTACAACGCCTGGGCATGCTCCTGATAAGGTGGCAGATGGTCTCCTGAGGGATCTCCTCCCAGACCTGGACTAAAACAGACCTGGACAGTCTGTGGTGCAACGTGACCTTGGTGGATGGAGCGAGACATGATGTCCCAGATATGTTCAATCGGATTCAGGTCTGGGGAACAGGCGGGCCAGTCCATAGCTTCAATGCCTTCATTTTGCAGGAACTGCTGACACACTCCAGCCACATGAGGCCAACCGCACCAGCATATGGTCTCACAAGGGGTCTGAGGATCTCATCTCGGTACCTAATGGCAGTCAGGCTACCTCTGGCAAGCACACGGAGGGCTGTGAGGCCCTCCAAAGCAATGCCACCCCACACCGTTACTGACCCACTGCCAAACCGGTCATGCTGAAGGATGTTGCAGGCAGCAGATCGCTCTCCACGACGTCTCCAGACTCTGTCACGTCTGTCACATGTACTCATTGTGAACCTGCTCTCATTTGTGAAGAGCACAGGGAGCCAGTGGCGAATTTTCCAATCCTGATGTTCAGTGGCAAATGCCAAGCGTCCTGCATGGTGTTGGGCTGTGAGCACAACCCCCATCTGTGGACATCGGGCCCTCCGACCATCCTCATGGAGTCGGTTTCTAACCGTTTGTGCAGACACTTGCACATTTATGGCCTGCTGGAGGTCATTTTGCAGGGCTTTGGCAGTGCTCATCCTGTTCCTCCTTGCATAAAGGCAGAGGTAGCAGTCCTGCTGCTGGGTTGTTGCCCTCCTACGGCCCCCTCCACGTTTCCTGGTGTACTGGCCTGTCTCCTGGTAGCACCTCCAGCCTCTGGACACTACGCTGACAGATACAGCAAACCTTCTTGCCACAGCTCGCATTGATGTGCCATCCTGGATCAGCTGCACTACCTGAGCCACTTGTGTGGGTTGTAGAGTCTGTCTTATTCTACCAGAAGTGTTAAAGCACAACCAACATTCAAAAGTGACCAAAACATCAGCCAGAAAGCATTGTGGTCTGTGGTCCCCACCTGCAGAACCACTCCTTTATTGAGTGTGTCTTGATAATTGCCAATAATTTCCATCTGTTGTCTATTCCATTTGCACAACAGCATGTGAAATTGATTGTCAATCAGTGTTGTTTCCTAAGTGGACAGTTTGATTTCACAGAAGTTTGATTTACCTGGAGTTATATGCTGTTGTTTAATTGTTCCCTTTATTTTTTTGAGCAGTGTATATGTGAATCTAGTGAAAATGTAGAGTCCCTGTGGGTGGAGATAAGGGGAGGGGGAAAAATAATAAATTATTGATAGGGGTTTGTTATAAGTCTCCAAAAATAATGGAAGCAATGGAGAATATCCTCGTAAAGCAAATACATATACAATGTATATGAAGCAGCGACTCAAGGAGAAGTCATTATTATGGGGGACTTCAACTACCCTGAAATATATCGGGGAACTTAAAACTGCAGTTCCAGCAAAAGTACCGTATATACCCATGTATAAGCCGAGATTTTCAGCCCATTTTTTAGGGCTGAAAGTCCCCCTCTCGGCTTATACGCGGGTCATATATGGGGGTCGGCGGGGAGGGGGAGTGGGGGTGTCGGATCATACTCACCCATCCGCTGGCGCGGTCTCTGCAGCCCCCCTGCTTCTCCCACGATCTCCGGCTCCTTCCTACAGCAGTCACATGGCACCGCTCATTAAAGTCATGAATATGCACATATTCATGACTTTAATGAGCTGTAGCATGTGACCGCCGCAGGACTGAAGCGCTGCGGAGAGCGCCCGGAGAAGAGGAGAGGCTGCAGGGATGCGTGGCGGAGGGGTGAGTATAGCGATATTTACCTGTCCCCCGGTCCACCGCTGCACATTGCTCCCTCGGTCTGACTCCTCTGGCTGTGAATGATCAGGCAGAGGGCGCGATGACGTCGTTAGTGCGCGCCCCGCCCCCTGCCAGATCATTCACAGCCAGAGGAGTCAGACGAGGACGCAGCGCAGCGGTGCAGAGAGGACAGGTAAATATCTCAGGTGCCGGGGTCCTGAGCGAGCGGTGACACCGGCACCTGTCCCCCATAGCGCAACGGTGTCCCCGCCTGCTCAGGACCCCGGCACATGGCCCCCAGCGACGAGAGGTGAGTATGACATTTTTTTTTTTTTTGCAGCAGCAGCAGCATATGAGGTCTATACTATGGGGCATAATTGTGCAGCATATGGGGGCATAATCTGGAGCATATGGGGGCATAATATGGAGCATATGGGGGCATAAACTGTGGAACATATGGGGCATAATCTGGAGCATATGGGGGCATAATCTGGAGCACATGGGGGGCATAATATGGAGCATATGGGGCATAATATGGAGCATATGGGGCATAAGCTGTGGAACATATGGGGCATAATCTGGAGCATATGGGGGCATAAGCTGTGGAACATAAGGGGGCATAATCTGGAGCATATGGGGGCATAAGGTGTGGAACATATGGGGGCATAATCTGGAGCATATGGGGGCATAATCTGTGGAACATATGGGGGAATAATCTGGAGCATATGGGGGCATAATCTGGAGCATATGGGGGCATAATCTGTGGAACATATGGGGGCATAATCTGGAGCATATGGGGGCATAATCTGTGGATCATACGGGGGCATAATCTGTGGAATATATGGGGGCATAATCTGGAGCATATGGGGGCATGATCTGAAGCATATTGGGGATAATCTGGAGCATATGGGGGCATAATCTGAAGCATATTGGGCATAATCTGGAGCATATGGAGGCATAATCTGTGGAGCATATTGGGCATAATCTGTGGAGCATCATATGGGGGCATAATCATTTTTCACCCTAGGCTTATACACGAGTCAATAAGTTTTCCCAGTTTTTTGTGGCAAAAGTAGGGGGGTCGGCTTATACACGGGTCGGCTTATACATGAGTATATACGGTAATAGGTTTTTGACAACTATGAGAGACAATTACCTTTCACAACTGGTTCAAGACACAACAAGAGGGCGGCACTGCTAGACCTAATATTAACCAACAGGCCAGACCGCATATCAAATATAAGGGTTGGGGTCACTTGGGCAATAGTGATCACAAAATAATAAGCTTTCATGTATCCTTTAATAAGATGTGTAGTCGAGGGGTTACAAGGACACTAAACTTCAGGAAGGCAAATTTCCAACTGTTGAGAGATGATCTTAGTGCAATAAACTAAGACGATATCCTGAGACATAAAAATACACAAAGAAAATGGGAGACGTTTATTAGCATCCTGAATAGGACCTGTGCACAGTATATACCCTATGGGAATAAACATGCTAGACTTAGGAGGAAACCACTATGGCTAAATAGAGCTGTAAGAGGCGCAATAAGTGACAGAAAGAAAGCATTTAAAGAATTAAAGCAAGTAGGTAGTGATGAGGAATTAAATAAATACAGAAAATTAAATAAATTATGTAAAATGCAAATCAAGACAGCAAAGATTGAGGCAGAGAGACTCATTGCCAGAGAAAGTAAAAATAATCCCAAAATATTCTTTAACTACATAAATTGTAAGAAACTAAAAAATGATAGTGTCGGTCCCCTTAAAAATAGTCTGGGTGAAATGGTGGATGACGATGAAGAAAAAGCCAATATGCTAAATTACTTTTTTCAACAGTATTTACACAAGAAAATCCCATTAAATGTCACCTGCTTAACCCAGCAGGAATTACGGCGGTGTCTAAAAATCATTAAAGTTGACAAATCCCCGGGCCCGGATGGGATACACCCCCGAGTACTGCAGGAATTAAGTACAGTCATAGATAGACCATTATTTTTAATCTTTAAAGATTCCATAATAACGGGGTCTGTACCATAGGACTGGCGTATAGCAAATGTGGTGCCAATATTCAAAAAGGGGGCAAAAACTGAACCTGGAAATTATAGGCCAGTGAGCTTAACATCTACTGTGGGTAAAATCCTGTTTTTTTAAGGGATACTATATTGGAGTATCTGAGGCTGAATAACCTCATGACCCAATATCAGCATGGGTTTACGAGGGACCGTTCTTGTCAGACTAATCTGATAACCTTTTATTAAGAGGTAAGTTCCGGACAGGACCAAGGGAACGCAGTGGACGCGGTGTTCATGGTGTTCATGGACTTCTCAAAAGCATTTGATACGGTGCCACACAAAAGGTTGATATATAAAATGAGAACAATGGGGATAGGGGAAAATATGTGTAAGGGGGTTAAGAGCTGGCTCAGGGATAGGAAACAAAGGGTGGTTGGTAATGGAGCACACTCGGACTGGGTCACGGTTAGCAGTGGGGTACCACAGGGGTCAGTATTGGGGCCGCTTCTCTTTAACATATTTATTAATGACCTTGTAGGGGGCATACAGAGTAGTATTTCAATATTTGCAGATGACACTAAACTCTGCAGGGTAATAAATACAGAGGAGGACAATTTTATATTACAGGAGGATTTATGTAAACTAGAAGCTTGGGCTGATAAATGGCAAATGAGGTTTAATGGGGATAAATGTAAGGTCATGCACTTGGGTAGAACAAACAAGATGTATAATTATGTGCTTAATTGTAAAACACTGGGCAAAACTGTCACTGAAAAAGACCTGGGTGTATGGGTGGACGACAAACTCACATTTAGTGGCCAATGTCAGGCAGCTGCTGCAAAGGCAAATAAAATAATGGGATGCATTAAAAGAGGCATAGATGCTCATGAGGAGAACATAATTTTACCTCTATACAAGTCACTAGTGCGACCACACTTAGAATACTGTGTACAGTTCTGGTCTCCGGTGTATAAGAAAGACATAGCTGAACTGGAGCGGGTGCAGAGAAGAGCGACCAAGGTTATTAGAGAACTGGGGGTCTGCAATACCAAGACAGGTTATTACACTTGGGGTTGTTTAGTTTGGAAAAACGAAGGCTTAGGGGTGATCTTATTACAATGTATAAATATATGAGGGGACAGTACAAAGACCTTTCTAATGATCTTTTTACTCTTAGACCTGTGACGGGGACAAGGGGGCATCCTCTACGTCTGGAGGAAAGAAGGTTTAGCCATAATCACAGACGCAGATTCTTTACTGTAAGAGCAGTGAGACTATGGAACTCTCTGCCGTCTAATGTTGTAATGAGTGATTCCTTACTAAAATTTAAGAAGGGACTGGATGCCTTTCTTGAAAAGTATAATATTACAGGTTATATACACTAGTTTCCTAGATATTGCGTTGATCCAGGGAACGAGTCTGATTGCCGTATGTGGAGTCGGGAAGGAATTTTTTTTCCCCATTGTGGAGCTTAGTGTTTGCCGCATGTTTTTTTTTTGCCTTCCTCTGGATCAACATGTTAGGCTATGGAGTGAACTAGATGGACTTAAAGTCTTCCTTCAACCTTAAAAAACTATGTTACTATAATTCTGGGGTAAACACTTTTATGATAAATGACCTTAATGATTATTCCCAACACTGCAAGTTATTACCTATTCAATGGTTAGATGAAAACTTACTGATTAGTGGTCGTCCTTTTTCTGGACCTGCCACAGATCTTAAGAACAAGGCTCCAAATGTCAAGTTAGAATGCAGCGGTGGCTGCACAAGGGTACCTTCATTTGATTCATAGTTAGCTGGAGATAGCCAAGTACCGTTCTGGGATTCTCCACCAAGTCTATAAGCAATGAACAGCTTCCAGCAAGACATTTCAATGCCCGATTCTTGGGATCAATGGGGTCCCAGCAGTTAGATCCTCACTGATCCTGTGGGTAGGTGATAATTTGGAATGTTGGGAATAATCCTTTAAAGAGGTATTTCCATCTCCAAGATCCTATCCCAATTTGTAGTTGATCTAATGATAAATACCCCCAATTAGAAATGTAGTATAGTTCATCTGATTAGCTATGTCGCTTACCCCATGTGCAGGGCATCACAGTAGCTTAGGTATCCTTGCTTACAACCACTCATATAATGACAGTTAGCTAGTTGTTATTGATCATAACCATGGACATCTAAGCTACTGCAATTCCCTGCACATGAGGAAAGAGACATAGCGAATTAAAAGAACTATACTACATGTCTAAATGGAAATATTTGCTAATATTATTATTGTTACACCTATTACATATTGGGATAGGATCTTAGAGATGGGACTACCCCTTTAAGTGTCTACATTAGTGGCCATCATGAAAACTGGAACATTTAAAGATTTTTTATGTCACATAAAAAAATACGATTAATACATATTAATGCCATCTAATAATACATTCCCTTTTAAGTCACATTTCATTTTTCCTTATTAAGTCCACCATATGCGGAATACAAATAGTGGAAATAAGATGTAACTTCAGGCGAATTTGGATTTTACAGCTGGGTCTGCAAATAAAGTCACCTGAATGCCTCGCTGAAGCCGTCACCGCACATGACCCCAGCGTATCAACACCGCAAACCCTCGGCCTGCGACAATGCTTAATATCTGGCATCATCCCAGAGATTAATGTCTGCTCAATGTCTCGGCAAGACAACCTATTATTACAGTAGGACAAACATAAGAAATAATTGAATAACAAAGGTATGTTGGGTCATGAATACAAACTCGGAGACTCGACTTTACACATAATTATAGTCTACCATGAACACAAGCCAGAACGCAGCTTATACCTTTGTTTAACCAAAGCTCGGCTATGACATAAGTGCTGTCTGGTCCCATCAACTCCAATGTTACATACAGCAATCAATTTCTATTTCATGGCTGGAATACACTTGGAATCAATAATTACAGATTATTACTTTAATATCACAGTTTTAGAGCATTAGAATGGATTTCCTATAGTACAAGACCTACACTTCAGCACCGCCATTACAGATGAGTAGACACACAAATACAACTTAAAAGGCAAAATCAGCATATGGGATAATTTTTTTATGGCAAGGACAAACAGCTGAGACGTGGACGGTAATCACATTGGCCTACACTGTGGCAGTTTTTATATTGATCGTTAAAAATTAATTATTAATTTTTTGTTAGAGGAGATTTCTGGCAGATATACAGGGGGTGAAATAAATAAAAAATAAATAAAAAATCAATTTGAAAACCTGAACGATTTTTACATCTGCATGGTTTGGACCATATAGAGGTTCTGCCTGTCTTATGCATGGTAGCACATATCTGTGAGATTGAAGATAGTTATTATGTACCTTACCCTTCCTTGAGCATCTTAAGACAATCCATTCTTGGTCAATGGTCATCAGGTTCTTGTGAACCAAAGAATTCAAGAAATAAAGAAGTTGAATAATGAGCATTACATAGTCCATGCAGAAAGCTCTAGAAGATTTAGTTGGTTGTGGTTTCCTATAAAGACACGAGCTGACCATAGAACATTGTCAGTTATCTTCTCAATCCTCCCATATACATGGATAGAAAACTTTCCCCCAAAGGGCTCGCTCACACCAGTGTATACATTGAACGGGTGCTATCCGATGTTTTATCAGAGAACACTCAGAATAATGTTATTTAATGGACCAGTGGGGATTGCATCTTAGTGCAGTCTGATTTCCCTGGACTGAAATAATGGAGATGATGGAGAAATTTTGTTCTCCATCTTTGCACCTGTGATATCCGAGAGAATCAGATCACAGTAAGCTGACACTTGTATCAAACTCTGAGAATTTGAGCCGAGTGTCATTTAGCATAATTGACCCGATTCTCTCGTATGAGATACCGGCCTTAATTCGATTTGCAGCGTATACATTTTCTATCAATTGACCTGAAAAAATAAGTCTAACACTCCTGAGGATTCTAAGGAGTATATTCAACTTTTTTTTTAAAGAACCTGTGAGAGATTGATTCTAAGAGCTCGTGCACATGACCGTATTTTTGGTCAAAGTGCTGTCTGTTAAAAAAATGGATCGCACTTGGACCAATGTTATTCAATTGGGCAGTGCAGATAAATGACCAAATCTGTGTGTGAAAAAAATCGCATCATGCACGGATAAGGTTCGGCCACACAAGTCTTTGCGGGTGAGAACAAATTTTAGATGACATATTGCCACTGTGTAGTATTCGATTTTCATGGATACATTGCAATTCTGTAAGATGGGAAATTGTAAATGGTCATGTAATATGTTACCAGCTGCTCAGTAAAAAAATGTATTGCATACGGATGACAAGTGAGAAAAAATTTGTCCCACTTTTCTGGATAAAAATCTGACCGATGCGTTATACTGTTGTGTGACCCTAGTCTAAGCCCAGCAGGACACAGAGGTATGATACTCTCTCTTGGATATGTATTAGTTGCAAGGCATTATGGGGAAACCCGTGCACTCTATCACTCATGACCTTCTGCAATGTGCAAAATAGACCGACGGTTTCTTTTTGCTAATTTGCACAAATTGCACAAATCAAATTCGTCAACTGCTAATTCACCAAGATCGGTGGATTTCAGGAAATTCAATTCACAATTTTTGATCATCTCTACTTTTAATGTATTTAGTGCATTTGGGCTATCCTAAATTGCTATGAGCAGGCATAGATTTTACCAAAAATCAATGATATTTTCTGGCAAAAAGATAGGGACCATGCCCACTTGCAGAAAAACTCACCCTCTTTTCTTAGCACTTCTAAAATGCCAGTTGGTAATTATCACGAAAATTCACAAATTTATCCAATCGAGGAGGTGTAGAGTCATATACAGTTGGCCAAACCTTAGACTCCACTGAGCAAAGGAGGACACCCAGTGTATAACATCCAGCCACTCGCCCTCGGTGTATAACATCTGGCCCCTCACCCCCAGTGTATAACATCTTGACCCTTGCTCCCTGATGTAAAACATCCAGCCACTAACCCCCAGTGTAAAACATCCAGCCCCTCGCCCCGGTGTATCACATCTGGCTCCTCGTCCCCCAGGGCATAACATCAGGTCCCCCTCCTACCGATGTATAACAGCCAGCCTCACCCTCGGTGTATAACATCCCGTCACCTCACTATGCCGACTACCTTTACTAACGTGACAGAATGACTTGTGGGAAAGAGCTCTCCGATACGAGCAGCTGCACGCAGTCGTTCATCACCAAGCACAATGCCGAGCGTCGGATGGAGTGGTGTAAATTATGGGATGTCATACAAGCTCATGTACAGTAGGTGTAATGTGGAGGTGCCCCAATATTTTTGTCTATATTATGTATAACCAGGAGATTTGGAGCTCTGTATATTAAAAAAAGTTCTAACCATTATAACAATATATTAAGAAATGATTTAGCATAGAATTTGGGATCTAAAAGATAAATGTTATTTAAAATAGGCATTATAAAATCCTGTTAGATTTCTGGACCGCTGATTAGATAATCTTCACTCTCCGGTGACTGGAAACCTTAATCCCTTAGGTGAGTGCAGAATAAGACTTTCCACTATACTGCAGGGCCATTAGAAATACGCCTGACGGTGCGCACAAATAAAACACATCTAAATGATTTATGGCGTCCACTGGAGAGAAAACATTTGTACCATATCAAGGCCTAATGTATTTTTTCAGACTCTAGCACTGCTCATATTAAACTGTCTTTATAAATCAAATGTGCACAAGATTCATTCATCTCGGCTGCTTTAAAATTCTATTGAATTGTAAATGTGCATTGCCAAGAAATGGATTTTCCTTGGGATTTACTGAAAGCAACAACAGAGTAGCACGGTCTCATTTTTTCCATCCACATCCAAGAGTTTTGTTCAGCAAATGTCCACCGCTATCTGAACAAAGGACTGATGATTCCACAGCAGGAAACTAAAGCAAAAACAAATTATAAAACCACGAATCACATGCATATAAATTAATGCAAATCAATGGCAAAAGCACAGTCATTTATCATATCTTGTGTGAAAGAAAGATGGTGCAGACCCATAAAACTGACACCACTCTAGACGTGTGCTGTGCTGAGCAACGATTTGCCCATAGGTGTGGTATCCTCAGAGCCGACTGAAATTTGGAGCTTCCTCGGACACGATTCAGAAGTGGAAAACCTTAAATCCAATTCACAAGTGGAACATCCTCAGACCCAATTCAGAAGTGGGGCATCCTCAGACCCGATTCAGAAGTGGAGCATCCGTAGACCCGATTCAGAAGTGGACAACCTCAGATCCGATTCACAAGTGGAACATCCTGAGATCCGATTCAGATGTGGCGTATCCCCAGACTCGATTCAGAAGTATAGCATCCTTAGACCTCATTCAGCAGTGGAGCATCCTCAGACCTGATTCAGAAGTGGACAACGTCAGATTCAATTCACAAATGGAACATCCTTGGACCCAATTCATATATGGAGCATTCTAAGATCCGATTCAGAAGTAGAACATCCTCAGACCTGATTCAGAAGTGGAGCATCCTCAAACCCGATTCAGAAGCGGAGCATCCTCAGACCCGATTCAGAAGCAGAGCATCCTAGGACCCGATTCAAAAGTGGAGCATTCTCGAACTCGATTCAGAAGTGGAACACCCTCCGACCTGTTGTGAACACACTGGATCTCACTTCTGAGTTTGGGCTCCCTCTAGTGGCTGCTGATAGTAATGAAGCTGCTTTGGCTAACAGAAGTCCTTCACCTGGTGGCAATAAGTGAGCTACCTTCCCATGATCCTCGCCAGTGATTTGTTGCTTCCTGGTCTCTTTTGGAAGTGAGCTTGCTTCCTGCTTCTCCTGCAACTTTTAGATAAGTTATTTGCTGTTTATTTCTGTGGCATTTGTTTTTGTCTATCTCAGTTTTCTGCCCTTCTGGAGTTTATACAGCCAGGTTCCCCTGCTGGGGCCTGCGCTGGCCTCTGTTTGTCATTTGCCATTGTTTATGTATTATCAGTTCCCTGTTATACCAGTATCCGCTTATTTTATACCAGTTACACCTGAGTTCTGATCTAGCGAGGTGAGAGATCGTGTGGTCTCAGTAATTTTGCATATCAGACTGGTTGGAGTTTTTCTTAGAGTTTTTGCTGGATTGCAGACAGTATTCTTTCCTGTTCTGTTCTATCTAGATAGTTTGGGCCCCAGCATTTGTTCACTCTATTTTCTGCCTGTGTTTGTATTTCATCTTGTCTCACCGCCAATATATGTTTGGGGGCTACCTATTCCTTTGGGGGCTATACTCCGGGGCAGTTAGCTTTCCCTTTTCTTCCTTTAGGCTTAGTTATCTAACCCGGTTGTCTGCTGTAGAACCTAAGATCCCTATTCCTGATTTATCTTTTGGGGATCGGTCTAAATTCTTGAACTTTAAGAATAATTGTAAATTGTTTTTTGCCTTGAAACCTAATTCCTCAGGGAACTCTGTGCAGCAGGTTAAAATTGTCATCTCTCTGTTGCGCGGCGACCCTCAGGATTGGGCGCTTTCACTGACACCTGGGGATTCTATTTTGGCTAATGTTGATGCGTTTTTTCAGGCTCTGGGGTTGTTATATGATGAACCTAATGTGATTGATCAAGCTGAGAAAACCTTATTGGCATTGAACCAGGGTCAGGAAGCGGCAGGGTTATATTGTCAGAAATTCCAAAAGTGGGCAGTCCTTACTAAATAGAACGATTATGCCCTAGCGGCTTTTTTTTCGGAAAGGGCTGGCAGAGACCATAAAAGATGTTATGGTGAGATTTCCTGTCCTCTCGGGTCTCAGTGATTCTATGCCATTAGCCATTCAAATTGACAGACGCTTGCGTGAACGTAAAACTATGCGAGAGGTGGTGATACCTTTCGAACAGGCCTCTGAGCCCATGCAGTGTGATAGGGTTGTTTCTAGGGCTCAGCGTCAAGTATTTCGGAAGCGTAATAAGTTGTGCTTCTATTGTGGGGATGCTTCTCATACTATTTCCGTCTGCCCTAAGCGGGGAAGACGTTTTGCGCACTCATTTGTTTTGGGCAATGTACAGCCTAAATTTCTCTTGACTGTTACCTTGATCTGCTCCTTGTCCTCATTTTCTGCTCAGGCTTTTGTCGATTCAGGAGCAGCCCTGAATCTGATGGATTTTGACTTTGTCAAACGTTGTGGTTTTCCCATGGTACCCCTGTGGACTCCTATTCCTTTGCTGGGCATTGATTCTACCCCTTTGACGGAGAATAAACCCCGGTTTTGGACCCAGGTGATAATGCGGGTAGCCCCGGACCACCAAGAGAATTGTAAATTTTTGGTGTTGCATAATATACATGACATTATTGTACTGGGTTTTCCTTGGTTGCAGACCCATAATCCTGTTTTGGATTGGAAGTCTGTGGTCAGTTGGGGTTGTCAATGTGTTTGTGGTGACACTCCTGTTTTTGCTACCTCTCCCCAGTCTCAGGATATCCCCGACTGTTTGGCTGATTTTTCTGATGTGTTTAGTTAGAGTAAGTCTGTGTCCTTGCCTCCCCTCAGGAGTTATGATTGCGCGATTGAGTTAGTAGGAGAACAGGATGACACTTTAAGTGACCCCAAAATGACATAATAACAACAAATGTATATGTAGTGTCTAAATAGGGACAACTCAATCTCACTGGACTATATAGGACACACTGTATGCATAGCATTAGAAAGACCACAGAAAAAACAGTGCAAAAAGTCCATTTTTAGAAAAATACAACTTTATTGATTAAAAATGATATTATCAATGGTAGCTAGGGAGCTGAACAAAGTGACGTACATAAGTCACCACATGAATTAGAACATAGCAGGGATACCAAAGCAACGTCCATATATAAATATAGGTATGATTGCAGATATAATTCCAAGCATAGTCAAATTACATATTTGAGATAAATTCCACATGTGAAGTGTGTTGATGTCATCAATTCACATAACAGGTAAGTGCCATTACGTCAGGTGAACATAAACGATCAGTCCCATGTGTAAGTATATAAATGATCTATATATAGGGCAACATGGTGCTACCAATAATTATAATGGGGCAATGCCACTCTTATAGAGAAGATACCCATGCAAGCACAAATTACATATAAATACACATGGGAGCAGGCATACCCACTGGTAAATACCAGGACTGATATATGGGCACAAGTTATAATGAGGCATATATGGAAGCAAACATACCAGCTGACAAGTTCCTGGACGACAACTTGGACCCCTGCCTCCCCGACGCGCGTTTCGGCATACAATGCCTTCCTCAGGGGGCGTGACGAGGAAGGCATTGTATGCCGAAACGTGCGTCGGGGAGGCAGAGGTCCAAGTTGTCATCCAGGAACTTGTCAGCTGGTATGTTTGCTTCCATATATGCCTCATTATAACTTGTGCCATATATCAGTCCTGGTATTTACCAGTGGGTATGCCTGCTCCCATGTGTATTTATATGTAATTTGTGCTTGCATGGGTATCTTCTCTATAAGAGTGGC
>JARQOD010000002.1:41126817-41176220 GCA_033576555.1 Oophaga sylvatica
CAAGCAAAAAAAAACTAAAAAAAAAATGACTTATTTTTGCAGAAGGGGGGGCCAAAAAGCAAGCAAAAAAAGTAAGGGGGAAAAATCAAAGTTTGAACCAGAAAATTGCCCCCGGGAACCCGGGGGGGGAAAACCCCCCTTTAAAAAAACCGTCAAAACCCCCCTATCCCCAATCTTCACTTTTTTCTTGGGATATTTCCCAATTTTTTTTTCCACCAAGGGGTTTCCCCCCCTCAAATTTCCCTTTCTCCCTTAAACACGTTCCGTTGGGGCCCCACTTTATTTGTTCATTTCCTTTTTCCCCCATTTTTTTCAGTGGCGGGGCTTGGGTTTTGTTCCCGGGGGAAAAAAGTTTTGGTAAAAAGGGTGTGTGTTCTCGGTGTTTTTGCAATCATCGTTGGCTTTTTTGGGGGTTTTTTTTGGATTGCGTGAGTACCCTTTTCTATCCTTTTTTGTCTGGGGAATTGGGGCCCCGCTTTTTTCTCAAAATTTTTTTCTTTTCGTTCGTTTTTTCCCCTTGAACCCCCCAAAAAATTTTGGGGGGGTTCCCTATGTTCGGGGGGGTTCTGTTTCCGGGGCAGAACTTTCCCCCCTTTTTTATTTTTTGGGTATTTTAAATCTCTCAGGGGGTGAAGAGGTCTAGGACCAAGTAGGAACCTCCCGGCTCCCTTTTTGTTGGGGGGTTTTGTCGGGGAAAATCAACCCCAAAAGTTTCCCCCAAACCCAACGGTGTTTTCCCTGCCTCCTCCTACCAAAAAAAAACAGTGGCTCTAGGGGGAATTGGGGGGCCCAACCCCCCCCGGGGGGGGAAACCCGGCTAACCTCACAGAAACCCGAGAAAATGCAAAGGGGAAAACAAAAAAACAGAAAATATCTTATCTGATTCCCAATCCTCTTTAAGGGGTTTATACTGTTTTAACCCCAAGGGGGCTTCTTTCAAATTTCTTTAAAAAAAATTTTCCAACGGGGATACAAGGAAAAAAAAAGGGGGTTTTTTTAAAAAAAAACCCAAGTGTAAAGGGGGCCCATCGATTTTTTTTTTTGTCAAAAAAACACATTTGAAAAGGGGTTTTTGGGTGCCAGATCCCTTTTAAAGCGCGAGGAAAAGGCCTCGTAGCGGTCGGAGAGGGAAATTTTTTTGGGGAAACCCATGGCGGGGCAACTGTCAAGAAAGAGGATTGCACCGCCCCCCCGGAAAAAAAAATTTGGGGGAAACCGGGGGGGTGTGCTCTCCTAAAAATTAAAAAGGGAAACCCCTTTTAACAAAAATGGGTTCTGGATGCTCTGTCATAAAATTTTCTCCCGTATGTACTGTGTGGCATTAAATTTTTTTTAAATTTTTAGTTGCAGCTAGAATGTTTATTATTACATCACAAATATATTGTTTTGCATTTTGAAAATTGACCCCCCTTAGCCACTTTGGGGGGGGCTACTTAACGCAAAATGGTTGTCCCCCCTTTGAGGCCCCTTGGGTAAAAAGGGGCTTTTTAAAAAACTGTCCCTGAAAGGGGGAAAAAAAAACCCTTCCCCCTTCCCCCGGGGCCCTTTTGGGAAAGAGAGACCCAATTCCCCCGACCTTATATTGGGTCCCCCCTTTGGGCCCGGGGAACTGGGTCCCCTTCCCGGGTTTTTTAAGGGAAAGGGGGCACACCCAAAAAAAACCCCCCGGCCCAGGCCCCCTGGGCGCCAAAAAAAAAAATGATAAAAAAGGGGGGGTTTAAAGGGTTTTAAGTATAGTTCGTGATCCCCCCGGGGTTTTTTGGAAAAAGAGGGGTTAGCCTAGCCTTCGAGTCCCTGGGGCTGGGGTTAGCAGCAAGTTTTTACAGCTCTCCACAGTTAGGCTAGGCCCCAGGCGCTGTATGTGTAAGGGATGATGATGAGGGTTGTAGTGCAGCGCAGATGACGCGCAAAATAAACAGGAGGAACGCAGGGTGCAAGTCTTTTCAGTTTACCACAGTGGTTTTTAAACAATCCCCACCGGGGTCTGTGTCCTCTGGTAGATGGTCCAACAGGTCTCAGAAATTTTTGGGGTAAACGTTCAAAACCCCTTCTGATTTTCCCTTTTCCTGGCCGTCCCCTCTGCCTGGCTCCCTCCTCCCTCCCTCGCCTTCACAAACAGTGTCCCAAGCCAGCAGCCATGGATCCTGTCGGGCGACGTGCTCTGGGTCCCCTTGGCCCTATCGGCTGCCTTTTCACGAATGTGTGGGGATGGGGCTGTACACGTACAGTACTGCAGCCTCCGGTTAGTAGCTGATACTTAGTTTCTCCACTAGACTGGGCTGGTCACCTAACTGTGACCTGGTCCCTCCATCCAACTAGAGTCGGCGTGGATGAGCCCCCAAGGGTGATTGTTCACTACTCGTGCCTTCCTCCGTCAGGAGTCACTCCTCTATCTCCTTCGTCTTTCCTATCTTCCTTCTCTGTAGTCTGGGATGAGCTCCTGGCTCTTCAGTCCCCACAGCAGACTGTCCCTCTGGTCTCACAGACCACCGCACACCACTCTCTGACCCTCCCATTCTAACTTTCTCCACCCACACCCTCTACCCAGTCCCTCCCTGCGCCCTGAGAGATCTGGTGTTGAATATAAGTGTGTGAGTTCTGGTGGTGTCCCTTCCTTACCTGAGAGCGGAGCACCAAAACTCTGGCTGAGGTGCAGTACCTCTGTGACGACTCGACCTCAGGGGCACCACACTATGCTCCTGTTAAACCCTGATCTCTCCCCCCTCCCAAACTCCTTGAGGCATTGGACAGAAATGTATGGTAAACAAGACTCAAAGACAAAACAAGGATAACAGAAAACCTCTATCATACAAAAGTGATAACCAACAATAGAGAGGAGAACAGGGACAGGGAGGAATAAACTAAATGGGAACAGGGACCAGGAGATAAACACACACATGATTGTTATGTATTGGTAGCAGAGGAGGCAGGAGCAAAAAAACGCATAGGCAGCCCAACACCAGAGAGATTGGAAACTAATAGGTTGCAGACGCCTAAACTAACCGCACAACAAGAAGCAGCCGTGGGACGTTCATGCGGTGCTCTAGACGCCTCGTCATAGCCGGAGAGATAGCTATCCCTGAAAATGGAAAGAGGAAAGCTAACTGCCCCGGAGAAGACCCCAAAAGAATAGGAAGCCCCCAAACATATAATGGCGGTTAGACAAGATGAAAACACGAACACAGACAGAAAATAGATTAAGCAAACGCTGGGGCCCAAAACTGTCTAGATAGGACAGCACAGGAGAGAATACTGTCTGCAACCCAGAAAAACCCTAGGAAAAACTCAACACTTCTGAATCCAAAAATACTGAGACCACACGGTCTTGACCACCTATATCAGATCTCTGGTGTGGACAAGTAACTACCCAGCAGTAAAATATCACAAGAACTGAGCAAATGAACAAATACAAAAAGCGAACAGAGACCAGCACAAGCCCCCAAATGGGACCCGGCTGAAGACAAAAAGCAATGAAGCAAAAAGCATGGAAAATCAAAAACACAGTAAAAAAACAACTGAAAATGACTTATCTGAATGCAAGCAGGAGACAGCAGAAAAGCAAGCTGAATTCAAACCTAGACCAGGAAGAACAATTGATCAACGGCAAGGATCATGGAGGTCAGCTCACTTATATCAGGCCAGTCCGTATCACCTGACAACCATTCGTCACTAGCAGGTGTTGGGCTTTTGCTGTTCAATATAGGTTCAATACCCTCACAACCACCAGAGGGAGCTTCAGCTCCGAAGTTGTCTCCAACAAGTTCACAACACATAATACAGCAAACCACAGAACACTACTACAAGAATTCTACTCCAACCACTTCGCTTTAGCCCAAGGCACAGGAAGATGAATCTTTCAGGGACAAAAGGTCTGAACAGTTTTTGTAGGAAGAGGTAATGATCAGAGCAGAAGCAGCAGAAATTGAGCTGCATGCTTGTTACCAGCATAGAAAGGGTCATTAACCTCTTCAGCACCAGAGGAAACTAAATCCATTTAATATGGGACACAAATCACACCATCTCTAAAGAAGACCTGCGATTCATTACCCGACGTGAACATCTAACTCCAGTTCTTCCAGGGAGACGTGACACCCTTGTGACAATGGTATATACAAATTTTCCCCAAATAGTCATACAAAGAGGATTAACTGAAAATTCACATACAGTATAGTCTATTTGGAATCTGAAACTTGAAGATCACGCTGCCTTATATTGGATGGTCACATTATTTCATCTGTACAGTATTTCCGGTCGATACGACACAATAATTAGATTCTTTAAATACCGTCAACATAGTTTTTCTTTCATTCTTGACACTGATGCTTGCGCTGTCCATCTCAGACACTGTCACTATCTCCCACAAGCATCTAGTCTACATTCTGTTGTGTTTATTACTTCGGCCTTCAGCTTTTTTTTATAGCTGTTATGTTTGTCTAATTTATTCTTTTTATAGCATCTGATGAAAAACATTCTGTTTCATCTTTAAGATTTTGCTGTATGCTATTAGCATTTTCTTCTCAAAATTGTTTATTCTTTAGCCTTCAAAGTAATGTGATTCATATAATAAAAATACTAAATGTAAACTCCTGTGCATCCAAACTAAAAAACGGAAAAAATCTTTGCAAGTAGCCTTAACTAAAAGTTAACTGTTTCTTTTATATAAAGTTTATGCAGATCCTACAGAGGAACCCTGTGTGTATTATGAAGTTGCAATCATTTCATTATTATTGAGCTTACAGCAATGAAGATCAGTCACAGAGGCATGTCAGAAGTTTTTATCCATGATCATTTGGGTACTAAACTCCCACTGACCACTAAAACAAAGAAGCAGAAAAGCTCATGCAATAAGAAAGTCTGTGGCGCCTTCCTTGATTGTCACAACAGATCTTTCAGCTTAATGATTCTGTTCATTTGTTTTAGGTAGGATTTTTTAAAATCAAATGTTCATTGAAAAATTATTAAAAAAACTCAGTGTTTAAAAAAAGCATATCCCTGGGATGTGCACGGGTTCAAACTGACGCGTTTCGAACTATATGTTCTTAGTCATAGTTATAGTTTCTATATATTCTGTATTACCTACCAGTTCACTGCAGCAATCATAGGTGGACAGAAAGGGACTAGTCTCAGCAATACACAAGCTAAACTCCCACATCCCGCTAAAGTCTGTTCTGATTAGAGCTGTTTTCTGTTGTTTATTGTACATCTGGTCAGATCTTCATGTCGACATCTCCAGCCACAACTCTTCTTGTCACACTGATCTCTGCAGCCTGAAAGGTCACCAATGCCCTGCAGCTCCTCTTTAACACTACCTGTTCTCTTGTAAATTTCTGCTTTTTTGCGGCTATCATGATGTTTTAACACAGGAATATGTGACCTCTCCAACCAATCATTGGCCACAACGGTTCAGTTTTGGAATTGGAGTGATGGGAGGTAGAATTGAGCAAAAAGAATCAAGGACCCTCGTATCTGTTGGCATCTCCAATGTCTCTTCTATTTAGTAGACCCAATATGACATTGTCTTTGCTGTTGGTTACAGACTACTAACCAGGGACCTTCAAATCTTTTCGCTCAAGTTCATACTGTAAATGGCCAGAATAAAAACTATGGACAAAAGCTGTTTCATCTAAAACATCCTCAAAAGACAAGTGGGGGAAAGAAAAGTCTTATCTCAACAGGAACCGTCGAACTCATGAGCCGGTCACATCGGAAATGATTGAGGGTTTAAAAAATGGCTTAAATGCTTTTTCTAGAAGAAAATAACATAAATAATTATATAAATATGTCAAGTTTTTTTTCTGAATGTTTAGTCCAGTGGATCAACAATTGGATCAGGAGGGAAAGAATAGCTCTTTTGGGGCAGACTTTATTGTGCATTGTGGTTGTGCTCCTTCCCTTTGTCTTTTCCCATCTCCTTGGTTGAATTTGATGGGTTTTTTTTTCAGCATATTAACTTTGTAACTCTAATGGGGAGGATCAATGGAATTAATTATACTTTTTACTTTGCATTTCATTCTGAGCTGTTTTTCAACATTTTTCACTGGACAACCTCTTTGGTAAAACTCATTGGAGAAAAAGATGATTGTTTTCAGGTTCCACTTATCTGATGAAAAGCTGTGTGTATGGTGATGTTGGTGAAAATAACGGTTGTAATGCTGGAAGGTAATATGCCAGAAACTGTATTTTGTATAACCAGAAGACAAGAGCTTTTGTTGGGTGTTGCAGTTACCATCAGACACTTTTGACAAGTATCGTACATGGACTCTTATTAAATAGATTAGCACGTGCTGGCGAGAATGTGCTTCTAATGGGTAGAGTGGAGTAAGCCACAGATAGACGGACACCTCTGGCAGCAAATTATCTGCAGAAAGAACAAAATGATTGGGCGTGTAATTTCAACTAGCCCGATCCTTTCTCCTTCAACATCATCGGTCAAAGGAGAATGGTAAGGCCCAATGGTAATGGATAATTGGATGGCTAATTAGTGTTGCTGAATCTTTTAGGTTGGTTTGGCTTAATTCAATGAATATGGGTGTTAAGAAGAAAATAATATAACTTGTGTGATGATTGCCATCCAATGCCAGCACAGGTAAGGGGAGGCTGATGGAGTGTAATGGAATGAGAAGCTAATAATATTCAGAATATTTAGCATTATCTTTTGAGGTCATCATTTACATGAGCATTTTTAAGGTCTACATTTTTTTAATCGTGGTTTATATATATTTTTTTCTAATTTTCCAGGTGATGGAAGTAAAAGGACAAATGATCCATGTTCCTGAATCCAATTCCATCCTCTTCCTGGGTTCTCCTCGTGTTGATAAGCTGGATGAACTGATGGGACAAGGACTGCATCTTTCGGATATCCCAATCCATGATGCCACCCGTGATGTCATCCTAGTTGGTGAGCAGGCCAAAGCTCAAGATGGTCTTAAAAAGCGAATGGATAAATTGAAAGCCACTTTGGAAAAAACCCACCAAGCTTTGGAGGAGGAAAAGAAAAAAACAGTAGATCTTCTCTATTCAATATTTCCGGGAGATGTGGCTCAGCAGCTTTGGGAAGGGAAGACTGTTGAGGCTCGAAAGTTTGATGACGTCACAATGCTCTTTTCTGACATTGTGGGCTTCACAGCTGTCTGTGCTCAGTGTACACCAATGCAAGTCATTAGTATGTTAAACGAGCTCTACACTAGATTTGACTATCAGTGTGGATACCTGGATGTTTATAAGGTAAGACTTTTACTCCTCTGATTGGCCTTCCATTTTTTTTTTTATTTGTTCAAACCAATATTCAGATATTTTTGTTTTTTCCCTTATTGAACCTTAGACTCACATTTTCTTACTATTTTTAAAAAAGGACCTATCTTCAGGTCAAAAGTAACCAGTTTTTGCTTTTTTTTTATTCCCGCTACTCTCCTGAACATTAAATTTTTTTCTTTTTTTGTCTTTGAAATCCACAATACAGTTCTAGCAATGTGGGCCTTTTCGGCCTTTAGTGGTAATTTTTATGGTCCTTATAAATGGGACGAGGCTCACAGGGTAATTATGCAGAGCAGACCTAAAGTTACGCCCATGGAGAATCTGTGAGCCAAGCCCCTTACAAATACCATAAAAATTTGCACCAATTAAAAAGTCTCATATTTCAGGAACCTCATGGTGGATTTCAAACAAACGAAAAGAAAAACGGCATACTCAGGGGAGCAAGGGGAGAAAAATAAGAGTAAAAACTGACATCGTGGACCTGGTGATATATTCCCTTTAAATGAGTTTTCTGTAACCTTGATATGACTTAACCTTAGAATATGCCTTCAATGTCAAACTATCGTGGCCTGATTAAAGCACCATCACCGATTGACTGACTGTGGTGTGCATCACATCCCCTTCATGGTTTGTGGGGCACAGCGACATACAATTTGTTATGACTGTGCATCATGCTATAGATCAGTCCCATGGATTTAATTATATAGGAAAAGGCACAATTTAAGTGATAGGGCATCTCTTAGAGCGCCATGGCCCCGTCAGTCAGCTGATTACAGAAGGTTACAGTAGCATAAATCCTGTGGTCATAGTAATAGCCTATCCACAGTATATTAAAGTCTAATAAAACTCCTTAAACTTTATAAGATTGTTTATTCTTCTGAGAAGTTTACAAAAAAAAGCAAAATTTAGTTTCATGACAACTAACAAATATGGATCCTGCGATGACTGCTTTATGAAAGCAAAGATGTTGTTGCACCAAGAGTCCTAGTTAAACTTTCCTTTGCTTAAGTGAAAAATTTGGGAACTAAAAACCTTGGCCATGGCAGAGTGTCCTGGGAATGCTGCACTATCATCACCGTCATTGACTGGAGTCTAGAGTCTATGAATTCTTTTCTTCATCCTCTGAATGGTGGTCTCGGCCTTGTTACAGGAAACTCCCCAGGTATGGATTGGTGGCAGTATTTCCCATCCAATAGTCAGAGGTCACAGGTCAGGAGCAAGATGAAAGCAAAGTCAAGAATTAAGCTAGAGCTCAAAATCTTGAGTAGAATAACACAGACAATCCAAAGGGCAAGGTAGAAGTGAAATTCACATCAAGGTCAAAAATCAGACAGTAGTCAAAGACAGAAGCAATAGTGCAAAGACCAAGACATAAGGCCCGGGTATATACCTCAATCAGAAGGTAAGGCATGACAGGAGAGCTGCGGTTTGTACCAGTATGGCAGTGGATAATGAAACAAAATGGAGCAGCAGAGGAGGAACTACCTAGAAACCTGATGCAGCCATCATCACGTGCTGCAACCACTTGGTCGGATGTGGTGCTGGAACCGGGCAAGTAGAGACGACACAAAATCAGAAAAAATATAGTTTTATAGACAAAAGGACAAAAAAAAAGTAACAGTTTTTGACTTTTTGTGTACATCTATGTGACTTTTCCTATGTTGTCTTAGGGTGTATTTGCTAAGTTTGCTAAGTTTTTGGCACTTTTTTTGTCACAAAAAACTAAATGGATTTCCTAGTACTAGGAAAGTTAATAATATCCCTGAAGTTTCATGCACACATTGCTTAGGCCTCTTTCACACTTCAGTCGTGTGACCTCCGCCCAAGTGTGAAAATGGTGGATCCGTCATAAAAGTGTAAAAACGGATGTAAAACGGATCAGTTTTCCAGTTTTCTAACGGATCCGCCAAGAAGTGTTCACCCGGAAATGATGAAATTTTCGTTCTGGAAAATGTAAGTTTGAAAGTCCGGACCGAGGAGAGAGAGCGAGAGAGCCCGTTCAGTTTTGGCAGCATTTTCAATGGTTTTCTATGGAGGCGACGGATACGCTGGCAGATTCCGTCAAGGACGGATGCCAGCGGATCCGCCGCCCATAGGCGGCCATTATACAAATTGGACCTTTTTCTGAAATTTTTTGGCGGATCCGTCAAAAAACGGACCTAACGGACGACCATCCATCAAAATCCGTCACTAATGCAAGTCAATGGGAAAAAAACGTATCCGCCCAAAAAAATGGCGGAACCGTTTTTTTCACATTTTGACGGATTTTGACTGACGTCGCACGACTGAAGTGTGAAAGAAGCCTTACTTTTGATTTGAGGCAGTTTCATATCTGCAGCATGTCAATTTTTTCACCTATTCCAAAGGAAAAACACATCAAAAGCGCGACAAAGTGTGCATATTTTACGAGGTGCTTTCCTGCCAATACTTAAATTGCTGCAGACGTTTCTGCTGCAAATACTGAATGTGTGCACAAACCCTTACATGATGCCTGACGAAGAGACCCAAAGAAATTTTAAAAAATTCCTTCAATGGAAGGAAGACTCTGGGCTAGAAGAAAAAGGTACAATAACACAATCTGTAATGTAGAGTGGCTCCATGTTAGAGGCTGTAGTTTTCTCCCATCCCCCATTTGGAGCAGTGATATGGGAATAAGACACAATTTGCAGCCTGATAAATTGGCGTCTTTGATCCACCATTCCACATCCTTTCCTGACTAGCTGAATTCCCATGTTTAGTTAGAAGGATTTTCCTCACGGGAGCACAAATATTGCAGTTCCCATGTTACTCACGTCAAGCCAGATCAAAATATTTTTCCATAAATTAGCAACGAAAATTAACCCCTGATGACGACGCAAGTAAAGTACAACTCCAATATGCTAAGATACAGTGCATGTAGAAAACAAACCATAAAAGGTCTCTTCTACTTTGTGATTATTTAAAATATAAAATTAAGAATTATTTTAACATACTTGATTAAAATATATATTTCCGTTGGATGCATACAAACCCTTTGCTGACTTATGTTCATTCATGGCTACCGGCTACAAGCAAATCCTGTGCATAATCTGATTCTGCAGTCATGTGTTTAGGTCTTCATACACATTAGACTAAAGTTGTCAGATCTTGCTGATTTCAGTGGGAACAGGAAACCATCTTATGTTTATGGCGGCCTCATGTCTCTCTCCGACAGATCACGTAAAGGGGAGAGAAGAATCAAATCAGGCCGGTTGAATTTTAAAGGAACCTGTCACCATGAATTTGCAGGCCAATCTGCAGGCATCATGTTACATGAGAAGAATGATGTGTAGTTTGTGAGAAAAGATTCAGTACAACCTGAGTTTTATTTATTTAACCCTCTGCTCTTTCTGGGATTTTGTGTCCAGTGGGCGGTCCTATCAGTGACTGACAGTTATCTCTGTATACACTCTTATTCAAAGAAAGCTGTCAGTCATTTATAGGACCGCCCACTGGACCTAAAATCCCATAAAGATCAGAGGATTAAATTATTAAATCACAGTTTATACTAAATCTTAACTCCTAAAACTATATCCCAATCTACCTGGCTCCTCCTGCTCTATAACATGGTGCCTGCAGATTGGAGGGGATTTTCGTGGTGGCAGGTTCCCTTTAAGTGCCGTTCCTAGCATTGAAAATCATTATGTATGTTTCTGATTGAGTAATAGCTTACCGAATGGTTGGGGTCCGACAACTGGGACTCCAAACAATCTCGAGAATGAGATACTGAAATGCTACCACTCCATTCAGATAGGGCATGTCAGAATCCCATTCTCGAGATTGGAGAGATCCCAGCGGCGGGATAGCCTATAACTCTCAATGTTGGGAATAACCTTTTAAAGGGAACCTGCCATGTAAAAAAATGCTATTAACTTGCAGATATAAAGTTTATCTGCAGGTTAATAGTGTTCTGAAGGTGCCAGGAGCCCGCACTGAGAACCCCACTGCCAGGAAGAAATTAACTTTATTCCTCCCGGCAAGCTAAAGCTTCCAGCCAGTCATAGAGACGTGACCGTCGTGGCTTCAGTCACCGCTCAGTACATAGTGAGCGGTGGATATAACCACACTCCCACATTCACTGACAGCCAGCTCTAATGCAGGCAGCTGTCAGTCAATGCGAAGGCGAGGCTTCAGCCGCTATTCATTATGTACTGTCCAGCAACTGAAGCCACGAAGGCCGCACCTGTATGACTGGAAGCTTTAGCCTGCCAGGAGGAATAAATCTACTTTCCTCCTGGCAGCGAGGCTTTCGGTACCAGTGCCAGCAGCTTCATAACGCTATTAACCTGTAGATTAACCTTTTATGTGCATGTTAATAGTGTTTTTTTTGCATGACAGGCTCCATTAAACACCCTATACTTTTGTACTTCAAGGAGAAAGGCCATTACCAGTGTATGGCAGTGTTTTATTCCACTCTAACCAGGGCCGGACTGAGACTAAAAAGCAGGTTTGGGACACATAATTCACCAGCCCACATACAATAAGTGTCCTCAACCCAAATTGTAGAACATTGACAGGTCATGACTCATGAGTCGTGGCGAATTTTGCTTTACTTGTCACACCACATGCTTAAACATGTTGGATAACCTTTTTAAGGCCACGTGCACACGTTTATCATTTGGTCAGTATTTTACATCAGTACTTGTAAGCCAAACCCAGGATGGGGGTGATAAATACAGAAGTGGTGACGTGTTTCTATTATACTTTTCATCTGACTGTTCAACTCCTGATTTTTGGCTTAGACATATTGATATAAAAACCTCATCAAATCATCAACATGTCCACGTGGCCCAAAGGGGTTGTCCACTAGTCGGACAACCCCTTTTCAATTTGAATGTTTCCCACTTTTAGAATAGTAAAACATATATTCACCTCCGTCATTCCAGCAGTGTTGCCATTGTCATGTCACGCCATCCCTGCAACCAATCAGCATTGGTTTAATTCTCCCTGCTTTTGGACATATGACATACATCCGGAGGGAGAGAGCAGCAGAGCATCTATGTGTCAGAGTCTGAGTACGAACAGTTGTTCACAGACCGGCAGTGAGTCTCCTGACCTGAACTTTACAGCCTCATAAATGCTTATAAGGTTTTCAATTCTGGGTCAAGAAACCTAGTTCTTGAATGTCTGTACTCAGACTGTGACACACAGATGTCATGTGATCTTTGTAGCCAATCAGTGCTGGCTTCACTTTCCCCTTCTTTGGACAAATCAGACATCCGGAGGAAGCGGGTGCTGCAGCTACTCTCTCATTTCTACTGGGGGAGAGTGAAGCCAGGGCAGATTGGCCTCAGGGATCACATGACATAATGTCACGTAAGCCCCAGGAGAGTCAGTGCCCATACAGCTGGAACGGCGCCAGCACTGGAGGTGAGTACAGGTGTTATTATTTTACTTGGAGGAGAAAGGGGTTGTCTGAGTAGCGCACAACCCTATTAAAGGGGTCCTATCATATAAAAAATGCTATTAACCTTCAGATATGGGGTTAATCTGCAGGTTAATAGCTTTGTAATTCTTCCTGGCACTTGCGCTTTATTCCTCCTGGCAGTGATCGGTTTTCAGTCATGGGGACAGCACCAGTGCGAGTACAGCCACCTCTCTGAGTATAGTGAATGGTGGCTGTATCTTTGCCCTGGGAGTGACTGACAGCATCTCAGCATTAGGATCGGCTGTCAGTCAGTGCGGGAAGCTCAGTTACAGCCGCCGCTTTCTGTGCACAGAGCGGTGACTGTACTTGTGCTGGCGCCGTCACCATGACTGAAAATGGAACACTGCGGGAGGGAATAAAGTTAATTTCCTCCCAGCAGTGGGGGCCTAAGTGCGGGCACTAGGCCAGTTCCGAATGCTATTAACCTGCAGATAAAGCCGAAATGTACACATTTTTTTCACATGACAGGTTCCTTTTAAAGTACATACAATTTTTGAATACTGCATAATGTATGAAAAATATAAACCTACACACTCATACATTATATGTACATGCCACATATGTCGGACACCAAAATGCTTATTACATATGTAAAGTGCTCAAGCAAGGTAGTCGTGGGCAAGTTGCTGCTACCCAACTAGCACTGGCACTCCACCGGCAACGCGTGTCCCCATTCCAATGTGCTGCTGTGTGTGGGGTGCATCACAGTTGCTTCTGGTCTGCAGGCCGACATTAGCTCCAGGTTTTCCTCTTCTGGAACCTTGGCAGCAATCAAACCAGGGGACACAGGTTTCGTAAAAACAATCAAACTTTTACTGGACAATTGGCAGCCTTTACAAATAGGCATATAAGATAAGGCCCAACGTGTTGTCGTCTTTCCCACAAGTACTGGTCACAACTTCAGCCCTGGTTCTTGGTATAGAGTCTTCTCCACCACTAGCAGTGCATCCGGATTGCAACACCTCTCACCTCATAGAATCTGAATCCATCTTTCCCTGTAATTTCCTGTAACTTCACAGGCTGAGTGCTCCTAAGGCCCCCGACGTGCATCTTGAGGTTCCCTCAGACCGCTAGAGGCCCCCGACGTGCATCTTGAGGTTCCCTCAGACCGCTAGACATAATCACATGGAAGCCTGTTTTTGGCGATCCACTGCCCCGAGTATTAGGCCCACGTTGTCCCTGGCAGCCCAATGTGCGAGACTGCTACTGTCACTTCACACTACTGTCCTTCACCGAACTGTCACTTCCTGAACTAACTCTCAGTTCTCCCTCCCCAAACTGGGCCGGCCATTACTGTGAACCATGCCTAGGCTAGGCTGCAGCCCCATTGCTTTTTACCCTTGACAACATGCATGAATATAAAATACATTTAACTCCTTGGAGTGTCAGGGAGCTGACAATCAGCTCCACTACTACTGTGCATACACATCAAATGGTAACACAGGCACACACATCATACATGTATTTATTATACAGATGTTGTATAACAAATGCTCAGCAGGTACACATTATATACATAAACATATGCTTGCTGGACAAGTTTACACACACACACTACTGATACCTCACACACAAGTGTCACACACAATACCGATACCTCACACACAAGTATCACACACACTACTGATACCTCACACACAAGTATCACACACACTACCGATACCTCACACACAAGTATCACACACACTACCGATACCTCACACACAAGTATCACACACACTACCGATACCTAACACACAAGTATCACACACACTACAAATACCTCACACACAAGTATCACACACAATACCGATACCTCACACGCAAGTATCACACACTACTGATACCTCACACACAAGTATCACACACACTACTGATACCTCACACACAAGTGTCACACATAATACCGATACCTCACACGCAAGAATCACACACAATACCGATACCTCACACACAAGTATCACACACACTACTGATACCTCACACACACATGCACTACCGATACCTCACACACAAGTATCACACACACTACTGATACCTCACACACACATGCACTACCGATACCTCACACACAAGTATCACACACTACCGATACCTCACACACAAGTATCACACACACTACTGATACCTCACACACAAGTATCACACACACTACTGATACCTCACACACACATGCACTACCGATACCTCACACACAAGTATCACACACACTACTGATACCTCACACACAAGTATCACACACACTACTGATACCTCACACACACATGCACTACCGATACCTCACACACAAGTATCACACACTACCGATACCTCACACACAAGTATCACACACACTACTGATACCTCACACACACATGCACTACCGATACCTCACACACAAGTATCACACACTACCGATACCTCACACACAAGTATCACACACACTACTGATACCTCACACACAAGTATCAGACACACTACTGATACCTCACACACAATTTACACACACACTACTGATACCTCACACACACATGCACTACTGATACCTCACACACAAGTATCAGACACTACTGATACCTCACACACAAGTATCACACACACTCCTCTATGTTGCAGGAGAGGCTGATGTACATGTGCAGCTCCTCAGCTTCTCCTGCTCAAAGCAGCACTATCCCAGCACCTCCCCCGCTCTTTCCTCTGCGGGGACTGTGACCAGAGTAAGAGACGCTATCACCATGTGGACTGGAGCTACTTCTCTGACTCTCCCTGGGAGCACACACAGGTAGTTAGTACGACCTTGCAGCTTGGTTGCTACCTCTCTTTCAAAGTTGCGCTATTCAGGACAACCGGAACACTGGCCAATCAGCTCTACTGTCAGTCTGATGCGAAAGCGTTCATTGGCCAGTGTCATGCAGGGCACACCCCTTTGTTAAATGTCTAGACCCAGGCAGAAAAGTGGCCACACAAAAGTTATAATTTTATAAAAAGTGGTTCCACTCCCACCCAGCCCGCTATAGTGTCACCGTGATTGGCCGGCTACCGGTCCTCCTAGCCTCGATGGCATAGGAACTTAATGCTGGTAGGCGAACTATTTTCTGTCCCTGCAGACAGTGAGAGAACTTCAATGTGGCAGGAGATGGCTGGGAGCGGAGTCAGTGATATCAGGTCTGGTGCAAAGGACCGAGCTCAGCATATAAGATGCTGATGTCAGTATTGTGCACTGCTGCGCATAGACCAGGGAGATAATAAGGAGGCAGGCAAGGCAGCTCTCTGCACCAGCAGCCCATCGGGAATCTGCCCGGTGGGGCAGATTATCAGTGGGGGCGTGACTCTAACCATTGACAACACGTGAATTCCCTTTAGGCGATGGATACACCGCGACACTGAAATCGCAGCGACACATTGCAACTTTGGATGCAATAATTTCCTATGTTTTCACATTGTGACCTGCGACATATTGCAAAAAAGAGTCGCATATGTATCCAAATGTAGAATGGAGTAAACTAACCACTCCTCTTTGGTCAGACCTCATCTGGAATACTGTGTCCAGTTTTGGGCACCACATTTTAAAAAAGACATCAACAAACTGGAGCAAGTTCAGAGAAGAGCGACCAGAATGGTGACCGGTCTGCAAACCATGTCCTATGAGGAACGGTTACAGGATTTGGGAATGTTTAGCTTGCAAGAAAGAAGACTGAGAGGAGACTTAATAGCTGTCTACAAATATCTCAAGGGCTGTCACATTGTAGAAGGATCATCTTTATTCTCATTTGCACAAGGAAAGACTAGAAGTAATGGGATGAAACTGAATGGGAGGAGACACAGATTAGATATTAGAAAAAACTTTTTGACAGTTAGGGTGATCAATGAGTGGAACAGGCTGCCACAAGAGGTGGTGAGTTCTCCTTCAATGGAAGTCTTCATACAGAGGCTGAACAGACATCTGTCTGGGATGATTTAGAGAATCCTGCTTTAAGCAGGGGGTTGGACCAGATGACCCAGGAGGTCCCTTCCAACTCTACCATTCTATGATTCTATGAAAATGAGCTAGAGAGATTTTAAAAACCAAAGAACACCTTATTAAAGCACATGAAGAAAAAGACAAAAAGAAATGCGCCTCCCCAAAAAAAGGTCAAAAGTGGCAAGTGCACGAGATGTATGTATTAAGTGCCCATACAGTGCTGGTGTACAGTGTAAATTACACAAGTTTTAGCATGAACGTATGTCTCAACAGATAGTAATGCAGAAGAGCAAACTGGAACAAAGAGGTAGGGGAAATATCCCTAATCTAACAAAGATCACTCCCACATAGAACACAGGTTTATACCGTGAAGGTGCATGTAAGGCAGTCCCACAGATATAAAAGGCATTTCTTACCCATGTTGAAGAATAGAGGTAGATCACCCACCCGTGTACCGACGCGCGTTTTGCCAGCTGCATTTATGAGCAGCAATCAAAATGGACGTCCACTTGCCACTTTTAAGCTTTTTTTTAATTATGGAGAATAATTCATAAATGTGTATACCATATTATTAAATTCTCCTATGATAGTAATATGTTACTCACTGATATTCAAGCTATATTTTGCCTTAATTCTACTCTATTTACAACAGATATCTTTTTATATTGGTTCTGGATCTGCATTTGGGCATATCAATTGATTGCTGCTCATATACCGTATATGTGGGGATCATCCAGCTCTATTTCTTTCCTTCTAGTATTGTCAAGTATTTGACTTCCTGGTGTATTTCTTGATGTGCATTAATAGAGGTTTTTTTTTTTTTAAACCTCTCTAATTCATTTTCATGGTGTGGGTAGTTTTCTCCATTCTTCTGCTGTCAAATTTATCTGTCCAGGAGTACATCGCCACTATTACTGTTACGATACTATGTGGGGAACAATTTATTTGTGTTCTGTCTTTTTTTGTCAGTTGTGTGTCCAAATGTGTTGGATTCTATGTAACTGGTCACAAGTCACTGAGAACATACTTACCGTATGCTTCAATGTAAGCGCCAAATGTGACATGTGACTTGAATGTGACTTTTCTGCAACTTGGTTGTTTTATTTACAGGAAAATCAAAGCTCTAAAACATTCGTATGGCAGCAAGTCGCAGACAAGTTGTATAAATGTTTTTGGTTGTCGGATTTGTCAGAATTACTGTCACAACGCCTTGTAATCTATCAATACTCTATAGACAGCTAGAAGTCAGCAGGAGTCAGGGAGTTTCATAGCATGCTTTGACCCTTTCATTTTATCAGTTGCTGTGGTTCTCAGCAATCTGAACCCTTCATAAGTGACCAAGACCTGAGAGGTACCACGTGGTCGTGGCTGAGGATTCTTTGGGCACACAACTGGCCAAGAGTCACGACCATGTATTGCCTCTATGAGGTCAAGACATGGATGTACCGTAATTAGCTTATTTACACTAAAGCACAATATGATGATCATCCTGTAGAAGCTCTTTACAAAATGGTTTATTCCTCGATATTACAGTCATGGCCAAAAGTTTTGAGAATGACACAAATATTATATTTTCACATGATCTGCTGCCCTCTGGTTTTTATGTGTGTTTGACAGATGTTTTTATCACAGTCAGAAATATAATTGGAAACATATGAGTAACAAAAGCTTATATTGACAGTTAGAATGAGTTAATGCAGCAAGTCAATATTTGCAGTGTTGACCCTTCTTCTTCAGGACCTCTGCAATTCTCCCTGGCATGCTCTCAATCAACTTCTGGACCAAATCCTGACTGATAGCAGTCCATTCTTGCACAATCAATGCTTTAATTTTGTCAGAATTTTTAGTTTTTTGTTTGTCCCACCATCTCTTGATGATTGACCACAAGTTCTCAATGGGATTAAGATCTGGGGAGTTTCCAGGCCATGGACCCAAAATCTCTATGTTTTGTTCCCTGAGCCATTTAGTTATCACCTTTGCTTTATGGCAAGGTGATCCATCATGCTGGAAAAGGCATTGTTGATTGCCAAACTGCTCTTGGAGGGTTGGGAGAAGTTGCTCTTGGAGGACATTCTGGTACCATTCTTTATTCATGGCTGTGTTTTTAGGCAAGACTGTGAGAGAGCCGATTCCCTTGGCTGAGAAGCAACCCCACACATGAATGGTTTCAGGATGCTTAACAGTTGGCATGAGACAAGACTGGTGGTAGCGCTCACCTTGTCATCTCCGAATGAGGCGTTTTCCTGATGTCCCAAACAATCGAAAAGGGGATTCATCAGAGAAAATAACTTTACCCCAGTCCTCAGCAGTCCACTGCCTGTACCTTTTGCAGAATATCAGTCTGTCCATGATGTTTTTTCTGGAGAGAAGTGGCTTCTTTGCTGCCCTCCTTGAGACCAGGCCTTGCTCCAAGAGTCTCCTCTTCACAGTGCGTGCAGATGCACTCACACCTGCCTGCTGCCATTCCTGAGCAAGCTCTGCACTGCTGGTAGCCCGATCCTGCAGCTGAAACACTTTTAAAGAGACGGTCCTGGCGCTTGCTGGTCTTTCTTGGGAGCCCTGGAGCCTTTTTGGCAACAATGAAACCTCTCTCCTTGAAGTTCTTGATGATGCGATAGATTGTTGACTGAGGTGGAATCTTTCTAGCTGCGATACTCTTCCCTGTTAGGCCATTTTTGTGCATTGCAATGATGACTGCACGTGTTTCTTTAGAGATAACCATGGTTAACAGAAGAGAAACAATGATGCCAAGCACCAGCCTCCTTTTAAAGTGTCCAGTGGTGTCATTCTTACTTAATCATGACAGATTGATCTCCAGCCATGTCCTCATCAACACCCACACCTGTGTTAATGGAGCAATCACTGAAAAGAGGTTAGCTGGTCCTTTTAAGGCAGGGCTGCAATGATGTTGAAATGTGTTTTGGGGGATAAAGTTCATTTTCTAGCCAAATATTGACTTTGCAAGTAATTGCTGTTAAGCTGATCACTCTATATAACATTCTGGAGTATATGCAAATTGCCATTAGAAAAAGTGAAGCAGTAGACTTTGTAAAAATTAATATTTGTGTCATTCTCAAAACTTTTGGCCATGACTGTACATGTGCTGCTACTAAGCCCCAAGGCACTAGCATTTCATGAGAATCAATAAATTTGTTTATTTTAGAAGGACTCCTAATATGGTTTGCAAAATCATCTTCTTGTACCATATAAGTGAAATCTGAATTGAATAGAGGTGTTATTTGTTTAGGTGAGGATGGTGTCCCTATCTGGAGGACCTGTCCTGTCCTGCATTGCACAGATACCCCATCAATTGCTGTAGGGAAATTGAAAACTTACTGCCAGGTTACAGTCAGTCACTGGTGGTCACAACAAGAAGACACTTTGTCATCAGAACATTGTCAAGGGGTCAAAGCAGAGAACCTCTTTAATAAGCTCTCTAGTAATTTTTCACAGAAAACGAGTGGTGGCTTGGTTATTGATTTTATTGTTAAATCGTTTGTGACAAGAATATTCAAACATTCTGCTTTGTGGCATTGAGGTGTCCGGGGTATTAATGGCTGTCAGTACAAACAGTTGTTTTCTTAAAGTGAATCTGTCACCAGGTTTTTGCCACCTAATCCGAGAACATCATGGATGGAGAGTGATGCTCAACTTGTCTCTTCAGAATTCTCTACAGGTGTTTCGGTTGGGTTCAGATCAAGAGACACTTGGCCACAGAATCGCTTTCACCTTGTTCTTTTTCAGAAATGGGGCAGACGTGTATTTTGAATCATTGTAATGTTGAGAAAGTGCACATCTACCAAGAGCACATAGTGATGGCAGCATCTTCTCTTTCTTTAAAGAGCAGTATATCTGTGAATTCATGATACCATCAATGAAATGTAGCTCCGTACACCAGCAACTCATGCAGCCCCACGTAAGGACCCTGTCACCACTGAGTTTCACTGTACGCACCATAAAATTATTGAAATGAATTTAGAATAATGCATGGTGCCTACATGGTGGTGGCAGTGTTCTTATGTGGAGCTTCATGAGAGCTGCTGGTGTCGGACAGCTACATTTCATTGATGGTATCATTAATTCACAGATGTACTGATCTACAGTGAAAGAGAAGATGCTACCATCACTCTGTGCCCTTGGTAGATGGCCACTTTCCCAACATGATGTTACAAAACACACATCTAAGTCCTCTGTTGCATGAAGAAGAACATTGTGAAAGTGATTCAGAGGCCAAGTGTCTCCTGATCTGAACCCATCCGGACACCTGGAGAATTCTGAAGAGACAAGTTGAGCATCACTTACCATTCAGCATCCAGGCTCTTAAAGAACTTGTTCTTGAAGAATGTAAAAAGATAGATATTGCAATATGTCGCCAACTTGTCCATTCCATGCCTAGAAGATTTGGCGCTGTCCTTAAAAATCATGGAGGAGATCACACAAAATACTAGATGTACCAGTTTTTGATGTGGGGTGTATTCATTTTTGCTTCAACTAATTTGAGTAAAATGGAAGATTTTTGAATGAAATGTATATTTTGAAATTAAAATTAAAACAACCCTCATTCTGTAAGATCTCAGTTCAAGATGTTGAGTGAAAGTTTTAGTGAGTTTTTCTTATAATTCACTTACAGTAAAGAATTAGATGCATATATACTGCCTTATATGTAAAAATATTGCGCACCCCTTCTAATATATGTCAAGTGACATAAAGACAAGTTTGGCAAAGAAAAATCTTGTATATTACATCTTTCTGAAAGTGAGTCCTGTATAGTCTGATCCCGAAGCCTCACTCCCTTCCATCTGCTACTTGCTGCAAACATACACTCAATAGGTTAAACAGGAGGTGCCAGATGGAAGGAATCAGACTACACAGGATTCATTTGTAGTCTGTAACCATAGAGAATATATATAGAATACCCTTTAATGACTAACTGAAAAGATGGTGATAAATAGCAGCTTTTCACACTACTTAGGTCTTGTCAAGCATGGCATAACACACAATCTGAAGAGTAACATATTTATACACAACAGGATACAGAATAGTGCAGTAATGAGACAAGTGCCTTGAAGCTGAACTGCCAATTTGGGAAGGGGATAAAAAGTTGTGGCCGTAAATATTGGAGCAGTACACAGATAAGGAATGTGAAAGATTTATTGTCTTCTGATTGAGGTCTGGTCCAGGGTTGTGATGCCCCAAAATGGCCCCTCTGAGCCCATTCCTTAAATGATATAGAAAGACATAAATCCATACGACACATTCATTCCTGCTCCCAGACTTTTCTGTCACTCTGATATCTGAAGTTACCTTTCAGTCCTAGCAATTTCATATCCATGATGTTGTGATCAGGCTTACAAAAAATGTTTGGCCAAATGTTTGTTTCTTATGTGTAAAAGTGGCAAAACATAAGAAAAATATATAAATGTGGTATCATTATAATTATTCTGAACCGAAGAATAAAGTTGTCTTATTATTTTTGTTGAATGGGAAACGTCATAAAAACACCTAAAAAAAATTTCCTGAATTGCTTGTTTTTGTTCATTCTGCCTCCCAAAAATCAGAATACAAAGCGATCAAAAAATGTCATGTGACCAAAAATGGTACAAATAAAAACAACAACTTGTCTGTCAAAACACAAGCTCTTACATGACTCTATGAAATATGGAATATGTAAAAATTATAGCTATCTAAATATAGCGATGCAAATACTTTGTTTTGCAAAAAAAAGCGTTTTTTAGTGTGTGACAGAAGCCAAACAGGAAAAAACAATATAAATCTGATATCGCTGTAATTGCACCGAATAACGTCGTCTAATCACTTATACCGCAGGAACGGCGTAAAAAATAAATAAAACCAATTATTCACCTGCTGTTGATTTGTTTATTCTGCCTCCCAAAGATCGCAGTAAGACTCGGCGCACATTTATGCTGATACTGTGCTAAGCTCTTACAATAAGGTTTCTGCGTAAATCACTGAAATACGTGATTCAGACAGAACCCCTGATGGAAGATTCCCTATAATGAGGCAGATGGAGACACAATATGGACTCTCTCTGTCCTATGATCCAGCGGTGTCCGTCTTTTTAAGCGTGCATAAAAGTGCAGTCGGCCACAGTTTTGTGCACCTGTGAAAAAAGGACACCACTGAACAGACAGAGTCAATAGTAACTCTGCTATCGCATTTTAGTGAATGGATCCATTGGGGGTTTCATCTGAATCACTCAGAGATTTAGAAGGAAAACCCGATGTAAGTGCTCAGCACAAATTTGATCCAAAATGTTATGTAAAATGTCCCCAATAAAAGCTTTAACTCATTCCACAAAAAAATCAAGTCCCCTCTAAGGTCCGTCATCTGTCAATGGAAATATAGGGGCTTCCAGGATACTGGTAGAACAAAAGGTCTAAATAAGCTGTATGGCCCCCCAAAAGAAATCCAGATAGTTCTACACTCTACGTTCCTTCAGTTCCGAGTCTTGCCATGTGGCTAAGCAGTACTGTAAAGCCACATGTAGGGTATTGCCATGTTCAGCAGAAACTGTAATAAAGAAAGAGGAAAAGACATGCAAAAAATTGCGCACACCTAAGTATCCAAGAAAGAGAATAGTTTTAAATATAACAATTTTATTACACCAACTGATAATTTATTAAAAACACATAGAAGCCACAATGAAAGTAGTAATGCATAATGTCCACTGGTACAGAATATACATAGTAATAAATATATCTGAAGGTACATCAGGTCAAAAAAGTATATATTATTCTTATTCTTTTTTCTTTATTACGTATTGTTTCCATGCAATATGCCGCACCCTATTATTGATATATTGCCTGATGTAGTAGTGCACCCAATATGGTACTAATCACAGCAGAAACAGTGACAAATTTTGGTGCCATTTTTACCCATTTACCTGTGTGAAAATGTAAAATCTGAGGCTAAAACAGATTTTTTGTGGCAAAAATGTAATTATTTTTTTCCTCACCTAATGGCATAAAATTTTGTGACACACCTGTGGTGTCAATATGATCACTGCACCCCTAAATGAATTCAGTGAGAGGTGTAGTTTGTAAAATTAGGTCACTTATGGAGGAGTTCTACTTTTCTGGCAACTCAGGGGCTATGACAATGTGACATGGCAACCTCAAACTATTCCAGGTAAATCTCAACTTCTTTCTGTGCTTTGCACTGTGCCTCAAACTTATGTTATGTGTTATGTCAAATGTGTTATGCAATTCTGTTAATTGCCTGAAAGGTAAAAATGCTCACTACAGCCCTGGGTGAATTCCTCAATAGGTGTATTTTACAAAATGGGGTCACTTGTGGGTGTTTCTGCTGTTTTGTCATGTCAAGGACTCTTCAAATGTGATATGGCATCCGCAATCTATTCCAGCCAACATTGATCTCAAGAATTCAATTAGTGCTCTTTCCCTTTCGAGCCCTGCCATAGTTTTTCACCACATATGGTGTGTCGGTGTACTCAGGAGAAATTGCACCACAAACTGTATGATCCATTTTCTCCTGCTACCCTTGTGAAAATGAAAAATTTTGGGCTGAAGCAACATCTTTGCAAGAAAAATGTATTTTTTCATTTTCACACTTCTACGTTATAACATTCTGCGAAGCATCTGCGGGTTTAAGGTTTTCCCAAACAATAGTTTATCTCCACATGTGGGGTATTATATTAGTCTATTCAAGAGAAATTGCACAACAAATTTTATGGTTCATTTTTACCTGTGAACCTTGTAAAAATGAAAAATTTGGGGCTAAATAAACATTTTGATGGGAAAAAGTGAAATGTTATTTTTTTTTCCTTCCACATTGCCTTACTTCTTCTGAAGCACCTGAAGGGTTAATAAACTAAATAAATGTGATTTTGTGCACTTTGATGGGTGCAGTTTTTAGATTGGTTTCACTTTTGGGTACTTTCTGTCATATAGACCCCTCAAAGTCCCTTCAAATGTGATATGGCCCATAAAATAATGATTTTGTAAATTTTGCTTGAAAAATGAGAATTTGCTGATCAACTTTTTGACCCTTCTAACTTCCTAACAAAAAAATTATGTTTCAAAAATTATGCAGATGTAAAGTAGACTAGTGGAAAATGTTATTTATTAACTATTTTGTGTGATATAGCTAACTAGTTTAATGGCATAAAAATGAAATGTTTGAAAATTGCTAAATTTTCAAATTTTTCACCAAAATTCAGATATTTTCAGAAATAAATGCAAAAAATATCCACCTAACTTAACCACTAACATGAAGTACAATGTGTTGCAAAAAAACCGTTTCAGAATCACTGAGATCCGTTTAAGCGTTCCAGAGTTATTACTTCGCAAATTGAGACTGTCATATGTGTATGTATGTGAATTGCAGCCTGTAGAGTGATATGCTAGCATAGATAGCGTGTTACACTTATATTGTATATTGCATACAAGTCTGGCAAAAATTAAGAGGCCACTGCAAAATTTTCCGTTTGTCTGATTTTTCTCTTCATAGGTATATTTTTGAGTAAAATGTAAATTGCTCTTTTATTCTATAAACTACTGACAACATGTCTCCGAATTTCCAAGCAATAAATTTTGTATTTATTTTCAGAAAATGAGAAATGGTCAAAATAACAAAAAAGCAGTGCTTGCAGACCTCAAATAATGCTAAGAAAACAAGTTCATAATCATTTAGAATGTTGGGCAGCACAGTGGCTCAGTGGATAGCACTGGAGTCCTGGGTTCGAATCCCACCAAGGACAACATCTGCAAGGAGTTTGTATGTTCTCCCCGTGTTTGCGTGAGTTTCCTCCGGGCACTCCAGTTTCCTCCCACACTCCAAAAACATACAGATAGGGAATCTAGATTGTGAGCCCCATCGGGGACAGCGACGATAATGTGTGCAAACTGTAAAGCGCTGCGGAATATGTTAGCGCTATATAAAAATAAAGATTATTATTATTTAGAAACAGCAATACTAATGTTTTAACTCAGGAAAAGTTCAGAAATCAATATTTTGTGGAATAACCATGATTATTAATCACAGCTTTCATGCGTTTTGGCATGCTTGCCACCAGTCTTTCACACTGCTTTTGGGTGACCTTATGCCACTCCTGGTACAAAAATTTAAGCAGTTCTTCTTTGTTTGATGGCTTGTGACTATCCATCTTCCTCTCGATTACATTCCAGAGATTTTCAATGGGGTTCAGGTCTGAATACTTATGACCATGTGATACTTCAGTTTTTCTTTTTTAATAAATTTGCAAAACTTTCTACATTTCTGTTTTTTTCAGTAAAGATGGGGTGCAGAGTGCACATTAATGAGAAAATTTTACTTTTTTGAATTTACCAGATGGCTGCAATGAAACAAAAAGTGACAAATTTAAAGGGGTCTGAATACTTTCCGGACCCACTGTATTAACTAATGTGTGCAGTTTGAACTATAAAACTAGGGTGACAGATCCTGTTTAAGAAATGAATTACTATGTTGGTCCTATGTACTTTAGGAAGCAAAGTGGTGACCATTCCCTTTAAGTCTAATGCAGAGTTTTGTAGGTTTTGTCCTTTTATTCTGGATGACATGGCTATTTTCAGATTTTATTTCTTACACGTCAGTATCATTTTATTATGTTGGAGTCTGTGACTAAGAACTGTTTGCCTTGATTGGTGACTTTCCCAGTGCAGTTTGATATACCAGTTGTGTTGTGCCATTGGCATTCGTATTGCCTGGAATTACAGCTTGCGTAGATCAGCAGCTTGTTTGCAATCTGTTTTACTGGGTTGTCCAAAATATTTCAATATCCAGGTTCGCAGACCATCTGGAGAAAATCATTTTATGTCGAAAATTTCACATCGGTGGTCTGTGCAGTAATGATGGCACCGGTTTCACTGGGATGGACGCCACCAAAGCTTCAGACAGCAAAAGAGAGTCATAGGTTATAAGACCCAGGACTAGATGAGCTTCTCTTATACAAACAAGATAAGAAATGAGCTGTTAATTCAAAATTATTTTTCAATTCTTATAAATTCTAAATTCTGTAAAATTAAGATTTTTTTTGTTAGGCCGGCGTCAGACCGCACGGCCGTATTACGCCAAAATGTTACTGGCACACCAATCAGTATTTCATGCGTTTTCAGGGTGCGGCTGCGTATTTCGCGCATGTAAGCATCCGTATGCAATCCGTATGGCATCCGTATAGCATATTTTTCTCGCAGCCTTGCAAAATGGTCATTTAACGGTTTTTAGGCCTGAAACTCATTCAAATCATCATCAGCAGGGCTATTTATTGCCTCTGCATCCGGTTGTATTGTTTCTATACATAGTCTCCGTCTGTTGTTAATGGTCATAATAGATGTGTTGGTGGTTGAGTACAAACAACTTATGGAAACAGACTCCAAAATTTGTAGAAAAATAGATATTTATATGTGCAAACTGGCACTTGAGGTAGTGACTACCATATTTGCTTCATATGATATATGTATTTACAGCACAATAGTGTAAGTGTGCATTCTTACACAAGTACCAAAATAAGGCATGACAAAATTACAAATTATTCCAGACATAATAGTATGTAAACACAAAAACCAATAGTCAATATGGGTAGTGCTGATCATATGTGACCTATATGTCTGATTGATCACATGACACAAGTGCAAAGATGCAATAGACAACATGGAGTTAAATAAAAAAAGACAAAATAAGTAACTTTGATTTTCAGGGCCCTGAGCTAACATCTGCCCACGTTGAGGTTGGTGTGTGGGCACATTGCCACACAGATAAGGAACATTATATTCTTGTGGAAGATGATAGCCACGAGAATCATAGCCCCCAATATGTCCATGTTGAGCATATCCAGGTTGGGACCAGCCTCCAACACTGGATCTGTACAAGTGGCCATATTGGGAAGTGGGATTATAGCCTGCCATTTGACCCTGTTGTTGCCAAGGTTGGTTTGGTGGGGGAATGTGTTGAGGTGTAGGCGCCCGTGCAGGAGGATCATCAGATCCTAATTGAGCATGCACATTTTGGTGGGGGGCAAGGCGCAGAAGGTTACGGGGTGAGAGCTGCCACCTCTCAAGGAATTCAAACACCTCATATGGTGTATTGGGGGTGTGCATGCATCAATTAGTATGTGCATTGATCCATGCACACGGAGCCTGAGTTCACAGGGTAGGGGACGAAGGTAGCGGGCAAGGCTACAGGCATAGGCCTCCTCACCCTCAACCACAGCTGCCCTTGAAAGGTAATTGAGTACCCCAGTGTCCACATGCCTACGTGTGTCTGAGGCGGTGATGTCTCTCCGTCTTCTCCCACGGTGGGATATAGCACCAGGCTGGGGGGAGCCCACAAGAGGTACAGTGGGGCTGCTGCTATTGGCTGCTTCCTCTACACTGGGCCCTGCTGCTGCAGCAGGTGGGTTAGGTACAGGTTGCGGTCCAGATGCTTGGTCAGGTCCTGGTGCTTCTGAAGCTTGGGAGATGCTGCAGGGAGGCTCAGAAGATGGGCCAGCCACCTCTTCACCTCCCCAACCGGGTCAATAATGGCCTCCGAGTCTGAGCCAGTCTCCCTCTCAGTAAGGTTGGATTGGGTTCTATGGGGAAATGAAAGGGGATTAGAGCATGTAGGAGAGGTGAGCCTATACTACATATGTTTTATGTGGTGTGATGTATGTACTTACGGTCAGAGATCCAGAATCGGTGCCAGAAAACTCAGCCTGTCAAAGTACACGTACTTTCGTTTTCTGGGTGCTGCTGAGCCGCTCTTGCTCCTTTGCTGCCGTTGACGCCTGTATTGGTGGCGGATGCTTCTCCATCTTCTCATAACATCATCCACTGCAATGAGACAGATAATGTAAACAATTAGCTAGCTGCAGAAGCCAAAATTCTTAAACATACACCTAATATAGTCATGGGGGCCTAGTAGGATGTGCCTAGCCTAACATTTTTCCTACCCCATAAAACAAAAAAATACATTTTGGCTGAAATTCAGCGCTATAAATCTGCTGTGACCGTTAACTATTTTGTACAAATATCAAGTAACTTACTGATTCACTGCTGCTCCTCGCGTGGGCTGTCGCCAAAGTGGGGAAACATCTGCCCACAAATGCGCCTCCATGCTGCCTCTTTCCTTGCGCGGTCAGCGTAATGCGCATCTCTCTGGTCCCATATTTCGGGCCTCTCCTGCACCAATACAATAAGTATTTTGACATTGATGAGCGTAGGCATCATGGCCAACTCCGTGGAGGCGTTCTTCCGGGATGTCTGGCGCTCTTTTTGAGCTAATTTGCATGTGTCAGCTTCCTCCTGCATCTGTTGCACCATTTCCTGTGAGCTGCAGAAGTCTTCCGTATTTCTCACAAGTCACACGCCTGGTCCGTGTGTAATCCGTTGTTTTCTCGCACCCATAGACTTTCATTGCCGTACAACGGGCGTAATACGCTGACAATCGCAGCATGCTGCGGGTGTCTCGCACCGTAAGATACAGCCGAGAAAAAAACGCATGATCAGAGCTGCCCCATAGAGAAGTATTGGTCCGTGTGTAATGCGTGGTTTTCACGCCTCTCACTCGTCCGTATTCCTACCTAGTGTGACGCTGGCCTTAGTCCCATTACAGCCGCAGACATTTACTCTTGCTGTGTCATAATACCATGATAAATAGAATATTGAGACAACATTTTATATTTATAGACACAGCGCCATTCTTGTCCATAGGATGTGTCTGGTATTGCACCTAATCCATATATTTCAATGGGAATAAGGCACAGTACAAGACACAGCCTAAGGCCATGTTCACACGCTCAGTATTTGGTCAGTATTTTACCTCAGTATTTGTAAACCAAAACCAGGAGTGGAACCATCAGAGGAAAAGTATAATAGAAACACATCCCCACTACTGGATTTATCACCCACTCCTGGTTTTGGCTTACAAATACTGAGGTAAAAAACTCATAAAATACTTCACATGTCTGAACGTGGCCTAGGTATACTACTAACAAAGCAGGCCACATTCACACGTTCAGTATTTGGTCAGTATTTTACCTCAGTATGACATGTTTGACGTCAAGTGGTGACGTGTTTCTATTATACTTTTCCTCTGATTCTTCCACTCCTGGTTTTGGCTTACAAATAGTGATGTAAAATACTGACCAAATACTGACCTTGTGAATTTGGCCTAACTGAGTAGTGTGGAATTTAGGAAATCACTTTATGGCCGGGGTCACACTTGCGAGAAACTCGCACGAGTCTCTCACCTCAATACCCGGCAATGCTGCCGGCATTAAGACCAGAGCATGCAGCTGCATAGAAATACATGCAGCTGCACACTCCAGTCCAGAGTGTATTGAGGTGCGAGACTCGTGCGAGTTTCTCGCAAGTGTGGCCCTGGCCTATTGGGAAGTTCTGGATTAATAGGGGTGCTGAGATTTCCAATCTACTTTCCTCAGAGAGTGGAGAGAACAGATTAATTGAAAGTCTGTTGGTTTCTATGACTCCATCCATGACTCAGAGGAAAGCTGAAGAGAAATAAAAAACGGCATTGAGGTCTGAAAGTTTCTGCACCCGGACTCCCATCAATAAAGTGTCTTACACGTCAATATGACATATCAAAGTTATTTCTAAATGACAGATATTCTTGGACTCTATGTGCACATGACAAATTTTTGCTTAAAAAGGGCTTAAAAAAATGTGAAAATGAGTTAACATACGCCCTTCAGTGTAAGGCTATGTGCACACTATGAGAGTTTTAGTAAGTTTTTGACGCAGTGTATTCTCGATTTACAGTTTTTAGTGCATTTCTGCATCAAAAACGCATGTAATTCACACATGACTGTATCAATAAAGTTTTGCCAAAGCGTTGTCCTCATGTTTTTTTTGCGTTTTTGTCTTTTTTTGGTAAGTCATGATTGAAATAGAGCAGCTGTGTGTTTGATACTTCCTTGTATTTGGCTTTGACAAAACCTTATTGAAACAGTCCTGTGCAGATTACATGTGTTTTTAAAACGTTTCCACCGTGGAAACCCACTAGAAATGTATGTGCACTTTCTACCTGCAGATTTTTGCATCTAAAGCAAGTCTATGGGAAAAATGTGCACGGAAAACTCAGCTACCCGTAAGGCCGGGATCACACATTCGAAAAACACGGACGAATCTCAGATGTGAATTCCCGGCACTGCCGCCGGCACTCAGGATTGGAGCGAGCGGCAGCATAGAAAAACATGCAGCCGTACACTCCGCTCCCGAGTGCTGGCGGCAGTGGCGGGAATTCACATGCGAGACTCGTCCGTGTTTCTTGCATGTGTGATCCCGGCCTAAGAGAAATTGACATGTTGTGGATTTGAAACCAGCTCCGCAGGTCAGATTACACTGCGTAAAAAAAGAAGTACAGTGGGCAGGAGATATCTATAAATTCCACACACTTTGCTGGAACTGTAAGGCTATGTTCACACATTGCGTTTTTGCTGCATTTTCTTCTGCAGGTAAAACTTGCTTTCTTTGCAGTACAAAAAGCAGGTTTTGCTGTGTTCTTGATGCATTTTTTTCTGCGTTTTTGCTGCGTTTTTTAGGTGTTTTTTTTTCCGTCTTTTTGTATGTTGATAAAGTTTACTGACCCCTCAAAAAACATGATACAACTTCCTTAGGTTTTTGAACCAAAACCTGATACCTGCATTTTTGCTGGGTTTTTTTGCACTTACTTATTGCTTTCTATGGGTGAAAAAACGCTGAAAGAAGTGACATGCTGCAGTTTTCTAAAACGCAGCAGTAGTCCAATTCAGTCAGGAAAAAAACAATGTGTGTGCATGAGGTTTTTGAAATCTCATAGCTTTTGCTGGTACTGAAAATGCAGCTTAAAATTTGCTAAAAAAAAACTGCAAAAAAAAAACAAACGCAGCAAAAACACTAACATGTGAACGTTCCCACCATTTCTGCAGCCGTTAAGTAAAATAGGTTGCTTGCATTTTTTTAAAAAAAGCGCAGTGTAAAAAAGTTACCAGCTAATCATCGTGAGACTGTAGCCTAAATGCAGCTTACAGTCCACATGTTCAGTTTTTTTGAGCTTCTGTGATCACTTCTGGATACGAAAGCAGTGAAGTATCTAAGAGAAGTGACCGGACGATTCTTCTGGTGGATTCTGTTTGGAAGCCACTCACTAATTTATATACACAGTACAAATAACAAAAAGTCTTTTCCTTCAAAAACTCATTGGATATGCTGATGCCTTAAAAAAGCATTTGACAGTAAGGCTATGTGCACACGTATGAGAATTGCCGTGGAAATTTCTGCGGCAATCCCGCATCTCCCTGCCGCGGGAAATACGCATTTTATAGGTATGCATATTCCCGCCAGAAACTAGCGTTTTGAAAGCGTAATCTTAGCTTGCAGAATGCTAGCGTTTTCCAAGCGATCTGTAGCATCGCTTGGAAAACTGATTGACAGGTTGGTCACACGAGTCACACATAGTGTTTGACAAGTGTGACCAACTTTTTACTATTGATGCCTCCTATGCCGCATCAATAGTAAAAAGATCTAATGTTAAAAATAATAAAAAAAATAATAATTCGTGATATTCTCACCTTCCGGTGGCCCCCGCAGCTTTCCCGCCTCTCAGCGACGCTCCCGACCAAACCTGTTCCAAGTGATGCTTAGCGACAATGACCCCAGATGACGTAGCATCACGTGAGACCGCTACGTCATCTGGGGTGATTCTCGCAATGCATCCATGGGAACGGGAGTTGCCGGGAGCATCGCTGAGGAGCAGGAAGGCTGCGGGGGCCACCAGAAGATGAGAATATCACGATTTTTTATTTTAATTATTGTTTTAATATAGATATGGTACCCAGTGCCTGGAGAAGAGTCTCCTTTCCTCCAGACTCTGGGTACCATCTGCACATGAACCAATCACTTTGCGCATGGTGGGCATAGCCACATGCGGAAAGTAAGCAGTTCAATGCATTCCTATGGCGGCGGAATCGCCGCGATTCTGGAAAAAGAATGAACATGCTGCGTTTTTTTCCGCGATGCGATTTTTTTGCTGAAAAACCCGCAGCATGTGCACAAAAATTGCTGAATGCATTCTAATAGGATGCTTAATGCATGCGTTTTATCAGCGCCACAAAAACGCTAAAAAATGCAAAAAATCCTCAACGTGTGCACATAGCCTCAAACTGATTTCCACCCTAATGAAGTAGATGAACAGTAGCACCCCTGCCACGTCCTGTGGGAGAAACTGGAGAAAAACTGCAAAAGTTGCAAAATTTGGGGGGCAAATTGAGTTACAAACAAATTTTGTGACTTTTCAAAGCAATTTATGTCAGAATTCTGGTGAAATTGTTTTGATGAATTGGGGCCCGAGTTTTTTTGCTGAATTTATTAACTGTTTTTTGTGACGGTTTGTGTTTTTGAGGAGGATATGGAGAGTTTCTGCTCAGTTTCTAGTAAAAAAAAAAAACTGTGCATGAACATACCCTTAAAATCACTGGGAAAACCCTATTAATTTCTATGAGAAATCCACTTGGCTAGTCATATGAGGGTTTTTTTTAATGTTTTTATTAGCTGTCCATTTAGTCACACGTAGGGCGTGTGTTTTTTTCCTTTATTACCCAGCCAATTGCAGCAATAAGACCTGGAAAATTCACTGATACATTTACATGTTTTAGATATCTACATAAAATCTGCTTGTTGAGAGGATGTTCTTAGTCTTTAAGCTTATCCTTATGACAGGCCATAAATACATTGTTTGTGAGGCTTGGATTCCTAGGTTCCCACCAAATGAAGGGGCAGAAAGAATAGGCATTGTTTACACAGACACAGTGCCATAGATACTTCTGCTGCTGTGCCTGGTACTGCATCTTTGTACATTCCGTTATCTGCATGGGATAATTTGTTAACCATAGAGTCAGCAGCTATCATGGGATCCTTGCAATGCCTGAGTCCTGGGTTCAGGTCCAACCAAGTATAGCATCTACATGTAGTTAGTATGTTTTCTCCATGTTTACGTGGGTTTCCTTTCTCACGCCAAAAACATACTGATAGGGAATTTAGATTGTGAGCTACTATAGGGACAGTGAGTGTTGAGTATGTTCAGACTGTGTCTTTTTATGCAGTTTTTTTGCATGACATTTAGAAGCTGTTATTTTTCCTTTTAGGCTGGGTGCAACTTCTACATTACAGCACAGAGAAAGTTGCAAAAAGATAGAACCAATTGGAATTTTCTTTGCAGGTCACAATGCAACCTCTTTCACTGGTACTAAGTTTAACCCCTTAACGACTAAGCCATTTTGTAGGTTAAAGACCAGGCCAATTTTTACAATTCTGACCACTGTCACTTTATGAGGTTATAACTCTGGAACGCTTCAACGGATCTTGGCGATTCTGAGACTGTTTTCTCGTGACATATTGTACTTCATGATAGTGGTAAAATTTCTTCAATATAACTTGCGTTTATTTATGAAAAAAGCAGAAATATGGCAAAAAAATTTTAAATTTTGCAATTTTCAAACTTTTATTTTTTATGCCATTAAATCAGAGAGATATGTCACAAAAAATAGTTAATACCGTATATACTTGTGTATAAGCCGAGATTTTCAGCACCTTTTTTTGTGCTGAAAATGCCCCCTCGGCTTATACACGAGTCATAGGGCAGAAACCAGCGGGGGAGGGGATGCGGCGGCAGGAGCCGGTGGCTGGGATCATACTCACCCTCCCCGTGCCATCGCTGAACGTCCCTGCAATCCTGCGTTCTCCCCGGCTTCCTGCAGCTCTCCAGCGCTGAGCGGTGACGTAATACCCGCTCATTAAGGTCATGTAATATGGATGCGACGCCACTCCCATGGGCGTGGCCTCCATATTCATGGCCTTAATGAGCGGTATTACGTCACCGCTCAGCGCTGGAGAGCTGCAGGAAGCCGGGGAAAACGCAGGATTGCCGGCCGGGACGTTCAGCGATGGCACGGGAGGGTGAGTATGATGGAGGAGGATGGGGGGAGCATGGAGGAGGACAAGGAGCACGGAGCAGGACGGGGGGAGGACGGAGAGCACGGAGCAGAACGGGGGAGGACGGAGAGCACGGAGCAGAACGGGGAGGACGGAGAGCACGGAGCAGAACGGGGGAGGACGGAGAGCACAGAGCTGGACGGGGGTGGGCACAGAGGAGAATGGGGGAGTGCAGAGCTGGATGGGGGAGCACGGAGCAGGACGGGGGAGGATGGAAAGCATGGAGCAGGACAGGATAATGGAGCAGGAGGAGGGGCGCACAGAGGAGAATGGGGTCGCACAGAGCTGGATGGGGGAGCACAGAGCAGGACGGCAACTTATACACCCGGCTTATATGCGAGTCAATACGTTTTCCAAGTTTTTTGTGGCAAAATTAGGGGGGTCGGCTTATACACGGGTCGGCTTATACATGAGTATATACGATAAATAACATTTCCTACATGTCTACTTTACATCAGTACAATTTTGGAACCAAAATTTTTTTTTGTTAGGAAGTTATAAGTGTTAAAAGTTGACCAGCAATTTCTCATTTTTCCAACAAAATTTACAAAACCAATTTTTTAGGGACCACCTCACATTTGAAGTGAATTTGAGGGGTCAATATGACAGAAAATACCCAAAAGTGACACCATTCTAAAAACTGCACCCCTCATGGTGTTTAAAGTCACATTCAAGAAGTTTATTAACTCTTTAGGTACTTCACAAGAATTGAAGCAATGTGGAAGGAAAAAATGAACAAAAAAATGAACTTTTTTTCCCAAAATTTTTCTTTCGACACAATTTTTAAAATTTTGTCAAGGGTATCAGTAGAAAATGAACCACAATATTTGTTGTAAAATTTCTCCTGAGTGCACCGATACCCCATGTGTGGGGGAAAACCAATCTTTAGGTGCACGGCAGTGCTCAGAAGGGAAGGAGCATCATTTGAGATTTTGAATGTCAAATTGGCTGGAATCGAGAGCAGACACCATGTCGTGTTTGGAGAGTGCTTGATGTACCTAAACAGTGGAAACCCTCCATAAGTGACCCCATTTTGGAAACTAGACCCCCAAGGAACTTATCTAGATCTGTGGTGAGCACTTTGAACCCCCAAGGGCTTCACAGAAGGTTATAACGTAGAGCCGTAAAATTAAAAAATCATATTTTTTCCACAAAAATGATCTTTTCATCCCAATTTTTTATTTTCCAAAGGATAAAAGGACCCCAAAAGTTATTGTGCAATTTGTCCTGAGTACGCTGAGTAAACCACTATTTGGGCGCATGGCAGAGCTCGGAAGGGAAGCAGCGCCATTTGACTTTTTTGGCTGGAATTGAGATTGGACGCCATGTCGCATTTGGAGAGTCCCTGTGTGCCTAAAGAGTGGAAACCCCCCACAAGTGACCCCATTTAGGAAACTAGACCCCCAAGGAACTTATCTAGATGTTCTAGATGTGTGGTGAGAGCTTTGAACCCCCAAGGGCTTCACAGAAGGTTATAACGTAGAGCTGTAAAATTAAAAAATCATATCTTTTCCACAAAAATGATCTTTCCACCCCCAATTTTTATTTTCCAAAGGGTAACAGGACCCCAAAAGTTATTGTGCAATTTGTCCTGAGTACGCTGATACCCCATATGTGGGGGTAAACCACTATTTTGACGCATGGCAGAGCTCGGAAGGGAAGGAGCGCCTTTTTCAAATGCAGACTTTGATGGAATGGTCTGTGGGTGTCATGTCACGTTTGGAGAGCCCCTGATGTGCCTAAACAGTAGAAACCCCCCACAAGTGACTCCATTTTGGAAACTAGACCGCCCAAGGAACTTATTGGTTTTCTTTTTTGCGCCGTTCCTCGTGCGGTATTAGTGATTAGGCGACTTTATTCCTCAGGTCGGTGCGATTACAGCGATACCAGATTTATACCCTTTTTTCATGTTTAGCTTCTGTCACACTCTAAAAGACGCTTTTTTTTTGGAAGAATTTTTTGTAAGAAATTTTTGCATCGCCGTATTTTGAGAGCTATAATTTTTCCATATTTCGGCCGACAGAGTTATCTGTGGGCTTATTTTTTGCGGGACGAGCTGACGTTTTTATTAGTACCATATTCGGGCACATAACGTTTTTTGATCGCTTCCTATTCCGATTTTTGTGGAAGCAGAATGAACAAAAACCAGCAATTCAGGAATTGTTTTTTTTTTTTTCCTCCGTTCCGCGTGTGGTAAAATTGATAAAGCAACTTTATTCTTCGGGTCACTACGGTTACGGCGATACCTCATTTATATATTTTTTATGTTTTGGCGTTTTTTACACAATAAAAAATTTTATAGAAAAAATAATTATTTTTGCATCAGTTTATTCCGCGAGCTATAACTTTTTTATTTTTTCGCTGATGATGCTGTATAGCAGCTTGTTTTTTGCGGGACAAGATGACGTTTTCAGCGGTACCATGATTATTTATATCTGACTTTTTGATCGCATGTTATTGCACTTTTTCCAAGCGGTATGATGATACCGCTTGGAAAAAGTATAATTTACTACTTTTTTGTGTTTTTTTTTTACGGCTTTCACTGAAGGGGTTAACTAGGGTTACGCTTTTATAGATGGGATTTTTATGGATGCAGCGATACCAAACATGTGTATTTTTTTTGTTTTTTGTTTTTTTTATTACATAAAAATGTGTATTTTTTAGGGGAATTTTTTTAAATTATTTTTTTTATATTTTTTTTACAATTTTTTTAAAAAATGTTTTTTTTTAACTTGTCCCTTTATGGGACTTTCATTTTTTTACTTTTTATTGCAGTTACAATGCATTGCAATGCTCCAGTATTGCAATGCATTGTACCTATAGAGAAAGCTGCTGTGAGCATGATCACAGCAGCTTTCCATAGCTAGATGACCCGGAGGTTGTCATGACAACCCCCGGTCATCAAGGCAGAGATCGGGCCCTGCAAATACATTTCAGGGCGCCGATCTGAGGCAGAGGGAGCTTCCGACCCTCTTCCTCTCCCCCTGAGCGCTGCAAACGAGCTCGATCGCTGCAGTCAGGGGGTTAACAGCCAGGGGCGGCGGGGGTGCCACTCCTGGCTGTCAGTGCAGGAAGCTCGGCCACTGCAGCACAGAGCTCCTGCACTGATCGCGCAGAAGAGGCTGAAATTTCAGCCTCTCCTGCGCGATCGCTGCTGTGTTTGATCAGTCAGATTGACTGACCAATCACAGCGCTGTAGGTGCGGGGACCGACGGCAAAGGTCCTCGCACCGCTTGCTGTGCCTGTCAGCTGTCTGTGACAGCTGTCGGCACTGAACTACCACTGCGTGTTTACACGCAGTGGTAGTTCAAAGGCATGACGTGCACAGTCCGTCAAGGTGCCAAAACTGACACCTTGCCATGACGGACTGTGCACGTCATTGGACATTAAGGGGTTAAAATCCCATAAAAAAGCTGGAGTCGCTGCAATAATAATGGCAAAACTGCAGCAAAGCCGCTTGAGGGTCTGTGCAGACGGTGCGGATTCTGCTGCAGATCCGCAGCAGAACTGCAAGTGATGTACAGTAGCATTAGATTCAATATATAAAAAAAAAGCAGTGCACATGCTGCGGATTTGGTGCGGATTTAAATCCGCAGCATGTCACTTCTTTTGTGCAGTTCCGCAGCGTTGTCAGACCTGCTCTTAATAGAAATCTGCAGGTCTAAAAACGCAGGGGAAATCCGCACAAAAAACGCGGAAAATCCGCAGCAAATCCGCAGTAAATCCGCAGGTAAAACCAAGGTTATTTTACCTGCGGATTTACCAAAATCTGCGCGGAAAATTCCTCAGCAGAATCCGCACCGTCTGCACATAGCCTTAGGTAAAAGGCCACTGTCTTTCCCTGAAGCAGCTTAGCTTAGCAGCCATAGCCTAGAATTGCAGGTCTTGGCATTGAATCTGTCACCAGGAGTTTGTCCTCTAAACTATTTATATATGCATATGTCTTTTTTAAAGACAAGTCCTTTACATGGTCAGTCTATTCCTCCGCTACTGAGAAATCAGCGTCTGAATTAATATGCAAATGAGCTATAGTAGATCTGAAACCACTGTCACTCCAGCTCTATTCTACACCTCCACCTCTTCGCTGACTGACAGCCTCAATGCCATATGACTTCAGCCAAAGGAGCCATCAGTCATGCAGGAGGAGGCTGTACTGGGTGGGGAATAGAGCTGGAGTGTCAAAGGCTTCAGATCTACCGTAGCTCTTCAGTCTCATTTCCATATCAATTCAAACTCTGATTTCTCAGTAACGGAGGAACGAGTCGGCCATATAATGGTATTACTGGGCTTGTCTTTGAATGATCTAGATACAATATTAACTACGGTAATTATTTGTAGAGCTCCTTTGGACTTTCAAATGTTCATGACTTCCTTGATAAGAATTTCTTTGCCTTGATTATTTTCATCAAGTGTCTACCGTCTAGAAAAGTAATCCATTACATGCATGAAAAAAAGATTTTGCAACGTTAATAATTTGTTTCTGGCCACAGACCTCCCTAATGATCCAGATAACATCTCCAAGTCTCGTTACATGACTCGTTAGCGTTGTCCTCCATTGATTATTGTCAATAAACATTTGGAAACGTCCTTTTCATCACTCCTTCCATATATATATATTTTGGTTTGGTTTTTTTTTTTGCCAGGAGTAAATAAATCAGTTGGAAAAAAGCAGTAGATCAGATTTTTTTTTCCCAGAATACTCGGGAGCATGCCAACATTGTGAATCATTAAGTTGTATAAAATGCCCTGAGGTCTGTTGAGAGCTATCGCTTCTTAATTAGGCTCTCAGGGAAATCACTAAGCTTTATAACTGAGGCACATAGGTCTTTAAAGAAAGGGCCCTGCCAGATGAACAGATCCGAAAAATCCCTCTGGTGAATACTTAAAACAATCCCAGTGTAAAGAAGACGGGAACTCCAGGTTGTGCCATTACTCTTCCCGTATTTAATATGCACAGAGATCGATGGAAGAGGAACCATTGTATATTACGTTACCGAAAGAGCAATGTGTCATGTAAGATTAATTATTACAATTCATGACAGTGCGTTAATTAATTCCTGACATGCACTTTCCTCATACAAGTTCTCGTTAACAGTGATGACTGCCATGTTGTTTAGAGAGCGTTGTGTAAGTGAATGGCCAATAATCCTGAAGGCTTGTACCAGGATATCCATTTCTCTCCTAGAAAAATATTTAGAATTGAGAGTCCTCAGTGGTTGATACCTTTTAATGGCTAACTGAAAAGATGATAACAAATTGACATTTTCTTTTCGTTAGGCCGGTGTTACACTTGCGTGTGTGATGTGAGAAACTCGTGCGAGTCTCTTGCATCAACACCCGGCACTGCCGCCGGCACTGGGGACCGGAGTGTGCGGCTGCATAGAAATACATGCAGCCGCACGATCCGGTTCGAGTGCCGGTGGCAGTGCCGGGTGTTTATGCTAGTTTCTCGCATCACACACGCAAGTGTGACATCGGCCTTAAAGAGATTGTCCACTACTAGGACAGCCCCTTCTTTTAAATGCTCGGCCCCGATAAAATAATAAAGCCTATACTCACCTCCCATGACGGCTCAGTTCTAGTGGTGTCGGCACTCGCTCTTCCCGGGCTGTGATGTGGTGTTGTGACACGTGATGCTTCTCTCCCAATCAGCGCTGGCATCACTGTCTCTGCCTCTGACAAACTGAACATGAAGAGGAAGGCAGGCATCAGCTACAGCTCAGACTTCCTTTTCATATTCAGTTTGTCCGAAGGCCGAGATAGGGGACGCCAGCACTAATTGAGAGCCAAGCATCACGTGTCACAACACCGCATCACAGCCCCAGGGAGAGCAAGTGCCGACACCACGGGAACAGCTCCAGCATGGGAGGTGAGTATAGGGTTTATTATTTTATCAGGACTGAACAGTTTAAGAATGAATTGTCCCAGTAGTGGACAACCTCTTTAAATGTGTTTTTGCTAAGTGTGAATGTGAGTTTGCTCAAGTTGCATTTTTGTCGCAGTTTTTTGCCTTGAGTTTTTAAAGAATAAAAAGTTGCACTTTACAGTCAGTAGCGGCAAACTGAATGTGATTTCTGAAATATCATGCCCATGTTGCTTATTTTTTCTGGGTGGATTTGAACCAACAGGTTATGTTCCCACGTTGATCTTTTCATGCATTTTTGACGCTATGTAATTTTTTTGCGGTGTCAAAAATGCAGCGTCTTACAGTTACAGTAAAGTGGATGGGATTTATCGAAGTCTCCCGCCCTCTGTGCTTCTTTATTACTCAGCGTAATGTGACCTGTGGTGCGTGTTTCAAATCAGCATGTCAATTTCTTTTTTCTTTTCCCGATTTTCCCCATAGACTTGCATTAGATGCGGAAAATCCGCAGGTAAAAAATGCACATGTATGTCAATAAAGTTTTGTCAAAACCAAATACTAGGAAGTATAAAAAACAAAGCAACTGTATTAAAAGCATAACACACCGACAAGAGACAAAAAACGCAGGGTCAAAAACCCAATAAAAACGTGTTAAAAAAAGTAATTGAAAACCATAAGTAACCAAAGTTAAATAATAGGTGCATAAATTCTGCAGCTTAAATTACTCACAAAAATCTAATCATAAGAATGTAGCCTCAGGTTAAGCTCCCACAATGAGTTTTTGATGCTGCGTATTTTCGCTGTGCAATAAACGCAACATCTTATAGTTCCAGCAAATCTCCTGCCTACTGTGCTTTTTTTTCTTACGCATCATAAGCTGACCAGCGATCCATAACATGTTGGTTTCTCTTGCGGGTACGCTGAGTTTTATGTACTGATTTTTCCCGAAGAACCACACCAGATGCGGAAAAATTACAGGAAAAATTACATGTAATCTGCACATGACTATATCAATAAGAGATGCTACACAAAATCTGCAACATCGAAAACTTGCCAAATACTCATCATGGGAAAGTGGCTTCAAAGTGGGTTTTTTTTTTTAAATTGCAGCATGTCAATTTTTTCTGAATTTTTGCAGTGTTTTTCACCCATTTAAATGCATGGAGAAAAAGTAAAAATGCAATAAAAACAAACTAAAAAAAGTGGAAAAAACATTCATATTTAATGCAGCATTTTGATTGTCAGCAATTTGATATAGAAAAATCTCCTCAAAAAGTGCACATACTCTAAGGGCTCGCTCACGTTGGCAGGCATATAATTCGGATGAATGCAATGCGAGAATGTTTGCATTGTACTCTGACCAATGTTAGTAAATAAGTCAGTGCTCATCTGCGAGTTATTTCTCAGCTCAGATCGGACTGAGAAAAAAAATTGGAGCATACTGCGATTGTCTGTGAAAATCGGATTGTAATTGCCAGTGTAAGTCAATGGGTGCGAGAAAACAATCTCATGGACCATTCATATGCCATCCAATTTTTATGCACACATCTCAAACCCAACATTTCATCAGCCAAGTGCAGTAAATTCACAGCCCGAACTTTCAGAATAATATAGATATATGTCAGTGAGATATATAATCAGTGCTTTGCATGTGTATTTTCTGTACTTGTATTTATCTAATAATTAAATAAATAACTGAAAAACATGGCTTGGGGTCCCCCTTATTTTTAATAACCATCTGAGGGAATGTAGGCAGCTGTGAGTTGGTAATCTGGGAAGAGGCCAATAAATATAGAGTTTCTCAGCCTATTGATAACAGCTCATAGCTGTCTGCATAGCCTTTACTGGTCATTACAAAGGAGGACCCCCAAATATGACACATGATGCGCCCTATTTTTTAATAACCAGCAAAGGCTAAACAGACAGCTGTGGGCTGATATTAATAGAGTGACAAGGTGCAATGGATATTAGCCCCATCTCAGACTAATTACACCAGGCCTCAGCCACCCCAGAAATAGCACATTCATTAGATGCGTCAATTATGGTGCTTAACCTTGGCTCTTCCTGATTGCCCTTGTGCGGTGTCATGTTAATGGTTTTGGGGGTTGATTTCAGCTGTGTATTGTCCGTTGACATCAAGCCAGGGGTTAGTAATTGAGAGGTGTCAGTCAGACACCCCCATTACTAACCCTGTAGTCAAAAGAAAAAAAACACACACAAAAGTCCTTTAATTGTAAAAAGCACTCCCAACAAGTACCCTCTTTTACCCATTTATTAGCAAAAAAATAATTCACTGGGTCTGCCATAAATCCATAATCTGGATGTCCCACAATGATCCCCAACTCTGCTACATCCGTAGGCTGTGATGAGCAGTGACATCAGTAATGTTTCTGCTCACCACAGCCACTGGAAACACAAGAGTAGGGTGAGAACCAGCGTTAGTGACAAGCGGTGACGTCATTAAGAATACCGCAGTTCCGCTGAGTACCACTGAGTGAGCCACAGAGGACAGCTTTTGAGCCTTCCAGCTATGAACTGTTGTAACCTTACGGAATTCATCACTGTTCCCAGCTGGCAGCTCATCCAGAGGTTACTGTTAGAACTGCCATCTGTGACCTGCAGTAACCTTAATGGCGTCATCGCTGTAATGACCGTCAGCCTAATAATATCAGCTGTCAGCTGTCTACTTAGCCTTTGCTGGTTATTAAAAATAGAAGGGACCCATGTAAGTTTTTCTTGGTTCCCCGTTAATTGCCAGTAAAGGCTATGCAGATAGCTGTTAGCTGTCTGCTTTCCCTTAGCTGGTTATTAAAAAAAGAAGGGACCCTACGCCATTTTTTTAAATTAAGTATTTATTTAATTGTTTAAATAAGGCTAAACACCCTTTACTGCCACATGAAAGGCACTAAGTGCCACTTTATTATATATAGGGGGTTTGTGACATTAAATATCTACAGGACATCTATCCTATTTAATCTATCTATCTATCTATCTATCTATCTATCTATCTATATTTTTATATAAGATTGCTCTATTAGCTTGTAAACTATCTTTAAACTAGATGGTGGCCCAATTCTAATGCATCGGGTATTCTAGGGCGTATATGTGGAGGCTGTTGCTGCTGGGGTATATAGAGGCAGCTGCTGGTGGGGTGTACGTGGAGCTGCTGCTGGGGTTTACGTGGAGGCCGCCGGTCGGGGTTATTCCACTGCGAGCAGCCGCTAATCTCCCGATGATAGCGGTGCCGTGCATGGTTCAAATCCTGCGCCAATTCACGTCCGACTGCGCCTGTCGCTGATTGGTCGCGTTATGCTGGGAGCGACCAATCAGCGACGCGGATTTCCGATACAGACAGAATTAGACGATTAATATAGTAGATGACATAGAGAATTACAGTATGTGAAAGCTGATGTTAAAAACGCATTGCATATGTATTGCATATGAATTTCATGCTAGTATGAGCAAAATCGCATTGTACTCGCATGACATTCGTCCTACTTTTCTGGATCAACATCGAACCAATTTTTTTGTGCTAGTGACGCGCACCACATGTGGGATACCAGGACTATGGGGAACTCGGAACCGAGCCCATTGATTTCCATGGGAGATGTCACTGCAGCGGACTCGTCCGTGGCCCTGGCGGTCATGCAATGGGGGATATTTACAGGGATTTGTAGTTGGTTCGTGACGCCACCTGTGTGTCTGGTCAATTGGACCAGCGCTGCTATAAGGAATCTTCGCAGGGGGTGTTATGGGGCAGCTGGATAGTAAGTCTCCCACAGGTGAGACGGGTCCCTGGAAGTCTATGGTGGTGATGCAGGGTGCAATTAAATGAAACAGTCTCAACACAAGGCAATCTCTTTCCATACCTTTTACTTGTAGATGTTTCAGGCAGGTCCCGGGAGCTGGTCGGGGTGGAGAATGCACATTCGGGAAACCGCTGAGCAGGTTAGAGGCCTCCTTTACTTCATATGTAGGTGAGTCCAAACTTGCATAAAGCGAAGTTACTCTGCAATCTCCAGCTTATTCCATAGCTGTAACGCCCGGCCGACATTGTGGTGGAGCCTTCTAAGTGGTGAGAACAAGTCCTTCTATGCTTGGCCTAGCTAAAAGTCCTTGTTCCTCCTGACTCCGATATACGTATCGGCACTTAGGGCTGCTCTCTGCGACCTGTAGTCAGATAGCCTCCGGTTATCTTGTTACTAGCGTGAAACTCTAGCATCGCTTCGGACCCGGTGTCCGGTGATTTAGTGCAGATAATTTGGTACCTGAAGCACTAGCCTCTATCTTCTCCACTGTGCCCCTCGTCCTGCTCTTGCTCTTATCATAAGTACTTGTAGCATTGATGGAAATGTTAGCTTTCTCCAGAGCTCGCTGAGCAGCTCTCAGTATCCTCCTTGTTTCAGCTTCTGTTGAGGTACTGATTAAGGGTAGCTCTGACTAGCTAGGATGATTCACTTCACCCGTACTAGCCTCCACTTCCTTGTCAGGTGAGCTACGCTAGCTCTGCGAGGAATCAGTCCTCTCTCCTCTCCCTCCAAGTCCAGACTGAACTGGCACTGAACTGCACTGTCCTAAGACAGGAAACTGACCCTGATCTGAGCTCTTCTCAGACAGGAAACTGACTGATCTCCAGACTTGAATGACTCACTGCTACATGTCAAATGCCTCTTATACCCCTGGTGGGGGTGTCTGAAGTGTGAGTGACGTGAATGGATATCAAGCTTTGCTGTTACCTTCCTGTGCACTCTCCTGGATTATGTGTCCCGACATAGCTGGGCCACACACTAGTGTTTACTCCAGCCAAACAAGTTCCTGAAGTCTTTTGTTAACTTGCTTTTTGAGCATTTTTTGCATATTTTAAACATTTTTGGGAGGGGCATTTTATGACATCCATTAGGCAATGAACAGAAGGCTACCATTTTGTTTAGTTGAAATGTTTACAAAATGTTCCGGGATTTATTACCCTCCCCATTGGCTTCCATTGTAATGTATAGAACGACATCATACTGGAAAACACTTGCAGAAAAGTCCACTCACGTTTTTTAATATATGGCATTATGAAAGCCACCAAAGCCCTTCCACAGTATAAGGTCTCCAAAGTCCTTGACACAGTAGGTGCCCTCCACAAAGTAAGATAGCCTCCATAGCTTCACACACAATAAGAGATCCCCACAGCAACTTTTACACACACATTATAAGGCCCCTACACGTAATTATAGGCCCACTACCCTCCACAATCATTATGAGACTGCCATTGCCCCACACACACATTATGAGAACCCCAGAAAATTATGATGTTCCACACACATTGCATTATGAGACTTTGACACAGTATGCTGGCCACTGGAGCTATTCTAGACTGATTATTCTTGCAGGAAATCTACATGTACATTAGCAGCAATTGACTGACTCCGACCCTTTGTAATGTATGAAAGCATTTAAAGGCATGTGCAAATTTTATTGTGAAGGCAGGAGAAGCCTCCCTGCTATGTCATCGCCTTATTGTAATTAGTTGATCCTGTGTTATCAGCATTTATAGAAATGCTGCCTGTCATTGTCATTAAATCGCACTATCTGTGCTGATAATGAAGTTGTTGAAAAGTCATTTGTGAAAAGTGTTAAAATTGTGTAAGGTACAGGCAGGTACACGGGATGCAGTGACACGCAGGAGGCAGGGGGGCTTTATTACAGGGATACTCCACGCGGGGTTGGTAGTAATTGGGAACGGTTGCAAAGTTTAAATAGCAAAGGTTCAAAAAAATGCTGGCACTTATCGGTCAGTTGCTCTCAGGGGAAGAAGGCGAACAGGATCCGCAATGACGTTGTAAGTAATGGATGAAGACTCTGGCCTGGTCCCGGAGGAATGTGAGACACTGGCCCCGGACCGTTGAGATGTGTAGCCCAGCTTTGTAGGCACACATAAAATCCTGGAGTCTGCACAGAAAGGTAACAGTTAAAGCTTTCATCATTCATTCACACTTTAGACACACCCACTAGGGGAAAAAATATAAGCTAGTGATGGTACAGCAGCTAGTGCTGAGTCTTCCAGGAAGGGGAAGTGAAAGACAGTCACTCAGTTAGTTCCTGTCAGCAGTTCAGAAAGTGGAGGCTAGTAAGGGGGGAGCCAGTTCATCCTACCCCTAGTCAGAGCTGTTCCTTAACCTGAAGATAGAGACAGTTGATGGAAAGAAGAGTTAGCAGCAGAAACTTCAGTCGCCTGTCTCAAGGACAGTGAAAGTTCAGTCGATGTGTTCCTGAACTAGGAGAAATACTGAGAATCTGTCAGCGAGCTCCAAGGAAGAAGTAAGAAAGGATTGACTTGTACTACCATAGGAAATGTGCAGTGCTAGGTTAAGAGGGGAAAAGGGCGGCGAGGGCACAGTGGAGAAGACAGAGCAGTGCCTTAGGTAGTGAATTACCTGCACTAATTATCCGGTCACGGGGACCGAGGAGTTGCTATTGCTTCAGGCCATAGTAACAAGAAAACAGAGTCTCGCTGGACTATAAGTCGCAGGAGCAAGCCTTATTTTCGGTACGTAACCGGAGTCAGGGGAACAAGGACTTTGAGTTAAGCGCTTGACAAAAGTAAGGACTTAGTTTCACCATTTAAGAAGGCTCCTTCACAAAGCCGCCGGGCAGTACAGCTATAGAGTTAGCTGGAGTAATACGGAGTTAACTACGCTTCATGCAAGTTGGACTCACCTACATATTGGAAGTTAAGGAGGCCTCTAACCTGCATCAGCTGTTACCTGGACGTGCATTCTCCACCCCGACCAGCTCCCCGGACCTGCCTAAACATCTGACAAGTAAAAGGTATGGAAAGACGCTGGATGGTGTTGAGACTGATTCATTTAACTGCACCCTACATCATTATAACCATAGACACATAGGGACAGTCCCACCTGTGGGGACCCAACACCCTAGCTGCTATAACACCCCTCAGAGTTCTATTCAGCAGCGCTGGTCTTAGTGACTATAAAACTACAGGTGGCGTCACGAACTGTTATCTACCAAATCCCCTGTAAATAAACCCCATCATCGCCCTGACCGCCAGGGCCACAGACCGAGCCACCGCTAACCAGTGACAACCCCATAGACTTCCATGGGCCTCGGCTCGGAGTACCCCATAGCCCTGGTAATCCACAATTGTGGTGGCGGGTCAGCACAAAATTTGGCGTCACGAACAGGATCCGAAACTTTCAGCATTGCGAGCCCTGTGTGCCTGTGGAGTGTTTTGGTGAAAAAGACTGTCTGTGCTTTTGGCGCCAAATACCGCCATATTTGCCGCCATATTCGCGCCCTGAGGCGCTGGAGAAAAAGGTGGGCGTACCTGAAAAAGCGCGCAGAGTCTCGGACACGCCCCGGCTCTGACTCAGCGCAGGTCCTGCGACAGGAAGTGAACGCTCTGACATCAGAGCGCCTGCGACGAAGGTCCTGTCCCCATCCCCTGTGCTTGTGGAGCAGCAGCTTCTGGAAACGGTAGGCCCCGATTAACCAAGGGGCACTAATATGTCGCAACAACCGGGCCCACGGTGGGGGCCCCAGCCGAGGCCCCGACCCCGCACCGCGTGGCATTGTAGCGCCGGATTGGGGGTGCAGGCCCAGCACACCGGGCCCCGGGTTTTCCCGCTCATGCCCTAATCGCCCCATAATTTAAGCCTGGAGCGAAAAAGGCCCCCCAATACAAAACGCGAGCCCGGCACAAAACAGGATTCAAACGGAAGATATGCATGTCCTGGAAATGTACTCCATGTCTGAGAGGCAAAAAGCTGCAGTATAAAAAGGCAGCTAACTGGCGCTGCTGAGAGAGAAGTGGAAAACTTGGCTACACGGACCAGGAGTTGGTTTCCTGCGATCCTCTTAAAGTAAAAGGCCATTTTTTGAGAGATCGCACCACCGGGGAAAAAGATCTCCGGTTGGCATTCTACTACTGCACAGCAACCAAGTGACAGTATAAAGGGACTAATGCCTGCCCACTACAAAAGGGGGCCCCGAGAAAACCCCCAAACAGGATAATACCATAAGTGTCATTGAAAGAGAGTAAATGCCGAAAAACAATTTGGGGCAAGGAACTGAGGTTTCCCCAAACGGAACGCAGAACTGAAATTGGTGGTCTTTAGATCATCCCCGATGCCACCTTTGATGCCCTAAAGGACATGGCAATAAAAAGACTGCGCCCTGGGCAAACCTAAAGTGGAACCCCAAAATCACCAGGGTGAAGTCACTCTGGAACCGCAGTAACCCCTTTCCCCGCTAGCGGCAAAGCCAAAACGCAGGTCGACGCCCCCTAGTGAACTGGACTGTCTGCGCTCGGAAGTGCGCCAAATTGACTAAAAATCTGGCTGCTGTGATGGGGTGCCTGGGAGCTTTCGGAAAGAGGAAAGGAAAGATCTTATTTAGCCACTGCCCGGAGGGTGTCCCCTGGAAAGAACCGGAGGAGAAGGAGGAAAGTCGCCCCCCCGAGGAGGACAACGCCCCCCCCCAGGAGCGACCCCTGATCAGCAACCCACCTCGCCGGGAGATCATCTGTTACCGCTGCCCAAAAAGGGAAAGGTCATATGTCTACACCCGTGTCCTTTAAAAGGGCAGAAACCTGGGGTTCGAGGCCAAACACCCAGGTGGAGACTCGTCAGGCCCCTTAGATTGGAACCGCAGGGTTCCCTGGGTGGACGACCCTACCTGTCCATCATTCTGGACCGGATTGCAGTTCCGGCGTTTGCTAGATACTGGGTCTCAGTGACATAATACCGAAGTCCAATATACGAAGTTCTGGTCTATGGATAGTCTTAACCCCCCGAGCCCTGACTTTACCGTGTATGCTCTAATGGTCTCCCTGTGGAAGTACTCGGGACCAAAAGTGTGGATGGAAAGTGGGCAGAGAGGATTTTAAAGACCAGGGGCTTCTATAGAAAGACCCCTAAATGAAGAGAACGGTTTAAATATAATTTTGGG
>JARQOD010000002.1:41176320-41297140 GCA_033576555.1 Oophaga sylvatica
TAAAAAAAATTTTTTATAGAAAAAAAAATTTTTTTTGCATCAGTTTTTCCACAAATTTTTTTTTTTTTTTTTTTTTTCGCTGATGATGCGTAAGCAGCTTGTTTTTGCGGGACAAGATGACGTTTTCAGCGGTACCATGATTATTTATATCTGACTTTTTGATCGCATGTTATTGCACTTTTTCCAAGCGGTATGATGATACCGCTGGAAAAAGTATAATTTACTACTTTTTTTGTGTTTTTTTTTTACGGCTTTCACTGAAGGGTTAACTAGGGTTACGCTTTTATAGATGGGATTTTTATGGATGCAGCGATACCAAACATGTGTATTTTTTTGTTTTTTGTTTTTTTTTATTACATAAAAATGTGTATTTTTTAGGGGAATTTTTTAAATTATTTTTTTTATATTTTTTTTACAATTTTTTAAAAATGTTTTTTTTTAACTTGTCCCTTTATGGGACTTTCATTTTTTTACTTTTTATTGCAGTTACAATGCATTGCAATGCTCCAGTATTGCAATGCATTGTACCTATAGAGAAAGCTGCTGTGAGCATGATCACAGCAGCTTTCCATAGCTAGATGACCCCGGAGGTTGTCATGACAACCCCCGGTCATCAAGGCAGAGATCGGGCCCTGCAAATACATTTCAGGGCGCCGATCTGAGGCAGAGGGAGCTTCCGACCCTCTTCCTCTCCCCCTGAGCGCTGCAAACGAGCTCGATCGCTGCAGTCAGGGGGTTAACAGCCAGGGGCGGCGGGGTGCCCACTCCGGCTGTCAGTGCAGGAAGCTCGGCCACTGCAGCACAGAGCTCCTGCACTGATCGCGCAGAGAGGCTGAAATTTCAGCCTCTCCTGCGCGATCGCTGCTGTGTTTGATCAGTCAGATTGACTGACCAATCACAGCGCTGTAGGTGCGGGGACCGACGGCAAAGGTCCTCGCACCGCTTGCTGTGCCTGTCAGCTGTCTGTGACAGCTGTCGGCACTGAACTACCACTGCGTGTTTACACGCAGTGGTAGTTCAAAGGCATGACGTGCACAGTCCGTCAAGGTGCCAAAACTGACACCTTGCCATGACGGACTGTGCACGTCATTGGACATTAAGGGGTTAAAATCCCATAAAAAAGCTGGAGTCGCTGCAATAATAATGGCAAAACTGCAGCAAAGCCGCTTGAGGGTCTGTGCAGACGGTGCGGATTCTGCTGCAGATCCGCAGCAGAACTGCAAGTGATGTACAGTAGCATTAGATTCAATATATAAAAAAAAAGCAGTGCACATGCTGCGGATTTGGTGCGGATTTAAATCCGCAGCATGTCACTTCTTTTGTGCAGTTCCGCAGCGTTGTCAGACCTGCTCTTAATAGAAATCTGCAGGTCTAAAAACGCAGGGGAAATCCGCACAAAAAACGCGGAAAATCCGCAGCAAATCCGCAGTAAATCCGCAGGTAAAACCAAGGTTATTTTACCTGCGGATTTACCAAAATCTGCGCGGAAAATTCCTCAGCAGAATCCGCACCGTCTGCACATAGCCTTAGGTAAAAGGCCACTGTCTTTCCCTGAAGCAGCTTAGCTTAGCAGCCATAGCCTAGAATTGCAGGTCTTGGCATTGAATCTGTCACCAGGAGTTTGTCCTCTAAACTATTTATATATGCATATGTCTTTTTTAAAGACAAGTCCTTTACATGGTCAGTCTATTCCTCCGCTACTGAGAAATCAGCGTCTGAATTAATATGCAAATGAGCTATAGTAGATCTGAAACCACTGTCACTCCAGCTCTATTCTACACCTCCACCTCTTCGCTGACTGACAGCCTCAATGCCATATGACTTCAGCCAAAGGAGCCATCAGTCATGCAGGAGGAGGCTGTACTGGGTGGGGAATAGAGCTGGAGTGTCAAAGGCTTCAGATCTACCGTAGCTCTTCAGTCTCATTTCCATATCAATTCAAACTCTGATTTCTCAGTAACGGAGGAACGAGTCGGCCATATAATGGTATTACTGGGCTTGTCTTTGAATGATCTAGATACAATATTAACTACGGTAATTATTTGTAGAGCTCCTTTTGGACTTTCAAATGTTCATGACTTCCTTGATAAGAATTTCTTTGCCTTGATTATTTTCATCAAGTGTCTACCGTCTAGAAAAGTAATCCATTACATGCATGAAAAAAAGATTTTGCAACGTTAATAATTTGTTTCTGGCCACAGACCTCCCTAATGATCCAGATAACATCTCCAAGTCTCGTTACATGACTCGTTAGCGTTGTCCTCCATTGATTATTGTCAATAAACATTTGGAAACGTCCTTTTCATCACTCCTTCCATATATATATATTTTGGTTTGGTTTTTTTTTTGCCAGGAGTAAATAAATCAGTTGGAAAAAAGCAGTAGATCAGATTTTTTTTTCCCAGAATACTCGGGAGCATGCCAACATTGTGAATCATTAAGTTGTATAAAATGCCCTGAGGTCTGTTGAGAGCTATCGCTTCTTAATTAGGCTCTCAGGGAAATCACTAAGCTTTATAACTGAGGCACATAGGTCTTTAAAGAAAGGGCCCTGCCAGATGAACAGATCCGAAAAATCCCTCTGGTGAATACTTAAAACAATCCCAGTGTAAAGAAGACGGGAACTCCAGGTTGTGCCATTACTCTTCCCGTATTTAATATGCACAGAGATCGATGGAAGAGGAACCATTGTATATTACGTTACCGAAAGAGCAATGTGTCATGTAAGATTAATTATTACAATTCATGACAGTGCGTTAATTAATTCCTGACATGCACTTTCCTCATACAAGTTCTCGTTAACAGTGATGACTGCCATGTTGTTTAGAGAGCGTTGTGTAAGTGAATGGCCAATAATCCTGAAGGCTTGTACCAGGATATCCATTTCTCTCCTAGAAAAATATTTAGAATTGAGAGTCCTCAGTGGTTGATACCTTTTAATGGCTAACTGAAAAGATGATAACAAATTGACATTTTCTTTTCGTTAGGCCGGTGTTACACTTGCGTGTGTGATGTGAGAAACTCGTGCGAGTCTCTTGCATCAACACCCGGCACTGCCGCCGGCACTGGGGACCGGAGTGTGCGGCTGCATAGAAATACATGCAGCCGCACGATCCGGTTCGAGTGCCGGTGGCAGTGCCGGGTGTTTATGCTAGTTTCTCGCATCACACACGCAAGTGTGACATCGGCCTTAAAGAGATTGTCCACTACTAGGACAGCCCCTTCTTTTAAATGCTCGGCCCCGATAAAATAATAAAGCCTATACTCACCTCCCATGACGGCTCAGTTCTAGTGGTGTCGGCACTCGCTCTTCCCGGGGCTGTGATGTGGTGTTGTGACACGTGATGCTTCTCTCCCAATCAGCGCTGGCATCACTGTCTCTGCCTCTGACAAACTGAACATGAAGAGGAAGGCAGGCATCAGCTACAGCTCAGACTTCCTTTTCATATTCAGTTTGTCCGAAGGCCGAGATAGGGGACGCCAGCACTAATTGAGAGCCAAGCATCACGTGTCACAACACCGCATCACAGCCCCAGGGAGAGCAAGTGCCGACACCACGGGAACAGCTCCAGCATGGGAGGTGAGTATAGGGTTTATTATTTTATCAGGACTGAACAGTTTAAGAATGAATTGTCCCAGTAGTGGACAACCTCTTTAAATGTGTTTTTGCTAAGTGTGAATGTGAGTTTGCTCAAGTTGCATTTTTGTCGCAGTTTTTTGCCTTGAGTTTTTAAAGAATAAAAAGTTGCACTTTACAGTCAGTAGCGGCAAACTGAATGTGATTTCTGAAATATCATGCCCATGTTGCTTATTTTTTCTGGGTGGATTTGAACCAACAGGTTATGTTCCCACGTTGATCTTTTCATGCATTTTTGACGCTATGTAATTTTTTTGCGGTGTCAAAAATGCAGCGTCTTACAGTTACAGTAAAGTGGATGGGATTTATCGAAGTCTCCCGCCCTCTGTGCTTCTTTATTACTCAGCGTAATGTGACCTGTGGTGCGTGTTTCAAATCAGCATGTCAATTTCTTTTTTCTTTTCCCGATTTTCCCCATAGACTTGCATTAGATGCGGAAAATCCGCAGGTAAAAAATGCACATGTATGTCAATAAAGTTTTGTCAAAACCAAATACTAGGAAGTATAAAAAACAAAGCAACTGTATTAAAAGCATAACACACCGACAAGAGACAAAAAACGCAGGGTCAAAAACCCAATAAAAACGTGTTAAAAAAAGTAATTGAAAACCATAAGTAACCAAAGTTAAATAATAGGTGCATAAATTCTGCAGCTTAAATTACTCACAAAAATCTAATCATAAGAATGTAGCCTCAGGTTAAGCTCCCACAATGAGTTTTTGATGCTGCGTATTTTCGCTGTGCAATAAACGCAACATCTTATAGTTCCAGCAAATCTCCTGCCTACTGTGCTTTTTTTTCTTACGCATCATAAGCTGACCAGCGATCCATAACATGTTGGTTTCTCTTGCGGGTACGCTGAGTTTTATGTACTGATTTTTCCCGAAGAACCACACCAGATGCGGAAAAATTACAGGAAAAATTACATGTAATCTGCACATGACTATATCAATAAGAGATGCTACACAAAATCTGCAACATCGAAAACTTGCCAAATACTCATCATGGGAAAGTGGCTTCAAAGTGGGTTTTTTTTTTTTAAATTGCAGCATGTCAATTTTTTCTGAATTTTTGCAGTGTTTTTCACCCATTTAAATGCATGGAGAAAAAGTAAAAATGCAATAAAAACAAACTAAAAAAAGTGGAAAAAACATTCATATTTAATGCAGCATTTTGATTGTCAGCAATTTGATATAGAAAAATCTCCTCAAAAAGTGCACATACTCTAAGGGCTCGCTCACGTTGGCAGGCATATAATTCGGATGAATGCAATGCGAGAAATGTTTGCATTGTACTCTGACCAATGTTAGTAAATAAGTCAGTGCTCATCTGCGAGTTATTTCTCAGCTCAGATCGGACTGAGAAAAAAAATTGGAGCATACTGCGATTGTCTGTGAAAATCGGATTGTAATTGCCAGTGTAAGTCAATGGGTGCGAGAAAACAATCTCATGGACCATTCATATGCCATCCAATTTTTATGCACACATCTCAAACCCAACATTTCATCAGCCAAGTGCAGTAAATTCACAGCCCGAACTTTCAGAATAATATAGATATATGTCAGTGAGATATATAATCAGTGCTTTGCATGTGTATTTTCTGTACTTGTATTTATCTAATAATTAAATAAATAACTGAAAAACATGGCTTGGGGTCCCCCTTATTTTTAATAACCATCTGAGGGAATGTAGGCAGCTGTGAGTTGGTAATCTGGGAAGAGGCCAATAAATATAGAGTTTCTCAGCCTATTGATAACAGCTCATAGCTGTCTGCATAGCCTTTACTGGTCATTACAAAGGAGGACCCCCAAATATGACACATGATGCGCCCTATTTTTTAATAACCAGCAAAGGCTAAACAGACAGCTGTGGGCTGATATTAATAGAGTGACAAGGTGCAATGGATATTAGCCCCATCTCAGACTAATTACACCAGGCCTCAGCCACCCCAGAAATAGCACATTCATTAGATGCGTCAATTATGGTGCTTAACCTTGGCTCTTCCTGATTGCCCTTGTGCGGTGTCATGTTAATGGTTTTGGGGGTTGATTTCAGCTGTGTATTGTCCGTTGACATCAAGCCAGGGGTTAGTAATTGAGAGGTGTCAGTCAGACACCCCCATTACTAACCCTGTAGTCAAAAGAAAAAAAACACACACAAAAGTCCTTTAATTGTAAAAAGCACTCCCCAACAAGTACCCTCTTTTACCCATTTATTAGCAAAAAAATAATTCACTGGGTCTGCCATAAATCCATAATCTGGATGTCCCACAATGATCCCCAACTCTGCTACATCCGTAGGCTGTGATGAGCAGTGACATCAGTAATGTTTCTGCTCACCACAGCCACTGGAACACACAGAGTAGGGTGAGAACCAGCGTTAGTGACAAGCGGTGACGTCATTAAGAATACCGCAGTTCCGCTGAGTACCACTGAGTGAGCCACAGAGGACAGCTTTTGAGCCTTCCAGCTATGAACTGTTGTAACCTTACGGAATTCATCACTGTTCCCAGCTGGCAGCTCATCCAGAGGTTACTGTTAGAACTGCCATCTGTGACCTGCAGTAACCTTAATGGCGTCATCGCTGTAATGACCGTCAGCCTAATAATATCAGCTGTCAGCTGTCTACTTAGCCTTTGCTGGTTATTAAAAATAGAAGGGACCCCATGTAAGTTTTTCTTGGTTCCCCCGTTAATTGCCAGTAAAGGCTATGCAGATAGCTGTTAGCTGTCTGCTTTCCCTTAGCTGGTTATTAAAAAAAGAAGGGACCCTACGCCATTTTTTTAAATTAAGTATTTATTTAATTGTTTAAATAAGGCTAAACACCCTTTACTGCCACATGAAAGGCACTAAGTGCCACTTTATTATATATAGGGGGTTTGTGACATTAAATATCTACAGGACATCTATCCTATTTAATCTATCTATCTATCTATCTATCTATCTATCTATATTTTTATATAAGATTGCTCTATTAGCTTGTAAACTATCTTTAAACTAGATGGTGGCCCAATTCTAATGCATCGGGTATTCTAGGGCGTATATGTGGAGGCTGTTGCTGCTGGGGTATATAGAGGCAGCTGCTGGTGGGGTGTACGTGGAGGCTGCTGCTGGGGTTTACGTGGAGGCCGCCGGTCGGGGTACTTCCACTGCGAGCAGCCGCTAATCTCCCGATGATAGCGGTGCCGTGCATGGTTCAAATCCTGCGCCAATTCACGTCCGGACTGCGCCTGTCGCTGATTGGTCGCGTTATGCTGGGAGCGACCAATCAGCGACGCGGGATTTCCGATACAGACAGAATTAGACGATTATATAGTAGATGACATAGAGAATTACAGTATGTGAAAGCTGATGTTAAAAACGCATTGCATATGTATTGCATATGAATTTCATGCTAGTTGAGCAAAATCGCATTGTACTCGCATGACATTCGTCCTACTTTTCTGGATCAACATCGAACCAATTTTTTTTGTGCTAGTGACGCGCACCACATGTGTGGATACCAGGACTATGGGGAACTCGGAACCGAGCCCATTGATTTCCATGGGAGATGTCACTGGCAGCGGGACTCGGTCCGTGGCCCTGGCGGTCATGCAATGGGGGATATTTACAGGGGATTTGTAGTTGGTTCGTGACGCCACCTGTGGTGTCTGGTCAATTGGACCAGCGCTGCTATAAGGATCTTCGCAGGGGGTGTTATGGGGCAGCTGGATAGTAAGTCTCCCACAGGTGAGACGGGTCCCTGGAAGTCTATGGTGGTGATGCAGGGTGCAATAAATGAAACAGTCTCACACAAGGCAATCTCTTTCCATACCTTTTACTTGTAGATGTTTCAGGCAGGTCCCGGGGAGCTGGTCGGGGTGGAGAATGCACATTCGGGAAACCGCTGAGCAGGTTAGAGGCCTCCTTTACTTCATATGTAGGTGAGTCCAAACTTGCATAAAGCGAAGTTAACTCTGCAATCTCCAGCTTATTCCATAGCTGTAACGCCCGGCCGACATTGTGGTGGAGCCTTCTAAGTGGTGAGAACAGAGTCCTTCTATGCTTGGCCTAGCTAAAAGTCCTTGTTCCTCCTGACTCCGATTACGTATCGGCACTTAGGGCTGCTCTCTGCGACCTGTAGTCCAGATAGCCTCCGGTTATCTTGTTACTAGGCGTGAAACTCTAGCAACGCTTCGGACCCGGTGTCCGGTGATTTAGTGCAGATAATTTGGTACCTGAAGCACTAGCCTCTATCTTCTCCACTGTGCCCCTCGTCCTGCTCTTGCTCTTATCATAAGTACTTGTAGCATTGATGGAAATGTTAGCTTTCTCCAGAGCTCGCTGAGCAGCTCTCAGTATCCTCCTTGTTTCAGCTTCTGTTGAGGTACTGATTAAGGGTAGCTCTGACTAGGCTAGGATGATTCACTTCACCCGTACTAGCCTCCACTTCCTTGTCAGGTGAGCTACGCTAGCTCTGCGAGGAATCAGTCCTCTCTCCTCTCCCTCCAAGTCCAGACTGAACTGGCACTGAACTGCACTGTCCTAAGACAGGAAACTGACTCCATGATCTGAGCTCTTCTCAGACAGGAAACTGACTGATCTCCAGACTTGAATGACTCACTGCTACATGTCACTGCCTCTTATACCCCTGGTGGGTGTGTCTGAAAGTGTGAGTGACGTGAATGGATATCAAGCTTTGCTGTTACCTTCCTGTGCACTCTCCTGGATTATGTGTGCCTGACATAGCTGGGCCACACACTAGTGTTACTCCAGCCAAACAGTTCCTGAAGTCTTTTGTTAACTTGCTTTTTGAGCATTTTTTGCATATTTTAAAACATTTTTGGAGGGGCATTTTATGACATCCATTAGGCAATGAACAGAAGGCTACCATTTTGTTTAGTTGAAATGTTTACAAAATGTTTCCGGGCATTTATTACCCTCCCCATTGGCTTCCATTGTAATGTATAGAACGACATCATACTGGAAAACACTTGCAGAAAAGTCTACTCACGTTTTTTAATATATTGGCATTATGAAAGCCACCAAAGCCCTTCCCACAGTATAAGGTCTCCAAAGTCCTTGACACAGTATGGTGCCCTCCCACAAAGTAAGATAGCCTCCATAGCTTCACACACAATAAGAGATCCCCACAGCAACTTCACACACACATTATAAGGCCCCTACACAGTATTATTGGCCCACTACCCTCCACAATCATTATGAGACTGCCATTGCCCCACACACACATTATGAGAACCCCAGACATTATGATGTTCCACACACATTGCATTATGAGACTTTGACACAGTATGCTGGCCACTGGAGCTATTCTAGACTGATTATTCTTGCAGGAAATCTACATGTACATTAGCAGCAATTGACTGACTCCGACCCTTTGTAATGTATGAAAGCATTTAATGAGCATGTGCAAATTTTATTGTGAAGGCAGGAGAAGCCTCCCTGCTATGTCATCGCCTATTGTAATTAGTTGATCCTGTGTTATCAGCATTTATAGCAATGCTGCCTGTCATTGTCATTATCAGCACTATCTGTGCTGATAATGAAGTTGTTGAAAAGTCATTTGTGAAAAGTGTGAAAATTGTGTAAGGTACAGGCAGGTACACGGGATGCAGTGACACGCAGGAGGCAGGGGGCTTTATTACAGGGATACTCCACGCAGGGTGGTAGTAATTGGGGAACGGTTGGCAAAGTTTAAATAGCAAAGGTTCAATAAATGCTGGCACTTATCGGTCAGTTGCTCTCAGGGGAAGAAGGCGAACAGGATCCGCAATGACGTTGTAAGTAATGGATGAAGACTCTGGCCTGGTCCCGGAGGAATGTGAGACACTGGCTCCGGACCGTTGAGATGTGTAGCCCAGCTTTGTAAGGCACACATAAAATCCTGGAGTCTGCACAGAAAGGTAACAGTTAAAGCTTTACATCATTCATTCACACTTTAGACACACCCACTAGGGGTATATAAGCTAGTGATGTACAGCAGCTAGTGCTGAGTCTTCCAGGAAGGGAAGTGAAAGACAGTCACTCAGTTAGTTCCTGTCAGCAGTTCAGAAAGTGGAGGCTAGTAAGGGTGAGCCAGTTCATCCTAGCCTAGTCAGAGCTGTTCCTTAACCTGAAGATAGAGACAGTTGGATGGAAAGAAGAGTTAGCAGCAGAAACTTCAGTCGCCTGTCTCAAGGACAGTGAAGTTCAGTCGATGTGTTCCTGAACTAGGAGAATACTGAGAATCTGTCAGCGAGCTCCAAGGAAGAAGTAAGAAAGGATTGACTTGTACTACCATAGGAAATGTGCAGTGCCTAGGTTAAGAGTGGAAAGCAGGGCGAAGGGCACAGTGGAGAAGACAGAGCAGTGCCTTAGGTAGTGAATTACCTGCACTAATTATCCGGTCACTGGGGACCGAGGAGTTGCTATTGCTTCAGGCATAGTAACAAGAAAACCAGAGTCTCGCTGGACTATAAGTCGCAGGAGCAAGCCTTAGTGTCGGTACGTAACCGGAGTCAGGGGAACAAGGACTTTGAGTTAAGCGCTTGACAAAAGTAAGGACTTAGTTTCACCATTTAGAAGGCTCCTTCACAAAGCCGGCCGGGCAGTACAGCTATAGAGTTAGCTGGAGTATTCGGAGTTAACTACGCTTCATGCAAGTTGGACTCACCTACATATTGGAAGTTAAGGAGGCCTCTAACCTGCTCAGCTGTTACCTGGACGTGCATTCTCCACCCCGACCAGCTCCCCGGGACCTGCCTAAACATCTGACAAGTAAAAGGTATGGAAAGACGCTGGATGGTGTGAGACTGATTCATTTAACTGCACCCTACATCATTATAACCATAGACTCAGAGGGACAGTCCCACCTGTGGGGGACCCAACACCTAGCTGCTATAACATCCCCTCAGAGTTCTATTCAGCAGCGCTGGTCTTTAGTGACTAGAAAACTACAGGTGGCGTCACGAACTGTTATCTACCAAATCCCCTGTAAATAAACCCCATCATCGCCCTGACCGCCAGGGCCACAGACCGAGCCACCGCTACCAGTGACAACCCCCATAGACTTCCATGGGCTCGGCTCTGAGTACCCCATAGCCCTGGTAATCCACAATTGTGGTGGCGGGTCAGCACAAAATTTGGCGTCACGAACAGGATCCGAAACTTGCAGCATTGCGAGCCCTGTGTGCCTGTGGAGTGTTTTGGTGAAAAAGACTGTCTGTGCTTTTGGCGCCAAATACCGCCATATTTGCCGCCATATTCGCGCCCTGAGGCGCTGGAGAAGAAGGTGGGCGTACCTGAAAAGCGCGCAGAGTCTCGGACACGCCCCCGGCTCTGACTCAGCGGCAGGTCCTGCGACAGGAAGTGAACGCTCTGACATCAGAGCGCCTGCGACGAAGGTCCTGTCCCCATCGCTGTGCTTGTGGAGCAGCAGCTTCTGGAAACGGTAGGCCCCGATTAACCAAGGGGGCACTAATATGTCGCAACAACCGGCCGACGGTGCGGCCCCAGCCGGAGGCCCCGACCCCGCACCGCGTGGCATTGTAGCGCCGGATGGGGGTGCAGGCCCAGCACCCGGCCCGGTAGTCCCGCTCATGCCACTAACGCTCCCATATATGCCTGGAGCGAAATGGCTCCCCCAGTACAGCGGCGAGCCAGGCACTTTAGCAGGATTCAAACGGAAGATATGCAGTGTCCTGGAAATGTACTCCATGTCTGAGAGGCAAAAAGCTGCAGTATTAATAGGGCAGCTAACTGGCGCTGCTGAGAGAGAAGTGGAGACTTGGGCTACCACGGACCAGGAGTTGGTGCCTGCGATCCTCTTAAAGTTACAGGCCATTTTTGAAGATCGCACCGAAACAGATCTCCGGATGGCATTCTACAACTGTTCACAGCAACCAAGTGACAGTATAAGGGACTATGCCTGCCGACTACAAGGGGCCCTGAGAGCCCTCAAGCAGGATAATACCATAAGTGTCATTGATGAGAGTAAGATGCTGAAAGAACAATTTGTGCAAGGACTGAGGTCCCAATCGGAACGCAGAACTGTAAATTGGTGGTCTTTAGATCATCCAGATGCCACCTTTGATGCCCTAAAGGACATGGCAATAAAAGGACTGCGACCCCTGGGCAAACCTGAAGTGGCAACCCAACATCACCAGGGTGAAGTCACTCTGGAACCGGCAGTAACCACCTTTTCCCCGCTAGCGGCAGAAGCCAAAACGCAGGCGACGCCCCCTAGTGAACTGGACTGTCTGCGCTCGGAAGTGCGCCAGTTGACTAAAAATCTGGCTGCTGTGATGAGTGCCCTGCAGCTGCGGAAAGAGGAAGAAGGAAAGATCTTATTAGCCGACTGCCCGGAGGATGTCCCATGGATGAACCGGAGGAGAAGGAGGACGTCGCCCCACCGGAGGAGGACAACGCCACCCCCAGGAGCGACCCCTGATCAGCACCCTCCTCGCCGGGAGATCATCTGTTACCGCTGCAACCGGAAAGGTCATATGTCTACACAGTGTCCTTTAAAAGGGCAGAACCTGGGTTCGAGGGCCAACACCCAGGTGGAGACTCGTCAGGCCCCTTAGATTGGAACCGCAGGTTCGTGGGTGGACGACCCTACCTGTCCATCATTCTGGACCGGATTGCAGTTCCGGCGTTGCTAGATACTGGGTCTCAGGTGACCATAATACCTGATGTCCTATATACGAAGTTCTGGTCTATGGATAGTCTTCAACCCCCGAGCCCTGACTTTACCGTGTATGCTTCTAATGGTCTCCCTGTGGAAGTACTCGGGACCAAAAGTGTGGATGTGAAAGTGGGCAGAGAGGAGTTGAAAGACCAGGGGCTTCTAGTAGTAAAGACTGTAAATGAAGAGAACGGTTTAAATATAATTTTGGGTACTAACATTATCAGTAACTATCTGGGAGAAGTTGTGTCTCTACTCCAACAGCTCGCTGAGATTGCCCGACCAAGGCAGAAGGGAGTGATCCAGAGGGAGATCCGGGCCCTGATGTGTCAGCAGCAAGCGAAGCTTACAGACGGCGAGATTGGTAATGTACGGGTCACCGACTCGAATCCTATTGTGATACCTCCAATGAGTGAAATGATAATATGGTGTAGGGCAGCCATAGGTCTGAGAGGACAGAACTACCAAGCAGTAGTAGAACCCCATTGTTCAGAACATAGACCCACACTCATGACAGCGAGGGGGGTAGTGGAAGTGATAAATGGGAGAGTACCGGTACGGCTTCTCAACTGGGGAGATGACGAAGTAAATTTACCCCGTTATGCAACAGTTGCTAAATTACATGCCGTTGATAATAATTCTATTCTCCCGACTGAGTCCTTAGACTCCCGCCAACTAGCGGAGGATAATGACCCGGCAACTCAGGTGGCGGATTGGTGTCAGCAACTCCATGTCGGGACAGACACCACTCCCGCCCACCAGAAACAAGGGGTATTACGGGTGGTACAAGAGTACGCACAAGTGTTTAGTAAACACCCCCTCGACTTTGGGGCCATTAAGGGAGTACAGCATCATATCCCTACAGGTGGTCATCCTCCCATCAAAGAGCGGTACAGGCCTATACCTCCAGCCCACTATCAGAAAGCTAAGGAAATGTTACATGATATGAAGGAAGCCGGGGTGATAAGGGATAGTTGTAGCCCCTGGGCAGCACCTCTAGTTCTGGTTAAAAAGAAAGATGGTAGTATGAGAATGTGTGTGGATTACAGGCAAGTGAATCGCATAACACATAAAGATGCTTACCCATTACCACGAATTGAGGAGTCCTTAGCTGCTCTGAAAACGGCTAACTACTTTTCTACCCTTGATCTGACTAGTGGATACTGGCAAGTGGCTGTGGCTGAGGAGGATCGTGAGAAAACGGCTTTCACCACCCCAATGGGGCTCTGTGAGTTCGACAGAATGCCGTTTGGGCTCAGCAGTGCCCCGGGAACATTTCAGAGAGTGATGGAGAACTGCCTGGGACATCTCAATTTTGAAACCGTGCTGCTATACCTAGACGACGTCATCGTGTATTCCAAGACATATGAGGACCATCTGAAGCACCTGGCAGAAGTATTCGAGTCCCTGTCCAGGTACGGGATGAAGTTGAAACCCTCAAAATGCCATCTACTTAAACAGAAGGTACAATACTTGGGGCACATCGTCAGTTCAGAGGGAGTAGCGCCGGACCCAGAGAAAGTCACCGCCATCCAGAAATGGCCGGAGCCGAAGAACCTCAAGGAAGTGCGACAGTTCCTGGGATTAACGGGTTACTATAGGAGGTTCGTGAAAGATTACACGAAGAAGGCAGCGCCTCTACAGGACCTCCTAGTAGGACAATCCCTAAAGAGCAGAAACCCTCCCTTTAATTGGGGTAAGGAACAGGCTGAAGCATTCCAAAAGATGAAAGAGATCCTTACAGGTGATGAAATCTTGGCCTATCCTGATTACAGCCAACCGTTCCTGCTGTACACCGATGCCAGCAATGAAGGCTTGGGAGCAGTTCTCAGTCAGAAGCAGAATGGCCAAGAAAAAGTCATCGCATATGCCAGCAGAAAACTCAGGCCAACTGAGAGGAATCCGGAAAATTATAGCAGCTTCAAGCTGGAGTTTCTGGCGCTGGTCTGGGCCATTACTGAAAGATTTAAGCACTACCTTGCCTCCAACAAGTTCACGGCGTACACAGACAACAACCCGTTAACGCACCTGGAAACAGCCAAGCTGGGAGCCATGGAGCAGCGTTGGATGGCTCGGTTGTCAAATTATCAGTTTACCATCAAGTACCGGGCAGGCCGTAAGAATGCTAACGCCGACGCATTGTCCCGAATGCCGCATGAATCTGACACGGAAGAAGAATCGGACGACCTGGAAGAAATTGAGCTACCTGCGTTCCATCGAAATGGGATAATCCATGAGCAGCATGTCCACAGAAAGCAGTATGGTGCAACGTTAAATCCCTTACCCCATCACAGCTGGAAAGAGACTCAGGACAGCGACCCAGTGGTCAGCCGTATCAAGGAGTTGTTAAGACAGGAAGGTTCCTCCTTGGAAAAAGATGCACCTATGTCAGCAAAGCTCCTGTGGAATGAGAGAAGCCGGTTGTTCCTATACCGTGAGAAGTTGTGCAGGAGATACGTCAACCCCAGGACCCATGAGATGGTATGGCAGGTAGTGGTCCCCAAGGCAGACGTCCAAATGGTGTTAGAAGCCTACCACGATCAAGCGGGACACTTTGGCTGGAGAAAGCTGGAGACTCTGTTGAGGTGCCGGTTCTACTGGGTAGGAATGCGCAGCTCCATCGAGAGGTGGTGTCGGAACTGTGGACCCTGTGGTCTCCGACGAAAGGACTACGGTAGTCAGAAGGCACCCCTGCAGCCTATCCGGACGACTCGTCCCTTGGAGATCGTGGCCTTGGACCACGTCAAATTGTCGCCAAGCAGGTCTGGATACTCATATGCCCTGACCATGGTGGATCATTATTCGAGATTTTTGGTGGTCATCCCCGTCAAGGATCAGACAGCAGTGACGGCAGCAAGGACCTTTCAAGCAAGCTTCTGCAGACCACATGGGTATCCGGAGCAGGTACTGACTGATCAAGGCCCTGCTTTTGAAGCGGATCTGTTTAAGGAATTTTGTCGCTTGTATGGGTGTAAGAAAATTAGAACGACGCCATACCACCCCCAAACCAACGGCCTTTGCGAGAAAATGAACCACATTGTCGTTGACTTGCTAAAATCCATACCACTGGAAGAAAGAAATCGGTGGCCAGAATTGTTACCTGACCTAGTTGACCTGTACAACCACATACCAGTGAGTTCTACCAACTGCACACCAGATTACCTTATGAGAGCAAGGCCTGGAAGACTGCCAATGGATTTGGAACTTGGTGTGGTGGAACCAGAGGCAGATGACACTGTTGAAAATTGGGACACAAATCGGCAAGAGCAATACAGAAGAGTGCAAGCCTGCGTAGAAGAAAGTCTTAATAAAGCACGGGAAAAGCAGGAAAATGTTTACAACAAGAATGCTCCCGCTAAGCCTTTCACGCCTGGAGAAATTGTGTTAAAAAGGAAAAGGAAGCTGCACAAGTTGGACAACCAGTGGGAACAAGAACCATATGTCGTAGAAGATTCCAAATTTGATAACAGAAAAGTCTGTATCATCAGCAAGGATGGAGGAAAAACGACTGCCACTGTGTCAAGAGATCATTTAAAGTTGTGTCCAGACCATTTGAAGCTTCGGGAAGATAACCCTATTGTGAATCAAGAAGAGAGTGTTGAAGCAGTTATACACACGGATCTGGGAGATTTACCTGCGGATTGGCCCAGACTGGGAGATGCGGTAATCATTCCTGTGTTGCAGTTTTATCAGCCACAGGAGGAAACTCCACCTCCAGTCATGCCCATAGTGCCAACAGAGCCAGTTCTAGAGGTACCTATTCCAGCAGAACCCCAGCCTGCAGAACCTCAAGAAGTAGAATCACCAGAAGCAGTGCCCCATGCTATGGGATCCCCTGGTGAAGCTGACTCACACCGCCCAGCCCTCAGTACGCTTGCCAGATCCATAGAAAGATTGAGACAGTATTATAGTTTGTCGTTACGCAGAACAGATAGATCAGAGACCATTATACCTGATGCTACTCCACGTAGATCAGAACGTACAACGAAAGGGAAGCTACCTATTCGTTATCAACAGTAGTCCTAACAAACTAGTTTATTATGACTCAGAAAAGGTTTATTATTTATGACCAATTGTATAAAGTTGTATAAAGAAGTTTATTGCACTTGAAGGAATTTAAAGTATTGTGATATAATGTGAATTACTTGAAAATGTCTTATAATGGACTGCGTGGCTGAGGACTGTGCCAGCCCAGAACTTATCTTTGTAAATAGTTGCACTACAGTGCCTTGTCTTGGTTTCACACGAAGCTTTGACTTACCTCTGAACCGAAAACCCGTATGGTGTGGCACTGAGTGAGGTCTGCAGTCAGAAGTCCTGCAGCCCACCCAGGACCCACGTGGAAGGTTTGGTGCGGGTCCTTCACAAGAATACTGTGTATTTATTGAGTGTCTTGATGTTGTGATACTTTTGTATTTTCTATTGTTCATAATGTGACGTTTAAGATTTCGTACCTCCCGGAGGGGAAGAGTTTCATGTTATTGTTTAAATGCAAAACAGAATGTCTTTCTTTTTATATTTTACAGCCCGGGAGTGCTGTGTTTTACCAAGGGGGGATGTGTAGCCCAGCTTTGTAAGGCACACATAAAATCCTGGAGTCTGCACAGAAAGGTAACAGTTAAAGCTTTACATCATTCATTCACACTTTAGACACACCCACTAGGGGTATATAAGCTAGTGATGTTCAGCAGCTAGTGCTGAGTCTTCCAGGAAGGGAAGTGAAAGACAGTCACTCAGTTAGTTCCTGTCAGCAGTTCAGAAAGTGGAGGCTAGAAAGGGTGAGCCAGTTCATCCTAGCCTAGTCAGAGCTGTTCCTTAACCTGAAGATAGAGACAGTTGGATGGAAAGAAGAGTTAGCAGCAGAAACTTCAGTCGCCTGTCTCAAGGACAGTGAAGTTCAGTCGATGTGTTCCTGAACTAGGAGAATACTGAGAATCTGTCAGCGAGCTCCAAGGAAGAAGTAAGAAAGGATTGACTTGTACTACCATAGGAAGTGTGCAGTGCCTAGGTTAAGAGTGGAAAGCAGGGCGAAGGGCACAGTGGAGAAGACAGAGCAGTGCCTTAGGTAGTGAATTACCTGCACTAATTATCCGGTCACTGGGGACCGAGGAGTTGCTATTGCTTCAGGCATAGTAACAAGAAAACCAGAGTCTCGCTGGACTATAAGTCGCAGGAGCAAGCCTTAGTGTCGGTACGTAACCGGAGTCAGGGGAACAAGGACTTTGAGTTAAGCGCTTGACAAAAGTAAGGACTTAGTTTCACCATTTAGAAGGCTCCATCACAAAGCCGGCCGGGCAGTACAGCTATAGAGTTAGCTGGAGTATTCGGAGTTAACTACGCTTCATGCAAGTTGGACTCACCTACATATTGGAAGTTAAGGAGGCCTCTAACCTGCTCAGCTGTTACCTGGACGTGCATTCTCCACCCCGACCAGCTCCCCGGGACCTGCCTAAACATCTGACAAGTAAAAGGTATGGAAAGACGCTGGATGGTGTGAGACTGATTCATTTAACTGCACCCTACATCATTATAACCATAGACTCAGAGGGACAGTCCCACCTGTGGGGGACCCAACACCTAGCTGCTATAACATCCCCTCAGAGTTCTATTCAGCAGCGCTGGTCTTTAGTGACTAGAAAACTACAGGTGGCGTCACGAACTGTTATCTACCAAATCCCCTGTAAATAAACCCCATCATCGCCCTGACCGCCAGGGCCACAGACCGAGCCACCGCTACCAGTGACAACCCCCATAGACTTCCATGGGCTCGGCTCTGAGTACCCCATAGCCCTGGTAATCCACAATTGTGGTGGCGGGTCAGCACAGAGACGTATCCTGACTCTCCTGGAGGGGTTCTGAAGGTTCCGGTGCGAACTCTTAGCGGAGGGGTAGCTGAAGGTCCCGGAATGCAAGGGCCACGAGGCGCGGGAGAGCCCGGGAGAGAGTCAGCCGACTCCGAGTCCTTTCCCAGGTCCAGTCCACAACAAGGACTGCCAGCAGACAGCGGCACAGTGCAGGATGTCTCTGAAGTGTCGGGGATGAAAGTGGTAACGGTCACACGCTGGAAACAGTCTGACTGCGTGTGTGTGGAGATGCGGCTGTCCAGCCTGGCTTGCAGGAGCTGAGGTGAGGAGAGCGAGTTAACTTTCTCCTGATGTGTGCTCTTTCTTCCTACCAAAATCCCTGTTTTCCCGCGCTATGCCCCTTTTATATCCGATCTGCCCCCTGCAGTCAGGTGCAAAGGTCGGTCCAGGTTAGAATGTCTTCCCCCCGGCAACAATGGTGTCGGTCTCAACAGTTCTGGCCCAGATATGAGAGGAATGTCACGGGCCCAGTCCATCTCCCTACACTTGCAAGATTTAATTTTTTTAAATACAGAGCATACATTTGCCACAAAAAAATCAGATTTAAACAATATGTAATTTTCAGATAATAACAAAATTGCTGGGCTGCTGGGTCAGTTTGTATGCCGCCCTGGTTGTGGAGCGCTGAACGGTGTGTGAGAACATCAGTCCCATGCAGCTAAGTAGTAACCCACCACTGCCACCATAATGTGGAGACACGGGGAGTCGTCAGGCACCTCAGTCCACTAGCCGAAACCACATGGACCAGGGATCGTCCCACCGAATGCCCTCTCTCCCTTTAACATGGGCATAATGCTACTCAGACCAGGGGCGTAACTAGGAATGGCAGGGCCCCACAGCAAACTTCACAATGGCCCCCCCCCCCCGCCTCCGACCGCCATTTTAAAAAAATATATATTTTTTTTAAAAAAAACTAATCGCAAACAGTGAATGGATTGAATAATCCAGTCGCCATTTGCAAATTTTTAGCCGCTTTGGCGACCATTTTGGTCGCCATCTGCAGCACTGTAAAGAGGCCTGCTGTTTTCAGGGCCCCATTAGGGGCCTGCTGTTTCCTGGGACCCTAGGACCCTGATAGGGCCTGCTGTTTCCTGGGGCCCTAGGCCCCTGATGGGACCTGCAGTTTCCTGGGGCCCTAGGCCCCTGATGGTGCCTGCAGTTTCCTGGGGCCCAAGGCCCCTAATGGGGCCTGCAGTTTTCTTTGGATCTAGGCCCCTAATGGGGCCTGCTGCTTCCTTTGGACCTAGGCCCCTAATGGGGCCTGCTGTTTCCTAGGGCCCCATTAGGGGCCTGCTGCTTCCTGGGGCCTCTAATGTGGCCCGCTGTGTCCTGGCCCCCCCCCAAGCACACATGCGATTTGCACACTTAGTCATGTACCGACGAGCTGCTCTCCCTAATGCTCTCAAAGTTCAGTGAAAAACTGAGAGAAGCAGGAGGAGAAGCTCGTTGTCACAGGACCATAAGTATAAAAATCGCATATGAATGAAGTGTCCATGTGATGACTGCTGGAACCTGCAGAGCTGAATCCTGACATTGCAGCTTCTGAATTCTCACAACGAATGCACTGCACACTTTTAGGATTCTCCATTACCGGTGGCAAGAGTACACGGTCATGTCAGCATAAGCATGTGATTTATATACTTCTGGCCACATTCCGACTAGACGTGCCCGGCCTCGCTCCGTTCATTTTCATTGAGTGAGGCCACACGTCTAGTCAGCATGTAACCGCATGTATGTAAATTACCGGCACGAGAGAATCCTAACAGCGTGCAGTGCGCACTGTGAGAATTCTGAAATTGACTAATTCTCATGTTTTTATTTATGTTAGGAGCATTAAAGGGGTTGTCCAGGTTTGTGCAGAGTCTGCAGTCATTCTATGTGACACAGACCTGGAGAACCCCTTTAATGCTCCTAACAAATAAAGACATGAGAATTAGTCAATTTCACAAATAATATTTACATCCATGTACCTTATAGATGATGTCGTCTCTGGAGTCGTTCTCCTTTTCTTCATCTTGTCCAGATCCCATGACATGGGCGTACCCAGGATCAAAACTAGGGGGGGGCAAGCCAAGGTCACATCTTATACAGGTCACATTGTATACACTGTACATTATCCTGCATATTAGGTATGGAGCATTAGAACTGTTGTATATTGTATAATACAGCAGTGTATGCGACACTACGCTGTATATACCATACCATACATGGCACACTAGCCTCTATACAAAGAATTATAACCTGTATATGAAAAGTATAATACAGCAGTGTATATACACTCTATATACCGCACACAATGTGTATGACCCTGTATACACCATATACTACACTCTATATACCGCACACGATTTATATGGCCTATATACCGCACACGATGTGAAAATAGTCATTTTTCATTAAGCTGGGGCTATACGTCAACTTTGGCCATGAAACAGCTGCTTGTATAATAATGCAGGTAAATGGGGTCGCATTGTGACCCGGCTAGGTACCGCGACAAAGAATCAGAACCAGTTGGATTTTTTTTGCAACTTGATTGTCGGAGTTGCAATACCTTGTGGGTCATAATGCAACCCCATCGATGGAGCAGCAGCAGCCTAGAGCAATTTTTGGCCGTTTGTGTCACAGCCAATGTCGCCTTCTTTGATGTAATGGACGAGAAATGTATATAAATACTATTCAAAACAATGTACATATTTTATGACATGAGAGAGAGACCTGTGCACTTCACTGTGCACTATAGAGCCATATCATGAGAGACCTGTGCTCTTCACTGTGCACTATAGAGCCGTACATGTGAGAGAGACCTGTGCACTTCACTGTGCACTATAGAGCCATATCATGAGAGGCTTGTGCATTTCACTGTGCACAATAGAGCCGTATCATGAGAGACCTGTGCACTTCACTGTACACTATAGAGCCGTATCATGAGAGACCTGTGCTCTTCACTGTGCACTATAGAGCCGTACATGAGAGAGAGACCTGTGCATTTCACTGTGCACTATAGAGCCGTATCATGAGACCTGTGCACTATAGAGCCGTATCATGAGACCTGTGCACTATAGAGCCATATCATGAGACCTGTGCACTATAGAGCCGTATCATGAGAGACCTGTGCACTATAGAGCCATATCATGAGACCTGTGCACTATAGAGCCATATCATGAGACCTATGCACTATAGAGCCATATCATGAGAGACCTGTGCACTATAGAGCCATATCATGAGAGACCTGTGCATTTCACTGTGCACTATAGAGCCATATCATGAGACCTGTGCACTATAGAGCCATATCATGAGAGACCTGTGCACTATAGAGCCATATCATGAGAGACCTGTGCATTTCACTGTGCACTATAAAGCCATATAGAGAGCGAGAGACCTGTGCACTATAGAGCCATATCATGAGAGACCTGTGCACTATAGAGCCATATCATAAGAGACCTGTGCATTTCATTGTGCACTATAGAGCCATATCATGAGAGACCTGTGCACTATATAGCCATATCATGAGAGACCTGTGCACTATAGAGCCATATCATGAGAGACCTGTGCACTATAGAGCCATATCATGAGAGACATGTGCACTATAGAGCCATATCATGAGAGACCTGTGCACTATAGAGCCATATCATGAGAGACATGTGCATTTCACTGTGCACTATAGAGCCATACAGAGAGAGAGACCTCCGACGCAGAAGCTTCCGCCACTACTCACCCCGGCACAGAGTGGCTCCTAATAACAGGTCTCACAGGACAGGTGCAGATCTGTGGGACCCTTGGCCAGCAACAGGAGGAAGCAGCCATAGCTAGCAGCTGCACTCACACACTCAAGCAGCTGGGCGGCTGAAGGACCTGTGGACACGCCTCTCTCTAGATCATGTGACCCTGTGACTGCATTCAATCCATCCTGATTTTTCACATATGTAACTAGAGGACCTGCGGTGACACCTCCCTGCTGCGGGTCACATGGTTGGGTGACGTCCTCCTCTCTTTCACTATGGGTGGACTGATCGGTGCAGAGTCTCAGCCTGTGCTGCAGTGAGTCCCGCCCCCTGTCAGCTTTGTGTGTCTGCCTGCTCTCCAAGTTCTTTGTGTGCCCCTGCTTCTAGGGGGGGCAGTTGCCCCCCCCTGCCCCACGGTGGGTACGCCCATGTCCCATGATGAGTTTTCTCATCCACAGCCGTCTCTGCAGACCTCCATCTTCTCCGGTCTTCTGCACCAACTCTCCACACGACGCCCTTAAAGACAGAAGAGTCATTATAATGCCCCTAAATAAAAATATCTGCAATATACTGTCGCCTCACACTATTCTCCTCCCTCCTCACACTGTCTCCTCTCACATCCCCCCTGTTCAGCATACTGTCTCCTCATATATTTACCCCCTCACTCTCTATACTGTCTGCTCACACATAACCCTGACTCTCCATACTGTGTCTGCACACATCCCATCACCCTCACTCCCCATACCGTGTCTGCACACATCCCATCACCCTCACTCCCCATACTGTGTCCACATACATTCACCAGTTCGCTCCCCATACTGTCTGCACCCATCCCCCATACTGTTTCCTCATACATACTCTTCAGTACCCTCAAATCCCCCACACATATTAAATGCCCCCATCCTCACTCCAAATCCCCCACACACACATTAAATCCCCCCATCCCCACTCCAAATCCCCACACATTAAGTATCCCCTATCCCCACTCCAAATCCCCCCACACATTAAATCCCCCCATCCCCACTCCAAATCCCCCCACACACATTAAATCCCCCATCCCCACTCCAAATCCCCCTACACATAAAATAACCCCCCATCTCCACTCCAAATCCCCCCACACATAGAATAAACCCCCATCGCCACTCCAAATCCCCCCACACATAAAATAACCCCCCATCCCCACTCCAAATCCCCCCACACATAGAATAAACCCCCATCGCCACTCCAAATCCCCCCACACATAAAATAACCCCCCATCCCCACTCCGAATCCCCCCACATAATGTATCCCCCCATCCCCACTCCAAACCCCCACACACATAAAAGAACCCCCATCCCCACTCTAAATCCCCCCACACATAATGTATCCCCATCCCCACTCCAAACCCCCCACACATAAAAGAACCCCCATCCCCACTCTAAATCCCCCCCACACATAATGTATTCCCATCCCCACTCCAAACCCCCCCACACATAAAAGAACCCCCATCCCCACTCCAAATCCCCCCCACACAATGTATCCCCCATCCCCACTCCAAACCCCCACACACATAAAAGAACCCCATCCCCACTCCAAATCCCCCCCACACATAATGTATCCTCCATCCCCACTCCAAACCCCCCACACATAAAAGAACCCCCATCCCCAGTCCAAATCCCCTCCACACATAATGTATCCCCCCATCCCCACTCCAATTCTCCCCACACATAAAAAACCACATCCCCACTCTAAATCCCCCCACACATAATGTATCCCCCCATCCCCACTCCAAATCCCCCCACACATAAAAGAACCCCCATCCCCACTCTAAACCCCCCCCATACACACACACTCACACAGTATGTCCCCATTTATCTTCTGTGGTATCTTCAGCTCCATAATGGAGCACACTCACCACAAATCTTCACCCTTCAGGGCGCCGACGACGAGTGACGTCAGCAGCGTGATCACATGACCTGATCACGCTGCAGACGTCGCTCTGACCCGGCGGTCAAAGCTTCAATTGTACTGGCGTCTGTATAGACACCAGTGCAATTGATCCCAGGGAGCCGGCACGCAGCAGCTTCTCTGCTCCGGCTGTCAGCTTGACAGCCGGCACAGGGAGCCGCTGACACTGCGGACCGCCGCATTAGGCGGCCCGACTGCGCCCCCCTGCCGGCTGCCCCCCCCCCTAGATACGCCCCTGCTCACACCACCGGCAGCTTGCGGAACTACCGTGGTGGTAGGTGAAGCAGCTGCAGCAGGGACGGGCCCCCTTCTAGCCCAGGCCCTGTGGCAGCTGCTTCCCCTGCTTCCACGATAGTTCTGCCCCTGACTCAGACAACACAGGATGAGGGTTAAAACAGTATGGCAATACTTTATTGAACCGCAAAACAGGCAGATCCCATAATAAGCAAGTGTTAATAATAATCCAGTAATCCATAAAAATGAAATTCTCTCTATGGCAAAATAATCAGGGCTAAATGAGAGAGTCATTAGCCCGTCCCTGCTTAGCGGATTAGTAAATCCTTCCGCCATTGTTTTCTTTTAATCAAAAAATATTGTAGCATCACATTTTATCTTTTTCCTTATAAAATCTACTTGAAGAGAGGACGAAAATCTAAATTGACTCATCCTGATATTTCAGTCTATTTTAATACATTTTGCCATGGGAACAGAAATACTGTGTTGAAGCCATCCTTGTAATGACACATTACATGTGGGGAAAGGGTAGTGATTTTATAACAGGATTTGCATGCTTTATTTCTTCCATTTAAAGGAGTTTGCCAAACCAGTAAACTTCCGCCATATGGAAAAAAAAATCAATATTTGTAATATATAGAGTTCTGAAATAGTGTTTTTTTTTCCAAGCGCAATGAATTGGACATCGCGGCCCAGTGCAATGGCAGCATCGTTTCTGGTATAAACCTCATTAAACTCCAGCTGAGCCGTACTTCATTTTATGCACTACTGATCTTTTTTTTCCTATCAACTTCAGATCACTGAAGTCTTCATTTTACAAAATAACAATTTTTTTTCTCATTGGTTCAGTAGTGATGTTTCTTATGTTCTCACTCATTCGGATGTAGTGGGATTTTCTCATCTTGTTCGTGGTTCGCTGCACAGTAAGAACCTATATTAGGGTAGGCAAAGTATGAAATGTGACTTTAATGGTTGGCAAGATGTTTGGTCTTGATTACATACAACGGTTATGGAAGCAGTGATACTTTTGTCATGACAGAGGAGATAAGTGCTCATCTAAAGGTGCAGAAACAATGAAAACTATTAATGATGGAGGCTTTTGAACACTTTATGGATAAAATAATTAGGTCACCCCGACATTACACCTACAGGGGCCTTTATGACCTCCCATTCTACATCCATAGATATTAATGTGGTGTTGCTCCCCACTTTGCAGGTATAAGAGCTCCCCTCTTCTGGGACGGTTTTCTACAAGATTTTCCGGCGTATAAGACGACTTTTTAACCCCTGAAAATCGTCTTCAAAGTCGGGGGTTGTCTTATACGCCGGGTACGGAACATATGGTGGGGGGAGCGGCCATTTTCCCGGAGGCCACCGCATCGTAGCAATGAAGCTGCCGGGGCCTCCGGGGATTGATAAAATGCCTGCAGAGCCAAGACTCTGCAGAAAGAACCACCGCCGCCGTCCCCCAGCACAGAGCCTGGGGGGGCTGCACAAGAGGAGCCGCCGCCATCCCCCAGCACAGAGCCCCCCAGGCTGCACAAAAAGGAGCCGCCGACGCCGCCCCCGCAGCGCCTAGACCCTCTCTGATATGATCAGGTAAACACCTTGCCTCTGAAACGCCCACTCCCCCCACCATACGTTCCGTACCTGGCATATAAGATGACACCCGGCGTATACGAAGACCCCCCACACCTTTAAGACGATTTCATATTTTGACTGTAAAAGTTGGGGGGTCGTCTTACACGCCCAGTCGTCTTATACGCCGGAAAATACGTATATGAGGTCTGACACTGATGCTGAAGGGCATGCCGGTCTCAATATTCTAGCTCATGCCCAGAGACTTTGGATGGGGTTGATGTCAGGTCTCTGTGCAGCTGGTCATGTTCTTCCACACCAAACTCCCCCAACCATGTCATTATGGACCTTGCTTTGTGCACCAGGGTAGAGTCATGCTGTGTTATTCATCCAGCTGTCCAGAATTTCTTGGTATACTTAAGCATTAATATTTCCCTTCACTATAAATAAGGGGCCAATGCCGACCCCTGAAAACAAACACATAGATTTACCCCTCACAATTAAACTTTACAGTTAGTACAATGCAGTCAGGCGGCTAATGATCTCCTGGCATTCATCAAACACAGAGTCATCGATCAGATGCCAGATAGAGAAGTGTGATCCGTCACTGCACAAAACATGTCTCCAGTTTCTATGGCTTTACACCACTCCATCCATCACTTGGCATTGTGCTTGGTGATGTAATGCTGCATGTAGCTATGTAGCTGCTCAGTCATGGAAATCTGTTGTGAACACCCTGAATCTGACTTCTGAGTTTGGGCTCCCCCTGGTGGCTGCTGATAGTGATGAAGCTGCTTTGGCTAACAGAAGTCTATCACCTGGGGGCGATGACTGTCAATCAGGTGTTACTGCCTGGGGAGATATAAGTGAGCAACCTTCCCATAATCCTTGCCGGTGATTTGTTTCTTCCTGGTCCCTTTGGAAAGTCAGCTTGCTTCCTGCTTTGTCCTGAAACTTTCATATAAGTTATTTGCTGTTTATTTCTGTGGCATTTTGTTTTCCCTTTTGTTTTCTGCCCTTTTGGAGTTAGGTCAGCCAAGTTCCCCTGTGGGGGCCTGCGCTGGACTCTGTTTCTCATTTGCCACTGTTTATGTGTTTTCAGTCCCTGTTATTTCAGTATCTGCTGATTTGCTACCAGTTCATACCAGAGATTGTTTATGTATTTTCAGTTCCCTGTTATCTCAGTATCTGCTGTTTTGCTACCTGTTCACACCAGAGACAGTTTATGTATTTCCAGTTCCCTGTTATTTCAGTGTCTGCTGGTTTGCTACCAGTTCACACCAGAGTTCTGATCTAGCAGGGGAGAGATTGTGTGGTCTCAGTATTTTTGCATATCAGACGTGTTGGAATTTTTCTTAGAGTTTTTGCTGGATCTCAGACAGTATTTTTTCCTGTCCTGTTCTATCTAGACAGTTTGGGCCCCAGCATTTGCTTGCTCTATTTTCTGCCTGTGTTTGTATTTCATCTTGTCTCACAGACAATATATGTTTGGGGGCTACCTATTCCTTTGGGGCTCTACTCCGGGGCAGTTAGCTTTTCCCTTTCTCTCTTTAGGCTTAGTTAACTCTCCGGCTGTGTCGAGGTGTCTAGGTCATCGTAGGTACGTCCCACGGCTACTTCTAGTTGTGCTGTCAGTTTAGGGGTCTGCAATCCGCTAGTTACCAACCTCTCTGGGTGTCTGGTTGCCTAGCCTATTTTGATACTGTCCTCCTCGGCTACCAAATCATAACAGAAATCCATATCATGAAGCGACCAGTGCAGTTTTTGTGCTGATGTTAATACCAGAGAATGACTGGACACTGCAGTTATGGAGTCAGGAAAGCATTGGTGACTTTTCTGCCCTCAACTCCTCAACACTCGGTGACCTTGCTTTATAATGTTACAGGGTCTCCACTTCAGGGCTGAGTTGCAGCATTTCCTTCCACTTCTCAGTAATATCACTCACAGGTGATGGGGGAAGATTTAGGAGAGCAGGACCTGACTTCTTACAGTGGTGGCTCCTTTAACAGGACCTCGCTGGTATCAGTGAGCTCTTTACCACCACTCCAACAGCCATTCTGTCACATGTCTGTAAAGGCGGAGGACCAAATGTTACACACCAGGGGCAATTAGGCCGGATGTTATTCACCGGGGGCGAGGGGATGTTGATTCAAACCAAGTCTAAGAACGCAATTTGTTCGAAAACGCCTTTGGTCACAGCATGATGGTTCCCCATGTGCCTTACACTTAGATTGCAGGTATGTACCATTACCCACTTTATTATTTTTTAATCGTCTACAATAAAGGATAACTTTTTAACCCTATCGCACCACAGCCTATTTTTGACTTCGTGATCAGGCCAATTTTTACAATTCTGGCCACTGTCACTTTATGAGGTTATAACTCTGCAACGCATCAACGAATCCCACTGATTCGGAGATTGCTTTTTTCGTGACATATTTTACTTCATTTTAGTGGTAAAATTTTTTCAATATGACTTGCGTTTATTTCTTAAAAAATCGGAAATTTGGTGAAACTTTTGAAAATTTCACAATTTTCAAGTTTTTAATCTTTATGCCCTTCAACTAGAGAGTTATGTCACACAAAATAATTAATAAATATAATTTCCCAAATATTTTTTGTTATGAAGTTATTCAGATCAGCAATTACTAATTTTTCCATAAAATTTACAAAACCATTTTTTTAGACCACATCATAATTGATGTAGAAATTCCCTACAAATGACCCCATTTGGAAACTAGACCCCTCAAGGACTTTAGCTAGATGTGTGGTGAGCACCGTCAAACCTCATGAGCTTCACAGAATTTTAATGTTGAGCCGTGAAAATTAGAAAACACATTTTTTCCACAAAAAAATGTTATTTTAGCCTCAATTTTTTATTTTTACAAGGGTAGCAAGAAAAATGGTCCCCTAAATTTGTTGAGCAACTTTTCCTGAGTGCGCTGATACCACATACGTGGAGGAAAACTATTGTTTGGGCGCATGGCAGAGCTTGGAAGGGAAGGAGCACCATTTGGCATTTGGAATACAAAATTGGCTTGAATCAATAGCTGACGCCATGTAGCGTTTGGAGAGCCCATGAGGTGCCTAAACTGTAGAAACCCCTCACAAATGACCATATTTTGGAAACTAGACCCTTCAAGGACTTCATCTTGATTTGTGGTGACTGGTGAGCACTTTGAAACCTCAGGGGCTTCACAGAATTTCATGAAAGTCAAAAAACACATTTTCTCAACATAAATGTTGTTTCAGGCCCATTTTTTTTAATTTTCACAATAGTAACAGGAGAAAAGGGATGCCAAAATTTGTTGTGCAATTTTTCTAAAGTACGCAAGTACCCCATTTTTGTTGAAAAACGACTGCTTTGGCACATGGTAGGGCTGGAAAGAGAGTGAGCGCTATTTTGGCTGCAATAGGTTGCTGATACCATGTCACATTTGAAGTGCCCCTGAAATGCCAAAACAGCAGAATCCCCCAAAGGTGATCTCATTTGGTAAACTATGCCTCTCAAGGAATTCATCTAGGGGAGTAGTGAGTATGTTTAACCCTCAGGCGGTTCACTAACTTGTATAAAATTGAGCTGAGTAAATCACATATTACTATTTTTTCCACTAAAATGTCGCTTTGACCCCAAGTTTGCAATTTTCAAAAGGGGTAATAGGAGAAAATAAACAGTACAATTTGTTATGCAATTTCTCTTGAGTACATCAATATCCCATAAGTGGTCAAAAACTACTTTTGAGGAACAGTGCAATGCTCAAAAGGGAAGGCGCTCCATATTACAGAGCAGATTTTGGTTTGAGGGGGCCATGTCACATTGGTAGAGCCCCTGAGGTGCCAGAACAGCAGAAACCCCCGTAAGTGACACTGTTTTACAAACTACACCTCTCAATGAGTTCATCTAGGGGTGCAGTGATCATATTGACACCACAAGTGCCTCACAGAATTTTATACCATTGGGCAGTGAAGAAAAAATAATTAAATTTTTACCACAAAAAAAATGTTTTAGCCCCAGTTTTTACGTATACACACTGGGAAATGGGTAAAAATGGTGCTGAAATGTGTCACACAATTTTTGCTGAACTTGGCAATACCCCATATGTGGCTGTACAGTATTGCTTAGCCAAACAACGAGACTCTGGAGGGACGGAGCGCTATTTGACTCTTGGAGAACAAATTATTATAGAATAGTTTTCGGACTCCATATAAAGAGCCCCTAAATGTCAGAAAAGCAGAATCCCTCTTCAAGTGACCCCAGTTTGGAAATTACACCCCTTTGGGAATTTATCTACAAGTGTAGTGATGATTTTGACTCCATAAGTGTTTTCCAGAAACAAGCAGCAGTGGATGTTGCTGAGTGAAAATTGCAAACTGCCATTGTAGTGACCAGTACATTGCAGTCACCAGTACGTTTTGCATAGCCCGTGCTTTTGGAGACATGCATCCATAAATTAAGCGGGCTCTCATCACTACAGAAATATGCCAAACAACTGGACAATATATGTGGTTTTAGTACACTATGGGGCTAAGAAGGGAGGGGGCATTTGAATTTGGGAGCGCAGAATTTCTTTTAGGGGGTGAAGAGCAATAATGCTTTTACAGAGTCTTTGTACTAGCAGTAACATGGAAGCCCCCTATCTGTCCATTAACAGATGACTAGAGTTGAGCGATACTTTCCGATATCCTAAAGTATCGGAATCGGAATGGTATCGCCGATATCACTAAAATATCGGCGATACCCGATACCGATACCGGAAGTCCCATGTAAGTCTATGGGAACAAAATATCGCAACTAAAAAAAACCCATTCTTTCCTTGTGAACACTAAATATACACACATAGAATACATATATATATATATACACACATGTCATTGTGACATATATATATACATATATGTATAGTTTATACACTTCTACATAGTAAAATATCCTCTGATTCAATTGCCGGGTAAAGCCGGCTTCAGTGAAAAGACAGAAGCACCCGACATGAAATGACACTTGGTGTACATAGGGTTAACCATGTCTTTTCATGTCGTTTGCTATCTGATTTGCACAAACAATTAAATCAGTCTATGTGTGCAAAATTTCACACCTGTAGGGGTTAATTAAAGGTGTAAATTCGTTGTAAAAAAACCTGACTTTTTTGCTACGAATTTACACCTTTAATTAACCCCTACAGGTGTGAAATTTTGCACACATAGTCTGATTTAATTGTTTGTGCAAATTAGATAGCAAAGGACATGAAAAGACATGGTTAACCCTATGTACACCAAGTGTCATTTCATGTCGGGTCATAGGTCATAGGTCATAGGTGTTCGGTCTGGATGCCGAACTTTACTGTTCGGGTTCGCCCATCTCTACTTGCAAAATCACCAATCTATAGCACTAGCTTCTCCAAGAGCAGTTCTCCTAATCACAGCTCTGACTATCCTGAGCTATGTGCTTGTTCAAGTGCCATTATCTCTATATGTACCGTAAATACAGTGATAGCAGTGTACATTATAAAACAAATCACTAATAGCTGAATGTGTTACAGCAGAACTTTATAGTTCTACTAATACTATAACTCAGCCTATCCTATCAGAAACAAAGAAGTAAAGAGCAACATAGCTCTGACCTGCTCCAGAGACAAATTGAGAATATTTCTTTAATTGTAACCACAACAATACCAGCACATTAAAAAGTTGTTGTTGTCCAATGTCCATATAGTACTATATTATGCTAAACAGTGGCCAGAGACCGCCATACCATGCCACAATAGTCCCATAGTTTGTTTTCATAGGACAGTGCGATTCTGTGCCTGCACACAGCCATATACTTTGCATAAAGTACCATATTCTACCTGCAAAGAACCAAATTGTGTGTTTGCAGTCCTACAATGAGCCTATATTGCACCCAATAAACTACACATTAGACCCAAATTAGAGTAATACTTGCCCATGTACATAGATGCCAGAGAGAACCACGTTTGTAAGTTACTGTGTATAACAACGCACATTATTCCATATTGTGCCCTGTTTGATTGATCCGATTCCTAACTGAAGGTGGTTTTCCAATCCTTAAAGAAAACTTCAAACTTGCTCCAAATAGTAAAACATAATCTAATATATTCATGTTTTACCCTTACCCCTCCTGTGCTGCTGGCCACAGGACCAACCGTGTGTTGCTTTCCATTGCGCTTGACAGCAGTGATTGGCTGCCTGAGTGACATGGCATTCAATCGACCTCAAAGCATGGTTAACAACTCCTGAAGGTTCTCAGCTCCCAAAACTTTCATGAATGGGCTAATCTCTAAATCCCACCCTTGCCCACTCAAATTGTATAAAATATAGACATGCGGACCCTCGATTTTACCTGATCCGTAGACCATATTGTTTTATATCCATTCAGGAGTTAGGAACACTCTGGCACAACAAGATACTTCTCTTTTATATCCTAAATATGCATGCATGCTAATATTCTGTTACTTTTGATGATGCCAAACCCTATATAGATTTGTATAATCATTGGGTCACATGGCAAAACAAAAATAGGGACAAAGTCAAGTTTGACACCAAATCAGACAAATTCACATTTAGGAGAATCAAAGAACAATCAGACTAATGATCTGTTGAGACTGGGTACACCTTTAGAATACATATAGCCAGTGGCACAACATAAATCTTTTACACGTCAATGCAAAGTCAATAACATGGCCCTCTATAATTGAAAATAAAAATAGTTTGCGCACATAAAAACTACAAGACACAAAAGGATCTGTAGAAAAATAGGAATATGCATGTGTCAAATGGAAAACAATACATAAATTCAGACGCACTCTGTAGAACAGTTTGAGATGCAGATGTAATAATACAGTAATAAATAAATATTGCACTAAGACCCGTGAGAAAAAGGTGATGAGAAAAGCCTGTAGTCTATTATGTAGTAAACCCCAAACCAAAGGACTAAATAGTCATAATACGCATAAGGTATTTATTCATATGGGTATTAATATGGACAAACCCTGAAAAAGTAAAAGAGGTCCTCTTTTAACGATGGAGCAGAAAAACGCTGCAGAAATCCTAAAAAACCTTTTATGCAGAAAGGTCAGAAGAAATTGACACTGTCCCGGCCGGTGACAGCTCAGATGAATGAGTATTAGTGGTGCACTGTGGAGAAAATAGTCCTGTTTGCACAGGTTTTACCTGACAACCCCGATGGGTCACTTGCAATAGAAAGTCCAATTTCAGCCTCCTCTGGCCTGCTGACAACCCCGATGGGTCACTTGCAGTAGAAAGTCCGACTTCAGCCTCCTATGGCCCGCAGACGAAACTTACATCCGTTGATGAAAGCCGGTGATCTCTGGCCTCCGTTGCCAGATCAGGAACGCCGGCTGATGATGTTGAATCCTCACTAGGAAGAAGGATGTGGGCAGGACCTGTTGGTAAACTAGCCTGCCTCAAGCACAGTAGTACACAAAATCGCAATATCTAACTGTCCCTCAGAGTGAGCAGAGTAGCGTTCTGTCCCTAACTGAGTTCACAGCACAGTGACGCTAAAATGGCGGCGGCGCCTTTTATAGTGCATTCTGACATCATTTCAGCAGCCAATCACAGCCATGCCATTAGTTAAGATGACCGCAGCATTACAGGATGTGCCCACACTTCATAAGATTCATCATTGGCTGACTAACATCACATTGCCTCTCAAAGAATTATGGGAACTTCCGATTCCGGTATACGATATTGAAAAAGTATCGGAATTAAGTATCGGAATTCCGATAACGCGAATATCGGCCGATACCCGATACTTGCGGTATCGGAATGCTCAACACTACAGATGACAGATCTGAAAGAGGAGTTGCTTTTTTGTGGATTGAGTTGAAGCTTTTATTGGGAACATTTTACATAACGTTAGGGATCTCATTTATCCGGCGCTCTATGCTGAGCACTTACTTTGGGGTTTCCATCTAAATCTCTGAGTGACGTAATTCAGATGAAACCCCCAAGGGATCCATTCACTATATTGAGGCAGCAGAGTTATGCTGGACGCCGTCTGGCCTCTGTTCAGCGGTGTCCTTCTTTTCAGAGGTGCACAAAACTGGCTGACTGTGCTTTTATGTATGATTAAAAAGATGGACACCTCTGGATCACAGGTCCTATGGCGTCCACAGAGCCTCCATCTGTCTCATCATAGGGAACCTTCCACGGAGGGTTCTGCCTGTATCATGTATTTCAGAGATTTACACGGAAACTCCGGTGTAAGTGCTCAGCGCAGAGTGCAGGATAAATATGCGCTGAGTCTTACTGCGATCTTTGGGAGGCATAATAAAAAATTCAACAGCAGGTAAAGAATTGATTGTATTTGTTTTTTACGTTGTTCCTCGTGCGGTATAAGTGATTAGGCGACTTTATTACTCGGGTCTGTGCGATGCCAGAGTTATATCGGATTTTTATGTTTGGCAGCTGTCACACACTAAAAGATGCTTCTTATTGCAAAAAACAAGTTTTTGCATCACAATATTTTAAGAGCTATAATTTTTCCAGATTTTTGCCCTAAGAGTCATTTGAGGTCTTGTTTTTTGCGGGTCGAGCTGATGTTTTTATTGGTACTATTTTCCAGCACATGACATTTTTAGATCGCTTTCTATTCTGAATTTTGTGAGACAGAATGATCAAACTAAATTGATAAGGCAGCTTTATTCTTCTGGTCTGTATGATTACAGTGATACTACATTTATATAGTTTTTTTATGTTTTGCCGCTTTTTCACAATAAAAACTATTTTATAGAAAAAATAATTGTTTTTGCATCGCTTTATTCTGCAAGCTATAACTTTTTTATTGTTGGAGCTGTATGCCAGCTTGTTTTTGTGGGACAAGATGACATTTTCATCGCTATCATTTTTATTTTTCATCGCGTTTTATTCTACTTTTTGTTTGGCGGCATGATGAAAAAGCAGAGGTTTCTGCTCCGTTTTGTTTATTTTTTTACAGTGTGCACTGAAGGAGTTCACAAGTTTGGCTCGTTCCGGATGCGGCGATACCAAATATGTGTACTTTTTTGTTTTTACATAAATATATGTATTTATTGGTTTAATATTTTTTCTTCCATTTTTTTATTATTATTATACATTTTTATAGCGCCATTTATTCCATTGCGCTTTACATGTGAAAGGGGCAAATATACACAAGTACAATAAATATGAGAAAAACAAGGCGCACACAAGTACAGAAGGAGAGAGGACCCTGCCCGTGAGGGTTCACAGTCTACAGGGGATGGGTGAGGATACACTAGGAGAGGGTAGAGTTTGTCGTGCGGCGGTTCAGTAGACTGAGGATCACTGCAGGTTGAAGGCTTGTCGGAAGAGGTGGGTCTTCAGGTTCTTTTTGAAGGTTTCCATGGTAGGGGAAAGTCTGATGTGTTGGGGTAGAGAGTTCCAGAGCATGAGGGAAGCACGGGAGAAGTCTTGTATGCGGTTTTGTGAAGAAGAGATAAGAGGGGAGTAGAGAAGGAGATCTTGAGAGGATCGAAAGTTGCGTGTAGGTAAATACCGGGAGACCATGTCACAGATGTATGGAGGAGACAGGTTGTGAATGGCTTTGTAGGTCATAGTTAGGGTTTTGAACTGGAGCCTCTGGACAATAGGAAGCCAGTGAAGGGCTTGGCATAGAGAAGAGGCTGGGGAATAACGGGGTGATAGGTGGATTTGTGTCGACCCGCCACCACAATTGTGGGTTACCAGGGCAATGGGGTACTCAGAGCCGAGCCCATGGAAGTCTATGGGGATTGTCACAGGTAGCTGTGGCTCGGTCTGTGGCCCTGGCGGTCTGGCGTATGTTGGGGGAATATATTTACAGGGGATAGATTTATATACAGTTCGTGACGCCACCTGTAGTCTTCTGGTAATTTGTACCAGCGCTGCTGTAGATCTCTGAGGGGATGGTGATGCAGCTAGATGTCGGGTCCCCTACAGGTAGGACTCTTCCCTCAGGTCGATGGTTAAGGCAGGGTTGTGCAGGCGTGCAAGTAAATAACTCAGTCTCACACGGTCAGCGTCTTTCCATACCTTTACTTGTAAGATGGTAAGGCAGGTCCCAGGGAGGCTGATCCAAGGAGAATGTGTTTTGAGATAGCAGCTGGACAAGTTAGGGGCCTCCTTTACTTTCACAACGATGAGTACAACCAGCATGAAGCGTAGTTCCCTCTATAACTCCAGCTATTCCATAGCTGTACTGCCCAGTCAGTTTTGTGGTCGGAGCCTTCCTGTGAGAGAGCTGAATTCCTATCTTGCTGATCAGGCTCAAAGTCTTCACTCCCCCTGACCCCAGTTACGTACCGACTATTTAGGGGCTGCTTTCCGCTACCTAAGGTCCGGTAAGCCTCTGGGTTTCCTACCACCATGCATGAAGCTATGGTGATGCTTCGGTCCCCAGTGACCGGTTGCAATGTGCAGGTATCCCATACCTATGGCACTTCTCTGTTCTCTTCCACTTTGCCTTTCGCCTTGTCCTCGCTGGTAGCATAAACACTCACACTTGCAAAAAGTCGGGTAGTCACTCCCTTCTTCACTTCCTTTAGAGTTAGTTACAGATTCTCAGTTATCACTAGGCAGGAGCACGTCTCTGAACCTTTCACTGTCCTTGAGACAGGTGACTGAAGTCTTTCTGCACTAAGCTCTTCTTTCCTTCCAATGTATTCAGGTGAGGTACAGCTCTGACTAGGCTGAGGTGAACTAGACCACCTGTACTAGCCTCCACTTTCTGAACTGATGATAGAGCAATCTGGACGGCTTCCTCCCTCCAGCTAGACTCCAGACGTCTGCTCTGTCCGAAGACAGGAAACACACTCTTAAAATCACTCAACAAACATACACCCTGACCACTCCCTAACAAGTAACTACACTACCCTAAGGTGTGTGTCTAGTGTATGTTGAGTGAATGGGTATTGAGCATTAAACTGCCGTCTCGCCACACACTCTCCAGGGTACTGCGTGTGCCTAACACCAGGGCTACACATTCCCCATGGTAAAAGACAGCACTCCCGGGCTGTAAAATACAAAAGAGACATTTTGTTTATGCATGAAAACATTAAACAATAAACATTGATTCGTCCCATCCGGGAGGTGAGGATATCTTAAACGTTGCAAAACAAAAACATTATATAGAGAAAAATACAAATATTAAATAGCATTCAATAAATATACAGTATTCTTGTGAAGGACCCGCACCAAACCTTCAACGTGGGTCCTGGGTGGACTGCAGGACATCCGAATGCAGACCTCACTCAGTGCCACACCACATGGGTTTTCTGTTCAGAGGTAAGTCAAGGCTTCATGTGAAACCATTAAAAGGCACCTTAGTGCAACTATTTACAAGATACAGTTTTTTTTTTTTTGGGCTGGCACAGTCCTCAACCTCAAAGTCCATTGTAAGACAAAGACACAGATATAATATCACATTATAATACTAAAGTGCAAACTTTTTCTCTGTTTACCCAGCCGGGCATTCTACTGTTAGAAATATATATATGCATTATATACGTTATACTCTTCAACTTGTGCAAAAATTTGTAAAACATTCTGAAACTTTCTACAATATTACTTATGGTAGACCCTATATGGATCTCACCGATTCTTCTTTACTATTTATTCATTTTCAAATACACTTTCCACCCCGGGGGCTGGAACAATGCAATGGTCCCTAGATCCCATTACTAACAGGTCATGCGCTGCTATTAGGGTCTGAGTCGCCACAGTTCTCGTGCGAACCTCTAGGGGCGCAACGGGTACATTCTCCTCACGAGACACCGATTGCGTTTCAATCACAGTTAACGATATGGACCGTGTCATGGATTGCGATTGAGACTGGGTCGCATGTTGCGATGTAGATATGACTTTCATTTGCGATGAACTTGCAGGGGGCGATGCTGGGGCACGGCCGGATACTGCTTGAGCTGGAGACGGGGACGCTGTGGTAGTGGTGACGTTACCTGCGTCTGGGACGGGGTCACGGACGATGGTGACGTTAAGGGCATACCATCCCTTCATTCCCCAGTGCCGTGTGTACGTGACAATGTCTCCATTAACTAAGTCCCTCCCGGGATGGCCTTGCGGTAGGTGGGATTCTACGTCCCTGCGACTAACAAAGACCCCTGGGTAGAGGCCCGGTTCACGGATGAAGCCCCAGCCCTTCCGGAGCTGGAACTCAGTCACACACCCCTGCCGCCGCGGTTCCCTCAGGGTACCTTTCTCTCTCCGGACACTCTCCTTGTCCGCGATCAGCTCTGCATGTTGTCGCTGACGGTTCCGCTGAGCTTCCCGCTCTTCCTCCTGCTGGCGTTTCTGCTTCTCCTCACGACGCTGCCACTCATATTCCCACTGGGCGGTATAGGCGACGTCATCCAGGCGCGCCATCTCGTCCCAGTCGACGTCTGGTAACGACGGACAGGACCCCTCCGGTGTCCCTGCCGGGGACCGATCATCTGCTGCGGCCTCCTGGCCGGGCGGGCGTTCCGGAACTGGCAGTACCTCCTCAACCTCCTTCGCCTCCACCGCTTCACCGGTGGGATCAGGATTGGTACTTTCGGGGGCAGCCTCCGGTTGCTCCTTTGCCTTGGGCAGCAGAATTTTCGGTAACTCGAATCGTGGGGGGTCGTTGAGGGGAGAGATCACCGCGTCCCACAGCCTCCGCTGTTCCAGGGTACGCCGGCGTCTCTCGATCTCTTCAAATCCAGGTTGGTGCTGGACCATCTTCTTCAGGCGTGCATTTTCTTCTTTTGTTTCTAGCAACGCCTGCTGCAGGTGCAGGACCACGGATAACTCCGGTGCTGGTGGCAGCTTGGCTGGGGCACGGGGCCTGCCTTCCTCCGCTTCCCTGCTCGGCTGCACACGTCCTGCCTCCATGATGTTCCAGAAGATTCTCTCATCTCCCTCCAGAGACGTCCGGTCTCTTCCGTGGAGGTGGGGTTTGCGTCTCCTCCTCCTCGCAGGGAAGGTGAAGAGGAGGCGGACCTCCTTTGCTGTAGGGCAGGATCGCATGTTGTAATAGCACTTTGAGAGGGCAGGCATTTTCTTCGCGCCACAGGGGGGTACACGCCCACGAAGGTACGCCCACCTTCTTCTCCAGCGCCTGAGGGCGCGAATATGGCGACAAAGATGGCGATTTTTGGCGCCAAAAGTGCAAACAGTCCTTTTCACAAAAACAACTCCATAGGCACACAGGGCTCGCAATTTTGCGAGTTTCGCATCCTGTTCGTGACGCCAAAGTTTTGTGTCGACCCGCCACCACAATTGTGGGTTACCAGGGCAATGGGGTACTCAGAGCCGAGCCCATGGAAGTCTATGGGGATTGTCACAGGTAGCTGTGGCTCGGTCTGTGGCCCCCGGCGGTCTGGCGTATGTTGGGGGAATATATTTACAGGGGATAGATTTATATACAGTTCGTGACGCCACCTGTAGTCTTCTGGTAATTTGTACCAGCGCTGCTGTAGATCTCTGAGGGGATGGTGATGCAGCTAGATGTCAGGTCCCCTACAGGTAGGACTCTTCCCTCAGGTCGATGGTTAAGGCAGGGTTGTGCAGGCGTGCAAGTAAATAACTCAGTCTCACACGGTCAGCGTCTTTCCATACCTTTACTTGTAAGATGGTAAGGCAGGTCCCAGGGAGGCTGATCCAAGGAGAATGTGTTTTGAGATAGCAGCTGGACAAGTTAGGGGCCTCCTTTACTTTCACAACGATGAGTACAACCAGCATGAAGCGTAGTTCCCTCTATAACTCCAGCTATTCCATAGCTGTACTGCCCAGTCAGTTTTGTGGTCGGAGCCTTCCTGTGAGAGAGCTGAATTCCTATCTTGCTGATCAGGCTCAAAGTCTTCACTCCCCCTGACCCCAGTTACGTACCGACTATTTAGGGGCTGCTTTCCGCTACCTAAGGTCCGGTAAGCCTCTGGGTTTCCTACCACCATGCATGAAGCTATGGTGATGCTTCGGTCCCCAGTGACCGGTTGCAATGTGCAGGTATCCCATACCTATGGCACTTCTCTGTTCTCTTCCACTTTGCCTTTCGCCTTGTCCTCGCTGGTAGCATAAACACTCACACTTGCAAAAAGTCGGGTAGTCACTCCCTTCTTCACTTCCTTTAGAGTTAGTTACAGATTCTCAGTTATCACTAGGCAGGAGCACGTCTCTGAACCTTTCACTGTCCTTGAGACAGGTGACTGAAGTCTTTCTGCACTAAGCTCTTCTTTCCTTCCAATGTATTCAGGTGAGGTACAGCTCTGACTAGGCTGAGGTGAACTAGACCACCTGTACTAGCCTCCACTTTCTGAACTGATGATAGAGCAATCTGGACGGCTTCCTCCCTCCAGCTAGACTCCAGACGTCTGCTCTGTCCGAAGACAGGAAACACACTCTTAAAATCACTCAACAAACATACACCCTGACCACTCCCTAACAAGTAACTACACTACCCTAAGGGTGTGTCTAGTGTATGTTGAGTGAATGGGTATTGAGCATTAAACTGCCGTCTCGCCACACACTCTCCAGGGTACTGCGTGTGCCTAACACCAGGGCTACACAGATTAGTCGGGCAGCAGAGTGTAGGATGGATTGGAGTGGTGCCAGAGTGCTAGAGGGGAGGCTAGAGAGTAGAAGGTTGCAGTAGTTGAGGCGGGAGATGATAAGGGCGTGCACTAGTGATTTTGCGGTTTCATGGTCAAGGAATGCACGGATCTGGGAAATATTTTTGAGTTTGAGTCGGCAGGAGGAGGCAAGGGGTTGAATATGTGGCTTGAAAGAGAGGGCAGAGTTGAGGATCACCCCGAGGCATCGAACTTGCGGGACTGGGGAAAGTGAGCACCCATTGACATTGATGGATAGGTCTGTTGGAGAGGTAGAGCGAGATGGGGGAAAGATGATTAATTCTGTTTTGTCCATGTTCAGTTTTAGAAAGCGAGCAGAAAAGGAAGATGAAATAGCAGACAGACATTGTGTGATTTTGGTCAGTAAGGAGCTGAGGTCAGGTCCAGATAGGAAGATCTGCGTGTCATCGGCATAGAGATGATAATGCAAACTGTGGGATTCTATGAGTTGTCCCAGGCCGAAGGTGTAGATGGAGAAGAGTAGGGGTCCTAGAACTGAGCCTTGGGGAACACCGACAGACAAGGGATGAGGTGAGGAGGTGGTGTGGGAGAGGGAGACACTGAATGTTCGGTCTGTTAGATATGACGAGATCCAGGATAGGGCCAAGTCTGTGATGCCAAGAGATGAGAGAATCTGTAGCAGGAGGGAGTGGTCGACAGTGTCGAAGGCAGAAGACAGGTCGAGGATCAGGAGGGCAGAGTAGTGTCACTTGGTTTTGGCGGTTAGTAGGTCATTGGTGACTTTAGTTAGGGCAGTTTCAGTTGAGTAAGCCAGATTGTAACCGGTCAAAGAGGGAGCAAGAGCAAAGGTCGGAGGACAGTTCAAGATGGACATGCTGTTCCAGTAGTTTTGAAGCATGAGGAAGAAGAGATATGGGGCAGTAGCTAGACACAGAGAATGGGTCGAGGGAGGGCTTTTTGAGGATGGGTGTGATCGAGGCATGTTTGAAGGATGAGGGGAAAACACTATTTGTAAGTGAGAGGTTGAAGATGTGTGTTAGGGTTGGGACGAAGACTTTGGCGAGGTTAGGGATTAGGTGGGATGAGGTGATACTTTGTGATTTTTTTTAATAGTTTTAAAACTTTTTTTTACTTTTTTTTTTACTTTTTTACTTAGTCCCTGTATGGGACTTCAATTTTTATTTGTCTGATCACTGGTCTCAGACAATGCAATACACATGATTGCATTGTATGAGACCTGACAGTTTTACACAGGAAGGCCGAGGTCAGACATGCAAGAAACTCGCACGAGTCTCGCATATCAATACCTGGCACTGTCACTGGCACTCAGGAGCGTGCAGCTGCATGTATTTCAATGTAGCCGCACACTGGTGTCCGAGTGCCGGACGCAGTGCCAGGTATTGACATGCGAGACTCTCGCATGTCTGACCCTGGCCGAAGATCGCTTGTTAGACTCAGCTGCAGGTTGAGTGTAACAAGCCACTGCATCAGGCAGACCCAGAAGTCATCACATGACCTCCAGCTGGCAGGACAATGCGAGATCCCCCCATACTGTGATCATCAGATCTCATCACGGGGGGCGTCGGAGAGGTGAGTAAAGCACCGCTCTCCCTCTGCTATCTTCTAAATGCTGCGATCGCAGCATGTATAACGTTTCGCTCATGAACCTTCATCAGATGATTGCTGTGTTGTTGAAGTGGAAGATGAGTAATCAATATTCATAGGGGATGACACTTAAATGGACTGAGGGTATTAAGGGGTATGTCTGCACTGGGGTATGGTGGCTGAAAGCCACAGTCAGGTAGTGCTCATGATGTTTTTATTTATGTTAATAGCATTAAAGGGGTTGTCCCAGTTTGTGATTAGTCTGCAGTCATTCTATGCGACTGCATGCTTCTGAATTCTCACAGCACGTACTGCAAGCTGTCAGGATTCTCTCTGGTGCTGGTCGCGAGAGTGGGAGGTCACAAAACCGCAAGATTTGCATACATGCGGAATTGTGCCAACTAGACATGCGTGGCCTCACTCAATGAAAATGAATAGAGCGAGACCGGGCACGTCTAGTCGGAATGTGGCCAGATGAATACAAATCACATACTTGTGCTCAAATGACGGTCGACTCTTGCCACCGACAAGGGAGAATTCTAAAACTGTGGAGTGCATGCTCTGTGAGAATTCAAAAGCTGGTCAGGATTCAGCTCTGCTTGCTGGTTCCAGCAGTCATCACATGGTCACTTCACTCATGTGCGATTTTCATACTTACGGTCACAAGACAGCTAGCCTTTGTTTTTGCTCTTCTCAGTTTTTCACTGAACATTGAAAGGTTTAGGAAGAGCAGCTAGTCGGAATGTGATTGTAAGTGTCCAAATCGCATATGTCCTCTGGAGGGAGGTGGGGGTGCCAAACTGAATTCTTGCTCCGGGTGCTGGAAATCCTAGATACACCTCTGATATGTCACTCCTGAGGGTCCTTTAATCTGAAAAGGGGCATGTAATGTCTTATTTCATTTAGGGAATACATTTTTTTTTTCTTAGTCATCGTTAATTTAAAATATCAAAAGATGTAAGTTGCGGAAGTGCTGTCAGCAGGGGCTCGGACCTTGTTCCTACATCGTGGACCTTAACAGTCTTGGTGTGCACTTATACATGAAACCTTCCTGATCATAGAGCTCCGCAGCCGCGATTCTACTGCAGGAAATAACACTATCAGCCATTTATTGCAATCTTAGGAAAACAGACAAAAAACTAATAATCAACTTCATAAATGATGTGTTTTGCCTCCAATGTTGGTTTAGATAAGATTCATTTTGATTCATCCTTAGCATTGTCTTTGCTTCTACACCTGCCAATACATTGTGTATACTGCCTGTTCACAAATGTTCATTTTCTCATAACCATCTGTCCTTAAAATGAGTTATATTTTATTAGCTTACGCACTGTTTTACTTCATCACTTGCTGCAGGGCGCAGAAAACATCAGGAAAAAGTTTTGGGCTTAGTTGAAACACTGAAGTATTAGCTTCAAAATACAACGTATTGGTTGCAATCCCCCCATAATTTGCCCTTACAAATTGATTTGGGACTTGTAACATTGTCAATCAATTTTTGATGTTGCCTATTTTCACTGTCCATGTTGGAAACACATCAAAAACCCATGTAATTCGCGCATGGCTGTATCAATAAAGTTTTGTCAAGGCCAAATACCAGGAAGTATCAAAACAAAGCAGCTTTATTTAAAACATGACACATCAACAAGAGACAAAAATGTAGCGTTAAAAACATGATAAAAATGCATGTTAAGAAAACGCAATATGATAGGTGCAGAAAATATGCAGCAACGAAAAATCACCAAAAACTCATCGTGGTACACAGGGTTTCCAACTTCTAATTTTTTTGGACAGATTATCAAAAAAATCACAGACAGAGGATATTTTTTTACTGACACATTGGAAAACCATAAAAATCCATTATGATTATAAGTGACACATGTCTACAGCCCATAATTCTGATATGAAGACATCAGCTGCAGGCACTGTGACCTGTAAAGATTGCTCAGCTTTTTTTGACCATTGACCAGTTTTTATGGACAGTCCTAAAACTTCTGTACGGTTGGCAAAACTGGTGGGGTCGCAGCCTTATTTAGTTTTTGTGTATTGTGTTAAGGGGTGAGTGCTCTCCTGCAGGGGCGGTCGTATCATTGATGCAACCATGTGCAGCCGCACAGGGGCCCAAGAGGTAATGGGGCCACTACCATCTCCAAATCAGGTGGAATTGTGCATTATGAGGAGCTATTGGACGCCAAAGGGCCCATACACTGTTCTTGCACATGGGCCCTTTTCTGCTTGTATCCGCCAGTGCTCTCCTCATATGTGTAACGTAGGGCAAGGGGAAGTCTTTAGAGTTAGTAAAATTAACCGGTGCTATGATTTATCATGGATATGGATATTTTGCAATGTTATGCCACATTTGATATCTTTTGGGCCCGGTATGTCCGGTGGCGTCAGCGGCATCAGCAAGAATTTTTTATTCCTTTCAAGTTGGGACTATTGAGTGTGGATAGTTTGTGGCCATATTTTTCAACTATTTCCCACAGTCATGATCTTAAAGAATACCTGTTATTTAAGGTGACATGTCGATGAGGAACGTGTGTGTGTGTGTGTGTGTCATGTCTGTGTACATGAGAAGTGACACAATTTCTGGCCATTATAATAACTGTATCCCATATTTTTTTACCAGATTTTTGCCTCCTCATGGATTTTTGTCTGAGTTTCCCATAACCCGCGCACACAGACTTGAGGGATTAATGCTTGCCTGTTTCTATGTAGCACAGATGCAGTAGCATAGGGGTTATTATCCAGCAGTACTGAGCAGTTTATCTGTGAATCCAGCTCTAGGGTGAGATAAACACTTACCTGTAGGCAGCAGACCCATCTGTGCTTGTCATTCTCTCACTCTCATTTTGCCCTTTTCGGCACTGCTTCATAGAGCAATCCTCACTTGAACAAGACTGATTTGAGCCATTTTTCAAGTGAATAAGGAATGCAGGAGGTGGAGATAGGTGCATAAATTGAGAAAGAAGTACATTTTGCTGCTCAGATTTGCTACAATGTTTGTCATATTAGGTAGTGATGAGGCAACATATTCGAATAAGGTGTTACTCATGCTCGAGTGCTAACTGAGTGTCTTCGGTGTGCTTGAAAAATATGTTCGATTTCCCATGACTGCACGTCTCATAGCTGTTAGACAGCCGCAACACAACTATGGATTGCGTAACAAACAGGCAATCCCTGCATGTGTTGCGGCTGTCCAACAGCCGAGAGACATGCAGCCATGGGAAATCGAACATATTTTTCAAGCATGCCGGAGACACTTGGTTAGCACCCGAGCATGAGTAATACCTTATCCGAACACGTTTGCTCACCACTAATATTAGGTAGTACAAATTGATTTGATTTTTGCACACTTTGTTGAAATTCTCGTTGTGTGACAAATGACTGTGTGTCGGCCTATTAGTATTCCTATATTTTAAATCTCTAGACATTGTTTTAGTCTGTATTAGGGATGAACGATTAATCAAATGAATTTCACTAATTTGCTAAATGTCTAGTCCACAATTCGAATTTTTGGAAAGAATTGAAAAATCAAATTTAGCTGCGCTCCCAGAGCAGTGCAGGAAAGAAGCGAAGAGGCAACGTGGGGAGAGCGGTGGGCAACGGTAGGCAGGAGATGTGTGTAGTCAGCTGCTGCACCTGATCTGGAAGCAGTTGGTTGATCCATTGCGTTTCATAAATAATATGACAATATGGACAGAAACGAGGGGTGTCTGTTGTGAATGGGTTTGAGATGAGTTCTGAGCAGAGGCTCCCTCTGGTGGTTACAAGCGGTACTAGTGAGGATTGTGAGGACTGGGAATCAGGTGTTACTGATTGGTCTTATGTAAGGGAGTCATTTTCCCATCAGGGTTGCCGGTGATCAATTGTTCTGGTTTGAATCCTTCTTTCCAGTTTCCCTTGTAGCCTGCTGTGTCGTGTCTGCATCTCCTGCTATCAGATAAGACAATTTCTTATTTTGTGTTTTTGCTATATTTTTGCATTTTGTCCTGCACTTCTGTGGGGGCCTTCAGGGTCCCCTCCGGGGGCTTTTGCCCTCTCAGTTTAGTCCAGCCACTGTGTTTTGTACTTTTGCTTTTTCCAGTTTTTTTTTCAGTGGCTGCTGTTTTGTTTTTGTTACATCAGAGAACTAATTTAGGTGGTAGAGGTCGTGTGATCTCAGGTGATTTTGAAATTAGTAGAGTTGGTGTTTTTTCAGGGTTTTCTGGGATTGCAGTAAGTGCCCTTCCTATCCTTTTCTATTTAGATAGTTTGGGCCCCAGCGTTTGCTCATACTATTTTCTTTCTGTGTCAGTATTTCCTCTTGTCTAACCGCCATTACATGTTTGGGGGCTTTCTATTATCTTTGGGGTTCTGCTCCGGGGCAGATAGCTTTCCTATTTCTATCTTTAGGTGTAGTTAGTTTCTCAGGCTGTGACGAGGCGTCTAGGACCAACGTAGGAACGCTCCACGGCTGCCTCTAGTTGCGGTGGTTAGTCAGGGTACTGCAATCTCATAGATTCCCACTGCTCTGGTGTATTTCCTTTTTTACCTGCACTCCTCAGCTACCGTAACATAACAGTATCACCGGCCTTAAAAATTGTATGGTACTCACAGATGGGAAAATGACTCCCTTACATAAGACCAATCAGTAACACCTGATTCCCAGTCCTCACAATCCTCACTAGTACCGCTTGTAACCACCAGAGGGAGCCTCTGCTCAGAACTCATCTCAAACCCATTCACAACAGGTGTCGGGGCTGTGCTGGTCGAAACGGCATTGTCTCCTGGGACACTCGGTGAACCGCCCAACATCAGGAGCACATCCCCATCTGCTGTTTTATGCACAGAGAGAGCAGATAACTAGTAGCAGTTGAATCTCTCTGCAAATTTTGTCAGTTCAGGCTGATAGGAGATAAAATATATACCCTGTGTGTCCTCTGTCCTTAATTGCATGTGTGCTCATCTTCTCTGTGGCCCTGGCCCTGCCAACAAGTAATAAAATGTCCTTATTTCCTGGCATTCTTGTGTGACAGGGTTTTCCCTTACCTCACCTTCTGCATCTAACGTCTGTGTTCATCCCTATATTGTTTCTCTTGTGCAGAAGATGTAAGGGTTCACCCTGCACACTTGTCATTATGATTTAAAAGAGAAAACACAGTAATTTGACAATAAATGGCTTCACCCAACCACTAACCATGAGTGGAGACAAAAGTTTTGGTGTTATCATTCATATTCTCAGAAAAAAGGCCAAGAAAGCAAAAATTCTGCTGGGGTATGTAAGCTTTTGCGCACAACTGTGTATCAGTCCTTGAGTATATGATCATTGCCATCATGATTACTATATCTTTATTTTGTGATACCCGCTTATCCTTCTTACTATTTCCCTGAAGGTTGTATATACATATATTTTGACATGACGTAAAATGTGTATTTTAAGCTACTGAATAAATTATAAATTTTAACTCTTAAGTTAGACATTCTTTTTTGTAGGGCATATGATTAACTTTTTTACACACACTCATTACTAGGTTTTATATGACTTGAATCAATATTGGACAAGTATTTGTGATTTTGTGTAGTCCATCTGGCCCATGGAAAAAAACTAGACATGTAAAATACCTAATAGACTATAAAACACAGCTAGCACTCATATGAGAAAAAACGGTGGGTGAGGGAGCCCTTAAAGGGGCTTATTCCCATCTCGCAGAAGCATGGATACCTAACCTACTGCAGTGCATTGCATATGGGGGAAGCAACATAGCTAATCAGAAAAACTATACTACTTTCCTAATTGGAGGTATTTGCTAATATAATTATTATGACACCAACTACATATTGGGATAGGATCTTGGAGATGGGAATACCCCTTTAAGAGAAATGTGTGAAGGTATGCGTCATAGGGAAGGTTCTCCCATATAGGATATGTTGTGGAAATTCTCCACTATAAACCCATGGAAAGAAGCAGGAAGATCCACCCCAAGTTATGCAGATTTTTTTTTGGATTTTTTGGACATGTTTTCCTGCGGAAATAAGAAAAACAACCATAATGAAAAACATAAATATATTATTGCCTTCCCTGGCGATTTTGTGGCCATCACATGTGATGACACATTATAGCTGAAGGCCAGGACTCAGATGCTAGCTGGAGTCCAAGGAAGTTTTATTTGAAACATACCTAAGTTTAGAAAAAAAACAAATTAGGATTAAAATCGAAAATTGTCTATACAATTAAGAAAGATAATTGAGATTTTATTTTTTGGCAAAATCGCCCATCTCTAGACTGTATTATGCACTGAAGTGCCTGATAGAGAAGAATTTATCATGACTTTTATTATTCTGATCAAATATATTTTTCTGTCTGAAACAGGTGGAAACCATTGGGGATGCATACTGTGTGGCAGCTGGACTTCACAGGAAGAGCAAAAGTCATGCCAAGGCGATAGCACTAATGGCTTTAAAGATGATGGAGCTCTCGGAAGAAGTTCTCACTCCTGATGGGAGGCCCATTAAGGTACTCATATTCAGTACGGAGATTAGGTAAAGATGGGCTTACCACTATATCAGATCTATCTGACTCATAAATCTAAACAACAGATTAACCAAACGGTAAATGGACCCTACTTAAGGGATGCAGTAAAACATGACTTTTATTAATTTCAATTAAAGGGCGGTCTATATTTAAAAATACTAGAGTAAGCTTGTATTATTTCATTATTTAACCAGATTCCTAAAGTTAGAGAACCTTCCCTCTTCAACAAAATGTATTCAACACCTTGCTGAAACTATGCTACCTACCTAGGCCGTGGCTGCAGTCCATGGATTTTAGCACTTTCCAGGCAATGCTCTGCAGAGCCTCATTCTGGAGGTTCAGTTCTCAAGATTGCTGAAAACGGATGGATCCTTAACTATCAGCAATTGTAATTTTGCGGATAGCCCTTAAAGGTTCCCAACATTTAGGTAACATTGCTTCTTCTTTCTTCATTGAACAAATTTGCTGTTCTACTGTTCCTTCTGCATTTACTGGTCCCAAGTCAAGAAACAAAGCTTAGGGGATTATCTACTATGGATACTCCTTTATTGGTGGAAGGTTCACTTAATTATAAACAAATTTTAAGCTACGTTCGTTCTTTGACTCCCACTAATAGGAGCGACGCCCCAGGGAAAATAAAGCATTACATGATACCTGTTTATAAATAATTTTTCTTAGTCTTCTGTGCACCTTCGTTCCAAAGTTATGCCTCCTATAATAAAGATGCTAATTTTCCCTTTAGCCAACTAGGCATATACCACTGAACTTCTTTATGGGTGCTTGTTTTTTACTCCTCTATTATTCTGGCCAATCAAAACACGGTTGTGTCATACAAGAGGAAAAGTAACCTCCCACGTATGTCCCAGCTGCAGCCTGGCCCAGAGAGTGTTCTTCTCAGAAGAGATTTGCCCACAGAAAACTTCTGTGTGTAACGCTTCCACGGTTTCGGGGCATCGGGACATGGCATTGCTTACCTAGCTAGCCAATGCTCCCACGCCGACAGACCACTACGACATGGGGCGTGCGTCCCAGATGGTAAGGGAATGTGGACCCACTGGACCACAGAGGGGAACCCAGGCCTACCCGGACTAGGGGAGGGCAGCAACCAGGGTCTGTGGCAGCTGACCCTGTGGGCAAGGGTGACGACATGCAGAACTAGATGACACCGCACAACTTCAGGTATGAATAAACATAAAGTTTACTTATAGACAGACACAGTACAAAAGCAGAACAAACAATGCCAGACTCCTGATTCCACACATCACGAAAGAGTACACGTCTCAGGATAACAGATGAAGGCAGCAGGACATCACAGGTTGATGTAGTCCAGGGTTATCTGGCACGGGCATACTAGGGCGGCCTCTTTCTTAGGCGTCAGGGGTAGCACAGGCTCAGCAGGAGAACATCAGACACCGACCTCGGATAGAGGTCAGACGATGGCAGGGGTCATCACAGGTTGATGCAGTCCAGGGCCATCTGGCATGGGCATCCTAGGACGGCCTCTCTCTCAGGCCTCAGGTGTAGCAGAGGCTCAGCAGGAGAACATCAGACACTGACCCAGGACGGACGTCAGAAGATGGCGGGTGTCGTCACGGGTTGATGCAGTCCAGGGTTATCTGGCATGGGCATACTAGGACAGCCTCTCTCTGAGGCCTCAGGCATTGCACAGGCTCAGCAGGAGAACATCAGACACTGACCCAGGACAGACGTCATCACAAGGTGGACCACGGGAAACCAGCAGGACATCGAGACCCAGGCAAGACATCGGGACATCTGGACACAGGCTGGACATCAGGACACAGACTGAACATCAGGACATCAGGACACAGGCTGGACATCAGGACACAGGCTGGACATCAGGACACAGGCAAGACATCAGGGACACTGAAAGGACATCGGAACACAAGCATGACATCGGGAGTCGGGATACTGGCGTGGAAGCCCAGGTCATTAGCTGGGACTCGGACAGCACAGGACCAGGAACAGTGTGGCAGCTCAGGTCATTGACAGAGACATGGGCAGCGCAGGTTCAGGAACACCGGAGTGGCAGCTCAGATGATCGGCTGAGACACGTACGGCACAGGACCAGGAACACTGGCGTGGCAGCTCAGGTCATCGGCTGAGACACGGACGGCACAGGACCAGGCAGCAGTGGTCAGGATCCAGGTACAAGACAGCGGTCACCAGACTCCGAAATCAGACACGAACTCCAGGCACCAGGCAGCGGTCGTCAGGCTCCAAACTACGGTCGTCAGGCTCCGGGTATTGGACCTAGGAACTAACTGAAGCGGGATGGTGCAAGCACCGCCGGATTGGACCGGGGATGGACGGAGCTAGCCCGCATAGCAGGCTGAGCACAGCATAGTAGATGCTCAGCAAAAACACCGGACTCCATCTTTAACAGACGAACCCAGGTTGGTTCACAGGACACCAGTTACAGGAACCTCACAGACACTGGGTACATGGTTCCAGACACGGAGGGACTTCAGGAACATAACACAAAGGACACAGTTCAGACAGGGTCAGGAACAGGAACAGATCCAGGAATAAGGATTCTGGTCTGAGTATGCAGCCCTCAGACAGGCACAACAAGACACAACAGAAACGGGTCTGGGTACTCAGCCCCCAGAGCATGCGGAAAAAAGGACACAAACAGAAACGGATCTGGGTACTCAGCCCCCAGAGCAGGCGGAAACACAAGACAGTACAAAAGACATCAGCTTTCCCAGAACTGATCGCAAGCAGAGCAGGAGCTGAACACACAAACACACATGGCAAGGTTCAGGAACTTAATGCAAAGCTCTGGCCAGGCCCAACAGGAAAAAGGAACTTTATATAGGAGCTTCTCCTCAGCAATAGGCTGAGGACAGCAATTAAGCACCCAAAGCACAGACGCGCACCCTAAGCACAGACAGAAACCATTACAGCACATTCGGCACAGGAACTGCGGCTTAAGGCACCTGGCAGCGGCTGCAAGCCTGGAAAACACATGGAAAGTCATCCACCAGCTGCAGAGGACCTTGCAACCCGTGGATAGCTTCCACAGCGGCAGCCAGGGACCGCACATGCAGATGGTCATGCAGCAGAGCAGAGACATCACAACACATGTACGGCTACGCAGCAAAGCAGCATCCATACAGGTAACGGACAACAGTATCCCAGCTGGTTAGGGGGAAAGGAGCAAAGGGTTAAAGCAGAGACATGCAGAGTAACGCCAAAGAAACAAGGTACAAACATACCGGCGTCACACTGTGGTATATGCTCAGTTGGTTAAAGGGAAAATTTGCATTTTTATTGCCAGGAAGGGGGGGGGGGGAGAATAACTGTGGAACGGAAAACAAAGAAAAAAGCTGTTCCAGAATCAGTGGAGCAACATCAACTGGAAAAGGTACTCAGTTTAAATTAAAAAGATTAAAGTTTAGATTAAAAAATCCAATGAAAAGTCCTCTTTAAAAGGGCAGTCTATGAAATGACTGGACAAGCAGAATCCACTACAGTAGCCCTTAATTGATGTAGGGACTGATTGAAGAATTCAGACCAACCCTTGTTGAAGTAGAGTTTTGCCAACTTGTTTCCAATGAGAATCAATTGCAAGGTGTCTTATGTTACAAAATATTCCCAAAGAGCAAAGGAAAGGGGCTGCAACTTGCTGCAAGGGTTTTCTGTGCAGATATCTACATAAAAGATTCTTGTTGAAGCTGAGAAGTTGTCTGGATGAGAGATATAGTTTAGTTAGTAAACAATCGTCGTGCCGGCAGATATTCGGGAACGTTCTGCTAGCGGCAGTACAAATCGCACATTCGCTCTTTCTCATTACAGAGAGTGCTTGTCACAGAGCGTGTACAGCCTGAATGCCAGCTTGTTTCTCATGGGCAGCGTGCTGATACAGTGATTAGTTCTGTAGATTCGGAGCGCAGGAATGAGTAGGATATGACTTCACATCATAGTCAAAGAATTTATTTCTTCTTCATGTTCTTTCATGGATATCTGTCTACACAGAGAGAGCATGCAGACAAGTAAATCATTGCCTGTCCGCTTGGCCCTTGTGTCTCCAGCAGTCAGGCAGAAGTGAAAGGAGTAGAGGGTCATCTAAATGAATATGTTCTCTATAGATCACTATGGGGAACATGGCAGCACTGTATGGAGGAAAAGTTTTACGAAAAAACTCCTGGTCACTTTAATAAAACACAAAACATCCTTCTCCGCGTTATTAACTCATGTCGATTATCAACTTATAATGTCATCCTTGTGTTCTGTTTAAGATGCTTTTATTTAGCCTTAACGGGGTTGGCAACTTTATTGTACAGATATGTTGGGGAGACAATTTCTTGCACAACGTAATTCGTAAATATTCCAGGTTTTCCTGCTTCCTCACAGATTATTCTCAAAATGGTTGCTAAAGGATGAACATGTGACCAGACCTGTCCATCAGCTCCCTCCAATTGAAAAACTGCTTTCTCATGTTCTGTAGTTTTCAATTCGAGAAGATGATGCACAGATCAGGTCACATGACACTGTTAATTTGAGAGGAGGTGTGTGAAGAAGGCAGAACATCCAATAATTATATGTAATGTATAGTACCATTCAAAAGTTTGGACACACCTGTTCATGAAATAGTTTTCCTTGTTCTTAGTTTTCTGGTTAGCCAATAAAGGTATCATTCTGAGAATACTTTTGTCATCATTGGACGGAAAAGTATTCATATCGATCCTTGTTTTTAGTGGAATGTGCATATTCTAGATTCAGACTGAAGGCAGCAAAACCACAAAAAGAAACATAAGGAAATAAGTAGTAAAGAAATGTGTGATGTAGGATGCCAAGTAGCGAAAGGGACAGTGCCATTGGTCTGCTGAGAGCTAAGGAGTGAGCATTTCTATATGATGGTGAAGTGGGAATTCACTATGGCGGGGGGAGGCCTTGCCCTTAACGTGCCGTCCGATGAAAGGATAGGACACAGTTGGTTGCAGCAGCTAATGAAACTAGTGGAGGAAATAAGGCCGGGTGGCCTGGCGGAGAAAGCCACAGGCCCTTTTACGAGCAGACCAGAGACAGGGTTACAACTGTAGGTCAGACTTCTTACCCCAGCTTGGTTTTCAGCCCACGGAAGAACCAAGCGACTGGAAGCATTAAAAGCCAAGAAATAAGTGAGTTTTCACCATCCCCCAAAGTAGCCCCCACCCCTGAGAGAGCACTGCTTCCCACCAAGGGCCGGTGGATCGTAGACGTGATCCGGGGCAAGACGAAAAAGGAGGAATGGGTGTGAGCCCAGTTTGATGATTCTGAGGGTGAAGATCTCGCTAGGCAAATTACGTGGGGAAGGGTCCTGTTCTTCAACTGGTAGAGAGGATACTGCTTTCTAGAGGAGGACGGTCCAACATCGTCCCTTCCCCTCTCATTCCCAGAGCCTGCAGCTAGGAGATTGGGTGCAGTTCCTTAAAGAAGACGGCCCACAGGAGTGGTTCGCGGTGGCTGACTCTGAAGTGCAGATGGGGCAGGAGATTGTAGGACAGTCAGAGGCCACGCAGCCCCGAATGAAGATGCCCTTCCCAAGAGCCCTCATACCTTCAAGCCTGTGGGTCCATATGGAGGATGAAGCTGTGGAGGGACCACACATCTCCACAAATCTGCTGAGCAGTTAGAGACCGCGGTTGATGTGCTCACAGGACTGCCAGTTGCAGTGGCCAACCCATCTGCTGTCTATATGGCTCAGGAACTCATTCAGTGGTTTATGTGCAGGAAGCCAGGTCAAGAAGAAAAACCTGGGTCTGAGTGAGGTCAGAGAAAGACCAGTGAAGAGAAAGGAAAAAGTAGTCTGAAGGTGGATGAGCCCATGTTGTGCACGTTGCACCCCTGATGACCTGAACAATTCAAAGTTCCTGAAGAGTTACTGTCCAGCAGGCTTATGATCCATGTGCCTTGGAATTTCCCACACTGATAGCCATGGATGGCTAAACTTGTTATTCCCCCCAGTTTTGCTGCGCTCCCCCCTGCTGGATTGAGAGGCATTGTAGTGGCTGGATGGTCCTGCACCCTCAGTTAAAGACTAAGCCCAATCCAGGATGGATGTTGCCCCTAATGGACCGTGTTCCTGTCTAGTGGACAGGTGTGAGTTAGTGGACTGTGTCCCCATCATAAGGACTGATGAAGGGATTGTGAACTGTGCCCTGGATGTACAGGCTGCATGTAAAGAGTTAGACTGCCATGTGATTGGTTCCAGAGTCCTTGCCAAGGAGAGCCAGAACAACCCGATGGACTGATGCTGGGTTAAAAAGTTAAAAAGTCCACAGTACTCACAAGATTCATCATGTCCCCCTAACACGGTTCCACATCCAACTTTCACGTAATGGAAGGGTTATCAGTGCTCTCCATAGCCACTCAATCGAACCCGAGGCTTTGGACGTTATTGGAATGTCCGCAAGGATTTTCCAACTATACCATACTGCTGGAACAATAGGAACTTCTCGTGCCTCCAGTCCATTGCCCTTGAACTTCATTTTTTTCCCCGGCTATCACTATCTGATCTAAATCAGGGAATGTTTTCCCTTTTTTGTCTGACATATTACCTGTATCCTAAACTGTACTCTATATCGTACTATCAATATGCCCACCACTTCAGATCTTCTTTCCTAGTCTAACACCTAAGTCCTATACTAAGCCTTGGGTCCTAAATCTAAATCTATACTTTCCCTATGCACTACAATTTGAACATTGTTTACATTACAATGACCACAAAAAGTAGTGCCCGTAAGATTCTGTGCAATTCTACATTTCACATCACTCATAAAAATACAATAAAACCACATGTCATAACACACATTTTACCATCATTGTCTTCAGGAGGAAAGGCATATGACAGTCCCTGTCACACCCTTACATAATGTGTATTGGGACATGCGTTAGTAGTGACAGTGCTGTATTCTACTCAACAATAGGGAGAGTTAGGGTTAATGTTTGGGACTAGCCCAGAGTGGAAGGGGCTAAGTTGAAGGGACAGATACAGTTTCCTGTTAGAGAGACAGATAGGGCCCAGCGTGCACCAGAAGCAGACCTATGGTCTGAATAGTGAGAAAAGCTGCACGACATGGGAGTCCCTGACAGGAATGAAGACTGAGACAATAGATAGCAAGATCTGGAGTAGAGGAAGGAAAGTGACCAAAGGATAGAGTGATGCACAGGACAGGACGCCTAGCTGTACGGCCGTGAGTTTATAATTCAGAGAGGTAACAGGCCAGGACGGAACAGGGAACGTGAGAAAAGAGAGTGCCCTGGGCGGGAGTCCCAAGGCTTCAGAATGGAGAGAAGCTAAGTATCAGTCATAGTGGCACACTAGTTCCCTAGGAGGAAGTAAGGATGCAGAATCACGGATTGAAGTATAGGACTCTCACGTACTGGACTATAGTACTGAGCTGGGTTTGTGGTGAAGACCGAGGAACTTGAAACGGAAACAAGTACGCTTAGAAGAAGTAGAGAGACTGTATGTGCAGATGCTTCGTATTGTAAGTGAAATATTTGTGAAGATATGTACCCTCTATCTATTGTACATAGTTCCCACTAAGTTATTGTTAAGGAAAAGAATGTTCATTTTCGAGTGGTGGTCTCCTTCATTGAACTTTTCACTATCTGGTCCTAATTAGCTGAAGTCACCGGCATCATGCGTCCTGCCAGGGAGTAGCGCCCCCATAGACAAAGCCCACACACCCAGCCAAGACCCCCATCTTCATGTAGTGTGCCAGGGCATGGAAGAGGAGTACCTCGCCCATAGATACCGCCCCGAGCCTTGTTACAATCTGACACAATGGTAATCACCCTGGAATACTTGCTCCAGTTTTGTATACATATGTCAGACTGTTTAGTGAAGAAAGCCTCCAATCCTGCAATCAATTATCCAAGCAAACAATAAAAAGTAGTAAAAGGTATGTAAATAATAAATATTAATGGGCCTTGAACCCCTTTGTTCAACTCTTGTTTTTTTTAACTCTACTTGTCTCCAAACCACTTTCTTACCAAATCTCAGAATGAGTGAGCTCAGAGGTCTCTGGTTTAATATAAGAACCTAAGAACAGCTAACTTCTCATCCCGCTAATTAGGCAAACAGTTCAATAGAGCAGAGGCCCAGTATCTGCACCTCTGGTCTATTGCGGACAGGGCTCCAGACTGGGCTCAAATATCATTGGTGCATCTTGTGCAGCAGCAGAGGTTCTCAAGAAGTAAGGGGGCCACTTCCAAAGCAGATAGAATTGTGCGTTATGATGAACTATTGGACTTCAAAGGGCCCATATTTTGTTCTCGAACCATTGCCCTCTTCTGTCTCTATCCGCTCCTAGTTACGGAGCTCCGTTCTTGGGATCTCTGGGAGCCCTGGTGATCAGACTCCCAGAAATCTGCAAATTATCTAACCTTATGGTTAGGGAATAACTTGATGTTTGGGAATAGGACCTGTCGCCGGGTCAAAAGTGGTCAGTTTTTGCTGTTATTTTATTCCCATCCATTATTCCCATTTTTTTATACCACCACTAGGTTTCAGTTTTAAGCCCTTCTATTAAATGGGTTTTTTATGGGTCTGCCTCATAAACATTAGCATTAAAAAAAAAATGTTTTATTTTGGTCTAGAGACATGTCCTCTTTACATCTAAACTAAGTGTGTTGTAAGTCTCCATTATTGCATTATATAGGGTTTCTAATTTTTTTTTTTTTTTTTTTAGAAAAAGTTTGTACATTTTTACACAACATATTGCAAATAACGCGAATGTTTAAATGTTTTTTTCCCCAAATATGTTTTGCAGTTAGAAGTTTTGATACCTCTCCTGCCCTAGCTGGCAAGCTGCCAGTGACATTTTCTGAAGATGAAATGCATTTGGCACGGCCGCCCGCTGCAGGGATTGGCATTGTATCATTAGCAGAGAGGATCTCACGTAACTCTTCCTGCCTTTATGTGAAAGTATTCATTATTAGCATCGCACCATTCTAAGGAGAAAATGTGTCCTGTCTTACACGCAGCAGATGTTTTGTATGAATTTAGAAGAAAGTTTTAAATGTCACCTTGAAATCGAATGTTACTAAGCAACGATCCTACTCTTCAATGTTCTGCTCATATCAAGCCGCCGCATGCAAATCCATGTACGCCGCTCTTTATATAACATAAAAATGGCTTTCATCTGGAGACTAATCTAAAGTCGGAACTATTTGCAGAACAATAGGTCTCGTTCATCAAAAGCGTCGAGCCGGAAAAAAAAACTGGCCTCGTTCCCTGTAGCAACCAATCAGAGCACAGCTTTTATTCTTAAAAGGGTTGTCCAGGAAAATTAATAACGTCTGCTCTTTTTCTAGAAATAGTGCCACATCTGTCCGTGTCTGGTACATGTAAGGCATCGCCCATAGAAAGTCGTAAAATAAACCTTAATTGTGGAGATGACTGATCCATAGTGGATAGAATTTGTTATGACCCCCCCTTCGTCCCTCTTCCTCCCCCCCAAAAAAAAAAGATTTTGGGAATTAGGAACTTTTGGGATTCAAATCCCACAAATCCAGCAAAAATACAGCTCGGGAAGTGGTTTAATTAAAAATAAAAAACACTTTTACTCGTCTGTATCGGACCCATACCTGACAGCTTGTGGTCTACCGTGCCGATCTTTGGTTCTTCCAGCATTGATGCCTATTGGATAAGATGGGGGATGCTGATGCGTTTCATTTACATCTATGACATGCGTCGCTGCCAACATGATCACATTTGCCTCAGCGTCAAAAAAACAAAGACCCACATGAAAAACTGGGAGCTGCAGAGGTGTAAGAAGTCAGGTCAGGGCTTAATAAAGGTGAATACAATGGATTTTTTTTAATCCCCTCATTTCTTTTTATTATGCTTTGGGATATGGAAAGACTAGGAGCATATTAAAAGTCTTTTCACCGCGATCGGGGCAGTGCCATTTCCAGACGGTTTTATTAGGATTAAACCGAGTCAGTGACTGGAGTACATATCTGCCATGATTTACTAAAGTGGCATAAATGTGGATGAATCTGCTTTGCCATGCCCAAGCTCTGGACATTTTGGCGCAGATGCCTGGGGCTAGTGTAAAAACACAACATTTTTCCCCAACTTCGAGTTGCACAAAAATTTTGTGACATTTTAAGGTGTATGACTCCAGAAAACTGGCAAAAACACCTTGATTAATCCGACCCCTACTGTATAAAAAAAACAAACAACAATATACAGTGTCAGTACTTTGTGAAGCCTCATTTTGTAGCAATTTATCTGCAAGTCGCTTTGGATGAGTCTCTATGAGCTTTACACATCTTGTATTGGGATTTTTGGCCATTCCTCAAGGAAAAACTGCTCCAGCTCCTTCAAGTTAGATGGTTTCCTCTGGTGAACAGTAACATTCAAGTCTTACCACAGATTTTCAGTTGGATTAAGGTCTGGGCTTTGACTAGGCTACTCTAAAACATTTACACGTTTCCCCTTATACCACTTGTCATGATCCGTTCCAGGGTTTAATCCTATCTGCCCTTGGTCCGGGCGGATCATGTCAAGGGTTAACTTTGCTCTGCCTCATTCTGGGTTCAGGTTTGCTACTTAGCTCCCATACATCCTTCTAGCGGTGTGAGCTATACTGCTACCTTCGGCGTGTGAACCTGACTCTGGTAACCCTTGATTTGTCCTGCTGTTATCCCTGACTTGCCCCGTGTCTGTTGTCTCCCTCTGTCTGCCCTGTTCCCTGCATTTCCCTGTTTGACGGTTTGATTCTCGGTTTTTGACTTGGCCTGTATTCGGACTCGCTTCCACTTTCTGTCTTTGTCTTATCTGCTTCTGACCATTGCTGACCTCCTGGCTTTCTCCTGACCACGTGTATTGCTTATTCCTTTTGTACTGCTGCCTCTGAACGGTTTTGACTCGGCTTGTCTGACCACGCTCCCGCCACTTGGTGGCGCCTGTGCTTCTGCTCTGGAGAGCTACTCTGTGTACGCAGTCTCACGTCCCTCCCTAGTTCCCTATGGGGAGGTTGCACTACACTGCAGTAGCCTGACACCACTCAAGTGTTGCTTTAGCAGTATGCTTTGGGTCATTGTCTTGTTGGAAGGTGAACCTCGATCTCAGTCTCAAATCACTGACAGACTGAATCACGTTTTGCTCAAGAATGTCTCTGTATTTTGCACCATCCATCTTCCCCTCGACTTGGACCATTTTCCATTTTCCCTGTCCCTGCTGCCGAAAAACATCTTCACAGCATGATGCTGCCCCCACCATATTTCACTGTGGGAATGGTGTTCTTGGAATGATGAGCTGTGTTGGTTTGGCGTCAGACATAGCGATTACCTCGGTGGCCAAAATGTTCTATATTGGGCTCATATGACCACAGCACCTTCCTCCATACATTTGGGATTTAGGGAGTCTCCCACATGTATTTTGGGAAGCTCAAAACGAACATTACAATTTTTGTGTGTAAGTAAAAGCTATTTTCTGCCTACTCTTCCATAAAGGCTACCTCTATGGAGTGTACGGCTTAATGTGACAGATATTCAAGTCTCTGCTTGGGAGCTCTGCAGCTCCCTCAGGGTTACCTTTTGTCTCTGTGCTGCCTCTCTGATTAATGCCCTCCTTGCCCAGGATGAGCATTTTGGTAGTTGGCCCTCTCTTTGCAGGTTTGTTGTGGTACCATGTTCTTACCATTTGATGATAATGGATTTGATGGTGCTCCGGGGGATCATCAGACATTAGGATATTTTTTATAACCCAACCCTGACTTGGACTACTCAACAACTTAGTCCCTGACTTGTTTGGAGATCTCCTTGGTCTTCATGGTGATTGGTTAGTGATGCTTTTTGTTGGTGTTGCAGCCTCTGTGGCCTTTTAGAAAAGGTAAAGTGTATATACTGACAGACGTGTGACACTTAGATTGCACACAGGTGGGCTTCCTTTCACTAAGCATGTGACTTATGAAGGTAATTCCTTGCACCAGAAACTTTTAGGGGCTTCAATGCAAAAGGGGTAAATGCATGCCAATTTTTAGGTATTTGATCCCATAAATTTAATTTATGCCTATGTTTTTCTCACTTAATTTCGCCAACTTAGACTATTTAGTGCTGATGCATCACACACAAATCGGATTAAAAAAATATTTAAACAGGTTGTAATGTAACAAAATAGGTTAAAAGACAAGGGTGGGGGGAATACTTTTGCAAACCACTGAATATATATGAAAATAACAATTATCCTTTTTTGTACCATTTTTATATGGCCTAACCTTTGATGTGTCCTTTTTTTTTCACAATTTTTTTCATACATTGTGCATGCATTGTTGGTATAGTGTGAGTATTGTGCTGATGATACTATTTTTTATTTGCAGATGAGAATAGGCATCCACTCCGGTTCGGTCTTTGCAGGTGTTGTTGGAGTCAGAATGCCTCGGTATTGTCTATTCGGGAACAACGTCACTTTGGCTAGCAAATTTGAATCAGGGAGTCATCCTCGACGAATTAATGTTAGTCCAACCACATACCAGTAAGTGTATGCTGCTAATATTCATGTTCTCAAAACTGTTAAATGTGATACTAGATATAATTGTAATCAAGATATGTCATCATAATCTGTCCATTAAATATGTACTCTAATGTAATGGGAATTTCTTGTTTTTAAAAGAAATCTGTCAGCAGTTTTTTGCTATTTAATCTGGGAGCAACATAATGTACGGCCCCTGCCCACACCAGGCTCTGGGTGTACATTGAGTATTCATCTATTCACCGTGAGCTGCTTATCAGAGGAGGAGTACTCACGTGAGCCCTAGTCCTGGCAGTAATAATGTCCTGGTGATAAAACCTTCATTGTAAGCAAACAACAGTGCACAGCCTAATAAGTGACACATTGTTTAAATTGGTGTTTCAGCCCCTATCTCCTGCTGTCTTCAGATCACAAAGTAAAAACCTGCCAGATTCCCTGTAACCACCCCCAGGAAAAAAAGCAAAGGGAGTGGATCTTTAGTGTACAGTGATGTGCTGTATATAAGTTCAGTTTACTGAAATATGTGCAGTTGTATAAAACAATAAAAACATTACAGGAAATCCTCAATAAAGGACTGAAAAGTCATGGGAGCAGCTGAAAAGCCTCAGGAAACCTGACACGTTCCCTCTCAGGTCTAATGACCAACATGGCCAAAAACACTAGATAATGGAATATTAAAGAAGTTGTCCACTATTTGGACAACTTCTTCTCATACCCCTCGATTGACCCCCAAAAAACAATAAAGCTTATACTTGCCTCCTGTGCTGGCACCGTTCCCGCGGTGTCGGCATTCGTTCTCCCGGGGCTCGTGTGCTGTTCTTACAGTGTCACTGGTGCCCAATCAGTGCTGGGATCACTATCCCCACCTCCTGTCGAACTGAGCAGGAAGAAGAAGTTTGAGTTCAGCTGCAGCCCGGACTTCCTGTTCATGTTTGATTTCTCTGAAGGCAGAGGCAGTGACGTCAGCGTTGATTGGACTCTGGTGTCAAGTGTCGCAACAACCACACACGATCCCGGGCTAGCGAGTGTTGAAACCGCAGGAAAGGCACCGGCACGGGAAGTGAGTATAGACTTTATTATTTTATGGCGGCCAAACATTTTGATCAAGAAGGGGTTGTCCTAGTAGTGGACAACCCCTGTATTAGTTGTTTTAGCAATGGCATCCTGCTAGGTCTTTAGAAGGATAGTAGGGTGGCTCAATGCTTTGAGTTGTTTTGTAGCATGGGATATGCTATTTCACATCCAACAAGGTCAACACCATCGTAGAGACGGTATATCTACCATATGTAAAAGCCACAGCTAGGGACGGTGACAGCATCGATGCTGGCTGTTTAGCCATCATGATGCCACTGTCAATAGTAATCTTGGCACCTAGATAGTTGTGAGAGGGAGGAAGCTCCCTCTTCCAACCCATTTGCTCCTTGAGAAAGGATCGCAGGGTGTCAGTGTTTGTTATGGCAACCTGAAGCTAGTCATTAAGCCAGTGTTGCTGTGTCTTAAGCCAGTGATCAAAGTGTCAGGTGTTAAAGTCCCATAGTAGGTAAAAAAAACACATTTTTATAAAATTTGTAAAAAGACTAAACAAACAAAAAAATATAGCATGAAAGATCATAGAAAAAAAATGCCAAAAAATGCAGGTTTTATGTAAAAACCAAAATAAAAATGCAAATAATTCAATAAATGATTCATATTTAGTATCGCTGAGACCAGAGGTGCAAAACTATTACATTATTTAACCCATACAATGAACACCATAAAAACCGCACACACAAAAATGCTGTTTTTTTGCATCATATTGTTACACAAAAAAATCGAAATAAAAAGCAAAGTGTGAAAGGTTAAAAAACATAATATGACTGAAAGCTATTTTTTCTTCATTCTTCCTTCCACAAAATTGGAAAAAAAACAATCAAAAAATGCTATGTAGCCCAAAATGATACTAACATAAACATCATTTTACCCCAAAAAAACAAGCTTTCAAATGGCTCTGTTGACAGAGAATTTAAAAAAAAAATCTAAAAGTTCTCAGAATATAACAATTTTGTTTTAAAACAGAATTTTTAGTGTGCAAACATTTAGGCCCCAAATCATCATTTGTTTTTATTTTTTAACCCCTTCACGACCGCCAACATGCCTTTTAACAGAGACAGTTAAGGGTACTTATTTCTCAGCGCCGATTTTTTAACGGCGTTGAGAAAACAGTGTTTAGCTCCCCTAGTGTCGGAAATTCTGTGATAGACCCCATCACAGTGATCAAAATTAAAAAAAATAGTAAATCACCCCCCACCTTTATCACCCCCTTAGTTTGGTAAAAATAAAATTAAAAAAATGTATTTTATTCCATTTTTCCATTAGGGATAGGGCTAGAGTTAGGGTTATGATTGGGTATATAGTTGGGGTTATAACTAGGGTTAAAGTTGGGGCTAAGGTTATGGTTATGGTTGGGGTTAGAGTTGGGGCTATAGCTAGGGTAAGAGTTGGGTTAGGGTTAGTGTTATGGTTGGGGGTTATAGATGGAGTTATAGCTAGGGTTAGGGTTGGGCTAGTGTTAGGGTTGGGGACTAGGGTTTGGGTAGTGTTGGGGTTAGGGTTGTGGTGTTGGAGTTAGGGTGTTGTTGGGGTTAGGGTTGTGGTTAGGGTTATGGTTAGGATTAGGGGTGTGTTGGGGTTAGGGTTGGGGTTAGGGCTGTGTAAGGGTTGGAATTAGAATTGAGGGGTTTCCACTGTTTTAGTACATCAGGGAGTCTCCAAAACCCGATATAGCGCCCGCCATTGATTTCAGCCAATTTTGTGTTCAAAAAGTCAAACAGTGCTGCCTCCCTTCTGAGCTCTGCCATGTGCCCAAACAATGGCTTTCCCCAACATTGGCATACTCAGGAGAAATTGCACAACAAATTGTGTGGTCCAATTTCTCCTGATACCCTTGCGAAAATAAAAAAAATTTGATTCCAAAATAATTTTTTTGTGAAAAAAGTTAAATGTTCATTTTTTCCTTCCACATTGCTTTAGTTCTCGTGAAGCACCTGAAGGGTTAATAAACTTTTTGAATGTGGTTTTGCGCACCTTGAGTGCTGCAGTTTTTAGAATGGTGTCACATTTGGGTATTTTCTGTCATATTGACCCCTAAACTCACTTCAAATGTGAGGTGGTCCCTAAAAAAAGATTATGTAAATTTTGTTGGAAAAATGAGAAATCGCTGGTCAACTTTTAACCTTTAAAACCTCCTAACAAAAAAAATAAATAAATTATGTTTCCAAAATTGTGCTGATGTAAAGTAGACATGTGGGAAATGTTATTTATTAACTATTTTGTGCAATATGACTCCCTGAATTAAGGGCACAGATGATGCTTCATCTGCATGCTATAGAAGCTATCAGCCTGCACAAAATCATTGTCCCATAGTGGGACAAAGTGTAAAACTTAGAATGAAGAAAAAAAAAAAAATTTAAATAATTGAAAGAATATTTAAAAAAAATAAAAAAATAATAATAAAAATCAATATTTATTCTATCACTAAATAAATATTTGAATGAAATAAAAATCTAAACAATAAAAGTACACATATTTGGTATCGCCGCATCCATAAGACCCGACCTATAAAACTGTCCCACTAGTTAATCCCTTTAGTGAACACCATAAAAAAACAAGGCAAAAATCAATGCTTTATCATCATAACGCCGAACAAAAAGTGGAATAACACGCGATCAAAAAGACGGATATAAATAAACATGGTACCGTTAAAAACGTCATCTTGTCCTGAAAAAACGAGCTGCCATACAGCATCATCAGCGAAAAAATAAAAAAGTTATAGCTGTCAGAATAAAGTGATGCAAAAACAATTATTTTTTCTATAAAATAGTTTTTATTACATAAAAGCGCCAAAACATAAAAAAAGATATAAATGAGGTATCCCTGTAATCGTACTGACCCGAAGAATAAAACTGCCTTATCAATTTTACCACACGCGGAACGGTGTTAACGCCTCCCCCAAAGAAATTCATGAATTGCTGGTTTTTGCTCATTCTGTCTCCCAAAAATCGGAATAGAAAGTGATCGAAACATGTCATGTGCCCGAAAATGGTACCAATAAAAATGTCAACTTGTACCGCAAAAAACAAGACCTCGCATGACTCTATGGGCCGAAATATGGAAAAATTATAGCTCTCAAAATATGGTGATGCAAAAGCTATTTTTTGCAATAAAAAGTCTTTTAGTATGTGACAGCTGCCAAACATAAAAACCAGCTGTAAAAACCCGCTATAAATAGTAAATCAAACCCTCCTTTATCACCCCCTTAGGGCAAAATAATGAAATAAAAAAATGTATTTATTTCCATTTTCCCATTAGGGTTAGAGTTGGGCTCGAGTTGGGCTAAAGTTAGGGTTAGGGTTGGGGCTAAAGTTAGGGTTAGGGTTGGGGCTAGAGTTGGGGTTAGGGTTTGGATTAGGGTTACGGTTGGGATTAGGGTTAGGGTTGGGATTAGAGTTAGGGTTAGGTTTGTGGTTAGGGTTATGGTTAGAGTTGGGATTAGGGTTAGGGGTGTGTTGGGGTTAGAGGTGGAGTTAGAATTGGGGGTTTCCACTGTTCAGGCACATCAGGGGCTCTCCAAACGCGACTTTGCATCTGATCTCAATTCCAGCCAATTCTGCGTTGAAAAAGTCAAACTGTGCTCCTTCCCTTTCAAACTCTGCCATGCGCCCAAACAGTGGTTTACCCCCACATGTGGGGTATCAGCATACTCAGGACAAATTGAACAACAACAATTTTTGGGGTCCAATTTCTCTTGTTACCCTTGGGAAAATAAAAAATTGGGGGGCGAAAAGATAATTTTTGTGAAAAAAATTTTTATTTTTACGACTCTACGTTATAAACTTTTGTGAAGCACTTCGGGGTTCAAAGTGCTCAACACTCATCTAAATAAGTTCCTTAGGGGGTCTACTTTCCAAAATGCTATCACTTGTGGCGGGTTACAACTGTTTAGGCACATCAGAGGGTCTCCAAACACGACATGGTGTCCGATCTCAATTCCAGCCAATTTTGCATTGAAAAGTCAAACGGCGCTCCTTCCCTTCCAAGCTCTGCCAAATAGTGGTTTACCTGCATATATGGGGTATCAGCATACTCAGGACAAATAAAGTTAAATGTTCATTTTTTTTAAACATTCCAAAAATTCCTGTGAAGCACCTGAAGGGGTTTAATAAACTTCTTGAATGTGGTTTTGAGCACCTTGAGGGTGCAATTTTTAGAATGGTGTCACTTTTGGGTATTTTCTATCATATAGACCCCTCAAAGTGACTTCAAATGTGATGTGGTCCCTAAAATAAAATGGTGTTGTAAAAATGAGAAATCGCTGTTTAATTTTTAACCCTTATAACTTCCTAACTAAAAAAAAATTTTGGTTCCAAAATTGTGCTGATGTAAAGTAAACATGTGGGAAATGTTACTTATTAAGTATTTCATGTGACATATCTCTGTGATTTAAGGGCATGAAAATTCAAAGTTGGAAAATTGCGAAATTTTCAACATTTTCGCCAAATTTCCATTTTTTTCACAAATAAATGCAAGTCATATCAAAGAAATTTTACCACTATCATGAAGTACAATATGTCACCACTAGAAAACATAGTCAGAATCACCAGGATCCATGGAAGCGTTCCAGAGTTATAACCTCATAAAGGGACAGTGGTCAGAATTATTAAAATTGGCCTGGTCATTAACATGCAAACCACCCTTGGGGGTAAAGGGGTTAAAGGGAATCCTTCAGTAAAATCAACGAATTGCTAAACTTCATTGATTCAGGTCTTTGAAATGTAAACAATCAACACTTTTATATTTTTTATCTCTTGCTGATTTCCCAAGTCTTGCTACATGACATAAGATGAAAGCCAAAACCAAATTCTCAATTTGCAGACACTGTGTTTCTGGCTTTTATCTTAAGTCAAATTACAAGGCTCCTTAGAGGGTCGAGATTGACTTTTAGGATTGCTACTTTCAATAGGTGGCACTAGAGTTCTAGTCCTCTTCCTCTCTGAAGAAACAATTTGCATAATTCCCAGAGGAGCAATGCAAAGCTTAAAAGTCTCCTCACCTTAGTATGTCAGTTTTTACATGTCCCTTTCCGCAAGGAGAAACATTACCCTTGGATCCCAGTCAGATGCATCTCATCCAGCCAAATCAGATCTCACACTTTGCACTGACCAGGGGAAATATCCCGAAACCAGTATCTACAAATTGAGATTTTGGTTTAAACTTTTATAATAGGTGGCACTAGAGTTCTAGTTCTCTTCCTCTCTGAAGAGACAATTTGCATATTTCCCATAGGAGAATTGGAAGACTTAAAAGTCTCCTCATCTTGGCATGTCAGACTTGACACGTCACTCTCCGCAAAGAGAAACATTACCCCTTGGATCTTACTACATAAAGTGACATATATCAATTTTGAAAAATCTGACCCGGTCAGGAAGGGCAAAACTAAATATGGTAGGAAAGGGCTCAGTGACATCTTTGTTTTCATGGAGATGTTTACAGCTAGATAAATATCCAAACAGTCTGCTTTTTTTCAACACTTTTTGCTATATATAGTATAATTACCATGTAATTTAGAATTTTGCATGACCAGATGAGAGACAATTAGAAAATTCTTCCAACAAGTTCTTATGAAGATGAATATTTTTTGATTACTCTCCAATAATCCACATTCAGTCATAATTAGGCCACATTGAGGTTGGATTATATTAGGATACTTACAGTATGTTTCTATATTAAGGAACTTTACATTGACTTGTAGTTTGCTGAAGCTAAAAAGTAAAACCTATTTAGTTCATGGATTGTCATGTCCTTCACTTGACCTCCAACCAAGCACTAACAAAAACTATTAGAAATGGGATTACATTTTAGATAGGGTATTCCTATATTGGGAAGTCTTGTGGATTGTACAATACTTCAGCTTATGGTCTGGTTTAGCAGTCAAGGGTCTATCCACTGAGAGATAACAGAATAATTTCTCCAGAGACCTGCTATGCTTGGAGATATAACATAATTGATTTACAGGCTTAGAGGATCTATCTGGCTTGTGACGTAAGCAGGGAATTTACTCTAGAATGGAAACCTAAATATAGCACCATAGAAATATTAGGGCTTATTATTCACTGGTACTTCAAAAATCAGTAGTAGTTCTGATGAAAAGCAGGAGATCATGACCAAATTTCTGGAAGATGAAAGCCAATTTTTGAGATATCAGCTAGGATTCTATTTTAGATCAAATACCATTAGGAAGGACTCTATGCTTAGGGAGTAAGAAAAATATCCCAAAATGAGAAGTGTGGGGAAAAAAAATCCTTTTTCTGTAGACTGGCTTGTCAACTTTCGTATTATTCAATGTGCATCATATATTCAAGGTTTTTTTACATTAATAGGCAACTGACTACAGAAAAATTTGAAAAAATATCACAAAAGAAGAGAAAGTGGATGTATTTTTTATTGTGATTCTTCTTCGTTATATTATTATTTATTCTAAAACATCATTGATTTCAGCGTGTTGGAAATGCAAGAAGGACTTACATGCAGAAATGAAAATAATTGTATAAAATACAAGTCAATATAATAAACTACCAGTGACACATTTATACAAAGGGGCTGAGTACCCTGACATAGCTCTTTTACAGTATACAAGATATTGGGGAAGAAGAAAGTAGGTTAAAAGTTTGGAACAGCTGAGGCGGCATTGAGCTGCCACGAGAGTTAGTGAAGGTCATAGGCTCTCCTGAAGAGGTAGGTTTTCAGGTTGAGTTGGAAAACTTCAATCGTGGAAAATAATCTGATGTGCTGAGATAACAAGTTCCATAGCATGCTGAAAGAAATTTGGTTCTGGAGAAATCTTGGCGATGTTTGTGTGAGGATCCTGAAAGGGCGGAGGAGATAAGAAAATGAAAAACAACAATTGTGTAGCAAAGTATAGAGAGATTAGGTTGGCTAAGTATGGAGGAAGTCATGGACAGCCTTGTATGTTAAACTAAATTCTCTGAGTAATTAGAAGACAGTGAAAGGAGGTAACAAAGGAAAGCTGTCATGTGAAAAAAACGCCATTAACCTGCAGATGTGGGGTTAACTTGCAGGATGATAGTGTTCTGGATCTGCCTGGCGCTGGCACTTAGAGCTTGCATATCACAACTCTGTTGTCAGGTGTCCCAAGACCAGGGTCTCCTTCCCTGTTCCTGATGCTGGGGGGTGGCCTAGCTTGCCCTGTTCCCCGGATTACATCTGATGGTGAAGACGCTGTGGCCACGTATCTTGCCTTAGCTCCTGAATCTGCCCTCCACCACCCAGGGAAGAGGGGAGTAGTAGTGCACCATAATACACCAACCAGACTAACAGGGTAATACGAACAGGGATAAAGGAAAATACCAATCATACAAATATACTCCCACAAACAACAGAGGTATACACTGGGGAGTGGAGGATGGTGTCAAACTATAGTAGAAGAAGGAGTTGAATTAGCACACACCCAAAACCTAGCAACAGTCTCAGATATTTATCTGAGACTGTTGCTAGGTTTTGGGTGTGTGCTAATTCAACTCCTCTAATTCAACTCCACTAAATGCCTTCTCAAACAACAACCTCCAACCACCATATATTAACCATGCAGAATGAGCTAGCTCTAGTGCTTGCCAGATTATATAGGAGATGAGAGTAGCTAACAGTGAACAGTTGAACCTTAATGCAGGAAAGCTTCCAGGAGCTCTCAACTGAGCAGATTAACCCTTGCTCTGCTAAAAGAAACATGCACTGGATGGAGATGTGTTGAGTTCCAGAGACAGATCCTTCAGGAACACCAACATAGAGAGGACGGGATGAGAATGTAGTGTGGAAATATGAGATGGTAAAATGTGCAGTTAGTGAAGTATGTGGATATCTAGAAAAGCGTAATGTCTGTGATGCCAACGAATGAGTGGATTTGCAGTAAGAGGAAGTGGTTAACTGTGGAAGGTGGTGAGAGGTATAGAGTGAGGAGTACAGAGTATTGTCTATTGACTTTGGCAATTAGCAGTTCGTTTGTGAATTTGGTTAGAGTCAATAGAGTGGTGGGGGCAGAAGTCAAATTGTAGTTTGTTGAACATTGTGTTGGATAACAGGTGAAAAGAAATTTCAAGGTGAACAACATACTCAGGAATAGATGAAATGAACGTTCCAGCTCCTTAAAAAATCTTCAGACTATTAATTTATGTGAAAAAAGTAGATGCGGTAAAAAACTCCAATATTAGTGTACATATGAGGGGTTAAAGCGGTGTTTTTCGATCTGAAACCAGCTCTTTATCAAAGCTTTGATAAAGAGCTGGTTTCAGATCGAAACGCATCGCTTTAACCCCTCATATGTGAGCTGGAACGTTCATTTCATCTTTAACTGACTGAGCCTCGTCCCATCAAGACGGATTTCTGTGCACCTGCGGTCTTGGTTGGTGAGCTGGCTGTGGTTATACCACGTTATTTTCATATATTGAACAACACACTGCTCAACAAACTAAAATTTGACTTCAAGGGGGTTTGGTGAGAATGGGAGTACTGATATGGTCCGATAGCTGGATGTTAAAGATGGGTAAAGAGATGACTTCTTCAGGATGGCTGTTATGGTTGAGTGTTTTAAAGAGGAAAGAAAGACACCATAGGTTAATGATACTGTGAAGAGAAGGGTTAGGGCAGGGATAAGCACAGGGGTGGGGTTGGGAATAGGGTGGCATGGGATACGATGAAGGGCCCAGATGTTGAGGTGCAACTTGGAGAGAAGAGTAGCTAGCTTTTCTTCAGTGATAGAGGGGAACAAGGTTATAGAAAAGAGCATGCGGGCAGTTACGCAGACCACTTGTGGAGTTTTACATAGAAGCCTTCTCTAATGAGGTCAGTCTTGTTTTTGAAATACAAGACAAAGTCCTCTGCTAAATACAAGGAACTAGGAGGGGTCATAGAGGGATGGAGGTAAGAATTAAAAGTATTAAATACAGTAGCTGTTTGGGGTTGTGGTAAAGAGATGATTTGGGAGTTGTGAAGTAGCCCTATTTAGCAAAGGTGATTGAAGATATCTAAATCAAATCAGTGTTTGGTATTAACATTCTTTGCCTTCAATTCAGCCTCAAATCTTCTGAGTATTCTTGCACACAGTATTTTTTAAAAAACTCAGGTGGGGAGTTTTTCCAATGATAGATCTTCTGTGAATGTCCCTTGTGCAAATCCTTCTGTCTCTTCATGTAATCCCAGACAGATTCATTGATGTTGAGATTAGGGTTCTGTGGGTTTCATACCATCACTTCCAGTTATCTTTGTTCTTCTTTACATTGAAAGTAGTTGTTAATGACATTGGCTATATCTTTAGAATCATTGTCCTGCTGCAGAATAATTTTGGAGCCAATCCGATGTCTCCCTAATGGTATTGCAATGATGTATATATTTGTACATGTATTTCTCCATTTGGTGAAATTCATCCCCAAACTTGTGGGATACTCCACCATGCTTCACTGTTGGCTGCAGACACTCATTTTTATACTGTTCTCCAGCCCTAAGTCGAATAAACTGCCTTCTTTACAAGACAAATATTTAAAATTTTGACTCATCGTTCCAAAGTATCAGTTGTAATGTTTCTACACTACAATTTCAATACTTTCATGCATTGTGAAGACGCTTGGCCCTGTTTTCATGTTAAAGGTATGGCTATTTGATTGCAATTCTTCCATGACGACCACTTTTGCCCAGACTTCTCAGAGCAGTAGATGAGCGTAGCTGGGTTGCGATGGGTGCTAAAGCTCTGAGCGGATGGCACAGCTGGACATCTTATTTCTATGGGAAGTAAGCATGATTTGCCTTTCCTCTGCTGCACTAAATTTCCTTTGCCGACCACTAGGTCTACTGCTCTCAACATTGGCCATTTCTTGGTGCTTCGTCTTCAAAAGAGATTGGCCAGCACATTTTGAAAAACTCCAGTCTGATTTGAAATCTTCGCCTGGAAGACTCTTTTTTAATGCAGTATAACTACATTGTGTCTTGTTGCTGTGCTAATTATTGAAATGGTATATGACCTATGACATAAAACTGTCTTCCACAATGTCAACTTTTGAGAATAAGAAAAAAAAAACTTGCTGGATATTCTGGGAGCTGCCAGTGGATGAAGGATGATCCAACTCTTTACTCAGAAACATTAAAACAGGATATCTCCTCTCACCTATAAAAAGGTCAATGATGATGTTATAATTACCATCACACATGATAAAAAGCAATAATTGAATTTAACAGCAATTAGTTAATCTAAAACATATCTAAAAATTTCTAATAGTAATTGACACCAAATTGTAATGCCTTAGTTACATTAATGAATAGGTATATAAATAAAAGCAAAATGAGAAAAAAAGAACTGCCTCTTCAAAAAAACCTTCCTCTTTAAAATAACAGTAAGAGAAAAAAAACTTTTATTTTTTCAACAATTTTTTATAACAATATTTTTATAACAATCTGACGGTTAGATTTTAGGGAGTTTATTGGACTTCTAATTAGGGAAAATGGATCAATCATATCTTGTATTTTTGACACTCTCATTCAGTCCTTCAACTTCCAAAGTTGCAAGTTTGAATACCCAAAAGGATTCCCTATTTATTAATCTTTAGAATCAATTTGGAATATTCTCAGGGAATTTGGTCAAGTATTATTAATTTCAGAAGGCTAGGATCTTTGTGATGTTCGATTAATAAATGCTTGTAAAAGCTGTGATTACGGACACCAGTCCGAATATTGTGCATATGTTTATTAATTCAGGTGTGAACAGGCTGGATTGTCCTTACGGATATAGGACGTGTTGCAATTCAAAAACTCTCTCCTTTGACAACTGATTTGAATTCCTTACAACCATATGGAATCATTTGGCAACATTGACATTTTGATCTTCTGCACTGGAAAGATCCACTCAGTCAAGGAAAAAGGGACATTGTTTTCTGTCTGTTATCCTGAGGCTCGGTGGATCTAATTCGGTTGGGTGCATCATGTTTTTTCAAATTCATATTCTGTCTAAATATGATATGCAGTTTGTCAGGTAATTTATCTGATAGGATGGAGTCATTCTTTACTATGGGCCAATAGTTCTTTAAAATCTTCAATATATTACCATGGGATCTAGTAAAGGTAGTAACAAAACTGTATTTCAATCTATTACTATTATTCTCTTCTTTCTTCAAAATCTTATTTTCTTTCCTTAGACAATCAGTTTAAAATATTTTGTATTTTTGGGATATCCTTTATTATGAAATATTATTTGTAATATACACAGTTCTTTAATAAAAATTAATATCCTGAGTCCAGTTCTTTAGAATTGTCCAGTATTGCCCTTATGATACCTTCTTGATGCACTTGGGGTAGTGGTCACTAGAGAATTCTAAATAACTATTCCCATTTATGTTTTCGAAGTGAGTAGCAGTATAAGTCCTGCCTCTCTCATCTTTTCAAATGGTGAGATCTAAAAATTGGATTTGTATATCAGAGTAGGAAAATGTAAATTCCAGGCCCCAAGGATTTAAATTTAATTCATGCACAAACAGTTTGGCCTTATTCTGTGTCCCCTTTCAAATAAAAAAGAGATTGTCTATGAATCTCTTGTAAAATAAGATGTGACCCATCTGCAGGAAAGGCTCCCTTAATACAGGGACTCAAAATGCCCCATAAAAAGATTTGCATAACTTGGGGTGAATATCGTCCCCATGGCACAGCCCCTCAAGTGCTGAAAGGGCACACCCTCTAAAGAAAACACATTGTGTTCCAATATAAACCACATACTCTGTAATAGAAACTGTATTTGATTATGTGGAATGGAGTTACCCTGTCTGAGATAATACTCCACCACTTCTATTCTGAATTTATGGTCTATGTTGGAATATACTGTAGTGCACTCACATATAGGGTGAAAAATGAATAGACGTTAGTTTATTTTGCTCAGTTGTCAAATGAGATGAATCACATATATAGAATGGTAGTTGCATGACATAATGACAGATGTGCTGTTATTGATTTTATCCCTGAGTTAATGGGGCGACTCAGGGGAATTTTTAGATTAGAAAGTGAATTTTGAGCAAAAAATAAAAATAAGGTAGTTGGTATTGTTTTATACACAAAAAAAATCCTTTTCTTTTTTGTTCAGAATATTCTTTTTGATTGCACCTCCAAATAATTCATTATATAGGCCAAAATATTGTGGGAAGGATCAAATGATAATTTCTCATAATATTGTGTATCCCTGAGAATTCACATCCCCTCGTTGCCCGCTCGATTATGACCTCTCCCTCTCCGTTACCTGCAGCCCGTATAACAACCTGACGGTTAGATTTTAGGGCGTGAACCTTTACACTCTCCTTGGCTCAAAATATCCTATTTTATTAACATGTGAAAAAGATCTGATTTCCTTCAAAATTAAGTGATGAAAGGTTTCTTGGTGACTCTCCAGATGTTGTAAGGGATAAAAATTAGATCTAGGATCTAACCTTCACATATATAGGATCATTAGCCAGGAGCGGATCTAAACACATGTTCACATTGCTATATAGCCCTACATCTTTCATTTCCGTTAGCAAAAAATGTCTGTTCAGGGTTAGTTTTCATATAAAATTAATGAAATCCAAAAATAATATAAATGTATCAGCATTTGCTGTTGGACAAAATGATACCCCTTTATTCAGTAGTGAAGTTTTTTGTTCATTCAATGCATAATCTGATAAATTACAAAATTATTACACTTTGTTCTTTTTTGGATTGTTGATCTGTGGAAGGTTGTACTGCTGGATATATTTTTTTCTATTTCTTCTCCCATGAAACCAAGGGATTTTCTTTTCTATTGTTATGGAGTTGTTCACAATTGGGGATGAAAATGGGTGGAGAAAATGGGTGATTTTTTTGGTGCAAATCAGCAGTTGGAACAAGATGTACCATATATACCCATGTATAAGCCGAGATTTTCAGCCCATTTTTTAGGGCTGAAAGTCCCCCTCTCGGCTTATACGCGGGTCATATACGGGGGTCGGCGGGGGGGGGAGCGGGGGTGTCGGATCATACTCACCCCTCCGTCGGCGCGGTCTCTGCAGCCCCCTGCTTCTCCCACGATCTCCAGCTCCTTCCTGCAGCAGTCACATGGCACCGCTCATTAAAGTCATGAATACGCACATATTCATGACTTTAATGAGCGGTAGCACGTGACCGCTGCAGGACTGAAGCGCTGCGGAGAGCGCCGGGAGAAGAGGAGAGGCTGCAGAGACGCGCGGCGGAGGGGTGAGTATAGTGATATTTACCTGTCCCTCGGTCCACCGCAGCGCGCTGCTCCCTCGGTTCAACTCCTCTGGCTGTGAATGTTCAGGCAGAGGGCGCGATGACGTCGTTAGTGCGTGCCCCGCCCCCTGCCTGATCATTCACAGCCAGAGGAGTCAGACCGAGGGAGCAGCGCGCTGCGGTGCAGAGAGGACAGGTGAATATCTCAGGTGCCGGGGTCCTGAGCGAGCGGTGACACCGGCACCTGTCCCCTATAGCGCGCCGGTGTCATCGCCTGCTCAGGACACCGGCACCTGGCCCCCAGCGACGAGAGGTGAGTATGTCATTTTTTTTTTGCAGCAGCATATGAGGCCTATATATGGGCATAATTGTGCAGCATATGGGGCATAATATGGAGCATATGGGGCATAAGCTGTGGAACATATGGGGCATAATGTGGAGCATATGGGGGCATAAGCTGTGGAACATATGGGGCATAATATGGAGCATATGGGGGCATAACTGTGGAACATATTGGGCATAATCTGGAGCATATGGGGGCATAATCTGGAGCATATGGGGGCATAAGCTGTGGAACATATGGGGGCATAATATGGAGCATATGGGGCATAAGCTGTGGAACATATGGGGCATAATGTGGAGCATATGGGGGCATAAGCTGTGGAACATATGGGGGCATAATATGGAGCATATGGGGGCATAAGCTGTGGAACATATGGGGCATAATCTGGAGCATATGGGGGCATAATATGGAGCATATGGGGGCATAAGCGGTGGAACATATGGGGGCATAATATGGAGCATATGGGGGCATAAGCTGTGGAACATATGGGGCATAATCTGGAGCATATGGGGCATAATCTGGAGCATATGGGGGCATAATATGGAGCATATGGGGGCATAAGCTGTGGAACATATGGGGCATAATATGGAGCATATAGGGGCATAAGCTGTGGAACATATGGGGGCATAATATGGAGCATATGGGGGCATAAGCTGTGGAACATATGGGGCATAATCTGGAGCATATGGGGGCATAATCTGTGGAACATATGGGGGCATAATATGGAGCATATGGGCATAATCTGGAGCATATGGGGGCATAATCTGTGGAACATATGGGGCATAATCTGGAGCATATGGGGGCATAATCTGTGGATCATACGGGGCATAATCTGTGGAATATATGGGGGCATAATCTGTGGAGCATATTGGGCATAATCTGTGGAGCATATGGGGGCATAATCTGTGGAGCATCATATGGGGGCATAATCATTTTTCACCCTAGGCTTATACGCGAGTCAATAAGTTTTCACAGTTTTTTGTGGCAAAATTAGGGGGGTCGGCTTATACACGGGTCGGCTTATACATGAGAATATACGGTATTTGTTTATTCACATCTGTTCCTTAAAATAAAAAAAAATTAAAAATTAAGGAGTATTGGGGTATTTGGTTGAAGGTAGAGATGGTCGTTTACTTGCCTCAGTTTCGAGGACTAATTCACACTTGGTTCAGGTATAATTGTTTTGTCAAGATCTAAAGAACTATTTTCATGGACCGTTAGCACAGATAAATGGGTACACTAATAGATCATAGACTGCACATGAGTCAACAGTGTGATGCAGCAGCAAAAAAGGCAAAGTTCTAGGATGTATTAAGAGATGCGTAGAGTCTAGATCACGTGAAGCAATTATCCCCCTCTGCTCCTTGGTCAGGCCTCATCTGGTATACTGTGTCCAGTTCTGGGCACAACATTTAAAAAAAAAAATTGAAAAACTGGAGCAAGTTCAGAGAAAGGCTACCAGGATGGTGAGTGGACTGCAAAGCATGTCCTATGAGGAACAGATAAAGGATCTGGGAATGTTTAGCTTGCAAAGAGGAGACTTAATAGCTTTCTACAAATATCTGAAGGGATGTCACAGTGTAGAGCAGAGGTCTCAAACTGCATTCCTCAAGGGCCGCAAACAGGTAATGTTTTCAGGATTTCCTTGTATTGCACAGGTGATAATTTAATCACCTGCACAGATAATGATTCCAGCACCTAGTGCAATGCTAAGGAAATCTTGAAAACACGCACGGTTTGCGGCCCTCAAGGAATGCAGTTTGAGACACTTGGTGTAGAGGGATCATCTTTATTCTCATTTGCACATGGAAAAACAAGAAGCAATAGCGTCAAACTGAAAGGGAGAAGAAAAAACTTTTTGACAGTGAGGATGGTCAATGAGTGGAACAGGCTGCCACGAGAGGTGGTGAGTTCTCCTTCAATGGAAGTCTTCAAACAGAGGCTGGACAGACATCTGTCTGTTATGGTTTAGTGAATGGACATGATGACTGCTGAGGTCCCTTCCAACTCTAACATTCTGTGATTCTATAATTCTAACTCAATCACATCCTCTTTGAATTCATTCGAAAATAAATCATGCTCTCGATCTATTGAAGGAGTTTAATTGACGACTGGGTGTTGTGGAGTGGATTTGTAGGCACCCATAGCAACTAACTTTGAATTGGTGATTGATAAATCGCTCTTCGCATTGTTTTAGTTAAAGTTATATATAACTCGAGTATAATGGCCATTACTTTGATATTGCTTTTATAAGTGAAATTATTATTTTGATAGGAGTCAGTTGACTTTTTACTTTCTTTTTATTACTGTTGTTGGCATTAAAATTTCATTTTTTGATATGCCATCTTGTGTCTGCAATTTTTTTCACAAATTCCACCTTTTCCAAGGGCTTGGGATTGGTATTTTCAGATATACCCACCAATTCACTTGTCGATGTTAATGATGTGCGGTTATATTGCCAACTGAAAATGCGGCGTGATTTATAGTCCTCCCAATCTCTGATTAGATTTTTCGCTTTTTTTTATGATTTCCGACTCTAAGTTGAGTCCTGTGATTACAGATCTGTCAACCCGAATGTATTCCAGGAAATCACTGTATTCTAATAGTTTATCTTTGATTTCCCTAGCATCAATTAATGCACATACTGCAATTCTCTCTTTTATGTATTATTCTTGTGATTATACCCTGGGAGCATTACAGCATATATCGTTCCCAATCTTTAGTAAATTAATGATCATCCTTAAATGTGGAGGAAAATGGCATTCTAAGGCCCCTTGGAACGATATTTTTATTTAGATTTTTAAAAAAATATTATGTCTATTAGTATGTTGCATTTCAACCTTACATAGATCATTCAATCTCAGGAAATTATCTATCATCAGTTTAACCTTGTCAGTGGGTAATTCCAGCCGATTTGGTTGTTTGCAAGATCTGTAATCCGGGATGACCTTCTACCATCACCTGCTGGATTAGAGTATCATGGATGGTATCACGTTTTTAAAAAAAAATCCATTGTATGCCTGTATTGATAATGGAACAATGGTATTGTTAATATATATATATATATATATATAATTATTAGTTAATATATGTGGAATAAAAATTCACAAATATGATTTATTACCAATACAAGCTTAAAATCTAAATTGTGTCTTGTTGCTGTGCTAATTCTTGACATGGTGTATGACCTGTGAAATAAAACTGTCTTCCACAACCTCAACTTTGCAGCTGAGTTTGGCTGTCCCTCACCCAGCTTTAAGCCTACGACACAGCTGTTCATGATTCAGTTAATGACATATGAAATTGATGATCATTTGCACCAGTTTGGTATAATTGGATACTCAAACACCTGACTATAATCCTACAGAACCCCTGACTTTGTGCAATTGTACTTAGAAGAATTAATGTGTTTTTGAAGGCAAAGGGCAGGTAACACCAATATCGATCACTCACTTTACGTTTTGTCAATTGAAAAAATAGACTATTAATTAACACTTATTACTTTGAAAGCATTCTGACTTTGCAACATTTTTTTTCAAACAATTAATACATTTGCAAATTGCTATATTTACTGCAATTTAAAAGGAAATGATTGCTCAGATGTTTCCTCTCTTAATAACGGGTTGCCAAGGGTAGATCAGTAGTGTCATGCGGTTCCTACGTGAAGGCAAATACAGGTGCTTCTCACAAAATTAGAATATGATCAAAAAGTTAATTTATTTCAGTTCTTCAATACAAGAAGTGAAACTCATATATTATATAGAGTCATTACAAACAGAGTGATGTATTTCACGTGATTATTTCTGTTAATGTTGATGAAAACCCAATGAAAACTTAAAAGTCATTATCTCAGTAAATTAGAATACTTTATAACACCGGCTTGAAAATGATTTTAAAATCCGAAATGTTGTCCTACTGAAATGTATGTTCAGTAAATGCACTCAATACTTGGTCGTGGCTCCTGTTGCATCAATTACTACATCAATGCGGCGTGGCATGGAGGCGATCAGCCTGTGGCACTGCTGAGGTGTTATGGAAGCCCAGATTGCTTTGATAGCAGCCTTCAGGTCGTCTGCATTGTTAGGTCTGGTGTCTCTCATTTTCCTCTTGACAATACCCTATAGATTCTCTATGGGTTAAGGTCAGGCGAGTTTGCTGCCAATCAAGCACTGTGATACTGTTGTTTTTAAACCAGGTATTAGTACTTTTGGCAGTGTGGACAGGTGCCAAGTCCTGCTGGAGAATGAAATTTCCATCTCCAAAAAGCTTATTGGCAGAGGGAAGCATGAAGTGCTCTAAAATTTCCTGGTAGACGGCTACGCTGACTTTGGTCTTGATAAAACACAGTGGACCTACACCAGCAGATTACATGGCTCCCCAAACCATCAGTGATTGTGGAAACTTCACACTAGACCTCAAGCAGCTTGGATTGTGGCCTCTCCACTCTTCCTCCAGACTCTGGGACCTTGATTTCCAAATGAAATGCAAAATTTACTTTCATCTGAAAACACACCTTGGACCACTGAGAAGCAGTCCAGTTCTTTTTCTCCTTGGCTCAGGTAAGATGCTTCTGGCGTTGTTTATTGGTCATGAGTGGCTTGACTCAAGGAATGTGACACTTGTAGCCCATGTCCTGGATACGTCTGTGTGTGGTGGCTCTTGAAGCAATGACTCAGCAGTAGTCCACTCCTTGTGAATCTCCCACAAATTTTTGAATGGCCTTTTCTTAACAATCCTTTCAAGGCTGCGGTTATCTCGGTTGCTTGTGCACCTTTTTCTACCACACTTTTTCCTTCCACTCAACTTTCCATTAATATGCTTGGATACAGCACTCTGTGAACAGCCAGCTTCTTTTGTGGCTTACCCTCCTTGTGGAATGTGTCACTGACTGCCTTCTGGACATTTATCAAGTCAGCAGTCTTCCCCATGATTGTGGAACCTATTGAAACAGACTAAGGGACTTTTTTAAATGCTTAGGAAGCCTTTGCGGGTGTTTTTTGTTAATTATTCTAATTTACTGAGATAATGACTTTCGAGTTTTCATTGGCTGTAAGCCATAATCATCAATATTAACAGAAATAAACACGTGAAATAGATCACTCTGTGTGTAATGACTCTAGATAATACATGAGTTTCACTTTTTGTATTGAAGAACTGAAATAAATTAACTTTTTGATGATATTTTAATTTTGTGAGAAGCACCTGTATGTGCTCCTAAACCGCCAACATACCTTTATAAAAACCTATTCCTGGATTATAGGATGGTCCTTCATGTGGTATACACTCATTTCTAAGTCTGAAAAATAAAGTTAATAATCTGTCTTGCAATATGCAAATAAGCCAGGACTGCCAGGATAGGTTGCATTATCCAAATAAGCATTGTACCGATGAAAGTGAGGAGCATACACCCTACTTCATTGTGCTTGACCAGGAGGACAGAACATCGGACTCTTGCACAAGAGTTGCTGAGCTCTGATGGTGACGTTGTCTGCATGCCGGATGTTAGTCACGTCCTCCTGGGCATAATTATAATATTCGAAGACGGGCTTGTCTGGGGGAATCAATGTCCCACTGGACTATTCTTGGCTGATTTGCATACCGCAAGTCAGGTTTATAACTTACTTTTTCAGAATTAATGTATAAGTGTCTGACACATAAAGGACCTTCTTGTGATCCAGGAATAGGATAATATAACGTTATGGCAGCAGTTTAGGAGGGGAAAGAGATCCGACTTGTAACTTATATAGAGAAGTCATCTTCCTAAATTGTTAAATAAACATTTTTAATGGTAGAGAGTTAGATGGAGGTAGGTTATGTAAGTGGAACTGAGTTAAATGTATGGTCACACACTTGTAAAAACATATGCAGAGTCCATGGGGTATGGTCAGGACCAATGTCAGAATCAGACAATCCTGGACAGATTCTAACTGGGCTTGGGTTACACCATAGAGATGTAAGTAATCTGCTTCATTGGATTGGATTGACAGAAGGTCACTTATGACTTTGTTGCCTATGGATCTAGATTCATCTAGTGATAATCCTGGATTTGGTGGCACTAAATTAATAGTTCAGAGGAGATGGTAGGCGTCCAAAATCAAGAGTAAAGATCAGTATCAAACAAAATGCAAAAGAAGCAACCAAAATCTCCAATGCTCTTCCATTAGTAACATTTTTACACAATGAGTTAACATCTTGAACTTTATTTTCAACACTTTCAGAAAATGTATGTCTTGATCATGTTTCTGCTCTATAAGACATGATTGAAGAGATTAAGTAGGACACTCTACCAGAGCAATCAATTTTCATCACCAGAAAGTGAAAATGTTCCAGATGTGATTGTAAAACTCTCTACATTTCTTCAGGAAGGAAAATGAAAAACATGATTTTTGATCTTTCTCCGTAAAGGTGTAACAGTGTCTAAACATTTTAGGATTATATTTTGTGATATTTCTAGAAAATAGTCATTTTGGTTTGTGATCTATCTACATTAAAAAAGGTTTTCCACTACAATCATATTGATGACCCACAAATCTTAAATTGGTGGAGATCTGACAACCAGCACCTCCACCGGTCACCTTTTACCAGCCTCGGCGGTTCCCTAGATGTTAACAGTGAACGTGGTGTCAGACCCCACCAATCTGATATTGATAACTTATCCTAAGGATAGGTAAAAAAAAGTCATTGCAGTAGAAAACGCCTTTAAGTTTTTAATAAACTAAGTTTTTGTGACCACCGATCCTACAACATTTTATCTAGACTTTGCCATATTTGGAAACAAATATTTGTGCTTAGGATATATCTGGCTTTATTTCATTGTGGTATTGTGTAGTAGGCCGGTTTGTACCTTTTTTATATCCTCTCATATTTGGAGATAAGCAAAAAGATCCTCAGTGCCCTAATGTAATGGGCAAATTAGTAGCCAGTGGCCGCCGGAACCAGAGCTCTGTGAACTCCTTATTTCCTATGAAATTCCTGATGCCTCTTCTCATTAGTAAATCACTACAGGGTCATGTGTGCATTACAACATAATAATATTATGCGGTCTATTAATTAAAATAGGCGCCGGAAGATTCATAAGACTTCAGTCCTGCAGTCAGACTTCTGATGTGGCCTCTGGACCAAAATCATGAAAATCTTCTTGCTTATTTCTGCTCACATTTTGATCACATCCATGAGCCAACGGAGGTCCTCATTTAAAACCTCCATTACTTATCCATAGCTGATCAGGGGGTTTGTGCACTAGACAGATAGCCCATTTATGTCACAGGGTACCGTGTATTGCTTTATTTCACATGAGAACACCAATACATAAATACGGTAGGTTAAATCTGATTGCTGGTGGTCCAAACAGTGAGGCATCCTGTAATTTGCTCATTGGCATGGTTTTCAAAGGGAACAACCGTCTTAACAGAGAGCCAACCATAGAACTGAAGAAAATATCCCCACTTTGGGAAGCCACAAAAAAACTCAATTATATTCACCAGCATGCTTAAATATTTTCTAAAATTGAATATTTAATACATTATGAGATGCAACTCAGTACTTCACATTCAAAAGCTTCTCCATGCAATGCAACATTTTGTAATAAAAAGAAAAATTAATGCTTTCGGCTAAAAGTCAAAGGGGGAATGTTTCTCCTTGAGGAGAGTGCCAAGCTGGGAATTTAATCCCTTAAAGACCAGAGGCATTTTTGGTTTTGTGTTTTCGTTTTCGCTCCCCTTCTTCCCAGAGCCAAAACTTTTTTATTTTTTGCTCAAAATGGCCGTGTGAGAGCTTGTTTTTTGCGGGATGAGTTTTACTTTTGAACTACACCATTGGTTTTAACATATTGTGTACTGGAAAACGGGAAAAAAAAGTGCAGTGAAATTGCAAAAAAGTGAAATACCACAGTTGTTTTTTTTGTTTTACTTTTTTACTATGTTCACCAAATGCTAAAAACTGACCTGCCATTATGATTTTACAGGTCTTTACGAGTTCACAGACACCAAACATGTCTAGGTTCTTTCTTATCTAAGTGGTGAAAAAAAAAAATCCAAACTTTGTTAAAAAAAACAAAATTGGGTCATTTTGTTTTTTTACAATTTATTTTTCACCGCTTAAATAAAATAGAATTTATACATGTTTGGTATCTGCAAACTCGTACTGACTCTGTACCCCTATTTTTGCCGGGTTGATCTTTCTGACATATTTAAATATTGTGTGTCTTTTGGAATTGTCTCTCAAACCTCTTATATTCCAAGATATAAAATTAATTGCTGCACCCATTTTCTAAAGTAGTGAATAAATGCAACTATCCTTGTCAAAGTCACCCATTTCATAGTAACATAGTTATTAAGGTTGAAGGAAGACTTTAAGTCCATCTAGTTCAACCCATATCCTATCCTAACCTGCCCTAACATGTTGATCCAGAGGAAGGCAAAAAAAAAACCCAAGTGGCAAACAGTAAGCTTCACAGATAATATTCAGAAATTTTACCCACCATATAATCCAAACGAATTCAGCAGCTTTGAGCAGCAGATAGGCCCTCCTCAACCCAGCATGCTCCACAATAAAAAGAAACAGAAATCAAAATATTCCAAAACAATTGTCTCCTACATAGGGCCCGCCGAACTAAGGATCAACCATTTAGTTTGCACCTTGAACATGTCAGGGAGAAAGGATATGTGACATAGACTTTAATCACGCCTCATTTTGGTCGCCAAACCACCAGTGTACTCAATAATTAGAATAATTTCAGCCCCTTTTAGCTTGTGGCGCCTCCTGTTGGTTCTGCCGTTCGTGAGAGTCCAGCCATGACTGAGTGTCTTTAGTGGAATGGAAGAAATAGGTGGAACCCAGCACAATCACTTCCAGTTTCGCTGGATAAATCATACAATATAGCAGCTCAAGTGTCCTCATTCGTTTGTCCTCATTAATGTTTATGTACAGAGATCATTTGTGGTGGACTTCCACAGAGACGTCCTGAAAAAAAAGATACTCTCTGCCCTCCAGGTGATAGGTCCTGTTTTTCCCACACCTTCCTCAATATGATAGCCTGGTCTTTATAGTACAGGATTTTGATCAGGATAGCTCTAGGAGGTTTGCCCACTGGGCCGGTTCTCGTAGGAACCCTGTGGGCCCTTTCCACTACAAACAGAGGAGTGAGGACTTCTTTATTAAAGGTATCTAGCAGCCACTTTTCATAAAAACCATAAGGATCCCTCCCTTCCACATTTTCAGAAACCCCCTCCAGTCTGATATTTTCCAGATCATCAGTCTTGGATAGGGTTGAGCATTCCGATACCGAAACCCGGTTCCGATACCTGAAATCCAATGTAAGTCTATGGGAACAAAATATCGGAAGTACTTCCAATACTTACTTCCGATATTTTGTTCCCATAGACTTACATTGGATTTCAGGTATCGGAAGTATCGGAATGCTCAACCCTAGTCTTGGACATTAAAGTGGCACTGGCAACTGCTTGCTTGTGATTTTACATGACCCTGTGGACAGGGGGAGGGTGTCCTCCAGCTCACTCTCCCCTCTTTCCACTCCATTTTTTGCGCATCATGCCTCATTGTCATAATGGTCCCCTGAATATAGCTTACCTGGCCTGTTAGATTGGTGTTAAAAAAAAACATCCATTAAAGATAGGGATTTTACACCGGGGTGCCCTTCATGTTTGGAAATCAGCTCTACATTATTGTGCACCTGAGAGTTTGATGCCGTGTCATGAGGGACTTCTTCCCCCTTCTCCTCATGAACTAATGCAGCAAATGTAGATAATTTTGGGGACATTATGTTGTTCCCTTTTTGCCGGTCACTGACCTCCGTTTCTCTGGGCTATGGGTGAATGCTTTATGTGCGTGTTGCTCCAGTCTGGCCACTGCCTCTCCTCCTACACCTCTCTGCCTCCGGCCACAGGACACATGGGCGCCATCCTGAATGTGTGATGATGCCGCTCCACCCAGCCTGCTAATCTTTCTGCTTCGGGTCATCATCACTGAAAGAAGCACCTCTAACCATCAGGAACCATTAACCACTAGGTAGGAGTCTTTTCTCCCGAAATTGTTCCTGAAGATGTGTCTTTGAGAATGAGTGTATCGGGAGCTCTCGAGACACAACTCCTCTCCGCATGCACGCTAGGCCACACTCCCAACTGAGAGGAGTTTTAATAAGCGGTAAAGTGGAAAGTTACTTGTTTTTCCAAGCACTTTGCAATTTTACCCAGTTAATGAGATGAGACAATCCGGTTAAAGCTAAACCACCCCAAAAAGTGATTTACATTTACACCATGTTTATCTTATAGAGAGTTCTGCCTCATGAGACCAATATGAAATGTAAGCTGATATGACAACTAGAGATGAGTGAATTTGTTCGGATTCAGTTCCGAATACGATCGCGGCATCGAATATTGTTTTTGCAATATTGGGCGAACACAGACAAACGTCATTAGAGTCAATGGGAGTAGAAATTTACCAAAAATGTTCGGAACCGATCATCAAACATACATTAGGTCGAATAGTGTTCGAATATGTCAAAATCAGATTCGGGGTTAAAATCCGAACAATTTGCTCATCTCTAATGACAATGTAACAAATAATTGAAACATGTAAAAAAGTGTTTTATGCTGATAACAGGTCTATGGGATGTAGAACAATATATTTATTGTTATTCTGAGAGGGAAACCATTTCCAGAAGACTTTACTTTCCACACCGTCATAGCCTTCAGCTGTGAGACTACAACAATTGCTCATATTACAGATAATTATAGCACTTCTTTAAAAGGATGAATACTAATGATTTTTCACCAAGCTAATTGCTCTTTTATTTTGCATCTGTGTCCCATGGTGAGAATACAGCGCAAGGGGGGGCTTTAATTACCTCTACTTTTAGTATTGCTCTCTGACTCCTCCAAATCCCCAAATATCTCCCCCACTGACTGTATGTAGATGATAATCTCTGCATTATGCTGATTTTAGATGAAAGCGGGACATATTCTTCTCACTGTGCCGTTAGATATTTCTGTACGAAGCTTCATTAATTTCTCCTGTGGAAATCCACCAATGAATTAAAGGACTGTTCACTTCTTAGAACGATCCCTGAATTATTTCTGGATCGCCCATAGACTATATTCATCCACATTATACTCTACACTGACGTTCTAAAATGTCACTGCATAGTGTAACAGCTGCACAAAGTCGTACAGCTGTGGGGGATGCAGCTGTGAGACACAGCCAGACTCCACAAAGAGAAGGCAGAAAAGGTTTGTTACCGTCTCTGCCTTCTTGATCGCTATATACACATTACTGAGCAAGTACTATGTATACAGTATAGGAAGCACTGAATGCTCTTACTCCTCCGGATCCAGGGGTCATGTTCTTGTTGAGAATATGGAGGAAGAAGAAATTGCTGGGTCCTAGAAGACCCAGTCAGCTCAGGTCGTCAGCCAGAAGGCTAACTTTCCCTTGTAACTGGGGCTAATATAGCAGCCCAAGTTACAGTGGAAATCAGATAAAACAAAAAGTATTTAAAAGTTGAAATGCTCCCCGCAAGGATCTGTTATGATATTTTTTTTAAGGGGGAGAAAAGGATGCCTGAGAGGAAGTTAAATCCGGAGATGGAGTTAAAATGAAATAAAAAATAAGTGAAAAACAGACATATTTGCTTTATTTTTCCAAGCGTTATTGCCAGAAAAATAAAAAATGAGTATATGAAAATTAAAAAAAAGGCCATTGCATCATGAAAAAAAAAAATGAATATGCGGAAGAGAAAAAAATCTTGCAGCTCTGTAAACGGAAAAAATCAAAAATATGTCTGATTAGGTACAGGGGTAAATGTCCTGGTCTTTAATTTGATAACAACCTTTTCCCACTATTTCTGTTGCTTAGCAATATGTGTAATAAGTGAGGTGAGTTGGCAACAAGCCACTAAACGTACCTCCAAATCAACAAAACAATGGTTATTCCAGAAGAAGATACTGGTTTTGGAATGACCCAGCCAGAGCCCAAACCTGGATCTAATTAAAAAATTTGGGTGACCTGAAGAGGACGCTGCACACAGTGGACGCCCCTGAAGAAAGCACTGCACACATTGGACGCCCCTGAAGAAGGCACTGCACACATTGGACTCCCTGAAGAAGGCACTGCATACAGTGGATGCCCTCATGATTTGACAGATTTGGAGCTACTGCAAGAAAGAGGGGGCAAAGATTTCTCTTTCTAAATTTGCCAAATTAATAAGCTCCCCCTACAAAAAGACTTAATGCTGTCATAGCCTAATGGGGTACTTCAACAAAGTATTAATGTGATTGCCCCTACTTTACATGTCCTTTTCATGTGAACCCATAGATAAGGATTTCACAAAATACCATGCTTTGCCAAATCCTGCTATAGCCTGAGCTGTTCTTCTGGTCACATGATCTCTGACTGAGAATCTGCTGGTTTTCTGTGATGTCAACTCAGATTCTCCCTCAGTTCCAGGCTCTGGAAACTGATGGATGGGTGTGGCTACAACATGAATGGGTGTGGTTTGCAGGTTTGGTGGGCGTGACTCCATTCAGCAGCGCTCACACTGTTCCTGTTGTGCATAGTGCTGCAGACACAGCTCTCCCTTGTATCTGTATGTATACATGTATACAACAAGGTGTATATGCATGTACACACACTGCTGTAAGCCCTGTCTAGTGTATGCACACCATGCTGTATGCTCTATATTATATGAATACATTCATTTATCTGTCCCGTCGAATCAGTCTATTATCTATCTATTACCTAATATCTCTATATCTATCTATGTATCTATTCTATTCTATCTATCTATCTGTGTTTCTATATCATAGAATCATAGAATGTTAGATTTGGAAGGGACCTCCAGGGTCATCGTGTCCAACTCCCTGCTCAATGCAGGATTCACTAAACCATCTCAGAAAGATGTCTGACCAGCTTCTGTTTGAAAACTTCAATTAAAGGAGAAATCACCACCTCTCATGGCAGCCTGTTCCACTCATTGATCACCCTCACCTCACATTTCTCGTGTTTCCATGTGCAAATGAGAATAAGGATAATCCCTCTAGACTATGACATCCATTCAGATATTTGTAGACAGCTATTAAGTCTCCTCTTAATTTTCTTTTTTGCAAGCTAAACATTCCCTGATCCTTTATCTGTTCCTCGTAGGACATACTTTGCAGTCCGCTCACCATCCTGGTAGCTCTTCTCTGAATTTGCTCCAGTTTTTCAATGTCTTTTCTAAAATGTGGTGACGAGAACCGGACACAGTATTCCAGATAAGGCCTGACCAAAGAGGATTAGAGGGGGATTAATAACTTCACGTGATCTAGACTGTATGCTTCCCTTAACCCCTTAGTGACAGAGCCAATTTGCAGCTTAATAACCAGGACAATTTTTACAATTCTGACCACTGTCCCTTTATGAGGTTATAACTCTGGAACACTTTAACTGATCCCGCTGATTCTGAGACCGTTTTTTCGAGGCATATTGTACTTCATGCTAGTGGTAAAATTTCTTTGATATAGCTTGTGTTTATTTATGAAAAAAACGTAAATATGGCGAAAATTTTTAAAATTTTGCAATTTTCAAAATTTTATTTTGTATGCCCTTAAATCAGAGAGATATGTCATGCAAAATACTTAAAAAATACCATTTTCAACATGTCTACTTTACATCAGCACAATTTTTGAAACAGCATTTTTTTTTTGTTAGGAAGTTATAAGGGTTAAAATTTGACCAGCGTTTTCTCATTTTTGCAACAAAATTTACAAAACCATTTTTTTAGGGACCACATCACATTTAAAGTCACTTTGAGGGGTGTACATGACAGAAAATACCCAAAAATGACACCATTCTAAAAACTGCACCCCTCAACATGCTCAAAACCACATTCTAGAAGTTTATTAACCCTTTACGTGCTTCACTGGAACTGAATGTGGAAGGAAAAAATGAACATTTAACTTTTTTTACAAACATTTTACTTTAGATTCATTATTTTAATTTCACAAGTGTAAAAAAAGAAAATGAATCACAAAGTTTGTTGTGAAATTTCTCCTAAATGCGCCGCTACCCCATATGTGGGGGTAAACCACTGTTTGGGCGCATGGCAGAGCTTAGAAGGGAAGGAGTGACGTTTGACTTTTTCAATGCAAAATTGGCTGGAATTGAGATCAGACGCCATGTCGTGTTTGGAGAGCCCCTGATGTACCTAAACAGTGAAAACCTCCACAAGTCAAACCGTTTTGGAAAATAGACCCTTTAAGGAACTTATCTAGATGTGTGGTGAGCACTTTGAAACCCCAAGTGCTTTACAGAAGTTTATAATGTAGAGCCGTGAAAATAAAAAATCATATTTTTTTACACAAAAATGATCTTTACGCCCCCAAATTTTCACAAGGGTAACAGGAGAAATTAGTGCCCCAAAGGTGTTGTGCAATTTGTCCTAAGTACGCCGGTACCCCATATGTGGGGGTAAACCACTGCTTGGGCGCACGGCAGAGCTTGGAAGCCAAGGAGCGCTGTTTGACTTTTTCAATTCAGAATTGGCTGGAATTGAGATAGGACGCCATGTCGCTTGGAGATGCCCTGATGTGCCTAAACAGTGGAAACCCCCCACAAGTGACACCATTTTGGAAACTAGATCCCTTAAGGAACTTATCTAGATGTGTGGTGAGCACTGTGAACCCCTAAGTGCTTCACAGTTTTATAACGCAGAGCCATGAAAATAAAGAAATAATTTTTTTTCCACAAAAATTATCTTTTCACCCCCAAATTTTTACTTTCACAAGACTAATAGGAGAAATTGGACCTTAAACGTTGTTGTCCAGTTTGTCCTGAGTACGCTGGTACCTCATATGTGGGGGGGAACTTCTGTTTGGGCACACATCGAGGCTCGGAAGGGAAGTAGTGATATTTTGAAATGCAGACTTTGAAGGAATGGTCTGTGGGCGTCATGTTGCGTTTGCAGAGCCCCTGATGTGCCTAAACAGTAGAAACTCCCCACAAGTGACCCAATTTTGTAAACTAGACCCCCCAAGGAGCTTATATAGATGTGTGGTGAGCACTTTGATCCCCCAAGTGCTTCACAGACGTTTATAACTCAGAGCCGTGAAAATAAAAAAACATTTTTTTTCCACAAAAATTATCTTTTCACCCCCAAATTTTTACTTTCACAAGGGTACAGAAGAAATTAACCCCCAAGGTTGTTGTGCAATTTGTCTTGAGTACGCTGATATCCCATATGTGGGGGGAACCACTGTTTGGGTACATGGCAAAGCTTGGATGGGAAGGAGCGCCATTTCGGAATGCAGACTTTGATGGAATGGTCTGTGGGTGTCATGTTTTGTTTGCAGAGGCCCTGATGTACCCAGACAGTAGAAACCCCCCACAAGTGACCCCATTTTGGAAACTAGACCCCCAAGGGGCTTATCTAGATGTGTGCTGAGCACTTTGAACCTCCAAATGCTTCACAGAAGTTTACAATGCAGAGCCATGAAAATAAAAAATACTTTTTTTCCACAAAAATTAGTTTTTTGCCCCTATTTTTATATTTTCCCAAGGGTAACAGGAGAAACTAGACCCCCAAAGTTGTAGTGCAATTTGTCCTGAGTACGCTGATTCCCCATATGTGGGGGTAAACCACTGGGCGCACGGCAGAGCTCCGAAGGAAGGGAGCACCGTTTTTTGAATGCAAAACAAGCTTGTTCTTTGCTGTTCTCTACTGAAGTGCCATCTGGGGCCAGTATTTGTTTTATTGGACGGCTATCAGTCTCTACACATTCTTTGTTCATCGGATCTATTCAGTTTGTTCTGTGCTACTCTCTCCTGGAGCGCGGTCAGTCTATTTAACACATGTAAAGAACATGCCTATAATTGTGAACATTTTGTTTTCTTTTTTGTGAAGCAAACAACAAATAGGACAAAATTACTGAAAACCTCAGTGTGCATAACAATTCACCCCCTAATGTCAGTAATTTGTAAAGCCTCCTTTGGTGGCAATTACTGCTGCAAGTATCTTTGGATAAGTCTCTATGAGCTTTCCACATCTTGCTACTGGGATTTTTGCTCATTCCTCAAGGAAAAACTGCTCCAGCTCCCTCAAGTTAGATGGTTTCCTCTGGTGAACAGCAATTTTTAAGTCTGATAAGAGATTCTTAATTTGGATTAAGGTCTGGTATTTGACTAGGTCACTCTAAAACATTTTCACTTTTCCCCTTAGAGTGTTGCTTTAGCAGTATGCTTTAGGTCATTGTCTTTTTGGAAAATGAATCTCCGTACTAGTCTCAAATCACTGACAAGCTGTATCCCGGTATATTCCTATATTTCGCACCATCCATCTTCTCCTCGACTCCGACCACTTTCCTTGTCATGCTGCCACCACCATATTTCACTGTGGGGATGGTGTTCTTGTGCTGAAGAGCTGTGTTGGTTTGACCTTAGGCATAGCGTTTACCTTGGTGGTCAAAAATTTCAATTTTGATCTCATCTGACCACAGCACCTTCCTCCATAAATTTGGGGAGTCTCTCACGTCTTTTGGAAAACTCAAAACGAGACTTAAAATTTTTGTAAGTAAAGGCTCTTTTCTGTCCAGTCTTCCATAAAGGCCACCTCTATAGAGTGTACGGCTTATTATGGTTGTATGGACAGCTACTTTAGTCTTTTCTTGGGAACTTTGCAGCTTCTTCAAGGTTACCTTTGGTCTCTGTGCTTCCTCTCTGATTAAGGTTTCCTTGTCCAGGCTAAAAGATTTGGTGGTCAGATCTCTCGTGGCAGGTTTGTTGTGGTAGCATGATCTTTCCATTTGATAATGGATTTGATGGTGCTCCGGGGAATCAAATGAGATTGGGATACATTTTTTTTTTTATAACCCAACCAGGACTTATACTTCTCTACAACTTTGTCCCTGACTTGTTTGGAGATCTCCTTCGTCTTCATGGTGTTTGGCTAGTGGTGCTAAAGTGTATATACTGACAGACATGTGACACTTAGATTGCACACAGGTGGACTTCCTTTCACTAAGCATATGACTTATGAAGGTGATTACTTGCACCGGAATTTTTTAGGGGCTTCATCTCACTTACTTGAATATTTGCCTATATTCACCAACTTAGACTATTTATTGCTGATGCATCACACACAAATTGGATTACAAAAATATATAAACACAGGTTGTAATGTAACAGAATAGGTAAAAAGTCAGGGAGGTGAATACTTTCGCAAGCCACTGTTAAGTCTATTTGCAACTCACATCGGAAAAATAGAATGATCTACAATTACAAATGTGTTTTCCAACCACAATCTGTACCTTAATCTTGTGCGCTCTTCTCTCTGCAGGCTTTTAAATGGAGAAGAATCTTTTCAATTTATTCCTCGGTCACGTGAGGAGCTTCCAGAAAACTTTCCAAAGGAAATTCCTGGGATCTGTTATTTCCTGGAGATGGATAAAGGCCCGAAAGAGCCAAAGCATCCTTTAACAACTGTCAGAATGAGAAAAGTTTCGTACAACATCGGCACTATGTACCTTAGGGAAACGAGCGTATGAAACCTTCTACAGATCAAAGACTATTTAAGAAAAAAAAAAGCACAAACCCTTAAATGGGTCAAGACAGAATTGTAGAGAATCTACTGTGCCATTAACTGAAAAGAACACAACAGTGAGAACTCTGCATCAAGCCAGGCAATAATTACCTATTTTGGTGGTGAGTCACGGGTGTCGGGAACCCAGCATGGAGGATAGAAGCCCAAATTCCTTCCCTGGTGTTTCCATTTGAACAATAAACCATCTCACCCCAAAATATCCGATCTAGGAGTCTACAAAACCTTCAGGCTTTTCATATACTCTAATGATAGACTTTCCATTTTCGGTTCTGTTTCCTCCAGTGTTTGTACACATGTTTTAGCCATCTGCTTGTAAACATTCACAATGTGAATGGCAGCTATGTACCCAGTCGAAACTTCATGGCCAAACTCCACAGTGATGTGCAATTGTTAATTGTAAGGTGACCTGTAGATACGAATCCTCATTTTTTTCCATTTGGAATAATACTATGGAATCATGGCCAATATTCTGTTGTAGCAGGGCTAAATTTGTTATGGTACTGGTTCCTGGTTGTCACCAGGTTTTTTGCTAACTCATTTGAGATCAGCATAATGTAGTAAAAGAGACCCTGATTCCAGTGATGTGACACTTACTGGGCTGCTTGCTCTAGTTTTGATAACATCACTGTTTTATCTGTTGTAGCTCTAGCTGCTCTCGGAATGTAGAGCTCTGTATAACCCCGCCCACACCACTGATTGGCAGCTTTCTGTGTACACTCTGCATAGGCAGAAAGCTGTCAATCAGTAGTGGGGCAGGGTTATTCAGAGCTCATGAATATAAAAGACTTCCTGTCTGATAAAACTGTCAAAAGTACAGCAAGCAGCCCAGTAGGTGACACATTGCTAAAATCATTGTCTGTCTCTCCAGGATGCTGCTCTCAGATTAGGTGGCAAAAACCCGGTGACAGATTAATTTTAAGGTGCCAAAGCAGTGTCCAACTTTGAGCCTTACGTAATAAATCCAAATTCTGCTCTGATTAATAGGATCAGAGCTCCGTTTTGGGGGCTTTTTTGTTGAACTTGATCCCCAACCTTATTAGCTACAACTTTCTAATGTGTTTTTTCTTTTCCGATTTAGTTTCATTAGGTGACTTTATGGTCCCAGACAAGAAGTGTAGATGCAAAATAACAACCATTGAAGTCAAGGAACAAAGGTGGGGGGGGCAAATAACTGAAACATTTACACAAAGTCCACTAGACCAACTTTTTTTAGTAGTTGTTTATTTTCTTAGTTGTTTCAATACTTTTGAAAAACTTCTCAAAAAGTTCCAAAATGCCCCAGCTCAAATACACAGCCATTGAGATGATGATAAAATATTGGCTACCTGGTGTCACCACTAGGGGGAGCTTACTGGAGACTGAGGTATAACGGCAACTTTATGAAAGTTGCATGAATCTTTATGTGATAAGTTGTGGTGGGAAGACGTTACCTTTTATTTCTGACTGTAGGGAGCCACGCTGGCAGTCAGAAAGAAAAGGTAACGTCTTCCCATATGCCCTATTAGCTATGTGGACATAATTAAAGATACTACTTTTAGGTTAAAAAATCTCAAAGTAGGACCCATCACTTTGAGCCAGTGTTTTGGAGTAGTGGCTTCCAATCTGCCAGACGCAAGCCTTCCTTGTATCATATAAAGGACCATCCTTGGTCAGCATGCAATACTACATTTTCTCTGCTGCAAAAATATCTGGCCAGCCATGATTTCAGCAAAATCATCTATTAAGGGGACATGTGACAACAATCATGTTGTGGATTGCCGAAAAAAAAGAAGATATGGGAACTTATATATATATATATATATATATATATATATATATATATATATATATATATATAAATAATATTTAGCACATTTTGGGTCCAGAAAGTAAAAATTACCCCTTGCAATAAGGGTAAGTTCACACTAGGCATTTTTTTAGTGTTTTTTTCTGCAGCAAAACCTGATCTCTTGGCAGGAAAGAAGCTGCAGAAAAAAAATCATGCTTTCTTCATTTTTTCTCAGTGTTTTTGATGTGTTTTTTTGTGCGTTTTTGGCATGCTAGAGACTTGTCTCTTGTGCATGCTGATAAAGTTTAGTGATGAAAAAAAATTCCTATAGAAATTTTCCTATAGAATCAGGTTTTGGCACAAAAAAACGCAGCAAAAATGATACCTGCATTTTTGGTGCGGTTTTTCAACACTCATTCAAGTCAATGAACGAAAAATGCTGAAAAAACACTGAAAGAAGTGACATGCTTTATGTCCAAAAAACCATACAAAGCACAAAACAACAATGAGTTTGCATGAGATTTCCGAAATCTCATAGGCTTTGCTGGTACTGTAAAGCGCCCAGTGTGAACTTGGCCTAAATCAAAAGTTTTTTCTTCCAATCCTTTGTGAAAACGAAGGTTCTTTCGTATCACAAATTACGCTCTGCTACATCTCACCTCCGCTACTTCAGTGCAAGTAGAGCAAAAAGAATTCATGAACCTCATAGCTTTCAGCAATACTTCGTTTTCATGACCCATTGGAACCACGTCTTAGTTTTCGATGTGAAGTTTTGCTTTTCGATTGCATTTATTTTCATAGACCGAAGCAAGATTTGTAACAGCATGTGTTAGGGGGGTGTATAATTTGTCTTATGTTCACGTCAACTTGCGACATCACATGAGTAAAGACGGTAAGGAGATAACCGACCACCATAGCATCTGAATGTAATTTCTAAATGCTGTTCTATAAGAAACATTTTCTGACCATTTCTAATGAAATATTTAACCTTTCATAAATCCATCGGTGTATATAAGTATTCCGATAAGAAACGTTTTTACAATTTTAGACGAGCTTTAGCAGCCTTTCGTTAAGTGTTAGTAGTCAAAGTGACATTTGCTATTGACTTATATTGTATCTCTTGATTTATGGATCCATGGGAAAAAATATAAAGACAACACAAAGTCTAAGAGGACTAAGGGGATTTTGTTTGACAAGGTTCTCGAAAAGAAAAATATATTGAGATCTACTTCCCTATTCTACCTCATCAAATGTAAGCTATCATGCATGAACCAGTCACTGTCTCTCACAAGGTCAGTATACTCATCTCATGCTGCTGTCATCATTCATCATTCACACCCAAACCACAGGCAGCATGAATTAGAAAATGTTTTTGTTTTTCTCTGAAATGCTAGGAGAAAATACAGATTGATGGGCAATCATAATGTACAACTTCAGCTCCTCTGGAGGTAGAAGTGGGTCTCTTTACCTCTTGGGCTTCTGACCGGTTGCACTTATGATATGTAGTCTGCCCCTGGGCTGGAGACAGTATGAAGAGGTGAGACTAGTCCGGTGCAGTCCCCAGTTGACTTTTCCCTGCACTGCTCCAGGTGATTGACAAGCCTTTCCTTATAGGCCGGGGTCACACTTGCGTGTGTAATGCGAGAAACTTGCACGAGTCTCTCGCATCAACACCCGGTGCTGCCGCCGGCACTTGGGACCGGAGTGTGCAGCTGCAAAGAAATACATGAAGCCACACACTCCGGTCCCAAGTGCCGGCGGCAGTGCCGGGTGTTGATGCGAGAGACTCGTGCGAGTTTCTCTCATTACACACGCAAGTGTGACTCCGGCCTATGGGAGATACTTGTCAATCAACTAGAGGAGTGCAGGGAGTAGCCAGCCTGAGGCCATGCTGGACCAGCCTCTTCTCTAACTATGATCCTCTGGTGGAACTTCAACCTATATTTTCTCTGAAACGCTGGACTACTTCAGAGGAGAAGATACCTGTCTACAGTTGTACAGCCAGGATCCGATCCATGCTGCCTGATTAATCGAGTGACAGGTTCCCTTTAAGCATTGGTCTTCAAATAGTTACCTTGATAAAGATGAGCAAATTTGCTCGGGGTAAGTAAAAATTGTCTAAAATGTTTTAAAAAATTCAGATTATCCTTAATATGAATTTTTGTATATGAATGCTCACCTCATCACTCTTTGGTCCTGCCACTGAACTTATTCAATGGAAATCTAATGTTCCTTATTATACTCTCAGATCTTCCCAGGCATAAAAGAAATACCCAACCTGTGTTATCGTCACCTCAGCCCACTGTCCAGTCCTCCACTCTGTCTGGCTTCTTCTTTCGTCTACTGTGAAATGTTCTCTTAAGCTGATTTCAGTCTCTTCTGGCACCGACTAGACCTCAAACTTCACTACGTGTGTTGCCCGAGGCCCAGTCAGTTCCTCAGGTGATGCATGTGACGACATCAAGATGCGCTTCATGACACCAGAGGTCTATTTGGCATCGGAAGTCCCAATGCAAGGTGAAGAGGCCAAAAGCTGAAAGAAGAAACTGGAGGAAAGAATATGCCAGATGAAGTGGAAGACTGGCTGTGGGTTGGGGCGAAGAAGAGCAGGTGAGCGGAGAGGTGAGTATTAATAATGATAATTTTATTTATAAAGTGGTAACATATTCTGCAGCAAATGATATCAGACATTACGGTGTTACACACAGTTCCCCAGTGCAAACAACAGGAGTAAAGGCCCCACTCGCAAGAGCTTACATCTATGACGATGTTGGGTGACGCACTTGTATTTACTTTTTTTTTTCTACAAAATTGCATGCCTGTATTTTTCAGCATTGAGGACACGATTAATTCTGACCAAATCCTCAACTCTATTTACAGCCCCAAACTTGGAAGGACCCTCCACCATGCTTCACTGTTGCCTGCAGACACTCATTAGGATACCACTTTTTGGGCTCCTTTCCACTTGCGAGAAATACGTCCGATTCTCGCATGTGAATTCCCTGCTCTGGCCCCGACACTCGGGAGGGGAGTGTGGGCTGCATGTATTTGTATGCAGCTGCTCGCTCCACTCCCGAATGCCGGCCCCAGAGCTGGGATTTCACATGCGAGAATCGGACGTATTTCTCGCAAGTGGAAAGGAGCCCTTAGGCTGTAATTCTTCTATAAAGACCAGTTCTGGCGAGACTGAACAGTAGAAGGGGATACTTGGTTCTCAGTAGTAGTAGTTACTGCTAAGATAAGCAGATCTATCAAAATTTGATTTCGCCAAATTGTGCTAATTTTACCTGCAAAATTTGATTCTCAGCTAAATTATTCTCCACAAATTGAATGTTTCCTAATATGATCTGAGATCTTTAGAGATCCCTGAGCATAAAAAAGAAAATTCCATGTACATCGAATATCTTCGATGCAGATCAAATTTCCTTGCAAAAATTTGAGCGAACTACAAAGCTGAGTTTAGGCAAATTTGCTCATCACTACTTGATAGTAAAGAATTAAAGAGTCCAAGTTTTCTTAAAACCTCAATATAAATTAACAAGTGTAATCAAAGTCAGTGTCTCTACAGCAGCGTCCGTATTCTTCTATTTCACCTTTGTTTGGTGCATGTTTCATTTTATGCTTTCTTGTATTTATATGTGCTGGGCATTGTGTTTCTATGAACCTGTTCATACATGAATATTTTCAATTATTTATACCAAGATACAGATCTTAAAGGGATTTTTTGAGACATTAAAATTGATGGCCTTTCCTTAGGATAGGTCATCAACGTCTGATCAGTGTGGGTGCCACTCCTGCCGATCAGCTGTTTCCGGTGTCGGCTGGAACGGCTCAGTTACGGAATTGCTACTAATAGAGGCCATGGTTAGGTACCACATATCCCCCCCCAATTAATTTGAATACTTATTCCATTGACGGAGGAGCTATACTGTGCGGCTCCGTAACTGAGCAAGTCCAGCCGACACCAGGAGCAGATAATCGGCAGTGGTGCTGGTTGTCGCAACCCCACTGATCAGACATTGATGACTTATCCTAAGGATAGAACACCAATGTTAAAGTCCCAGTCTAAAGGTGGAAGTTAGGTTGGGAGTAGAGGATGTCATAAGATGGCACTACATGGATTTGTACATTATGCATATGAATGCCACTTGTGAGTTCCCTGTATGTGACCTCTTATGTACAAGGTGCAGGTACCACATGCCGCATTATATCTAAACTATTCATTTCCATGTATCACTCATTTAACCAAGGCAAATACTTTACTAGCGGGAATGATCTGCTAAACGATTCATTAGAGACATATAATATATAGAACACAGGTGAATTGGTCATTTACCCTTTATTATTTATGCAATATGTTATCTCGCTCTGTCCATCTGAATTTTCACACTCGGACGACATGTTATTAGTTAAATATAAACTAATTTACTTATTTGTCATGATCGTTTCTCGATATATATCATTATTTTTGGAAGTTTGCTGATACACAGCTCCAAATACCCTGCTTAGATGTAGTGTTATATTATAACATTCTCGCCAGATATACTGCCTCTAGCGCTTACTGCATACTGATTGTACAGTGTAATGAATAACAGCGCAGTCTACAACTGGCTCCCTCTACTGGTGACTGCTAGAATTCGGAATTGCACAATCTATCTATGCATGGGATTTGGAGCTCTATTATCAAAAAAACAGTATAAAGACATAGTGGTCTAGCAAACGTTATCTGGTATCGTCTTGATATCCTGTCGCATTGGGATTAAGTGTAGATCAACACCTAAAATGACATTGGTCAACTGGTTCGTCCAATGTTACCTTATTTAGTGAGACAATTGATCAAAATGGTGTGATAACCTTTGCTACATCTGAATTAGGATATTCATTTTAATGGAAGACAAAAGAAGAACAACAAACGCTTTGGGTTCATTTTAAATTGAACCTGTTGGATAATTTTTGGACCCCTAACCGCTGTCATGCCATTAATTTCACGAACCAAAAATATTTCCAATATATTCTAAATTTGATGAAGAAGAATCTCGGAATTTGCTTTCTACAAATGGAGCGTTGTATGCAAATCATTATAAGAGAGTCATCTGGGCGGTGCTAATATTAGGAAGGAGTCAGGCGGTCTGGATTCCGGCTCCACTCCAATTCCTGGCTTTACTGACAATCTTAACTGCTCTACATTACCAGCAGACTGCTCCAAAACTCGCCTAACACGGTGACACCTTGTACTCACATCTGGCATATAGTAAGGGTTACTGTGCATGGCTAAAAGGGGTTACCTAAAAACCCCTCTTGAAAAACATACTTCGCTTCACTCACCCTCCATGGGTCCAGTGCTGTTCCTGGTGTCTGTTTTTGTCTGCAGCGCTAATGTTACGTCGACAGTGCTGCAGCTAATCAGTGACCTCAGCAGCTCTTGCCATAAACTCAGCAGAGCCGCTGAGATCAGTAATTGGCTGCAGCGCTGTCGACATGACGGTTTCCGAGCAGATGCTGCCAGAAGAATGGAGCAGTCACATCTTTTAGCCACTTGCTGGCTTCCGAAGCCTGGAGCGGATAAAAGAAGCTTAGAAAGACTGAGCATGTGTACAGCAAGTCATTTTTTACATTGCAGCGCATATATTCATTTTCTGGGGGAATTTTTCGTCGTCTTAATCAACGTACTGCCCAAGCAAGAAACCCTTTTCGACAGACCTGTCGCATGCACACTACAGAGATGACGGAGAGGGTGAGGTTCGGCACCAGGACTGAGAGACTTCCCGATATTGTCTCCGCCTCCATGACTCTTCAGTGATTTCAGGAACTTGTCTGCATCACATTTAGCATATAGGAGCATGGCTATACACATTGTCAATTCATATTTTACCATAGTGGTGAATTTGGGGGATAAAACCACCTAACAGGTTCCTTTTAAAGCAAATGTTCAACTCCAGGCTTTGTTTTATATATTATTTACAGCCCGTACATTGCGCGTACAGTGATATGAAGCTTTTTATGCCTCTATCAGCAGCCACAAGTATCCTAATCGAGTCCCTTACACTATCCAATGCCATATAGAAGTCCATTACACGACATTCACTCGTTTAACCTGCAGTCCTATGTAGATAAAATGGCGACACGTCATAACTAGTTTTACTCCCATGCTTCTTCATCCGTAACTGATTTGTGCCAACCTCAAACTCTCCTTAACCGGCAATAGCAGGACCCTCAAAAGGGGCTAGACCCCCCAAAACACGGGGGACACTCATGTATATCATATATCCTGTAATTAACTTTTTATACAGCCTAATGTAAAGTGGATCTCGACCTGTCCCCCCCTCCATCGTTTAGGGATCACGTTTCTTCATCCCTTCGGATAACTTTGTGTATGTCGTGTACACGGTTCGTCTTCTATATTTTCTATTTATATATAGAATATAAATATATATATCTCTACAAATGTATGTTTAACGAGAAATACGACAATTGCATGGTAAGATATTGTCATAGGAGCTGGCTACACGGAAATAATCTATAAGTGTTATTATTTGTTAATTATCCAGTTTATTATGTAGCGGTACGGCTTTATTTTGGGGTCTTTGTATGTTCCATGAGTCCGACCATCTTCTTATTCCATTACTGTATATACAGTGACATCTATATAGGCACTTTAAGGATGTACAATTGATAATATGTAGGATTTTTTTTCCTAGGCGACGTTCGTTCTGACGCTCCTCTTATCCAGAATGACGTCATCCGTTCAGTTCACCACAGACGAAATAAAAAATAAAAACAATATTTGCCAAGAGGTGACCAAAAAAATCTCAACACACTAATGACTTATTTTGGTCTGAAATCTAAAGTCTTGTCTTTCCTAACATGCACTAAGATATCTCTATCTTATATCTATGAATGTAACCATTTGCTTACCTAAATAAAAGCTGAAGATATATGGTTCATAACTCATTTCTATCACTGGTGCCGTTATTTTACATACACGCATACGCCAAGGGGACATTTTTTTTTTACTTAAAAACATGTAATTTGGGCTCATGAGAATCTGTCAGTCACCGATGTCAGTCTATGGGGCCATTCACATGATATTCTGCGGACTGACTGAGAGGTCTATGGAAAATCATGGAGACACGTCCAATTTTCATCTGAGAGTCGGATCAAAATGGGCAATGCAACTCAATGGGTCCGTAAAAACTTTGGGCCACACTTGGAAGACATCTGCGTGTGGTTCAATTTTCATTGGAGAAGGTGAAAAAATTTGAAGTGGAAATGCCTGACTTCATTTTAACCGGATAAAGATTTTTTAAAAAATGCCATCAATTATGATTAAAAATTATTAATATAAATTATATTAATTTTACTTCTCTTCTTCTGAAATGAACTGGATTTCACCAATGGTTTCTGTATTTTCAGTACTAGCCAGATCGACATATAACCACTGCAGCTAATCACTGTCAGTGAATGACTGCCTCAGTCACATGGCTGTTTGAACCAGTCTCTACATCTGTACATCCAGTTCCGAAAGGACAGATAACCACTGCAGCTAATCACTGTCAGTGAATGGCTGCCTCAGTCACATGGCTGTTTGAACCAGTCGCTATCTTCTGGTACCTTTCCCTCTGCCTTCAAACATGCCACCATCACACCCATCCTCAAAAAAACAAACCTTGATCCAACTGCTATGCCCAGCTATCGCCCAATATCATTGCTCCCGTTTGCTTCCAAACTCCTTGAGCAGCATGTCCACGCTCAACTTTCCTCCCACCTCTCATCTAACTCTCTCCTTGACAACCTCCAATCTGGCTTCCGCCCCCACCACTCCACTGAAACTGCCCTGACCAAAATTACTAATGACTTACTCACAGCTAAAGCTAACAGACAGTTCTCCATCCTCCTCCTCCTTGACCTGTCATCTGCCTTTGACACAGTCGACCACTGCCTACTGCTACAGATTCTTTCTTCCCTTGGCATCAAAGACCTTGCCCTGTCCTGGATAGTCTCTTACCTTTCCGACCGCACATTTAGCGTCTCCCACTCCCACTCTACCTCCTCATCCCGCCCTCTCTCTGTTGGAGTCCCTCAAGGCTCTGTCCTGGGGCCCCGACTCTTTTTTCCATCTATACCCTTGGCCTAGGACAACTCATAAAGTCCCATGGCTTCCAGTACCACCTGTATGCGGACGACACTCAGATCTACCTCTCTGGCCCAGATGTCACCTCTCTGCTGTCCAGAATCCCGGAGTGTCTATCAGCCATATCCTCCTTCTTCACCTCTCGCTTCCTAAAACTCAATGTTGACAAAACCGAACTCATCATCTTTCCTCCATCTCATGTATCTTCCCTACCCGATCTATCTATTATGGTAAATGGCATCACGATCTCTCCTGCACCTGAAATCCGCTGCCTCGGAGTAACTCTCGACTCTGCCCTGTCCTTCAAACCACACATCCAAACTCTTTCCACCTCCTGTCGCCTCCAACTTAAAAACATTTCCAGAATCCGTCCCTTCCTCAGCCCTCAATCTACTAAAACTCTTGTGCATGCCCTCATCATCTCCCGCCTCGATTACTGCAACATCCTCCTCTGTGGCCTCCCAGTCAACTCTCTTGCACCACTCCAGTCTGTCCTCAACTCTGCTGCCCGACTAATCCTCCTCTGCCCTCGCTACTCCCCTGCTTCTCCCCTCTGCAAATCCCTCCACTGGCTCCCAATTCCCCAACGAATCCAGTTCAAACTACTAACACTGACTTACAAAGCCATCCACAACCTGTCCCCTCCCTATATCTCTGAATTAATCTCCCAATATCTTCCTTCACGTAATCTTCGATCCTCCCAAGACCTCCTACTATCCTCCACACTTATTCGTTCCTCACACAACCGCCTCCAAGATTTCTCCCGAATATCCCCCATCCTCTGGAATTCCACGCCTCAACATGTACGATTATCCACCACCCTTGGATCCTTCAAACGGAACCTGAAAACCCATCTCTTCAGGAAAGCCTACAGCCTGCAATAACCATTCCGCCTCGCCGCCACCACCACCAAAGCTGCCACCTCGCCGCCACCACCCGAGCTGCCGCCTCGCTGCCACCACCAGAGCTGCCGCCTCGCCGCCACCACTATCAGAGCTGCTGCCACCACCAGAGCTGCCGTCTCGCCACCACCAGAGCTGCCGCACCCCCGACCTTTTGTTTCTTCCCCATTATCCCGTAGAATGTAAGTCCGCAAGGACAGGGTCCTCTCCCCTCTGTACCAGTCTGTCATTGTAAATTTGTTTACTGTAAACAATATCTATAACTTTGTATGTAACCCCTTCTCATGTACAGCACCATGGAATTAATGGCGCTATATAAATAAATAATAATAATAATAATCTGTACATCCAGTTCCGAAAGGACAGATAACCACTGCAGCTAATTACTGTCAGTGAACGGCTGCCTCAGTCACGTGGCTGTTTCAACCAGTCTCTACAGCGGTACATCCAGTTCCGAAAGGACATACAACCACTGCAGCTAATCACTGTCAGTGAATGGCTGCCTCAGTCACATGGTTGTTTCAACCAGTCTCTACATCTGTACATCCAGTTCCAAAAGGACAGATAACCACTGCAGCTAATCACTGTCAGGGAATGGCTGCCTCAGTCACATGGCTGTTTCAACCAGTCTCTACAGCGGTACATCCAGTTCCAAAAGGACAGATAACCACTGCAGCTAATCACTGTCAGTGAATGGCTGCCTCAGTCACATGGCTGTTTGAACCAGTATCTACATCTGTACATCCAGTTCCGAAAGGACACATAACCGCTGCAGCTAATCACTGTCAGTGAATGGCTGCCTCAGTCACGTGGCTGTTTGAATCAGTATCTACATCTGTACATCCAGTTCCGAAAGGACACATAACCGCTGCAGCTAATCACTATCAGTGAATGGCTGCCTCAGTCACGTGGCTGTTTGAACCAGTATCTACATCTGTACATCCAGTTCCGAAAGGACACATAACCGCTGCAGCTAATCACTATCAGTGAATGGCTGCCTCAGTCACATGGCTGTTTCAACCAGTCTCTACAGCAGTACATCCAGTTCTGAAAGGACAGATAACCACTGCAGCTAATCACTATCAGTGAATGGCTGCCTCAGTCACATGGCTGTTTCAACCAGTCTCTACAGCGGTACATCCAGTTCTGAAAGGACACATAACTGCTGCAGCTAATTACTGTCAGCAGGTGACACAGTATAGCCAGAACAGGAAGTGTAGAGATTGAGGGGGGAGGGACACACATGCATTGATGTATAAGATGTGGGGGATCAGTATCATTTTATTTATATATTTTACTTGCCTATATAGCACCATCATATCCCACAGCACTTTACAGATATTGTCATCACTGTCCCCATTGGGGCTCATCATATAAATTCCCTATCAGTATGGTCTATGGAGTGTGAGAGGAAACCGGAGAACCCAGAGGAAACCCAGGCAAACACGGGAGAACATACAAACTTCTTGCAGATGTTGTCCTTGTTGGGATCTGAACATATTACATGTATTTTTTTACATTTTAATCACGGGTGAGCAAGTCATTGAAAGGGAGTCTGTCGAAACAAAATGACCAAGTAGGACCACCCTTTCGATTAGACAAACAAATCAGTGCACCTTCCACATTTATTTGACTATAATAGTGCAGATTGTTAGAAACATGGACTCCCAAAGAGATTTTACAATACAGGGTAATTGGGATGGAGCCTACGTCTACATCAAGTTACTTTTAATGCAATGTTAAGAATTAGATGTTCTTAATTATTATTTGGTTTAGAAATAAATTCTAATATATTCAATAACTAAAGTCCTATGGACCTCGAAGGAAAATTTGGCAAGTTCCCCCCATCCCGTACCAGCTTGTTCATCAGGTGCAAAGGCCCAAGAGGTATTTCCTGAACCTATAAAAACATACGTGTTTGCCTCTGTAAAATTCTGTTTCTTCTAAATAATACAGTCATATAGTTATTAAATAACAAATATCTCTGTACTGTTACTGAGCAAAGTCCACTATACCAAGACCAATATTACCAATAATGCCACTATACATTGATCATTTATTACCACCACATACTGTCTGTATATAGCCACCATCTTTTAACTGAACAGAACTCATCAGACTAAAACCATTAATACCACATACAAGGAACAAATACCGAAACACCATGACCATATAATACTAGCAAATTCAGTAGTGACTGAATAATACCCAAACTCATCATTAATAAAAACTAATGTACTAACACTATTATTATCACCAATGACATTACACAGTTGTTCTGTACATAGATACTATATAGTGTATAGTGTACAGGTAATACAGTGATCACCAGTGACATTATACACAGAAGCTCTGTATATAGTGTCAGTGTACAGGTAATACAGTGACCACCAGTGACATTATACACAGGAGCTCTGTATATAGTGTCAGTGTACAGGTAATACAGTGACCACCAGTGACATTATACATAGGAGCTCTGTATATAGTGTCAGTGAACAGGTAATACAGTGACCACCAGTGACATTATACATAGGAGCTCTGTATATAGTGTCAGTGAACAGGTAGTACAGTGATCACCAGTGACATTATACACGGGAGCTCTGTATATAGTGTCAGTGAACAGGTAATACAGTGATCACCAGTGACATTGTACACGGAAGCTCTGTATAAAGTGTCAGTGTACAGGTAATACAGTGATCATCAGTGACATTATACACAGGAGCTCTGTATATAATATCAGTGTACAGGTAATACAGTGACCACCAGTGACATTATACACAGGAGCTCTGTTTATAGTGTCAGTGAACAGGTAATACAGTGACACCAGTGACATACATAGGAGCTCTGTATATAGTGTCAGTGTACAGGTAATACAGTGACCACCAGTGACATTATACACAGGAGCTCTGTATATAGTGTCAGTGTACAGGTAATACAGTGACCACCAGTGACATTATACACTGGAGCTCTGTATATAGTGTCAATGAACAGGTAATACAGTGACCACCAGTGACATTATACACAGGAGCTCTGTATATAGTGTCAGTGAACAGGTAGTACAGTGATCACCAGTGACATTATACACGGGAGCTCTGTATATAGTGTCAGTGAACAGGTAATACAGTGATCACCAGTGACATTGTACACGGAAGCTCTGTATAAAGTGTCAGTGTACAGGTAATACAGTGATCATCAGTGACATTATACACAGGAGCTCTGTATATAATATCAGTGTACAGGTAATACAGTGACCACCAGTGACATTATACACAGGAGCTCTGTTTATAGTGTCAGTGAACAGGTAATACAGTGACCACCAGTGACATACATAGGAGCTCTGTATATAGTGTCAGTGTACAGGTAATACAGTGACCACCAGTGACATTATACACAGGAGCTCTGTATATAGTGTCAGTGTACAGGTAATACAGTGACCACCAGTGACATTATACACTGGAGCTCTGTATATAGTGTCAATGAACAGGTAATACAGTGACCACCAGTGACATTATACACAGGAGCTCTGTATATAGTGTCAGTGTACAGGTAATACAGTGACCACCAGTGACATTATACACAGGAGCTCTGTATATAGTGTCAGTGAACAGGTAATACAGGGATCACCAGTGACATTATACACTGGAGCTCTGTATATAGTGTCAGTGTACATGTAATACAGTGATCACCAATGACATTATACATGGGAGCTCTGTATATAGTGTCAGTGAACAGGTAATACAGTGATCACCAGTGACATTGTACACGGAAGCTCTGTATAAAGTGTCAGTGTACAGGTAATACAGTGATCACCAGTGACATTATACACAGGAGCTCTGTATATAGTATCAGTGTACAGGTAATACAGGGATAACCAGTTACATTATATATAGGAGCTCTGTATATAATGTCAGTGTACAGGTAATACAGTGATCACCAGTGACATTATACATAGGAGCTCTGTATATAATGTCAGTGTACAGGTAATACAGGGATCACCAGTGACATTATACACAGGAGCTCTGTATATAGTGTATAGTGTACAGGTAATACAGGGATCACCAGTGACATTATACACAGGAGCTCTGTAGATAACACATGGCATAAAGTGTAAGTGACTCACTGGTGACATTTCTAAATGAAGCCATCCATTTTCTTCTTCATCCTTATTTATTTATTTTATTTTACTCATTTATATAGCGCCATTAATTATACAGCGCTTTACAGCCATCCTTCATAGACAAATGAGACATCTTCCAGCCTGGACTATATGCAGAATAAAAGACACAGATATCTATAGCTGGTCACTTCTGGTGCATCTCTCCACCTTACCCCCAAACTTCTGCAATGTGCTGGATGATGAAAAAAGCAACATAGTGCTACCCTGGTGCCCTACACAGTAACAGTACCTTCCCCCATGGTAACAGTATCCCCGAAATTGAAACATATTGCAATAATGATGTCCCCATTTGTGACCCTCTCACAGTTGAAATATTCCAATATGGGTCTCTGATGCTTTGTTCCCTTTTGAGATCCTCGTTCAATAGTAAAACTCCTCTGTGGATACAGTAGTAATATCTGTCTTTGTGCCCAAATAGAGCAATAATGTGCCATCCCCAATGGCAAGTAGTGAAAATCACCTTTTTTGCCTCCAAACAGTAATAATGCCAACCTTTTATACCGCATTACAGTTGTAATTTAATTTTTGCCCCATAATTTTTATGATAGAGATACAATAGGGGATATTATTCATGTATAATAATTTCCCCCCTTGTGGACCCATAAACTAATAATATCCCATAATTCTAGCCTCCATAAACTAAATATGTCCCTCATTAAGGCCACCATACACATATAATGTCTCCCAATTCTTAACCTGTATACTTAAAATGTGCCCAGTTCTGGTTTTATCCACTGATAATATCTCCAATTCTGGCCTTCATATACTTATAATGTCCCCTAATTTACTTATAATGTCCTACATTGTTGCCGCCATCCACTTATTATTATAAATTCTTCCCCTTACAACTCTGACCCTGATATACTTATAATATCCATTAATTCTGGCTCCAACAAACTTATATTGTCCCCAATCTGGAAAGTAAAAAAAACAGCAACAAAACTTCTCACCTGTCCCTCCTTCCATGACGAGCAGCACGTCCTTCCTCCTTCATTGCCTAGTGAAGTCAACGCAATGCAATGATGTAAATGAACTGCATGCGGCAGCCCATTTTCATCTGCTGGTCTCAGATATGTCAGTGGCATGTGTAGGTATTACAATACAGGTATCCAGTGGCTCTCTGCACCAAAATAGTTTTCAACTAGATATGCATTCGAGCACATCCTGTAGAAAATAACGCCAGCGGTGCCACCAGCACTCCAGGAAAGATCACATCCTGTTAGGGTTGGCGGAACGCACCAAATGAAATACATATAATAATAAGGTGCGTTTGCAACCCGGGGTCCACCGTGCAGAGAGGGAACCCGCTGCTAAGCAATGGTGGAACAAGATGGCGGTTGAACACCGAAAACACGCTGGTTAGATGTCACCTGGTATGAACAGCGGCAAACTCTGTTACCTCACAGAGCAGCCGCAACTAAGTAATAGCACTCTGTTCCCTGTTAGATGTCACAGGACACACCTGCTATGGCGCGAGTGAGGTCTCTAAACTCAACCCCTAAAATGCGAGGCTTGAGTCTGACTGGATCCACAATGCACACGGTGTCGCTCCAGCGATGCTACTACTTGTCGCTGAGGGGTAGCAAAATGCAGCTAACTAAAAAAACAAGAACAAAAGCTCAACTGACCGCAGAGCGGTACCATAAGGTGTGTGCCAGAGCACGTGGATTGACTGTGCCCTGTAAACGGCCCGTGCTAAGCAGCACACGTGGTCGAGACAGGCGCTAGGTCAAGCCGAGTAAAAACCTGTCTAACTAAGGAACACTAGACAATCATGCACGCCGACAGTGCGGCAGGTTCTCGACCCAAACACCCGTGCATACACAGAGTGGAAACCACTCGCTCACTCACACCACATGGTATATACTAGCGCACGGCCGTGCGGCCATGCGATCCTTTCATAACCGCTGCCTTCCAGGACCTTGCTGATGGCCCAATCCAAACTGCTTGAGGACCTGAGCATGTGACCTCCGACCACCAATGAGCGGTCGTCTCACGGGCATGCTCAGATGGAGAAAAGCAGAACTTAGTCCCAGGAACGTCTGCTCGCCACTGACTAATGCTGGTAGCTCTAGCTGAACCTGGGGCGGCAGCAGCAACCAAACGCATTAGCCTGAGCAAGACGCTGGGGCCGACGTCTGTGCTGAGCAGGATCCTCTTAGGCTGAAGAAGAATGGGAGACCACAGAGGACATGGCTCGAGATTTCCCCTGTGCAGCGGCGGGATCTCGACGCCTAACATTACCCACCTCCTAGAGCCCCACTTCTTGGGCCTCGCTACGCACAAATGCCGCAATGAGCTGAGGAGCCTGAATGCTCAATAGGTTCCCAGGTCCTGTCCTCTGGGCCATGACCCTTCCAGTCCACTAGATAGAACTTTTTGCCACGTACCACCTTGAACCCAACAATGACATTCATCTCCTACTCATTCGTGGACGAACCTGATGTCCCGGCAGATGACTCAGAAAACCGGGACATGTGAACGGGTTTTAGGAGGGACACATGAAAGGTGTCAGTGATACATAGGCGTGGAGGAAGAGCCAGACGATAGACCACAGAGATGACCTGTTCCAGGAACTTGAAGGGACCTATGTAGCGAGGAGCAAACTTAGTGGACTCAACTAGCAGCCTGATGTAACGGGCAGAGAGCCACACTAAATCGCCAGAGGCAAAAGTCGGAGCATGGCGCCGATGTGCATCGGCAGAGGACCTCATTCTCTCCTTGGAGGCCCAGATGGCATCCTGTGTGCGGTCCCAAATGTCACGTGCCTAAATGGCCCAGTCTGCCACCCTAGAGTCGGTGGATGACACGGGCATGGGCACAGGGACACGCGGTTGCTGGCCATAATTAAGGAGGAATGGAGTCTGCCCAGTTGAGTCGGCTACGGCATTATTCAGTGCAAATTCTGCCCACGGTAGCAAGGATGCCCAGTCATCCTGCCTGGTGGAGACAAAATGTCGCAGATATGTGACCAGGGTCTGGTTGGCCCTGTCTACCAACCCATTCGTCTCGGGATGGTAAGCTGAAGAGAGATTTAGCTCTATGCTGAGCAGACGACAAAGCTCTCTCCAGAACTGAGATGCGAACTGGGGACCCTGGTCACTGACTATTTTGTCAGGCATGCCGTGTTAGTGAAAGACATGTTTGATGAACAATGCCGCCAAAGCCCGTGCAGAAGGTACCCGCGGGGGAGGCACCAAGAGCACCATTTTAGAGAAGTGGTCGGTGACTACCCAGATTACGGTGCAGTTACGGGACTTGGGTAAATCCACCACAAAATCCATCCTGACCATCTCCCAGGGCCTATCTGCCACCGGCAAGGGGTGCAATAAACCAGCTGGCCGTTGTCGAGAAGATCGATTCTAGGTGCAGGAAACGCATCGCCTGAATATAGTCTCCGATGTCAAGGGCCATATGCAGCCACCAATACGTCCTCGACAGGAGCGCAGATGTCCTCTTGGTCCCAAAATGTCCACCCACCTTGGACGAATGAGCCCAAGAGAGAACCTCTGGTCACAAATTAGATGGAACAAAAGTCTTACCCGGAGGCACAGACTAACAAAACCGGAGCCACAGTTCTCAGGCTGTCTGAAGGAACAATAAGCCGAGGTTCCTCTCCCTCCTCAGATGATACTACGGAATGGGAGAGAGCGTCAACCTGAGTGTTCTTCTCTTTGGAGAGAAAATGGAGGGTGAAGTTGAAACGGGAGAAGAACAGGGACCATTTGGCCTGGCGAAAGTACAGCCTCTGTGCAGTTTGCAAATACAGCAAATTCTTGTGATCGGTGAAAACCTGAAAGGGATAACAAGCCCCCTCCAGGAGATGTCTCCCCTCAGAAAAGGCCAACTTCATTGCTAGCAACTCCCTATCCCCGATGGAATAATTCCTCTTCGCCAGCGAGGAGGTCTTGGAGAAGAAGCAAGGATGCTTCTGACCTTGAGCATCCTTCTGAAGGAGGAAAGCTCCAGCACCGACAGAAGAGGCATCCACCTCCATGATAAAAGGTGTATCGACATCGGAGCGATGTAAAATGGGAGCACTAGCGAAGTGTGTCTTAATGGACTGACAGGCCTGGGAGACTCCTTCCGACCACAATTTGGGATTAGCTCCCTTCTTGGTGAGGGCAACCAGGGGAGCCACCAAAGTTGCGAAGTGAGGAATGAACTGGTGATAATAATTGATGAACCCCATAAAGCGCTGCACCGCTTTAAGAGATTGGGGTTCTTGCCAGTCGATCACAGCCTGTAGCTTGGCAGGATCCATGGCCAATTCCTGGGTCGAGATGATATAGCCCAGGAAAGGCAAGGACTCCTGTTCAAACACACACTTCTCCAACTTGGCATAGAGGGAGTTTGCCCGTAGGAGGTCAAAGACTTTGCTAGCATCTCTCCGGTGGGAGTCTATATCTGGAGAGTAGATGAGAATATAATCCAGATAGACTACGGTCGAGGTGGTTAGCAGTTCTCGGAAGATATAGTTCACAAAGTCTTGGAAAACAGCAGGAGCTTTACAGTGCCTGAAGGGTATCACTAGATAAAAATAATGACCATCTCTAGTATTGAATGTTGTCTTCCACTCATCCCCTCACGGATGCGTATCAGGTTATAAGCGGCCCACAGATCTAATTTTGTAAATACCCTCGCTCCCCGCAACCTATCGAAGAGCTCAGAGATTAGAGGCAGAGGGTATTTATTTTTGACGGTTATAGCATTGAGACCCCTGTAGTCTATGCAAGGACATAACTCCCCGTTCTTCTTCTGCACAAAGAAGAACCCAGCCCCTGCAGGTGACACTGACTTCCTAATGAATCCTCTTGGCAGATTCTCCTTGATGTACTGAGACATTGCCTCAGTCTCTGGGAGAGATAACGGATAGATTCGACCCCTGGGAGGCTCAGCACCAGCCTTTGATATCTACCCTCACAAGACTCACTCCATCCCAATATTCTCCCAGAGGACCACTCAATATGAGGAGAATGGTAGTGTAACCATGGTACCCATAATAAGGCTTAATCAATACCCTCGGGTATGATTTATAGGGAGAATATTTACTGGTGGGCTGGAGACATGGTGAGGGTAAGTGGGATGGTCTGGTGTGTGATCTGAGAGGGCAGTGTTGACCCCTTTACCATTCGGACGGTCACTGGCTTGGTGATCATCACCAGAGGTATTGCATGCCGTTGGGCGAAGGCTGAAGACATGAAATTGCCCTCTGCCCCGGAATCCACCCAAACCTCTACCGCATGAGTGGGTGGGCCTATCGTGAGTGTCCCCTTAAAGGATAATTTGGAAGAAAACGCCGCTGTGTCTAGTGAGCCTCCTCCAATAGCCACTAGATGCGGACGCTTTCCCGACCGCTGAGGACATCTGGAGGCAAAATGTCCAGACTGCCGACAGATATGGCAGACCATGAGTGCACGAGCGGTCTGAGACTTAGATCCCGCTCGTGACACCTCCATGGCCTCCTGAGGCTTTGATGCTTGGACCGGGGATTCCAGAAGCTCGGTGAAGCTAGGAGTCAACCGAAACCTCTGCCGATACTGGGCTCGCTCCAACCTTCGCTCGGAGAAACGAAGGTCGATGCGAGTGGAGACGAATATTAGCTCCTCCAGTGTGGCCAGAATCTTCCTAGTGCCAAGAGCATCTTTCACATAGTCAGCCAGCCCCCTCCAAAAGACAGGGATGAGGACTTTATCCGGCCACTCCAGCTCAGAAGCTAAAGTCCGGAAGTGACTGACCATGGACGAGCCCTGTGTCAATGCCAGCAGTTGGAGTGCCGTATCATGGGTGACTTGCGGTCCCAATAAGACCTGCTTTAGAGTACTCAAAAGCTGCGGAGCACTCTGCACCACATGATCGTCACGCTCCCACAGCAGTGTAGCCCACTCCAATGCCCCGTCTGACAGCAAGGAAAAAATAAACCCTACTTTAGCCCACTCTGAAGGGGAACGTGCAGCCAGTAGCTCTAGGTGTGTCTCACACTGGTTCACAAATCCCCTACACGACTTGCTATCACGTGAGAACCTCTCAGGCAGTGGGAGGCGGGATAAGATCTGAACAGAGGTGCAGCAGGACATACGGGCTGCAGCCTCACTAGCTGCCTGGGCAGCTACTGCAGTCACATCCACAGCTGAGGTTGTATGCTCGAGAGCCAACAACCTGCCCTCCAGCTGCTGGATGTACCGCTGTAGTCGCTGTTCATCCGCCATTACTAGCTAGACCCTGGCGCTAGTATAATGTTAGGGTTGTCGGAAAGCACCAAATAAAATATAAAATAATAATAAGGTGCGTATGCAACCCGGGGTACACCATGCAGAGATGGAACCTGCTGCTAAGCAATGGCAGAACAAGATGGCGGTTGAACGCCGAAAACACGCGGGTTAGATGTCACCCTGTATGAACAGCGGCAAACTCTGTTACTTCACAGAGCCGCCACAACTAAGTAATAGCACGCTGTTCCCTGGCGCGAGTGAGGTCTCTAGACTCAACCCCTAGAATGCATGGACTTGAGTCTGACTGGATCCACAATGCACACGCCGTCGCACCAGCGATACCACTACTTGGAGCTGAGTGGTAGCAAAATACAGCTAACTAAACAAAACAAGAGCCAAAGCTCAACTGACCGCATAGGGGTACCAAAAGGTGTGTGCCAGAGCACGTGGATTGACTGTGCCCTGTAAACGGCCTGTGCTAAGCAGCACATGTGGCCGAGACAGGCGCTAGGTCAAGCCGAGTAAAAACCTGCCTAACTGGTTTATACTAGCGCACGGCTGTGCCGTCATGCAATCCTTTTATAACCGCTGCCTTCCAGAACCTTGCTGATGTCCCAATCCAAACTGTTTGAGGACCTGAGCATGTGACCTCCGACCACCAATGAGCGGTCGTCTCACGGGCATGCTCAGATGGAGAAAAGCAGAACTTAGTCCCAGCAACGTCTGCTCGCCACTGACTAATGCTGGTAGTTATAGCTGAACCTGGGGCAGCAGCAGCAGCCAAACGCATAGCATTAGCCTGAGCAAGACGCTGGGACCAACGTCTGCCTGGGCAGGTTCCTCTGCGGGTGAAGAAGTATGGGAGACCACAGAGGACATGGCTCGAGATTCCCCCTGTGCAGCTGTGGGATCTTGACGTCTAACACATCCTCTACAAATGCGACTGTTACACGATTCATTACACCAGTTTCTCATGTGTGTCCTTTTCTTACCCACTTGGCTTGAAGTATCAATGGAGAAATATCTCCATTATTTGCCCAAGCTAAATAAACATGGCCAAGTTTTTATCTCTCACCAATTTGTTTACCACTGAGACAGTATCCTTCATGCTTTTTGGAAGTTACCAAATAGATTAAGATATCAAATCTTTCTATTTTGCTATTACCTCAATTAAGTTCAGATAGGTGTTCTGTTGTGATGGTGAATAACATCTGCTAGAAGGAACAGTCCTGATGAATTTCTCTATTTAGAGAAAACGATGGAGTTTCTTCTGTGGTAATATTTTAATCCAAGTTGAAAGGTGAAGATGGACACATTCATGGGTTTTTGAGATAAACATTTAGTGCTGAAAATCAGTAGATTCCTGGGCATTTACCAAGGTTACAAACTTAATTTACGGAGAAGGTAAACATGATTTGTCATGCTTTCCTTCCTGATTGCTGTTTACATAACGCTGTAAAAGCGCTTACATATACAGATTAGGGAGCACTGACAGTGCTCCCTCTTCCGAATCCACTGATCATGTGATTGCCAGGTGTAGAGAAGGAGCAGGAGATGCTGTGTCCTAGGAGACAGGGGTTAATATACCAACCCCAGTTTCAGGGAAAATCAGCAATTAAAAAAAATGTATTAATATGTTCAAATGACCCTGAAAGGTCTTTTAATCCCACCAATCATTTTTAGTCGTGTCCTGTAAAAAAATGTCTATTATTTAAAAATAATTTCTATGGAAAGTGGAAAATAACGTAAAATGTTTTTTAGTAGTCCTTTGTAGTCATAAAAAATTTTAAAAATTAGAAGAATATTTCTTATTTGACTTTAGTTTCCTACAATATCTGCAAAAAATAAGGGAATATAAAACTAACATAAAAATTAGGCCCGGAGTGTCTCGAAAAAAAGAGGCAAAAATTATTGAAATATGTGAACAAGAACATTAAAAAAAATACATATATGATAAAAGGAATGGGGAAATAGATCAGTCATTGCAAAGTTCTGAATCTTTGTAAAATACTCCATTACCTTATTTTGCTTCTTTCTTTACTTTGCTGATTTATCTGCTGAGTTCATGGTCGTTTAGAAGCGGGTTTGAAATTTAGCTCAGATAAAAATCCTTACTCAGACACTGTTTTGCTTCTCTGCCTCCTTCCCCATGTTCACACAGGGAGAGTGTTTGGAAACTGCGTCAGAGAACGGATTCATGTTGGAGCAACTGCTGACAGCAGCTTCTAAAAAAAATGAGTTGGATAGATAAACCAGCACATAGTGGTTGGGAGCGAAGAAAGTAAAGTAATACAAAAATCTATAACTTACAAAGGTTGATCAATTATTAAAATTTAAAAAAAGCATCTTTTTAACATTATTAACTCACTATGATTAAAGCTTAACGCCGAAACGAGTTTTGTTTTTTTTCTGGATTATTTGTGGTTTGCCGTGATTATTATTTTTAAAGGGAATCAACAAATGTGAAGTTTTTTCATCACTGAAGGATTCAGCTTTTATTTGCATACTGACCTGAGCGTCTCCAAGTGGTGGTTTCATACCGTTATTCCAAGGGCATCCAGATTCGGTGAGCGGACTCTCCTTTTCCTTTTCCCTTTCCACCATTTCCCTATACTGGAGCAGTTGTTGAAATCAGCTTCTTAAAAGCATGAGCTGAAAAGATAAACCAGCACCTTCAGCATAGTGGTTGGGAGCGAAAAAAGCAAAGTAAAGTAACTCAAAGATTTATAACTTTGCAACAGTCGATCAATTATTAATTAAAAAAAAAGTTTTACTTCTTTTTAACATTATTAGGTGGACACGATAATAAACGCTGTATCTTATGCAAAAGTAATGATGAAAGGACGCAGCGTGAGCTAATGTAAAATCAACATGAATTCAACTATCCAATATAAATACCACTGTGGAGGATACGATAATTTATGCACTTAGTAAATAGTATCATCATTAGGCATCGAACAGCAGAACAAGTACTAATATTTTATAAGACACTCTTGGTTTCTAAATACTATGTCACATCTGCCCCACCAGTGGATGACCTCAGATTTACTGGTTGATCCTGAGCCTTCTATTGGTTTTTCCAGTTACCCATATTGGCAGCATGTGACATTTGCTATAATCATTATTAGATCAATGCTTACGGCTGGTTTACAGCTGGTCATGCTGATTTTCAGACAGCAGTCAATTAAATATCAATTTTCTGGAGCTAAATATAACAGCCCGCCTGCTGAATCCCTGAATATGAGGTTAATGAATCCATAGCAGAAAAAAAAGATTATATTAGCAGAAATAGAAAAAAATGGATAGGGATATTTCTGCCGTAGATTTTCCAGTTGAGGTAAGGAACGTTGTGAGAACATTAATCCTTAGAAGTTAAAGTGAAACATTCAAGGATCCATTACCTGCAAAACAGAAGTTTTAGCCTTCAGGCTCGTTTCAAGTAATTTATAATCGAAGACACGTAATGCCAGTCAATGTTACTATGGAAACTATGGCGTCATTTATGAATAAATCAGTGAGTCGAAAACACCACATGTAGCCCAGTATGTTGTACACAGTATGTTCACTCCATACTAAGATCCAGTGTGTTAATCTGCTCTAATCAAGAAACAGAACGGTGTCTATACGTTCACATTTGTGCAAATTGAAGAAAACATTATGCAATTGTTTTTTGCACTTGAAAAAGTTGCTAGTTCCAGGGTTGAAACGCGTTGTGGAATAAAAAACATTCAACTGATTTTGGTCATATGGCAGCGCAGCCAATATCGTGTTATCGTCCAAATTGGACACATTTGTGCTAAAGCATATCTGCACTTTAAACATGTAGAAAAGCATGGTCTTCCTGTTCTCAACCCCTTCAAAAAATTGAAGCCGCTTTTGGTACACATACTGTTAGGCGCTCGGTTGCAACAAATTTATTAAAATAATGGAAGCAACCAAGCCCAGTTAGAGATGCTGCGGCCGAACACCCCTCGGGTATGAGGGTGAAAACTGACAACAGAAATATAAGATCTTGCCTGTGTTACTTCACACTAGGAAAGATATTGGATTTGCACTATCTTCGTTAATGTCACAGAAGATGTGCTGCAGGCTGGCATAGGCGTAGCTCTGTTAACTGCACAGAAGCCACTTGCCAGCCGTTAGAAAGTGTATGCGACTCACGCCAGGCATACGTGCCGCCAGCCGGTGTGCGACCGGACTGGGCAACTCTCCTTTCAGCTAGCAGGCAATGCTCAGGGTGTATCGCTACCCTCTGTCAGAGCCAGACTGCACCACCACCATTACTTGCCTAGCATCTATCAACCTGCCTGAAGGACCTGTGCTAATTAGCCGAGCTAACTCTGGCATTGGCAGGTCCCAGAGAGCAAAACTAGAGAGCATGTGGAGCCCAGATTTAGAGGCGTCCACACATGAGCACGACCTATTTAATATGATCTGATTGCACCGCCATGCTTGCGGTCAGGCTATTTAAAGTCTAAGCCCTGCCCCCAGCCATATCGTTAATCGCATCACTGATGACGTCACCCGTGACCAATCAGGCGGTGCCAGGTCACCGGATCAGCTGATACCAAATCACCAATCACAGTCCGCCACGTCACGGACATGCTCAGTGCAGGGAATCCTGGACTTAGCTATAACAGCCTTGTTCCTTCCTGGAACCTATGTTTAAAGCTACTATTAACAAAGACCCTGGAAACAGCTTGTGCTTCCCGTGTACTGGCTAGGCGTTGAGACCGACGACGAAGTTGAGCAGCATCTGCCCTGGCTGGACCTGGATGGGAGACCACAGACTCCACTGATCCCACTTCAGATTCAGCAGGCGCCCGATGCCTAACACATACAGTAGTACTATAAGATTATGAACCCCTCACAATTTTCCATTGACCTAAAACTATATCAGATTTTCGGTGCCGGCCACAAGTCTCTCATAGGAGCAGGAGCAGAGAGAAATTGTTTCAGGCCAGATATGACCTGAAGCACCTGACTTCTGGGGGCGTGGCCTAAGCTCCAAAAGCTAGGAGCAGAAGGAAAACTCCTAGAAGGGGAACTACGGGACAAAGTTACCAAGGGATTAGACAGAACGGATAGTCAGGACGTAGCCAAGGGGGTCATACACAGAGAGAGCAGCGCAGTACAAGAGAAACAGGCAGAGAGTAGTCAGGACGTAGCCAAGGGATCAGAAAACCAGAACGGGCAAATACATAATACCAAGACAGTAGACAAACTCACAACGAAGAGACAGACCGGGTCAAAACCAAACAAGCAATAACATTTCAGGCACAAGGCACGCACGGGGTCAACTAACTCAGCTGAGGTCAGTAGTATAACTGACACCAGACCTAGGTCAATTGGCAACTAAATAGCCGCCCTCTGCCAGAGAGAGGTAGAAACAATTAACCCCTGTCTGACCAGGACGGGACAAAGACAAAACCCCGTCCTCGATCATGACACTAGTGTTTTCAATCAATGGAATAACAATCAGATTTGAGTTGGTGACCTGCTTTATTTCAAGAACAGGGATATATGAAAGATTGATTTTCACAACACGTTTATGGAAGTCTATCATGCCACGAAGAAAGAAGATTTCAGAGGACCTCAGAAGTTTTGTTGATTCCTTAGACAGGAAAATTGTACAAAACCATCTTTAAAGAACCCAAGGTAAGTTTTAAGCAACTAAAGGCCTCTCTCACATTAGTTAATGTTAAAATTCATGACTCCACAATCTGGAGAACAATGAACATCAATGGTGTATGTAGAAAGGATTACAAGGAGAAAGCCAGTGTTCTCCAAAAGAACGTTGCTACCCATCTGCAGTTTGCTATAGATCACCTGCACAAGCCAGAGTTAAATGAGATTTAAATGAGAAATGTTATGTTTGGAGAAAGAAAAACACTGCGTTGCAGTATTAAAACCTCAAACCTCACACTACTATAAATAACAAAAGTATAAAAGAGAAAAGAAGAAGAAAAAAAGGTGTCCTGGTTTATCTACGTCTTTATTATTTGTTGTTTTATAATATTTTAGGTTTCCCTAATACTATATTCTGGTTGGACCTTTGATATGGAAGATACTGCATGCTATCTACATATAGTTCATGTATATCAACTATTGATGCCTTCCTGGATGCCATCTATGGATTCACCATCATATGGATCTTATATTGTATTGATCTATTTAACATCGATTCTTTCCAAAAACAACTGAATACTTATTATTGTTAAGATATATTAGATTGACCGACATGTTTATGATGGCATTTGCTGATTGTACATATATATAATTTTTCTTTTTGAATTATGTATGTATGGTATGGTTTCCATGTTAGATATCCACTATTTAAGCCGCATGCCTGTACGCGTGTGGGCTGAGGCGCTGCGCGAGGTTCCGCTCCGTGTGTCTCCGGCATTTGGTTACCATGGGTTCCCGTGGCGTCCATCTGTTTGACGCATGCGCGGTTCATCGGGTGACGTCTTCGGCTTCACACGCGTCATTTCCGGTATGCCGCTTATGACTTCCGGTCCAGCGGTTTTTAAAGCACAGTCTTAGTAGCAATGTTACGCCCCTGACGAAGGAGCTTT
>JARQOD010000002.1:41297240-41332204 GCA_033576555.1 Oophaga sylvatica
CTCTCCAATCCTTCTATAATAGAGCCACTTCAAATGAACCGTATTAATTCAAGTAGAGAGCAAATAGATGAATCAAGGTTTACAACGAGACGTCACGCACAATTTTGCTAATGCAGATGAACAAAAAATATAAATGAAATGTTAAAATATAATTTTCTCTATTACATTGAAGCCATTATTTCCCATAACCCCTTCTAAACATTCTAAAGGACTGGGTGTTTTTTCTATTTTGCACTTGCATTTTTTCCACCCCTACTTAAAAGTGCTAGAGCATTTTTATTTTTTTCTTACATAGCCTTGTGACATGTGAGGGCTACTTTTTGCAGGGCAAGTCTTAGTTTTGAACGATACAATTCAGTCTACCATGTTATTTACTGAAAAATTGAAAAATGTTCCAAGTTGAGTGTAATGGTGGGAAAAAAGCCAACAATTTCAATCTGTTTTATTGGGTTTTGTTTTTATGATGCCTTGATTCTTCTGGTGAGTATAGTTACAACTATACTAAACTTGTAATATTTTTCTTTTTACTTTGGAGGTTAAAAAAATTCAGTAGTGTGAAAAAAAGTTTTTTTTCTTCTCTTTACGGGCCACGCTTCTACTTATAATAAAATCGCATAGCACTAGCACCAATGTTTACAATGAGGCTGTGCTCATCTGCAAGTTTTTCCTCAGCTGAAATCAGGCTGAAGAAGCAAATCGCAGCATGCTGTGATTTCACTCCAAAATCGGATGGGTGAAAGAAAAAAAAAAAAATCACATGCCACACTGACCACATATGACATGCAATTTTGCCAGATAGATCACAATTCTGTAGCATAGGAAACTGTAAATGGTCATGTAAAAGATAACAGATGCTGAGTAAAAAAAAAAATGATTGTATACAGACAGCACACAGATGACATCCCACTCTTCTGGATGAGGATCGCACATGGGAGCGAGGCCTAAGACCACATTCATAAGTTCAGTATTTGGTCAGTATTTTACCTCAGTATTATAATCAGTAGTGGAACAATTAGAGTCAAAGTATAAAAGAAACACGTTACCACTTCTGCATTTTTCCCTTACTCCTGGTTTTGACTTTTTAAATACTGAGGTAAAATGAGCCCACCAACTCTGCCCCGACACGCATTTCGCATGTAGCTTTCTCAACGGAGGTGTCGCGCGTCAGGACAGCATTGGTGGGGTTCATTCTGTCCTCCCTATCAATGGTAAACAAACTATGTGTAACCTACTTTTTTCAATCCTATTTCTTTTGCCTATAACTTCTTGGTCCTTTTTTGATCAATATGAGCTTTTCGCAATTTACTCACTGTACTTTATTTCATCAATGCCGCTATGTACATTGAACTGCTTGATGCTATCCATTTTTTCCTCCTTATCCAAACTCATATGTATTGTATGTTATACCTATTAGTGAATTTTCCAATAAATGAATTTTAATTTTATTGGTGGTTTCTGATGACTTGAGTTGAGTGAAACAGGTCGGTCAGATTCAAAAGTCGCCGACTTTCGCCAAAGTCAGGTTTCGCAGAGCGAAACCCGACCATTAGCGTAAGGTCGGCCATGCGGTCGTCGACCCGAGCGCCAAAGTCGATTTTCCCATAATGCTTGCAGGCGCCTTTTCTCAGCCAATGAGCAAGGACGTACATTGTGGGCAATGAGATGACATGGGCAGCGGCCACCACCATCTTAGAGAAGGACATTGCAGTGACTGGCTTGCTTTGTGTGGCGTCACAGTGGCTATAATAGCCCTGACCGCCGACCACCATTTTACTTCTGCCGATCTTAGTGTAGGGAGAGGTTGCTGACGCTGTTTATCAGTATCAGTGACAGGGGAGGATTTTCTTGTGTGCAGCAGCAGAGCTGGTTAATAGGTTGCCTGCTAGCTGTATTGCTGTGTGTACACTGCTGTGCAGACTGATTTTTACACAGCACTAATACTTTTATTCTTTTTTTCTGCACAGTTACCGAGGGTTAATTTTTTCCCACATCGTATAGAGCTGTACGCTCCTCACACACTGCCGTGTACCAGCTGGTATCACGGACAAATACATGCTGACTATCTGTGTGTGACTCCGGAAATCTATATGGAGATTTACAATTACCCCTAGACTGTAAACAGCTGTACGCTTCTGATACATTACCCTTTTTCTGCTTTTTATATTCTGGTCTAATCCATACTGAGCCTGTGAGCGTCTGTGTCTGACTCCGGAAATATATACAGAGATTTAAAATTACCCCTACACTGTATACACTTGGTATCTTCTGATACATTACCCTTTTTCTGTGTAACGGGTCAGGGAGGCGGAACCTCTGAGCTTTATTATACAAGGAGGCTTTCCTTGTAAAGGAGCGGGTGGCGCTCGGGGAGACGGACAGGAAGTCACGGCAAGTGACAGGGACAGTCTTGGACAGACGGGAAGGAGGTCACGGCAAGTGACCGGGCAGTCTCTGGATATACAGGCAGGTAGTCACGGCAAGTGACCGGGGCAGTCTCTGGATAGACAGGTAGGTAGTCACGGCAAGTGACCGGGGCAGTCTCGGATAGACAGGCAGGTAGTCACGGCAAGTGACCGGGGCAGTCTCTGGATAGACAGGCAGGTAGTCACAGCAAGTGACCGGGGCAGTCTCTGGATAAACAGGCAGGTAGTCACGCAAGTGACCGGGGAAGTCTCTGGATGGACAGGTATATACGACCTGAGATGGTGGAGCCTCCCGGTAGGCTAGCAGGCAGATGACAGATGAACGCCCCCAAGTGAGCAGGCGAGAGTCTCTGGAATAGACGATGGTCACCGCATGTGACGTCCGAACCTCCGGGTAGGTCTGCAGGCAGATGGCAGATGAAACGCCCCCAAGTGAGCAGGCGAGAGTCTCTGGATTAGACGATGGTCACCGCATGTGACGTCCGAACCTCCGGGTAGGTCTGCAGGCAGATGGCAGATGAGCGCCCCAAGTGAGCAGGCGAGATTCTCTGGAATAGCCGATGGTCACCACCGGTGACGGCCGAAACCTCCAGGTAGGCTTGCGGACAGGTAGCAGACAGCAAACTGGCAGGAGACAGGCAGGTAACTGGTAACGGAACCTGAGGGCTGAAGCAGAGTAAACAGTGCAACAACATTGCTTGGGCACCTCCATTAAGGAGGGAGTACTTTATATAGGGTGGAGTCCTCCGGCATTGGCCGGGGACCTTTTTTGAAAGATGCGCGCGGCCCCTTTAAGAGCGGGGGAGCGCGCGGGCGGCGCCCTAAGTCCAGCAGCAGGGAAGGAGCGCGCGACCCCAGCAGGGCGGAAGGAGGACGCCGAGCGTGGGTAAGGGGGCGACGTCCCTGCCTGGCAGAGGACGCTGGCGCAGGGGAACAGCGCTGCCGCAGAATGTAACTGTATCGGAGTTCTGCGCACGCCGATACAGTTTACAGTAGCGTAGCTCCGGGTGGGCCCCCTCAGAGCCCGGGGCCACCACCCCCCTCTGCCCCGTGACCTATCCTTTCAAATCAGGGCCCACCACGCAGGAGCTGGGGGTGGGGCCCACCGGAGGTTCCTCCGGTGTCCCGGTGGCTCAGTCCGACGCTGTCCCTAGACTATATACAGCTGTACACTTCTGATACATTACTCTTTTCTGCTTTTTATATTCTGGTCTAATCCATACTGAGCCTGTGAGCGTTGTGTGTTACTCCGGAAATATACAGAGTTTTACAATTTCCACTACATCGTATACAGCTGTACGCTTCTGATACATTACCCTTTTTGTGCTTTTTATATTCTGTTTAATCCATACTGAGCCTGAGAGCGTCTGTGTGTGACTCCTGAAATATATACGGAGATTGAAATTTTCCCCTATACTATATACACCTGTTATCTTCTGATACAGTACCCTTTTTCTGTTTTTTATATTCTGGTCTAATCCATACTGAGCCTGTGAGCGTCTGTGTGTTACTCTCAAAATATAGACTGAGATTTAGAATTTTCCCCTTCACCATATACAGCTGTACGCTTCTGATACAGTACCATATATCTGCTGGTATTTTGGGTACATTTTCCCAAACATGAGGAAGTATGGTGGAAGAGACCGCGGACGTGGGCGTCGGGGTCCAGCTGCTACTGATGGTGGTGGTGGTGCATCTACTGGTAGTGCAAAAGCACAATACCACCTAAGGCAGGAGGTGTTGAGCCTGCATCATCGTCTGGCTCCAGAAGGCCTGGAAGGCTTGCCTTTTCTGAGAGTAGTTAAACCGCTTTTAAAGCTGGAGCATCAGGAACAGGTTTTTTCTTACGTTGCCGAAACAGCCTCCAGCTCCTCTTCTGAAGTTTCAAAAAAATGCAAGCACTGAGTCGTCAGTGTAGGCTCCTGGTCAGGAACAACACCTTTCTTGTGTCCTTCACCCCGACCAAAAGTGAAGAATGCGACAGGCCACACTTCAGATTACTCCATGGATCTCTTTTCACATACCATGCCTGGGTAATCAAGTCAAATCCTGAATTCCCCAGTCAACATGAATCTGACATGGAGTGCACTGATGCACAGCCACTGCTAGATGATTCTGCTGGTACATACACCCAGAGCACTACATTGCCCTCGCAGTCTACTGAGCAAGAATTTGACCCTGATGAAACTCAGGTGCCCCTTCCCGCATACTATACCACCTTACACGGTGACACAGAGGAAGGTGCAGATGAAATTGAAGAGGAGGTGATGATGACCCAGTTGTTGACCCGGATTGGCATCAATTGGGGGAAGAGGGTGCCGCTGGCAATAGCTCAGGAGAGGAGAAGGATCCGCAGCAAGCATCGACATTGCAGCAGCGGTTATCTGGCAGGACCGTAGCTGTCCAAAAACGTATTAAAAAACAAAAAGAGTTGCAGGACAGCTTGGCCAGACAGTCAAATTAGCACAGCATGCAAGCCCTGAAAATTTATACCATAGTAGGAAGAGTGCAGTGTGGCACTTTTTTGACCAAAATCCTATTGATGAGGCAAAAGTTATCTGTAAGAAGTGCGGAAGGACCTTTGGCCGAGCGAAAAATCTCCGAAATTTGAATACCGGTTGCATGCTTAGACCATTAAACACCATACACTTGCAAGCGTGACGGACTACAAAACTTCAGGTAGCACATGTGCACCTGCTCCAACTGAAGGTAGCCAGCAACCTCCATCGCTTTCCCCACTGTAAGCCCACCGATTAGCACACCACCAGCAAGAAATGTTGAGGTGTCGTCGCAAGGCCAAAGCAGTCAGAGAATCACAATGTTATTGCAACGAAAGACTGAATCTAGGCCATCACCACCACCACCATACCAACCCTACTCAGTCTGTCATGTCCACCGCCAGTTCACCCATATGCAGCTCTCAACTCCAGCTCACCCTAGCAGACACTTTGAGTTAAGACAAGAAAGTACTCATCTTCTCATTGCACAACTGATCTCATTAGAGATGATGCCCTTCGTTTGGTTGAAAGCGCAGCGTCAGAGAGCTCATGGCCTACGCTGTCCCACGCTATTGACCTACCCAGTCGGCACTTCTTTTCTAGAAAAGCCATCCCTGCCCTCCACCTGCATGTGGAAGACCGCATTTTTCATGCACTCAAACAATCAGTGAGTGGAAAGGTGCACCTCACAACAGATGCATGGGCCAGTAGGCATGCAGGGCCGTTACATGTCCATCACTGCGCACTGGGTTAATGTGGTGGATGCAGGGTCCACAGGGGACAGCGGCGGTGGGACAGTGCTGCCTAGCCCACGGTATAGGCAACAGTGGGCTGTACGTGTTCGACTCTCCTCCTCCAGAAGCGAAAGCTCGTCGACAGAAGCGCAATTGCACGAACACTCCATCCGGGGCTGCAAGTGTTGCACACGAGGTGTCCACTATCTAACAGCCAGTGGTAAGTGTCAGCAGACTGTTTTAAAGATAATGTCTTTGGGCGACAACAGACACACCGCGGAAGTAATTGGCTGACTACTTGCAGCGAGAAACTGAGTCATGGCTGGGCAGTCTACATCTTGCGCCAGGCAAGGTAGCCAGTGATAACGGCAGTAATTTTGTGGCAGCCATAGCCCGGCAAAACTCAGACACATTCTTGCCTGGCTCATACCTTGAACCTGGTGGTGCAGTGCTTCCTAAATAATTATCCGGAGTTAACAGCCCTGCTCCATAAGGTGCGAAGACTGTGCTCAACATCCGTTGCTCGCCCGTAGACTCCAGTCGTATGCAGAGGCTGCAGCGATCGCTCCACCTCCCCAAGCACCGCCTAATCATAGACGTTGCAACAAGGTGAAACTCCACCCATGCACATGGTTGAGAGGCTGTGTGAACAGGCAGGCTGTAATGAATTTGTGGGGGGATTCACAGGCAGGCAGTTTGAGGGCAGACATGGAGTTGTTGGGCGTGCAGTGGTCAAAGCTGAAAGACCTCTGTAAAGTCTTCAGTGTTTTGAGGAATGCACAGCGGCTGGTAAGCGCAGACGACACCACATAAGCATGAGCATCCCACTTATGCTTCTGCTATGCAAACTTCACGCGCATTAAGGATCAGGTGTCTGCAGTGGAGGAGGAAGAGTAGGAGGAGGAAGGAAGCCTTGATGACAGTCAGGCATTGTCTGCTCAGGGAACTATCCTGGACGAGGTGGAGGAAGAAGAGGAAGAGGAGGAGGAGGATGAGGGGATAATTATTTTGGGGAGGAGGATGCTTCTCAGGGGGCAAGAGAAAATATTGGCTTGCCAAGGTCAGGTACAGGGTTTGTGCGTGACGGGAGGGATGTTGGATTTGGCAGAAAGTGCTACTCCCACCCACCACTGTCAGTGCATCATTGACATCTGGAACATTGGCCCACATGTGTGATTATGTCTTGCGGATCCTAAAAAGGGACCCCTGCATTGCCTAAATTATGAAGGGATGACGTTTTACTGGTTGGCCAGCAATCCACGCTATAAAGGAAATTACAGAACATCATGCACAAGAAAAATCTAGAGCTAATATTGGCAAACAAGCAAGCAAACTCTTCTAAACCGTTTGTTAAAGGCATTCCCAGCACACAGCAGCGGTGCAGGTTCTACCACAAGCCGTACTGGCCAAAGGAAGAGGTGTTCATGTGCAAAACAGCCGAAGTGGCGTTGGAGACAGGGGTTTCATGACCATGTGTGGAACTGATTTCTCGAGTAACGCCACACACGACGGGTAATGCTGAATCGATTGCAACAGACAGGAGACAGCAGTTGTCAACTATGGTTCAAAATTTACCTCTCCTCCCCTATCGATGTTCTCCCTCACAGTTCATTCCCCTTTGACTACTGGGCCACAAACTGGACACCTGGCCTGAATTGGCACAATATGCCTTACAAGGAGCTCGCTTGCCCTGCTGGTATGTGCTATCAAAAGAGTCTTCAGTGCAGCTGGATCAATCCTGACAGAAAGAAGGACCCAGCTGTAGACCCAAAATGTAGGTGATCTCACCTTCATTAAAATGAACCATGCATGGGTTTCAAAGGATTTTGTACCACCTTCACCCTGATGACACATAGGTTTCCAGCAAAATGGCTCACTTTGCCCCTTTCCCCGACTTCTCCAATTCCTCCATTTGAAGCTGCTGAATGTCCAGCCTACACCTCAAATATAGCCAGTTTTATCACCTCCCTAAATGGGCTGTACCCCCCCAGGGCGGCGTCAGCACCTGGCAACCCGGGCAAGTGCAGGGGCCCTGAGCAGGTGGGGGGGCACCTCTTGGGCGAACGGCAATGGCAAAGGGCCCCTCAAATACGCCGGTGTCTCTGATGGTGGGGGGCCAACTCGCCGTCCGACACACCAGCATACTATGAGGGGCTCTCTGCTTGCTCAGGGCCCCAGCACTTGCAATACTTACCTCTCCCTGCTCCACTGCTGTGACGTCTTCCCCGTTTCCTACAGTGACATTCAGGTCAGAGAGTGCGATGATGTCATGTCTGTACGCCTCTACCTGAACAGTCCAAGTGCAGAGAGCTGGAAAATGGCGACGCTGAGGTGTCCAGAGTAGAGCAGTGCCAGCGAGGAGAGGTATTTTATTTTTTTTAATGTTTGAAGCAAATTATGGGGAGCATATATACACTGGAGAATTAAATATGGGGCCCAGCATCACTTGAGCATCATAGATAAGGGCCCATCATACACTGGAGCATTATAAATGTGGCCCATTATACACTGGATCATCATATAAGGGCCCATTATACACTGGAGTATTATAAATGGGGCCCATTAATATGGAGCATTATATAGGCCTATGATACACTGGAGCATCATCCATGGGGCCCATCATACACTGGAGCATTATAAATGAGGCCCATTAAATATGAGCAATAATATAGGCCCATCATACACTGACAACCCATGGGACCCATCTAACTTGGGCATCATTTGGGGCCCATTATATATGGAGCATTATATGGCCCATCATAGACTGGAGCATCATCCATGGGGCCCTCATACACTGGAGCATTATAAATGGGGCCCACATACACTGGGATCATCCATGGGACCCATCATAACTGGAGATCATTTGGGCCCATTATATAAGGACATTATATAAGCACATCATACACTGGAGCTTATCCAGGGCCCCATCAAACTTGAGCAATCAATACGGGGCCCATTATACACGGAGCATTATAAATGGGGCCCATCATACACTGGGAGCACATATACGGGGCCCATTATACACTGGAGCATTATAAATGTGGCCCTATATATTGACATTATATAGGCCCATCAATACTGGAGCATCAATACGGGCCCATTAACACTGGAGCATTAAAAATGTGGCCCTCATACACGGAGCATCACCATGGGGCCCATTAACACGGAGCATTATAAAGGGGCCCTTTATAATGGACATTTTTATAGGCCCATACACGGAGCTTCATTCATGGAGCCACATATTAACGAGCATCAATGGGGTTCATTATTTATGGGGCACATACGGGTATGGAGCATCATATGGACACAAAGGGTCCTATTTGTATGGAGCATTATTGGAGCCCATTTTGTATGGAGCAATATATGGGGGGTCATCATATAGATGGACTTTAAATGCGACTCATTATCTGTAGGGCAAATGTAGGGCTCATTATACCTAGGGGACCGTCCAACTGTAGGCACATTATAGGGGACCACATAACTTACATTAATGTGAGCCATCATATACTGGATAGCATTATAGGGACCAATTATTCTGTATGGGACAATAAGGGGCCATTATTCTTATGGCCACTATTGGGGGGCCAAAATACGTAGGGGGAATATACTGTCCGGTTTTTTAGTACTGTTGAATTTAAATAGATTCAGTCATTAATTAAGAATGAAGTATTTTGGCTTGTAAATACCCTATATTTCTGTCCGAATTGGAGCATCATAACGGGTATGTGTTTAAAGGAGCCCACTACCTCTTTGCCTGAGCACAAGAAAACCTGGGCACCCTGCCCCCCCCCCCCACAACTTTAGCCAAATAACCCCCATTTTCAATGCGTAACTATTATTAAAAAATAAATTAAGGTTAAACAAGCTTAAGTAATAAGAATTGAGTCGTTGGCATTGAAATGGCACTGTAGGTGTGTTTACTTCCCCACTCCCTCCGACTTCGCTTCCCCATTGACTTGCAATGGGGTTTCGTTTTCAGTCCGGACCTTCGACTTTTCCCCATGTCGGCAGATTTTGGGTTTGAACTCCACTTTAAAAGTCGGGTTTCATGAAACCCACTCGACCCTAAAAAAGGCAAAGTCGCTCAACTCTACTGTGACTCCTTTTGTTTTTGTGTTTCTGTCAATTCCACATATACTTGAATGGTTAAATGGACTCGCTGGTAACCCTATTAACCAAAGTCCCGATAATTACTTATGGCAGCAATGAATACAATTCTGTCCTTCTTGCGCCACCTTTGGGGCTGTATTTTTTTAAGAGAGTGGCTTGGGGAACAGGACCATGATTTGAAAATACATCGAAAGCAGCTGTTCATGGCGACAGCTGTACGTCTACTGTGGGAAAAAAGAATTAAGGGGCATTAAATCTCTTTTTTAATACTCAAAAAAAATGCAAATCAGATGGAGATTCCAAATGAAAGGGATTAATTATTTATCCGACCCACCTAGTAGTTTTTTTTATCAATTACTCTGTTATAGGGAATCCCTTCCTGTGATTTGCTGTAAACTTTTCCCAATTCTAGAAATATTTTCATAGAAAAAAGAAAAAACAGGAAAAATAAAAAATGTTGATGTTTCACGGCTTTGGCCCTTGGGTTGCACGCCCACCCAGAAGTTTTCAACCTGGACCCCAAAGGTCCAGTAAAAAAAAACAACAAATATTTCTCTTATTATACTACTCAACTACCAACACAAGGAAAACAATCAAAGCCCAAAAAACAGAGAAATTAATAGCACAAAGACTATTTATTATTAAAATATACATTTAAATAAATACAAATACATAAAGCCAGGGTACTGCTTCACTTTGGGGAGACAATTTAATATATTAAAAACAGAAAACTAGAAAATTATAGGTAACACTATACTGTAAGGTTTTGTAATAATTTAATGGTAACTCAGGAGTAAGAATGAGCAACTTTCCCTTTTTTTGGCGGTCAGGTTTTTTCTCAAAATCGGGTTAAGAAGTCACCGACTGACGGAAATGGTCGGGTCGGAGTCGAAAATCCACCCAAAAGCAACAATGGGGAAAAAAATCGGCAGGGAGTGGAGGACAGTAAACACACCTACAAGGCCCATTTTCAGAGCCGCGCGGCTCAGCCAAGGAGCGGTGCCGACGGCTTGAGCGGCATGGGTTCAAATCCCCCTCAAAGCGGGCGGCACCGCCATTGGCGAGCCGGGGCGGCTCAGCCAATGAGCGGCCCCCAGTTCAAATCCCCCCCAGGCTAGCAGTGTCCCCCGCTTTTGGTAGTTGCGTGTGCAGGCGTGTGTGTGGTATGCCGCCCATCGCCGATGGGACTACAACCCCATCCCCTATGCCTGCTCACGCGTGTGACACATTACCTGAGGGACAGTATAATCCCATCATCCGGCTAATGTTTTGAATGAAAAAAAAGCATACTTACATACACAACTTACAGAACAACAACATTAAAACATAACAACATAAACATACAACACGTAACAACAAAAAATACAACACATAACTACAGAACATACAATAACAACAAAACCCTAACATACAGAACATACAATAACATACAACACATAACAACAGAACATACATAAACACTAACAAACAGAACATCATTAAAACAACACATAACTACAGAACATACAATAACAATAACAACAGAACATAACATAAACATACAACACGACATCAGTTCATACATATAACACATAACAAAACAGAACATACATATAACATACAACAGAACAACATATAAAATACAACACAAACAAACAGACATACATATAACATACAACACAAACAACAGAACAACAATAACAACAACACAAACATACAGAACATACCATAACAAAACACATAACATCAGCGGATTTGATCGTTTTTGTAAGCTAAATAAAGAATGTTATTTAAACAAAAAAAAGGTTGTGACGTCATTTCTTGTCCACCTCCTCTTTTACATTTTGTCCAACCCAGCTCCATTACACACACAGATAGATAATAATAGATAATAGAAGATAATAATAGATAGAAGATAGATAGATGAAAATAAAATAAAGATGATAGATAGATAATGATAGATAATAGATAGATATGTCATGGGTCTCGCCAGAAGATCTCGGTTCACATTCGACTTCTCACAGCTGAGCTGCTTTTCTTTTGTTTGGTAAGAAGAGTTAATTTTACCTAGCCTTTGCAAGACAGGTCAGCCTCGCCCGGCTGCTTTGGATTATGTTCAATTAGTTTCCTTTATATTCCGCCAGTCTGGTGTTGGATCCGGGAAAGCATTCATATAGTTTTAGCAACTGGATCGGGTTCTGGAAACTTAACTAAGAGCTCCTTAGTTGTTTTACTCTTACAGCTTAAGTTTATCTCGAGACCTATGGTTCCTATGTGGTGAGTGTTGTTGTAAGACTTTATTACTTTAATTTCTTATCTTTCTGATGTCTTTCTTCATTAACCGTTACCTGGTCATTCCCTTTGGTGGATTCAGGGTCCTTTGGGGACAAAAAACATTGGAGGGATTGAAGGAGACGGGTTTACGCTGGTGGCCTGACCCTTACCTTTAACAGTACCTCCAGTTAGGGATTAGTTAGGGACCCCGTTAGGGTCACTTAGACCCCGGCACCCTCTAGCCAGACGCGTAAAGGATTCCTTTTTACCACTGGACTTTCTGTCAGGTAAATCATGTTACATATAGCTACACAGTTATATTATGTTGCCCTTTTGATATAAAATTTGTCATCACATATATAAACTGTATACACGTGACATTTTCACCGCCATACTAAAGTTCTCCCCACATCATGGATCCATAGCCCACTGCCCGGCAGTTGCAGGGATTGGTCCGGGAGTTGGCAACATTAATCCAAGGTTTTGTCCCCCCGGACAAACCAGCTGAACCAAGTTTCTCTCCCGGACGGTTCACTGTGGGCGGGACAAATTTTTTATTTTTCCGGAGGCATGTAAATTGTACTTTCGGCTGCGGCCTTCGTTATCTGGAGGAAGAGCAAGGGTGGGAATTGTTATCTCGCTCTTACAAGGGGATCCTCAATCTGGGCGTTTCCTATTCCCCAGGCCCCCAGATCCCTCAGTGGATCGATTTTTTATGCCCTGGGTCTGGTATATATGATCCGGATGAGTCTCCCTTTGCGAAACAAGTTCAAAATACGGCAAGGAAATCGTCCGCGGAGGAATTTCTCTGAGTCCCGTAGATGGGCAACAGTACTCATGGAATGACCCTGCTCTTAGGAGCCATTTTGTCAAGGGTTGTCTGACAAATTAAAAGATGTTTGGCTCATAGATTCTCCTCCATCACTGAGGCTGCTATGGCCCTCGCATTCGATTGATAGACGTCTGGGGAAGACGCAGGAAAATCCCCCGCCCCCCGTGATGACTCCACCTACACTAAAGTCCCTTATACTGAGGTTCCCTGGTCGTTCTGAGGAACCCATGCATTGGGGGGGAAATCAATTGTAGGAGGGAATCAACGGGCGCCGCAAGCAGAAGGTTTCTTTTGCGGAAAGGGACAATTTTTGGGGGGTGTCCCCATCCCGGACCTCTTTGAACAAGGATTAACCTGGAGTGGTATTTCGCCCAAATCCCTCTCAGTTTCTCGTCGCGGAGGTGGTGATTGGTACTAGAACTGAAGGATTTCTGTTTTTTTTTATAGTGGGTCCGGGGCTAACTGGTGGACACTTGTTTGCCCAGGGGATGAAATGCAACTGATGTATTGGCCAACCGGCCCTATACCTCTATTGATTCTAGACCTTTGGAAGGTGCTGGTCAACTGTTCAAACATAACTTCGAGTAGGGGCAATACAAAAAGAAAATTGTCTTGTTATGTTTGGAGGGTCTGCCTGCCCTATTGTGTTGGGACTTCCTTGGTTGGCTAAACATAACCCTGATTGATGGCAATCCAAAAGATAACCAGTGGGTGAATTTTGCAAGAATAACTGCATACACGGTCCGGTGCGGTTGGCCTAGACTTTGCCCCCCTTTTCGAGGACTTTGGGGAAGTTCTCAAGGAGGGGTGTAAAGAGTTACCTCCCATCCACATAGATGCTCAAAAAAAGTTGCTCCTATGGCCTATCTCGAATTTCCCAGGGTCGGGAAACGGATTATCCTTTCCTATTCCCAAGGAGGGAGGTAGTGTCAGCGATGCTCTGACTTGAGGGGGAGGTATTGGGGGCTCAGGGGAGCCCCTGGGCTTCCAGGAGACTGATAGTTTCCAGACGCTTAAGACTGAAGAGAGGAACCCCCTTTCAAACGAGGCTGATAGGAGGGTTTTTTCAAACTGGGTGAACGTCTGGTGTGGTTGTCTACCAGGAATAAAAACTTAAAGTTCCCTCCTGGAGGTTGGGTCCCAGAATTCATCGGGCCTACAGGAACAGTTTCCATAATTAATCCTGTGCATTTCGTCTGGACCTCCCTCCACGTTTAAAATTCATAATGTGTTTCACAAGTCATTACTTAAAAGTATGTGGCACCAGCATACCGTCACCTCTACCTCCTCCTTCAGTGGTAATCAATGATAACGTGGAAGTTCATTGGAGGGGGTATGGTCCTGAGGAGAGGACGTGGGTCCCTGCGTCTGATGATAACGCAGATCGATTTGGGTTTGGGACCTTTCACACAACTTACCCCGGACAGACTGGTCATGAGGGTCCGGAGGCCCCTCGGTAGAAGGGGGGTACTGTCATGGGTGCATCGCCACGAAGATCGTCGCGATTGCACATTCTGACTTCTCACAGCTGAGCTGCTGTTTCTTTGTGTTTGGTAATGAGAGAAATTAATTTACCTAGCTCTTTGCTAAGACTAGGTCAGCCTCCCCGGGTGCTTTGGATTATGTTCTAATTAGTTTCCTTTATAATTCCTGCCATTCTGGGGTTGGATGGCCGTGAAAAACATTCATATAGTTTAGCAACTGGATCGGTTCTGGAATACCTTAAGCTAAGACCCTTAGTTGTTTTTCTCTTACAGCTTATAGTTTATCTCTGAGACCTAGGTGTTCCTACTGTGTGTGAGTGTTGTATGTAAGACTTTATTTACTTTATTTCTTATCTTTCTTGTATGTCTTTCTGTCATTAACCGTTTACCTGGTCATTCCCTTTGGTATTCAGGTCCTTCTTAGGACTAGAAATACAGTTGGCAGGATTGATAGGAGACAGGGTTTACGCTGGTGGCCTGGACCTCTGTACCTTTAACAGTACCTCCAGGTTGAGGGATTAGTTAGGACCCCATTTAGGGTCAGCTAGACCCCGGTCACCCTCTACCGGAGACAGCGTATAACGGATTCCGTTTTGACCCACTGGACTTTCTGTCAGGTAAACTATGTTATCATATAGCTATGCACATGTTATATAGTTTTTTCCCTTTTGATATAGATTATTGTCATCACATATATATATCTGCTATACAGCGTGACAGAAAGATAATAGATAGATAGATAGATAGTTTAGATAGATAGATAGATAGATAATAAAAAAGATAGACACCACAAGATTGACCTGGAAACCATCTGCATGACTTTGAAAACTGGGGCAAGAAATGAAAGAACGGGTTCCAGGTGGTCTTCTCCTCCATCCCCCAGTGGATGGCCATGGAACAAGGAGGTGGAATAAGATTCTGCAGGTGAACAACGGCTACTCGATGGTGCCGTCAGCAAGGATTGGATTCTGGATCATGGGGAAATTTAAAACCCTATACATGGACACTTGCTAGAGATGGGTGCACCTTACGAAGACTGGAAAACATTTTTTGGAATCCCTTGCACACCTCAGAGCCTTTAAACTAGAACAAGTGGGAGGGAAACAAAACGCCAGCAAAAGCCATACACCTGACAAAGCATGAGAACTCTGCTATTTAAAAGGGAAAAAAGAACAAGACAAAACAATCTAAAAATAAAAATATTGGAGAAGAGAAAACCAATCACAAACAAAAATGTTTTTATACAAATCACAAAGCATGGGCAACAAACAAGGAAAAAATTGGAACTACTAACGCAGGAAAAAGTAAGATGTCATTGGAATCACTGAAACTTGGTGGGACATACACATGTTTGGGAATACAAGGCTAAGAAGGAACAACCTTATTGCAAGAAACAGACTTGATAAACGAGGAGGAGGGTCGCATTGTAGTTAAAAAGCGTATATTTGCACAGAGATTGATGTTCAGAGACTGGAGTTCGTGGAAACTGTTTGGGTAAAGAATACAAGACAGAACAAGGAAAGGACACCATTGTAGGCATTTACAACAGGCCACCTATGCAAGCAAAGATATGGATGAACTCTTAATGCATCAAATGGCCAAGTTCTCCAAAAAATATGACATAGTGGTCATGGAGATTCAACTATCCAGACATTTGTGGAATCGCTCTCAGGCAAAACTAACAGTCAAGGAAATTCTTATCCTCTCTTGCTGACAACTTTATCTTTCAAAGGTAGGGGAGAAAACAAGGGAACTGCTACCTTGGATGTAATCCTTATAAATAGGGAGGAAATGGTTGAGGAGGTAAGAGTGGCTGGACCCTAGGAGGAGTGACCATCTATTTTAGAATTTTGGATAACAAGGAGGAAGACCTGTGAAGACTCAGACGTCAAGGTTAGATTTCAGAAAGGCAGATTTAAGGGACTCAGAAAGAGAATTGAAGGGACCAATGGCGATATCCTTAAGGACAAAAAGTCCAGGAAGGAGGACATCTTGAAAAATGAGATTCTCAAAGCACAATCGTTAACAATTCCAAAAAAAGGAAGAAAAGGGAAGCATTTAAGGAAACCAGATGGATGAACCCCAGAACTTAAACACATGCTAAAAAGAAAAAAAGAAAAGTTTATCAAAGGAAAGAGGGAGCATATCAAAAATAATAAATGCCAACTGCAAACCTGCAGGCACAAATCAGATTACTAAAGCTACCCAAAGAATTAAGGCTTGCAAGAGATGTCAAAAGCAACAAAAAAGGGTTTTTGGGGAAATCAAAATAAAAGAAAAGTCAAAGAAGTATAGGATTTTTACAGGAGAAAATGATGAAAATGAAAAAAAGGATGTTGAAAAGGCTGAACTTTAAATCCTATTTTGCATTGTTTTTCCCTCAGAAAGAAATGAACATCCTGAAACTTCACTGTCCTATTAAAGGAATAGAAAATCCAAATCTATAAACAAAAGACAGGGGAAACACTTAGCTAACCTAAATGAATTCAAGTCCCAGGTCCAGATAATTAAAACCCCAGAATACAAGGAGAAGCAGAAGAAATTCTTGAACCATTCCCAAAATCTTTTAAAATTCTTGGAGAACAGGTGAAGTCCCAGAAGACTGGAGAAGAGCAAATGTTGTCCTATCTTCAAAAAGGGGAAGAAGGTGGACCCAGGGAACAAGGCCCGGTGTGTCTGACTTCTTTTACCAGGAAAGATCGAACAAATTATAAAAACAAGTTGTAATACCTGCATAAGAAGAAGTGATTAAACAGAGTCGCATGGTTTTTTAAATAAAAAAGTCCTGTCAGACTAAAATTAATTCCTTCTATGCCCGAATCAAAAGACTGGGTGGATCAGGGAAATGCTGTAGATATATAAACTTGACTTCACAAACATTTGACAAAGTATTCAAACAATCCTTATTGAAAAAATGACTAAGTTGGAATGGACAAGGCAACGTTAGTTGGGTTCATAACGGGCTTAGGATCGGACTCAAGGTGGTCATAAATGGCTGCACATCCGGTTTGGAAGAATGTCCTCAAGTGGGGTACCACAAGGCCTGTTTTGGGCCCTGTGTTGTTCAACATCTTTATCAATGATTTAAAGAAGGAATTGAGGGTAAACTGATCAAATTTGCTGATGACTAGTGTTGAGCGATATTGCTCGATATCAAAAATATCGTATCGAAATTGTATCGCCGATAGCACTAAATATCGTCGATATCCGATTTCGATAACGGAAGTCCCATGTAAGTCTATGGGAACAAAATATCGCAACAAAAAAAAACCCTTTCTTTCGTTGTAAACACAAAATATACACACATAGAATACATATATATATATATACATGTGATTGTGACATATATATACATATATTTATAGTTTATACACTTCTACATAGTAAAATTGACTCTAATTCAATTGCCGGGTAAAGACGTGACATACCCTTATAGAAGTCGACGGGCTCGGTGCCGAGTACCCCCGAAAACCTCTGGCTCTGTGCGACTCAACTTGGGCGTCACGAACAGATTCTGTGCTCGCTATAAGCGAGTCCTGTGTGCCTGAATTGAACTGTTTTGTGCTTGAGAATTGCTAAAATCATAGAGAATGTATTTGCCATTTTTCCGCCATATCTGCGTCACGACGAGGCACTGGTGAAGAAGAAGGGCGTGCTCTTCGTGGTGTCACTCACTCAGTGGCGTGAAAACGATGGCCGCCCACTGTAAATGGTACTGCAATGTAACATCGTGCCCCACAGCTCTGGAGTCCGCCTCCTCATCCTCCTCAGTGGGCGGAAACTAACACGAAGGTCCCCCTCCCTACAAAGAGGGGCCCTCTCCAGATATGACACATGTGACTTGGCAGAGATGGCTAATGGACACGACAGCAGAAGTGGGAAGGGATGGAGCAGTCAGAGCTCTCCCCCCCACGGAACGACCCGATCGCCACAGAATCACCGTTGGGCACCCGGCCTGTAAACCCTCCAAACGCTGCAAGAAGCCTCGATACCCTAAGGGCCTGGCCCGCACCGGGAGGAGGTCGCCAGGATGAAGCCAGCTGGCGTGCCCTAAAAATAAACTTGGAGCGGCGCCAATCCCTCTTACCTGAAGTGTCTGTACCGGAAGGTGGAGCACCCTTCTAGTAAGGAGTCCTTGCAATGTGATCCGTTGACGTTGTCGCAGTGGAGGCACCCGTTCCTGCAAAAACCGCAGCACCGTCAGCAGCACCCCAATCCCGCTGTCTGCCCCCGTCGCTGAACAGAAGAAGCGACACCCGTCCTCATGGAGGAGGCCGCGCAGGCACCAGAGCACTACCTCCTGTACCGGAGCCCCGACTGTCATCTGATTTAGAAGCCGTCTGCTTCCTCCGCAGGGGAGCGCCGCCAGGACTGGGGCGACAGGAGAGCTGCCGCAAACCGGATACTGTAAGCTGCAGTGGAGTGGGGGAGACATGGAGCAACTGGTGGAGGAGAATTACAACCGGCTCAGGAGAAGAGTGGAGACGTTGGGAGGGAAGCAGAACGACAAAGGGAGCAGCGAGAAACCCTAAAACTTCGCCAACGTCACCTGGGGAAAGGGCCGGGCAGATAAGGACCGGATGAGAAAGGAAAAAGGAACCCTGAGTGAGCCGCGGCGTAAGGTGCAGTACGGAGCTTTAAATTGAAAGGTGGTTGGGGCTTCATCAAGGAGCCTGGACTTTATTTGTAAAGTCTTTGTGACCCGCGGGACTGGAGGCTCACCTCCAGAAGGACACCCAGGGAGGACCTGTTGCCAGAGACTTGGTGACTTACACCCACACTGGGTTACAATGGGTGGTACCCCTAAATGTTACCAGGTGCGACCCCTACTCCCCAGTGTGTCAGGAACCTGTGAGACCCTCGAAGCCTTCAGCCTCCCACATCCAGCCTCTGAAAAAGTGCCCACCCCACGCCGTAAATCTCCCCACCCCCTCAGTGGTCTCCTCAGCAGCCCCACTATGGACATGATAAGTATAGCTGGCCCGTACCCGGCGACTGTTAGGCACCCTGGGGTTCGTACAGTCCGGGACATAGGGCCCAGACCCGAGGGAGATGAAAGAGGTGGCCACACAGACCCAGATAGCGGGTCACGACGTCACTTTACAGGCCACACGACGTCATCAGGTCCTGGGGTACTTGGTGCCTCGGGGTTTTGGCAATCTCAAGAAGAGTATCAGGGGGTACCTGGAAGAGGCCAGCCAAAGAATCCTAAATAACCCGGACAGGGTCCCTGTATGTAAATAGTTAACTTTTTATGTACCCGGACGGTAAATGTTCCTAAAAAAGTTTTTTATTTTAATAAAAAAAAAAAAAAACAGTTTTCATTCTTTTTTTTACTGCTCATCCTGCGACGCCATCGATCTCCTGTAAAAAAATGAAAAAAAAAAAAAAAATATAACCACCTACCGACGCAGTCCATAGTAACGAGTGTCCCACGACGATCCAGCTCTGCTACATCAGAATGACAGGCAAGCCTGTCATCCCGGCGCAGCACAGCTGATTACCTGCTTCCCCGGCGGTGACGTCATCGACTGACTGCTTAAACGGCCGGGATTACCCTGCAGTCCACTGCATTATCGCGAAAAACTGCATGTGACCGCCAGGGAAAGATAATGGCGGCCAATCAAGCAGTCCAGGACTGACCGCCGGAGATCTTCTGCCAGTAAGTGCCGCTGACTTCTGACAGACCCGACCGACGGACACTCACAGTGACAGGACAAATCCGATTCTGGTATTCGATAAGACGAAAATATCGAAACGAATTATCGAAAGGCCGATAGAGCTAATACGGCCGATAGCCGATATTTTGCATTATCGTACGCTCAACACTACTGATGACACAAAGCTAGGAGGGGTAGCTAATACTAGAGAAGAGAGAGAGAGGTTTTCAAAAAGATATAAATAAACTGGAGCAGTGGCAGCAACTAACAAATGTTTTTTAACAGGAAAAAATGCAAAGTACTACACTGGGCATAAAAAATGAAAAAAGCATATACAAAATGGGAGGAATAGGGCTAAGTAACAGCACATGTGAAAAAGACTTGGTATACTAATTGATCACAGACTGAACATGAGTCAACAGTGTAATGCAGCAGCAAAAAAGGCAAATACAATTCTAGGATGTATCACAGAAGCATACAGTCTAGATCACGTGAGGTCATTATTGCCCTCTACTCATTATTGCACTCTATTACTTTTTTTTTTTTTTTTGCACTTTTTATCATTTTTTTGCAGGGTGCACCCGGCTCTTTTTGATGGCTTGGTTTTTTGTGTTGTGCACATTCAGTGCTGACCACCCGCCTTCCATCATAGGCGTTTAAAATAGGCTGTTATCCAGACACTGTGCATGACATTTATGTTTTAAGCAACTTGTATCTGTGTTTTTTTTTTTTCCCACTAAGCAGTTAACACCTTCATCATCACTGTTTTTGTGATAGGGTGGCTGCCTTTATCATGGTTAAACACCTGTTGCTTCTCCAGCCTTTATCCATGGAGCCTGCTGCATCCTGCTAGTGCATTTGGTCATTTGATCAGACTGGGTATGATTGTTTTTCATGATTTGCTTTTGCTAAAAATGTTTTTTTGGATTTATGTCTAGTTAGTTACTCGCAATAAAATGAGGACCCTTGACGTTGGGTTGCGAGCTTATCTGCTTTGGCCAAAATAGTAACTAATACCTCATCTGATGCATTTATCATATGCATCATTTTTTGCACTTTTTATCATATTTTGCAGGGTGCACCCGGGCTCTTTTTGATGCTTGGTTTTTTGTGTTGTGCACATTCAGTGCTGACCAGCCCGCCTTCCATCATAGGCGTTTAAAATAGGCTGTTATCCAGACACTGTGCATGACATTTATGTTTTAAGCAACTTGTATCTGTGTGTTTTTTTTTTCCCACTAAGCAGTTAACACCTTCATCATCACTGTTTTTGTGATAGGGTGGCTGCCTTTATCAGTGGTTAACACCTGTTGCTTCTCCAGCCTTTATCCATGGGAGCCTGCTGCATCCTGCTAGTGCATTTGGTCATTTGATCAGACTGGTATGATTGTTTTTCATGATTTGCTTTTGCTAAAAATGTTTTTTTTGGATTATGTCTAGTTAGTTACTCGCAATAAATGAGGACCCTGGACGTTGGGTTGCGAGCTTATCTGCTTTGGCCAAAATAGTAACTAATACCTCATCTGATGCATTATCATATGCATAATTTTTTGCACTTTTTATCATATTTTGCAGGGTGCACCCGGGCTCTTTTGATGGCTTGGTTTTTTGTGTTGTGCACATTCAGTGCTGACCAGCCCGCCTTCCATCATAGCGTTTAAAATAGGCTGTTATCCAGACACTGTGCATGACATTTATGTTTTAAGCAACTTGTATCTGTGTGTTTTTTTTTCCCACTAAGCAGTTAACACCTTCATCATCACTGTTTTTGTGATAGGGTGGCTGCCTTTATCAGTGGTTAAACACCTGTTGCTTCTCCAGCCTTTATCCATGGGAGCCTGCTGCATCCTGCTAGTGCATTTGGTCATTTGATCAGACTGGGTATGATTGTTTTTCATGATTTGCTTTTGCTAAAAATGTTTTTTTTGGATTTATGTCTAGTTAGTTACTCGCAATAAAATGAGGACCCTTGACGTTGGGTTGCGAGCTTATCTCTTTGGCCAAAATAGTAACTAATACCTCATCTGATGCATTTATCATATGCATAATTTTCTGCACTTTTTATCATATTTTGCAGGGTGCACCCGGGCTCTTTTTGATGGCTTGGTTTTTTGTGTTGTGCACATTCAGTGCTGACCAGCACGCCTTCCATCATAGGCGTTTAAAATAGGCTGTTATCCAGACACTGTGCATGACATTTATGTTTTTAAGCAACTTGTATCGTGTGTTTTTTTTTTCCACTAAGCATTAACACCTTCATCATCACTGTTTTTGTGATAGGTGGCTGCCTTTATCAGTGGTTAAACACCTGTTGCTTCTCCAGCCTTTATCCATGGAGCCTGCTGCATCCTGCTAGTGCATTTGGTCATTTGATCAGACTGGGTATGATTGTTTTTCATGATTTGCTTTTGCTAAAAACATTATTGCCCTCTACTCCTCTTTGGTCCGACCTCATCTGGAGTCCAGTTTTGGGCACCACATTTTAAAAAAGACATCAACAAACTGAGCAAGTTCAAAGAAGAGCCACCAGAATGGTGACCGGTCTGCAAACCATGTCCTATGAGGAACGGTTGCAGGATTTGGGAATGTTTAGCTTGCAAAAAAGAAGACTGAGAGGAGACTTAATATCTGTCTTACAAATATCTCAAGGGCTGTCACATTGTAGAAGGATCATCTTTATTCTCATTTGCACAAGGAAAGACTAGAAGCAATGGGATGAAACTGAATGGGAGGAACACAGATTAATATTAGAAAAACTTTTTGACAGTTAGGGTGATCAAGGAGTGGAACAGGCTGCCACGAGAGGTGGTAAATTCTCCTTCAATGGAAGTCTTCAAACAGAGGTTGGACAGACATCTGTCTGGATGATTTAGAGAATCCTGCTTTGAGCAGGGGGTTGGACCAGATGCCCAGGAGGTCCTTCCAACTCTACATTCTATGATTCTATGATTCTATAGATAGAATGATAGATAGATAGATAGATAGATAGATAGATAGATAGATAGATAATAGATAGATAGATAGATAATAAATAGATAGATTGATACATAGATAGATCACAGATAGCTAGACAGATAATAGATAGACAGATAGAAGTTAGATAGATAGAAAAAAGATAGATAATAGATAGATATTACATAGATAATAGATAGATAGAATGGTACATAAATTGTTAAAGACACACGCGCACACCAAACACAAAATCTTCACGCAAAAAATGGTGTGGGCTCCCACGCAATTTTCTGCACCAGAGGGGGAAAGCCGATGGCTCGGCCAATATTTATAGCCTGGGAAGGGGTTAATACCCATGGAGCTTCCCAGCTATGAATATCAGCTCACAGCTAGCCTTTACTGGCTATTAAAATAGGGGGACCCCAAAATAAAATGACGTGGGGTCCCCCAGTAATTTATAGCCAGAAAGGCTACGCAACAGCTGCAGGCTGATATCATAGCCTAGAAGGGGCCATGGATATTAGCGCACCCCCATGGCTAAAAATACCAGCACCCAGCCGCCCCAGAATTGGCGCATCTGTACGATGCACCAATTCCGGCACTTAGCCCCCTCTCTTTCCCCCTCCCCTTAGCAGTGGGATATGGGGTAATAAGGGGTTAAAATCACCTTGCTATTGTAAGGTGACATTAAGCCTGTTAATAATGGAGAGGAGTCAATAAGACGCCTCTCCATTATTAATCTTATATTAATAAAGGGTTAAAAAAACACAACGCATAAGAATAAAGTATTTTAAATTAAACAAAAACACAACACGGTTTTCATATCTTCATTACACGCTCAGATCCAAGCGACGCCCTCGTTCTCCTGTAATAAAAAGTAAAAAAATAAAACAACCGTATACTCCCTGTCCGACGCAGTCCAATTAATAACGAATGTCCCACAACGGTCTCCCCTATAGAACAGTGACATCAGGTGATGCCACTGCTCTGTAGGCCTCCCAGTGATGCACTGACAGGAGACAATGCTCCTGCAGTGCATCACTGAGGTTACCTGAGTTCATTCTCTCACTTTATGGCAATGCTGCGTGGGAATTTTCTCACCCAGCATTGCCGGTGAGAGAATGAACTGTAGTGACATCATTTTCTCCCGGCGTCTGAGCGATACACAGGAGTGTATCGCAGGTGCGGTGTAGAGCGCTGACATCACCCGATGTCAGTGTTCTATACCGGAGATCGTCGTGGGACACTCGTTAATCACTGGACTACGGCGAAAGGTGATGTATAGGTTGCTTTATTATTTTATTTTTATTACAGGAGACGATGGCATCGGGGATTAGGTGATTGTGAGTATGTACTCTATGTTATGTGTTGTATGTTATATGTATGTTTGTATGTTATATGTTATGTGTATGTACCGTATGTTCTGTGTTGTATGTTGTATGTATGTTCTGTATGTTATGTGTTATAAGTATGCTCTGTATGCTATGTGTGGGTATGTTGTATGTATGTTCTGTATGTTACGTGTTGTATGTTGTATGTATGTTCTGTATGTTATGTGTTATAAGTATGCTCTGTATGCTATGTGTTGTATGTTGTATGTATGTTCTGTATGTTACGTGTGTATGTTTATATGTATGTTCTGTATGTTATGTGTTGTATGTTATATGTATGTTCTGTATGTTATGTGTTATATTATGTTCTGTATGTTATGTGTTATATGTATGTTCTGAATGTTATGTGCTGTATGTTTATAACTTAAGTACTTATGTATGATATTACTATCATTAGTTGTCTGTCTATATAGTCACATAATTGTTTCTCAATCATTATCAACATGCGCATATCTAATGTGCCTATATATATTGACATTTCTTGCTATTAGGAACACATAGGTGTCTATATATACATTTTTTTTGTCACACTTGGGCTTACTATCTATGTGTATTGACATTTTTTAGTGATAACTATTGTCACCACGTGTGGCTTGCTCATGACAATTTATTTGGCCTATGTGTCCCTTTGTGCATTAGTCGATGCATTTTTTCCATGTGCATAATGGTATCAAACTAGCATTGCAAGTTTTTCCAGCCTGGGTACACCCATCTTTCTTGTGTTTTGTGGTTACTGCCTTGTTTTTTAATATTTAATATTTTTTGTGTGTTTCAATAAAATTTACATTTTTATTACTTTGGTTGTGTGCAAAGCTTTTTTTCTTTGGTATTTGTTTTTAAAACTTTAGTGAACAGACCTAACCAGTTAACTAACTATTAACTATAAACAATCACTTTCTGCCACCCCCTTCACTTTCTCTTCCAGGGCAGTTACTGGTGCTTACAGCCTCCTGCTTGAGGAAGTTCTCTTTCCTGCATCACGCCGGGTGACACAAATGGGGCTAGTCCTGCAGCCGGGGTCTGCGTTGCCAGTGTCTGCACTGAAGCTGCAGAGTCAGATGCAACGTTCAGGTTGAAAATTCTGGACGCTACAGCCTCTTTGGTTCTGCTCCCACTGGCCTGGTAGTAACACATCTCCGTGCACATCTTTCACGTTGAGGGCATACCACCCCCTTTCGCCCAAGTGCCGGGTGTAGGTGACTAGATCACCCTGGTATAGGTCACAGTCTGGATGACCCTCCAGCAGGTGCGACTCAACATCCCACCGGGTGACAAATAGTTCCGAGACCATTCCGGGTTCCCTGATGAATCCCCAGCTCCTTTTCAAAATCAAACGAGACACTGTGCCCTGCCTCAACGGATCCCGGTCAGCGAGTCTGGCCTTGCAGGCCTGGGCTTTGGCCTGCATGTTCCGGTCTTCTATCTGTTATCACAGGGCCTGGCGTCTCCTGTTCCTCTGCCTCCCACCTGAGCGCCTACTGCCGGCTATAATCTTCCAAAGTGAGGGTCTCCAGCTGAGTTCCCTCTGGTTGGGCTTCCTTCGGGAACCCCATCAGATCCATCCCCGAGTGCTCCCACCGGAAACCCACCTTCTCACTATACACCTCCCGGGGCATGTGTTGCGGCTGCAGCGGGGCCACCAATTTGTGCCTGATGTCTGGTGTGCAGTCCCAGGCTGGATTTTGCACACCTGGCCGGGGTTAAGTGCTGGCAGGGGTTTTAAGGGCCCCACTAGCGTTTCCTAGGCTACCGGGCAACATTGGTAACAGTACCTGCTTCGCGTGCCTCTCTGGTGCCGGACTCCTCCTCCTCCAAGGTTGGGATACGGGTCGCGAGGCTGCCCTCCGTCCGGATACCTTCTCCACAAGGGCCTCTTTCCACCTCGCCACCGCAGTAAGCTGCGTCTTCTGGAGCTGGCAGCTGAGTTCCTCCACCTCAACTCCCAGGAACTCGGGTACACCCGCAGGCAGCTGGTCTGGAATTGCATCCCGTTTGCTGGGTGGAGTCCACTGCTTCCACCCCACGCTGACCACCACTTGCCATGTCGTTCACAGGGTTCTTTACCGCCTCTGTTACAGCACACCACCTTGCACGCTCCTGCACGTGCTCCTTCTGCTCTCCCCTTCATGGGCGGTTCCTTTTCCTGACATACCAGGCCAAGAGGCGGATCCCCTTGGCTGACAGTCCAGTTCTTTTTGCATTGAAGTCTTTACATTGGGCGGGTACAGCTCTTGCACCGCTTAACCACCCAGTCCACACAAGGCGCACGAGACCTCGTTTACCGGGTCAGTACATCATGTTCGTGGAGCCAAGTTAGAGTGCCCCCAAGGGCCGTGGGGTACTCGGTACTGGGCCGGGCGGTTCTTAAAGTGGAAGAAGCCATTACTACAAAAGAAACATGGGAAAGACCGTGGAGAGGTGAGTATAAGGGTTTTTTAATCTTTCCTGGGCGATAAAATTTGCATCAAATCAATTATCAATTGTTTTTTTCCGTGAACTAAGTGAATCCTCCATTTCAAATTTTAGGAGATTCACTCAATTGTAATCATTCTTCAACTACTGGATATGATCACAAAATGTTAGTCACTGACTTCCCAACATGTATCCATATGTCATGTTGCACTTATTCTGCCTGCTCTTATTTACATAACACTTACATTTATTCATTTTAACCCCTTAGTGATAGAGCTAATTTGCAGCTTAATGACCGGGCCAATTTTTACAATTCTGACCACTGTCAATTTATGAGGTTATAACTCTGGAACGCTTTAACAGATCCCGCTGATTCAGAGAATGTTTTTTTCGTGACATATTGTACTTCATGACAGTGGTAAAAGTTCTTCGATACGACTTGTGTTTATTTATGAAAAAAATGGAAATCTGACAAAAAAATTTTAAATTTGCAATTTTCAAACTTTTAATTTTTATGCCCTTAAATCAGAGAGATATGTCACACAAAATACTTAATAAATAACATTTCCCACATGTCTACTTTACATCAGCACAATTTTGGAAACAATTTTTTTTTGTTAGGAAGTTATAAGGCTTAAAAGTTCACCAGCGATTTTTCATTTTTCAACAAAATTTACAAATCATTTTGTTTAGGGACGACATCACATTTAAAGTCATTTGAGGGGTGTACATGACAGAAAATACCCGAAAGTGACACCATTCTAAAAACTGCACCCCTCAAGGTGCTCAAAACCACATTCAAGAAGTTTATTAACCCATTACGTGCTTCACAGGAAATGAAGCAATGTGGAAGGAAAAAATGAACATTTTCTACGATTGAGCAAATTGCATTTTATCATCCACGCTGGGTCTATTTGTTGAATAAATTTTTCTTTTGGTACATTCACTAGTCATCAGTTCTCTCCCACCTTAGTTTTTTCTTGTTTTTTCAGCGCGAGCCTATTATATATATATAAAAATGAACATTTAACTTTTTTTTACAAACATTTTACTTCAGAACCATTTTTTTTTATTTTTCACAAGTGTAAAAGAGAAAATGAATCACAAATTTTGTTGTGAAATTTCTCCTGAATGCGCCAATACCCCATATGTGGGGGTAAACCACTGTTTGGGCGCATGGCAGAGCTTGGAAGAGAAGGAGCGCTGACTTTTCAATGCAGAATTGGCTGGAATTGAGATCAGATGCCATGTCGCATTTAGAGAACCCCTGATGTGCCTAAACAGTGAAAACCCCCACAAGTGACACCATTTTGTAAACTAGACCCCTTAAGGAACTTCAAAAGAAAAGAAAAATGGGAAGCTTATATCACCATAAAATACAAATTTTTATTTAAAATGCTTAAAATACATATGCGGATGTAAAAATCCGAAAAATGGGGACACAAAATGCAGAAAAATGGCCCAAAAGCAGGTATAGACAAGATAGAAATATCCTAATAGCGCATATATCCGTGTTAATACATTCAAAAGGCTAATGGTTTTCTATATATCCGTGTTTCCACATTCAAAAGCTGTATAAGCTAAAGGTAAAGATGCCAGACGGAATTCATCATGCCCATAGTATATTTGGAGACATCCCTCAAACAGATATATGTATGCGCATAAAGTAGCAAGAGAAAGTCATAAACTTGCCCTCCCACTAATAATGCTAGCGCTTGTATTACCAATGTGCAAATGCAGAGTCTGCAGCAAGTGCTGTGTTGTATACGAAAAATCGCTTTCAGATGCACAGAGTGATATAGAGTATATATAAATAGAACCGCTAGTGGGAGATCATACCTGCCAGCAGACTGGGCACCCCTGACGCGCGTTTCGCGTTAGCTTGTTCATGCAACGCTCCCTTGTGAACAAGCTAACGCGAAACGCGCGTCAGGGGTGCCCAGTCTGCTGGCAGGTAGACTCCACTAGCGGTTCTATTTATATTATATACTCTATATCACTCTGTGCATCTGAAAGCGATTTTTCGTATACAACACAGCACTTGCTGCAGACTCTGCATTTGCACATTGGTAATACAAGCGCTAGCATTATTAGTGGGAGGGCAAGTTTATGACTTTCTCTTGCTACTTTATGCGCATACATATATCTGTTTGAGGGATGTCTCCAAATATACTATGGGCATGATGAATTCCGTCTGGCATCTTTACCTTTAGCTTATACAGCTTTTGAATGTGGAAACACGGATATATAGAAAACCATTAGCCTTTTGAATGTATTAACACGGATATATGCGCTATTAGGATTTCTATCTTGTCTATACCTGCTTTTGGGCCATTTTTTCTGCATTTTGTGTCCCCATTTTTCGGATTTTTACATCCGCATATGTATTTTAAGCATTTTGAATAAAAATTTGTATTTTTATGGTGATATAAGCTTCCCATTTTTCTTTTCCTTTTGGATTTGTCTATGTTTGGAAGTACCGCATAATCTAGGCAAAACATTTATTGTGATGCCTTAAGGAACTTATCTAGATGTGTGGTGAACACTTTGAACCCCAAAGTGCTTCACAGAAGTTTATAACGCAGAGCCGTGAAAATAAAAATAACTTTTTTCACAAAAATCATCTTTTCAACCCCCAAAATTTACTTTCACAAGGTACCAGGGAAATTGAACCCCAAAAGTTGTCCTGAGTACGCTGTTACCCCTATGTGGGGGGGACCACTGTTTAGGCGCATGGCAGATCTCGGAACGGAAGGAGCGCTGTTTGGAATGCAGAATTTGATGGAATGGTCTGTGGGGATCATGTTGCGTTTGCAGAGCCCCTGATATGCCTAAACAGTAGAAACCCCCACAAGTGACCCCATTTTGGAAACTATACCCCCCAAGGAACTTATCTAGATGCGTGTGAGCACTATGAACCCCCATGTGCTTCACAGAAGTTTATAACGCAGAGCCGTGAAAATAACAAATCATTTATTTTCACAAAAATGATATTTTCACCCCCAAATTTATCTATCACAACGGTACCAGGAGAAATTGGACCCCAAAAGTTGTTGTACAATTTGTCCTGAGTATGCTGATACTCCATATGTGGGGGGAACCACTGTTTGGGTGCATGGCAGAGCTCGGAGGTGAAGGAGCGCCGTTTTGGAATGCAGACTTTGATGAATTGTCTGCGGGCATCATGTTGCATTTGCAGAGCCCCTGATGTGCCTAAACAGTAGAAACCCCCAAGTCACCCCATTTTGGAAACTAGACCACCGAAGGAGGCTTATCTAGATTTGTGGTGAGCACTGTGAACCCCCATGTGCTTCACAGAAGTTTATAACGCAGAGCTGTTGAAAATAAAAATATTTTTTTTCACAAAAATGATTTTTTTAGCCCCCAATTTTTTAATTTTTCCAAGCTTAACAGGAGATATTAGACCTCTGAAGTTGTTGTGCAATTTGTTCTGAGTACGCTGATACCCCATAAGTGGGGGGGAACCACTGTTTGGGTGCATGGCAGAGCTCGGAAGGGAAGTAGCGCCGTTTTGGAATGCAGACTTTGATGGAGTGATCTGCGGGCATCATATTGCGTTTGCAGAGCCCCTGATGTGCCTAAACAGAGGAAACCCCCCACAAGTGACCTCATTTTGGAAACTAGACCCACCCAAGGAGCTTATCTAGATCTGTGGTGAGCACTTTGAACCCCCAAGTGCTTCACCGAAGTTTATAACGCAGAGCCGGGAAAATAAAAAATATTTTTTTTTTCACAAAAATCATCTTTCACCCCCAAATTTTTACTTTCACAAGGGTAACAGGAGAAATTGTACCCAAAAGTTGTCCAATTTGTCCTGAGTATGCTGATACCCCATATGTGGGGGGAACCACTGTTTGGTGCATAGCAGAGCTCGGAAAGGAAGGAGCGCCGTTTTGGAATGCAGACTTTGATGGAATGGTCTGCAGGCATCATGTTGCATTTGCAGAGCTCTTGATGTGCCTAAACAGTAGAAACCCCCACAATTGACCCCATTTTGGAAACTAGACCCTCAAGGGGCTCTCACTAGATGTGTGTGAGCAATTTGAAACCCCCAAGTGCTTCACAGAAGTTTATAATGTAGAGCCGTGAAAATAAAATTATTTTTTTTTTCCACAAAAATCATTTTTTTAGCCCCCATTTGTTATTTTCCCAAATATAACAAGAGAAATTAGACCCCCAAAGTTGTTGTTCAATTTGTCCTGAGTACCTGATGCCCCATATGAGGGGAAAACCACTGTTTGGGCGCATGGCAAGTTCAGAAGTGAGGGAGCCCCCGTTTGAATTTTTGAATGCTAAATTGGCTGGAATCAATGGTGGAGTTTGAGACCCCTTGATGTACCTAAACAGTGGAAACCCCCCAATTTAACTCCAACCCTAACCCCAACACACCCCTAATCCCAACCCTAACCATAACCCTAATCACAACCCTAACCCCAACACACCCCTAACCCTAATCCCAACCCTAACCACAACCCTAACCCCAACACACCCCTAACCCTAATCCCAACCCTAACCATAACTCTAACCACCCTAGCCATAATCCCAACACTAACCATAACCCTAACCACAAACCTAACTTCAACACACCTCTAACCCTAATCCCAACCCTAACCTAAACCCTAACCCTAAAACTTTAGCCAAACTTACTTTAGCCTAACCCTATTAGCCAAACCCTAACCCAAAACTTTAGCCAACTCACTTTAGCCTAAAATCAACCTAACCCAAAACTTTTAGCCCAACTCCTTAGCCTAACTCTAACCCAATGGAAAATAAATAAATAAATTTTTTTTTATTTTTTTATTTTTCCCAACAAAGGGGTGAAAGGGGGGGGGGGTTTGTTCTATTATTTTATTTTGATCATTGCAATAGCGTTTATCACATACCAAAATAAACCAATAGGAAAAATCTTCCATTGTTGCCAGATGCCTCGGCAGATCTCGCGGTGCATGCACAGCCCCGCCATTTTCTCCTGGAAGAAGATGGCGGCCAGGGAACTGCAGGGGGGATGGCCCTCCGGGGTACCGGGGAGGGTGATTGGTTACCAGAGGACCCTATTTCTCTCTCCTCAATGGCGGTTAATAATGGGGTCCCAAAAACGGGTCGGGAAAAACCAACCTGAATCTTTCTCTGGGGTATCAGCTACCCCCGGCAGCTGAGACCCCGGAAAATTCTAACTCTGAAGGGCGCTATTTACTTTTCCACAGCGCCGTGAATTCCCGGCTCTGTGTTTAAGTACCCTTAACTACCGCCGTTAAAAGGCACGGTGGCGTTAAGGGGTTAATACAAAATATGCCTTTTCCACAGTCACCACTAGGAGGAGCTCAGTACAAAATAGTTTTTCAGCATCCATTTTGTGTAGCTGTATACGTTCATAACATTTAGGTCCATAAAAAATTTGGGCAGAGACAACATTTATCTAATTTTGGTTCTAACATTACCACAATGAATTGTAAACAAAACAAATCGATGCTTGAAGTTCAGACTTTCACTTTCATTTGAGGGGATCCACATTAAAATTGGATGAAGGGTTTAGGAGTTTCAGCTCCTTAACAGTCCCAAACCCTGTTTTTAAAGGGACCAAAAGTAATTGACAATTGACCCAAGGCAATTTCAGGACAGTGTGGGCAACCCTTCATTAAAACATTTCAATTAAGCAATAAAAGGGCTGGTGTTGATTTGAGGTGTGGGTTTTGCATTTGGGGGGTTTAGCTGGAAGGAAACAAGCGGAAAAGGGAGCTCTCCATGCAGGGAAACAAGTATCCTTAACTGCAAAAACAGAAAAAACCCATCCGAGAAATTGCTACAACTTTAGGAGGGGCAAAACACAGTTGGTACTTCTGAGAAAGAAAGAAAGCACTGGTGAACTCACAATGCAAAAAGACCTGGGGCCCACGGAAGACAACATGGTGGATGATCGCAGAATACTCTCCAGGTGAAGGAACCCTTCAAAACAGCCAACCAAGTGAACACATCCCAGAGTAGCATCAATTCCAAAACTACCAAAAGAGAAGACGCAGAAATTAAAATACAGAGGGTTCACTGCACGGGCAAGCCACTCATAAGAATAAAGAATAAAAAGGCAGGCTGGACTTTGCTAAAAAACATCTAAAAAACCAGCACAGTTCTGGAAGAACATTCTTTGGACAGATGAAACCAAAGACAACCCCTTTACTAGAATGATGGAAAGAGAAAAGATGGGAAGCCATATCCAAAGCATACCACATCATCTGTAAAACATGGCGGAAGCGTGTGGGCTTGGGCAGCATGGCGCCAGTGGCACTGGGTCAATAGTGTTTATTGATGATTTTACACAGGACAAAACGCCGAATGAATTCTGAGGTATTCAGAGCCATACTGTGTGCTCAGACCACCAAAGCACCAAACTGATTGGTCGTCGTTTCATACTACAGATGGACAATGACCCAAAACATAAAGCCAAAGCAACCCAGGAGTTTTATTAAGCAAATAATGGGAAAATTCTTGAATGGCCAAATCAGCACCTGATCCAACCCAATTGGAACATGCATTTCACTTTTAAAGACTAAATCAGACAGAAAGGGCCCCCAAAAAACAACAACAAAACCCCCGGGTGAAGGCCTGGCAGAGCTCAAAAAAGAAGGAAACACATGTCTGGGATGTCCATGAGTTCAAGACTTTTAGGAAATCATTGCTAACAAAGGGTTTCAACCAATACTAAAATAACATTTTATTTACAATTATTTAATCTTCCAATTACTTTGGTCCCTTTAAAAACAGGGGGCACATGTTAAGGAGCAAACCCTAAACCCCTTCATCCAATTTTAATGTGGATACCCCAAATGAAAGCTGAAATCTGAACTTCAACTCATCTGATTTGTTTTGTTTCAATTCATTGGGTAATGTCTAAACCAAAATTAGATAAATGTTGTCTCTGTCCAAATATTTATGGACCTAACTGACCTGGATCCCCCTTGGTTATTACAGACAGGTGTAAATTGGGTAAAGGGAAGTTGAATAGATCTTTATCACTGTACTTTGCCATCGGGAGGGGTTAATTTGCTTAATTAAGAACATTCAAAGGAAAACCAGATAACCCATTGCAGAGGCTTAATTTGGATCCAGGGAAACTGCAACTTCAAACAGTAAAACAAATCAAACAGTCCAGCTGATACAGGTAAAAATGTCTTCACTGATTCATTCGCAGCATTTAGAACATTTAAAAATTTGCAATAAAAAAATCTCTGCATTCTAACCAACATATTTTGTACATATACTTGTCCTTAAAGGGAACTCTCACCAGTAAATTTGAGAGCACCATAAAGTAGGAGAGAGACCCCAATTACAGGGGTGTGTCTCACTACAGGACAAAATTTGCAGGTGCCTCCTAGTCCAGCCATGCAACAGCACTGATTAGCAGCTGTGTGTGGTGGGAAAACACAGATCTACAACTGAGCTCAGCTAGATCGCACAGAGAAAACTGTGACTGTCATAATTTCTGCACCCAGTACAGAACATTTGAGGCATGTAGAAACTGGCAAAACCACCTGGCAATTATCCAACACCTTACAAAAGGGGCCATTTTTTGGCACAGGTGTAGATTTGGTTTGGGATGGTCCGTATTTATGAAATAAGTAATTAGTAAACACCAAACACAGAAGCGGGGCTTGTAGTTCTATAGAGCTATTTACATCTATACTGTGCAACATTCTTTACCTCCCCAAATTTTCAGTTTCGCTGCATGTGTTGTTGCATAGATTACAGACTCACAGATTAATTAACGGAATTATAAAACTCCCCGAGCTTAAATACTCAAGCAAAGTTCATAAACTCATTACACGTCCGACATCCGTTTTAATTGAAATCATTACAATTTACATAGTTCTGTGTCATTTAATTTGAAGTGCAATTTAAACCAATTATGGGGTGCAGGAAATGTCATTATAACATTCTTTATGTAATAAAATATAAAGTCTGATGACAGCAGCCTATGACAGGGAACAAAGAAATTTAGTTCGGGAAGATTCTCTTAAAGGGACCTGTCATTAGAGTCTTGCTGCCTGAACCACGGGGGTTCATAATCAGATCCTGGCTGCAGATCGCAGCCGGATAATGGCCGGAGCAACCTCCCCCCCTCAAGAAAGAGTTGGGCGGGGGTTTTTTAGGGTTTTAAAATGAGGGGGAAATTAAATGAGGGGGTGGTGGGGGGTTTATAAGG
>JARQOD010000002.1:41332304-41411454 GCA_033576555.1 Oophaga sylvatica
TAATCTTCCAAAGTGAGGGTCTCCAGCTGAGTTCCCTCTGGTTGGCTTCCTTCGGGAACCCCATCAGATCCATCCCCGAGTGCTCCCACCGGAAACCCACCTTCTCACTATACACCTCCCGGGGCATGTGTTGCGGCTGCAGCGGGGCCACCAATTTGTGCCTGATGTCTGGTGTGCAGTCCCAGGCTGGATTTTTGCACACCTGGCCGGGGTTAAGTGCTGGCAGGGGTTTTAAGGGCCCCACTAGCGTTTCCTAGGCTACCGGGCAACATTGGTAACAGTACCTGCTTCGCGTGCCTCTCTGGTGCCGGACTCCTCCTCCTCCAAGGTTGGGGATACGGGTCGCGAGGCTGCCCTCCGTCCGGATACCTTCTCCAGCAGGGCCTCTTTCCACCTCGCCACCGCAGTAAGCTGCGTCTTCTGGAGCTGGCAGCTGAGTTCCTCCACCTCAACTCCCAGGAACTCGGGGTACACCGCAGGCAGCTGGTCTGGAATTGCATCCCGTTTGCTGGGTGGGAGTCCACTGCTTCCACCCCACGCTGACCACCACTTGCCATGTCGTTCACAGGGTTCTTTACCGCCTCTGTTACAGCACACCACCTTGCACGCTCCTGCACGTGCTCCTTCTGCTCTCCCCTTCATGGGCGGTTCCTTTTCCTGACATACCAGGCCAAGAGGCGGATCCCCTTGGCTGACAGTCCAGTTCTTTTTGCATTGAAGTCTTTACATTGGGCGGGTACAGCTCTTGCACCGCTTAACCACCCAGTCCACACAAGGCGCACGAGACCTCGTTTACCGGGTCAGTACATCATGTTCGTGGAGCCAAGTTAGAGTGCCCCCAAGGGCCGTGGGGTACTCGGTACTGGGCCGGGCGGTTCTTAAAGTGGAAGAAGCCATTACTACAAAAGAAACATGGGAAAGACCGTGGAGAGGTGAGTATAAGGGTTTTTTAATCTTTTCCTGGGCGATAAAATTTGCATCAAATCAATTATCAATTGTTTTTTCCGTGAACTAAGTGAATCCTCCCATTTCAAATTTTAGGAGATTCACTCAATTGTAATCATTCTTCAACTACTGGATATGATCACAAAATGTTAGTCACTGACTTCCCAACATGTATCCATATGTCATGTTGCACTTATTCTGCCTGCTCTTATTTACATAACACTTACATTTATTCATTTTAACCCCTTAGTGATAGAGCTAATTTGCAGCTTAATGACCGGGCCAATTTTTACAATTCTGACCACTGTCAATTTATGAGGTTATAACTCTGGAACGCTTTAACAGATCCCGCTGATTCAGAGAATGTTTTTTCGTGACATATTGTACTTCATGACAGTGGTAAAAGTTCTTCGATACGACTTGTGTTTATTTATGAAAAAAATGGAAATCTGACAAAAAAATTTTAAATTTTGCAATTTTCAAACTTTTAATTTTTATGCCCTTAAATCAGAGAGATATGTCACACAAAATACTTAATAAATAACATTTCCCACATGTCTACTTTACATCAGCACAATTTTGGAAACAATTTTTTTTTTGTTAGGAAGTTATAAGGCTTAAAAGTTCACCAGCGATTTTTCATTTTTCAACAAAATTTACAAAATCATTTTGTTTAGGGACGACATCACATTTAAAGTCACTTTGAGGGGTGTACATGACAGAAAATACCCGAAAGTGACACCATTCTAAAAACTGCACCCTCAAGGTGCTCAAAACCACATTCAAGAAGTTTATTAACCCATTACGTGCTTCACAGGAAATGAAGCAATGTGGAAGGAAAAAATGAACATTTTCTACGATTGAGCAAATTGCATTTTATCATCCACGCTGGGTCTATTTGTTGAATAAATTTTTCTTTTGGTACATTCACTAGTCATCAGTTCTCTCCCACCTTAGTTTTTTCTTGTTTTTTTCAGCGCGAGCCTATTATATATATATAAAAATGAACATTTAACTTTTTTTTACAAACATTTTACTTCAGAACCATTTTTTTTTATTTTCACAAGTGTAAAAAGAGAAAATGAATCACAAATTTTGTTGTGAAATTTCTCCTGAATGCGCCAATACCCCATATGTGGGGGTAAACCACTGTTTGGGCGCATGGCAGAGCTTGGAAGAGAAGGAGCGCTGACTTTTTCAATGCAGAATTGGCTGGAATTGAGATCAGATGCCATGTCGCATTTAGAGAACCCCTGATGTGCCTAAACAGTGAAAACCCCCACAAGTGACACCATTTTGTAAACTAGACCCCTTAAGGAACTTCAAAAAGAAAAGAAAAATGGGAAGCTTATATCACCATAAAAATACAAATTTTTATTTAAAATGCTTAAAATACATATGCGGATGTAAAAATCCGAAAAATGGGGACACAAAATGCAGAAAAATGGCCCAAAAGCAGGTATAGACAAGATAGAAATATCCTAATAGCGCATATATCCGTGTTAATACATTCAAAAGGCTAATGGTTTTCTATATATCCGTGTTTCCACATTCAAAAGCTGTATAAGCTAAAGGTAAAGATGCCAGACGGAATTCATCATGCCCATAGTATATTTGGAGACATCCCTCAAACAGATATATGTATGCGCATAAAGTAGCAAGAGAAAGTCATAAACTTGCCCTCCACTAATAATGCTAGCGCTTGTATTACCAATGTGCAAATGCAGAGTCTGCAGCAAGTGCTGTGTTGTATACGAAAAATCGCTTTCAGATGCACAGAGTGATATAGAGTATATATAAATAGAACCGCTAGTGGGAGATCATACCTGCCAGCAGACTGGGCACCCCTGACGCGCGTTTCGCGTTAGCTTGTTCATGCAACGCTCCCTTGTGAACAAGCTAACGCGAAACGCGCGTCAGGGGTGCCCAGTCTGCTGGCAGGTATGATCTCCCACTAGCGGTTCTATTTATATATATACTCTATATCACTCTGTGCATCTGAAAGCGATTTTTCGTATACAACACAGCACTTGCTGCAGACTCTGCATTTGCACATTGGTAATACAAGCGCTAGCATTATTAGTGGGAGGGCAAGTTTATGACTTTCTCTTGCTACTTTATGCGCATACATATATCTGTTTGAGGGATGTCTCCAAATATACTATGGGCATGATGAATTCCGTCTGGCATCTTTACCTTTAGCTTATACAGCTTTTGAATGTGGAAACACGGATATATAGAAAACCATTAGCCTTTTGAATGTATTAACACGGATATATGCGCTATTAGGATATTTCTATCTTGTCTATACCTGCTTTTGGGCCATTTTTCTGCATTTTGTGTCCCCATTTTTCGGATTTTTACATCCGCATATGTATTTTAAGCATTTTGAATAAAAATTTGTATTTTTATGGTGATATAAGCTTCCCATTTTTCTTTTCCTTTTGGATTTGTCTATGTTTGGAAGTATCGCATAATCTAGGCAAAACATTTATTGTGATGCCCTTAAGGAACTTATCTAGATGTGTGGTGAACACTTTGAACACCAAAGTGCTTCACAGAAGTTTATAACGCAGAGCCGTGAAAATAAAAATAACTTTTTTCACAAAAATCATCTTTTCACCCCCAAATTTTTACTTTCACAAGGGTACCAGGGAAATTGAACCCCAAAAGTTGTCCTGAGTACGCTGTTACCCCATATGTGGGGGGGAACCACTGTTTAGGCGCATGGCAGATCTCGGAACGGAAGGAGCGCTGTTTTGGAATGCAGAATTTGATGGAATGGTCTGTGGGGATCATGTTGCGTTTGCAGAGCCCCTGATATGCCTAAACAGTAGAAACCCCACAAGTGACCCCATTTTGGAAACTATACCCCCCAAGGAACTTATCTAGATGCGTGGTGAGCACTATGAACCCCCATGTGCTTCACAGAAGTTTATAACGCAGAGCCGTGAAAATAACAAATCATTTATTTTCACAAAAATGATATTTTCACCCCCAAATTTTATCTATCACAACGGTACCAGGAGAAATTGGACCCCAAAAGTTGTTGTACAATTTGTCCTGAGTATGCTGATACTCCATATGTGGGGGGGAACCACGTTGGGTGCATGCGGCTCGGAGGTGAAGGAGCGCCGTTTTGGAATGCAGACTTTGATGGAATTGTCTGCGGGCATCATGTTGCATTTGCAGAGCCCCTGATGTGCCTAAACAGTAGAAACCCCCAAGTCACCCCATTTTGGAAACTAGACCACCGAAGGAGCTTATCTAGATTTGTGGTGAGCACTGTGAACCCCCATGTGCTTCACAGAAGTTTATAACGCAGAGCTGTGAAAATAAAAATATTTTTTTTTCACAAAAATGATTTTTTAGCCCCCAATTTTTTAATTTTTCCAAGCTTAACAGGAGATATTAGACCTCTGAAGTTGTTGTGAATTTGTTCTGAGTACGCTGATACCCCATAAGTGGGGGGGAACCACTGTTTGGGTGCATGGCAGAGCTCGGAAGGGAAGTAGCGCCGTTTTGGAATGCAGACTTTGATGGAGTGATCTGCGGGCATCATATTGCGTTTGCAGAGCCCCTGATGTGCCTAAACAGAGGAAACCCCCACAAGTGACCTCATTTTGGAAACTAGACCCACCCAAGGAGCTTATCTAGATCTGTGGTGAGCACTTTGAACCCCAAGTGCTTCACCGAAGTTTATAACGCAGAGCCGGGAAAATAAAAAATATTTTTTTTTCACAAAAATCATCTTTTCACCCCAAATTTTTACTTTCACAAGGGTAACAGGAGAAATTGTACCCCAAAAGTTGTCCAATTTGTCCTGAGTATGCTGATACCCCATATGTGGGGGGGAACCACTGTTTGGGTGCATAGCAGAGCTCGGAAAGGAAGGAGCGCCGTTTTGGAATGCAGACTTTGATGGAATGGTCTGCAGGCATCATGTTGCATTTGCAGAGCTCTTGATGTGCCTAAACAGTAGAAACCCCCACAATTGACCCCATTTTGGAAACTAGACCCTCCAAGGGGCTCTCACTAGATGTGTGGTGAGCAATTTGAACCCCCAAGTGCTTCACAGAAGTTTATAATGTAGAGCCGTGAAAATAAAATTATTTTTTTTTTCCACAAAAATCATTTTTTTAGCCCCATTTTGTTATTTTCCCAAATATAACAAGAGAAATTAGACCCCCAAAGTTGTTGTTCAATTTGTCCTGAGTACGCTGATGCCCCATATGAGGGGGAAAACCACTGTTTGGGCGCATGGCAGAGTTCAGAAGTGAGGGAGCACCGTTTGAATTTTTGAATGCTAAATTGGCTGGAATCAATGGTGGAGTTTGGAGACCCCTTGATGTACCTAAACAGTGGAAACCCCCCAATTCTAACTCCAACCCTAACCCCAACACACCCCTAATCCCAACCCTAACCATAACCCTAATCACAACCCTAACCCCAACACACCCCTAACCCTAATCCCAACCCTAACCACAACCCTAACCCCAACACACCCCTAACCCTAATCCCAACCCTAACCATAACTCTAACCACCCTAGCCATAATCCCAACACTAACCATAACCCTAACCACAAAACCTAACTTCAACACACCTCTAACCCTAATCCCAACCCTAACCTAAACCCTAACCCTAAAACTTTAGCCAAACTTACTTTAGCCTAACCCTATTAGCCTAACCCTAACCCTAAAACTTTAGCCCAACTCACTTTAGCCTAACTCTAACCCTAACCTAAAACTTTAGCCCAACTCACTTTAGCCTAACTCTAACCCTAATGGGAAAATGGAAATAAATATATTTTCTTTATTTTATTATTTTTCCCTAACTAAAGGGGTGATAAAGGGGGGGGGTTAGTTACTATTATTTTATTTTGATCATTGCAATAGCGTTTATCACAGTGACCAAAATAAACCAATAGGAAAAATCTTCCTATTGTTGCCAGATGCCGTCGGCAGATCTCGGCGGGTGCACTGCACATGCGCCCGCCATTTTCTCCTGGAAGAAGATGGCGGGCCAGGGAACTGCATGGGGGCATGGCGGGCCTCCGGAGGTACCGGCGAGGGTGATTGGTGTACCAGAGGACCCTATTTCTCTCTCCTCAGATGTGCGGTTAATAATGGGGATCGCAAAACTGGGGTCGGTAAAAACCAACCTGAATCATGTTCTCTGGGGTATCAGCTACCCCGGCAGCTGAGACCCCGGAGAAATTCTAACTCTGAAGGGCGCTATTCACTTTTTCCACAGCGCCGTGAATTCACGGCTCTGTGGTTTAAGTACCCTTAACTACCGCCGTTAAAAGGCGTATCGGTGGTCGTTAAGGGGTTAATACAAAATATGCCTTTTCCACAGTCACCACTAGGAGGAGCTCAGTACAAAGAGTAGTTTTCAGCATCCATTGAGTGGTAGCTGTATACGTTCATATACAGTTAGGTCCATAAATATTTGGACAGAGACAACATTTATCTAATTTTGGTTCTAGACATTACCACAATGAATTGTAAACAAAACAAATCAGATGCAGTTGAAGTTCAGACTTTCAGCTTTCATTTGAGGGTATCCACATTAAAATTGGATGAAGGGTTTAGGAGTTTCAGCTCCTTAACATGTGCCACCCTGTTTTTAAAGGGACCAAAAGTAATTGGACAATTGACTCCAAGGCTATTTCATGGACAGGTGTGGGCAATCCCTTCATTATATCATTCTCAATTAAGCAGATAAAAGGGCTGGTGTTGATTTGAGGTGTGGTGTTTGCATTTGGAAGGTTTAGCTGTGAAGGAAACATGCGGTCAAAGGAGCTCTCCATGCAGGTGAAACAAGCTATCCTTAAGCTGCAAAAAACAGAAAAAACCCATCCGAGAAATTGCTACAACTTTAGGAGTGGCAAAATCTACAGTTTGGTACATTCTGAGAAAGAAAGAAAGCACTGGTGAACTCATCAATGCAAAAAGACCTGGGCGCCCACGGAAGACAACAGTGGTGGATGATCGCAGAATACTCCCATGGTGAAGAGAAACCCTTCACAACAGCCAACCAAGTGAACAACACTCTCCAGGAGGTAGGCGTATCAATATCCAAATCTACCATAAAGAGAAGACTGCATGAAATTAAATACAGAGGGTTCACTGCACGGTGCAAGCCACTCATAAGAATCAAGAATAAAAAGGCTAGGCTGGACTTTGCTAAAAAACATCTAAAAAAGCCAGCACAGTTCTGGAAGAACATTCTTTGGACAGATGAAACCAAGATCAACCTCTACTAGAATGATGGAAAGAGAAAAGTATGGCGAAGCTCATGATCCAAAGCATACCACATCATCTGTAAAACATGGCGGAAGCAGTGTGATGGCTTGGGCATGCATGGCTGCCAGTGGCACTGGGTCACTAGTGTTTATTGATGATGTGACACAGGACAGAAACAGCCGAATGAATTCTGAGGTATTCAGAGCCATACTGTGTGCTCAGATCCAGCCAAATGCAGCCAAACTGATTGGTCGTCGTTTCATACTACAGATGGACAATGACCCAAAACATAAAGCCAAAGCAACCCAGGAGTTTATTAAAGCAAATAAGTGGAATATTCTTGAATGGCCAAGTCAGTCACCTGATCTCAACCCAATTGAACATGCATTTCACTTGTTAAAGACTAAACTTCAGACAGAAAGGCCCACAAACAAACAACAACTGAAAACCACCGCGGTGAAGGCCTGGCAGAGCATCAAAAAGAAGGAAACACAGTGTCTGGTGATGTCCATGAGTTCAAGACTTCAGGCAGTCATTGCTAACAAAGGGTTTTCAACCAAGTACTAGAAATGAACATTTTATTTACAATTATTTAATCTGTCCAATTACTTTTGGTCCCTTTAAAAACAGGGTGGCACATGTTAAGGAGCTGAAACTCCTAAACCCTTCATCCAATTTTAATGTGGATACCCTCAAATGAAGTGAAAGCTGAACTTCAACTGCATCTGATTTGTTTTGTTTCAAATTCATTGTGGTAATGTCTAGAACCAAAATTAGATAAATGTTGTCTCTGTCCAAATATTTATGGACCTAACTGTACCTGGATCTTCCCCTTGGTTAGTTACAGACAGTGTAAATTGGGTAAAGGGAAGTTGATATAGATCTTTATCACTGTACTTATGCCATCGAGGTAGGTGTTAATTTGCTTAATTGAAGAAACATTCAAAGGAAAACCAGATAACCCATTGCAGAGGCTTAATTTGGATCCAGGAAACTGCATACTTGGCCAAACAGTAGAAACAAATGCAAACAGTCCAGCTGATACAGGTAAAAAATGTCTTCACTGATTCAGTTCAGCAGCATTTAGAACATTTAGAAAATGTTGCAATAAAAAAGAATCTCTGCATTCTAACCAACATATTTTGTACATATACTTGTCCTTAAAGGGAATCTCTCACCATGTAATTTGAGAGCACCATAATGTAGGAGCAGAGACCCCAATTACAGGGATGTGTCATCACTACAGGACAACTTGGCAGGTGCCTCCTAGTCCAGCCATGCAACAGCACTGATTAGCAGCTGTGTGTGGGCTGGGTTATACACAGATCTACAACTGAGCTCAGCTAGATCTGCAGCAGAGAAAACTGTGACTGTCATAAGTGCTGCACCCAGTACAGAACAGTTTGAGGCATTGTAGAAATCTGGCCAAAACCACCTTGGCAATTATCCAGACACATTACTAAGGAGCCATTTTTTGGCACAGGTGTAGATTTGGTTTGGGATGGTCCGTATTTATGAAATAAGTAATTAGTAAACACCAAACACAGAAGCGGGGGCTTGTAGTTCTATAGAGCTATTTACATCTATACTGTGACATCACTTCTTCACGCTCCCCGAAATGTTCAGCTGCGCTGCATGTGTGTTGTTGCATAGATTACAGACTCACAGATTAATTAACTGGAATTATAAAACTCCCCGAGCTTATAATGACTCAAGCAAAGTTCATAAACTCATTACACGTCCGACATCCGTTTTAATTGAAATCATTACAATTTACATAGTTCTGTGTCATATTAATTTGAAGTGCAATTTAAACCAATTATGGGATGCAGGAAATGTCATTATAACATTCTTTATGTAATATAATATAATGTCTGATGTACTAGCAGCCTGATGACAGGCAACAAAGAAATTTAGTTCTGGGAAGATTCTTCTTAAAGGGACCTGTCATTAGAGTCTTGCTGCCTGAACCACGGGTGCATGAATCAGATCCTGGCTGCATGATCGCAGCCGTGAGTAATGGCCGGAGCAGAGCCTCCCTCCCCTCAAGAAAGAGGTGTGGGCGGGGGTTTGGAGGGGTTTTAAAATGAGGGAGGAACATTTAAATGAGAGGGGGTGGTGGGGGGTTTATAAGGCAGAGATGGGGCGGTTCCAGGGTCAGTTCCTGTCTTGCCCCATCAGTAGTACACCTTACCATGTCGGTGAATGCGGCAATCGAACGCCTCAGGTCTGCGGCCTCGTCACAGCCGCCTGGATGGCTGGAGGCGCAGGTGGCGATTCTTGTTCAGGGAGAGGCTGGTCCGTCGTCTGGGGCAGCGCAACGGGAGAGGCGTCCAAGAAGGGTGAGGCCTCCTGAACGACTTTCGCCGGACCAGGCTCCTCGGGCCTCGCGTCAGCGCAGGAGCCCCTCACGGGCCCCTCCAGGCCGGGCGCTGCGCGGAGCTCGCGCTAGCAGGCCTCGGCCTGGGAGGAATCCGACAGGCCGGCGAGGCCCTGCGGCGGTAACCTCTCCTCCGGCGCTTGCAAGTCAGGGGGCGGAGCCGTTACGCGCCGGGCATCAAGCGAGAGCTGCGTCATCGGGAGGTCGCAGTGGCGAGCGATCTGCTGTGCGGCCTGCTTCAGATAGCAGCGCGGGTGCATCGGCGTTGGAGCCTCCAAGCGCCGGGCGTCGTGGGAGAGCTGCGTCCTCGGGAGGTCGCAGTGGCGAAGTACTTGCTGTGCGGCCTGCTTCTGATCGCATTGTGGGTGTGTCGGCGTTGGAGCCGTTACGCGCCGGGCGTCGTGGGAGAATTGCGTCTTCGGGAGGTCGCAGTGGCGAGGGACTTGCTGTGCGGCCTGCCTCAAGCAGCATCGGAGATGCGTCGTCATTGGAGCCGCTAAGCACTGGGCGTTTTTTGAGAGCTGCGTCCGCGGGGGGTCGCAGTTGTGATCAGCTTGCATTGCGACCTGCCTCAGATAGCTACGCAGGTGCGTTGGCGGATTATGGGTTGGCCGGCTTAGCAGATCAGCAATTGTCCCCCCTTGGTAGCGGCGGGGTTCCAGGTTCGTCGGGGGGTCACAGCGGCAGTGTTTCTGCACTGCGGCCTGCCTCTGTGGTCGGCTCCAGATTTTCGGCGGCCGGGGATCGGTCGGCACTACTGGACAGCAGATTTTACCCCCCATAGTCGGTGGGTTTCCTGAGGGATCGGGGGGCCGTTGCTATGGGGTGAACGTGGGGCGGCCTGCCTTCGCTGCTGCTGCTGAATTATCGTCGGGTGCTACTGCGACCCAGTCGTCACTGTTATTTCAGGATCAGCGGGCTGGATCCCCAATGGGGTTTAGGCCTTTCTCTTCTGGAAGTCACGAAGGGGTTTCGGGACGTCAGGACCAAAACAGCGGAGTCGTGGTGTCAGATCGAGGCAGTGGGGATACAACTTTGGAGCCAGGTTATCCGGCTGGAGGGCTCACAGCACCCTCGCAGCCCGGTGAGTATAATTCTATGTCAGGTGTCAGTCAGTCATTTGTGTCTTCTTCACCATTTAGGGTGGTTCGGTCGGGAGTTGGTAATAGTGTTGGGGGTGCCGAGGTAGCCGGGGTTACGGACATGCTGGTCGATGTGCGGAATTTGCTGTCACGTTTTGAGAAGGGTTTGGGTTCTCCGTCTCCGGTGATGACGTGGGTTGGGTCGCAGGTTGGGGGGCTGGTGGTTGCGAGCGGGTCGGAACAGGAAGGGCATAGTGACGAACCTGTGTCTGTATCGGTGCAGACAGAGAAGGAAAAAGAATGTCGGGTGCGCTTAGATGATAGGGCTCACGGGGAGGTGTATGTTTGCTTTGAGGGCCCATTGGAAGCGCATTTGAAGAAGGATGTAAAGGAGCGTATTTGGAAGGATGAGTATGTTGAAATATTCTCTTTGTTGCCTTTGGAGAAGTTTAATTTGGACAAAAGTAAAAAAGAGGATAGTAAGAAGGAGGAGGAGGAGAAACGGAGGTGGCGATTAATTCCTCAGACGTTTGTGAACTGGCAACAAGCTTTTGCCATTTTGGCAAGTGTTATCGGGGAAAAAGCTCCGGACAACTGTTCGGCTTTGTTTTGTTATTTCGATGCTATCGGGGAGGCATATAGGGTGTATGGGGGGCAGGCTTGGCTGCGGTATGACGAGCAGTTTAGGCAAAGGAAGGCTGTGCGTCCGGCTATTCGTTGGGATCAGAAGGACATTGGTCTGTGGATGCGAGTCATAGCACAGAATAAGTTTGGGCATTCCTTTCTCGGGGGAACTGGGGGCGCCGGCCAGAGTGGAAATACCGCTGGGGCAGCGGGAGGAAGTGGTCAAGGGCAATCAAGTGGAAACAAATTTGGAGTATGCTGGCAGTTTAATGACGGCCAGTGTAAGTTTGGGGCGGGGTGTAAATTTAAACATGTCTGCTCCCATTGCAACGGCGCCTCTCATGGAGCGGCTAAGTGTTTTGAAAAAGGGAAGCAAAAATCTGGGGGTGGTAATTCCCAAGGGAGAGACTCTGGTGAGTCTGGAAAGGATGGTCCCTTATCTAAATAGATACGGCGACAGGGAGAAGGCGGCGTGGTTGTTTAATGGTTTTAAGGATGGTTTTGTCATCCCACATCCTCCGTTTGTTATCCCGCGGGTACTTAGGAATTTGCGTTCGGCTTTATTGCATAAGGAGGTGGTGGGGGAAAAATTGGCAAAAGAAGTTTCGTTGGGTCGTATGGTGGGCCCTTTCTCGTAGCCACCTTTTTCGGATTTAGTGGTTTCCCCGTTGGGAGTTGTTCCAAAGAAGGAGCCGAACAAGTTTCGGCTTATTCAGCATCTTTCTTACCCACGGGGGAGGTCGGTGAACGATGGCATCGATCCGGAAATTTGTTCGGTCGTTTATTCCTCTTTTGACGAGGCTGCGCGGTGGGTGAGGAAGTGCGGTCGAGGGGCCCTTATGGCTAAGACCGACATCGAATCTGCTTTTAGACTTTTGCCGGTTCATCCTGATAGTTTGAAGCTGTTGGGTTGTTTTTGGGAGGGGGGGTTCTTTGTTGACAGGTGTTTGCCGATGGGCTGTTCTTTATCATGCGCTTATTTTGAGGCTTTTAGTTCCTTTTTGGAGTGGGTGGTGCGTGAGGTGTCCGGTTGTGAATCAGTTATTCATTACTTGGATGATTTCCTGTGTGTGGGCCCGGCAAATTCTTTACGCTGTCATGGGATTTTGAAAACTGTTAAGTGGGTGGCTGAGCAATTTGGGGTTCCTTTGGCGCCAGGTAAGACTGAGGGCCCTTCTTCTTGTTTGTGTTTTCTGGGGATAGTCATTGACACGGTGGCATGGGAGTTCAGATTGCCCGAGGAAAAGTTGTTGGCTTTGCGGGCGGACGTGGGTAGAGCACGCCGTTTGAAGAAGTTGTCGTTGCGGGATTTGCAGTCGTTGCTAGGGAAGTTGAATTTCGCATGTCGAGTGATGCCGATGGGGCGAGTTTTTTCACGTAGGCTGGCTAGCGCTACGGCAGGTATTAAAGCCCCTCATCACTTCATACGGTTGTCGGGGGAGCTAAAGGGGGACTTGGCTGTTTGGGATTCTTTCCTAGAGGGGTATAACGGACGCTCATTGGTCATGGCTGAGGTTGTTGGGAATGATGTGTTGGAGTTGTTTACGGATGCGGCCGGCGGGGTTGGTTTTGGAGCCTATTTCAGGGGACAGTGGTGTGCGTCTCGCTGGCCTGCGGAGTGGGTGTCTGAGAGCTTGGTTCGCGACATAACATTGTTGGAAATTTTTCCGATTCTTGTGGCAGTGCATTTATGGGGGAAGGAGTTTCGGGATCGCAGGGTGCGGTTCAATTGTGACAACATGGGAGTTGTTTGCACGATTAATGGGCTTACTGCGTCCTCTCCTCCATCGTGCGAATTTTGCAACGATTGGTCTTATGTTTGGCATTGAATGCGCACGTGACGGCGACGCACGTTCCGGGTGTGAAGAATGATATAGCTGATTCTCTTTCTCGTTTACAGTGGGATCGTTTTCGCTCATTGGCCCCGGAAGCGGAGTGTCTAGCCTGCCCGGAGGAGTTGTGGAAGGTGGTTTACGGTCTGCAGAGTCATTGATTAAGGCGTCGTTGGCTCCAAAAACTTGGGCGGCTTATCAGGCAGTGTGGTGTAACTGGGAAGAGTTTTTAATGTCAATTACAGTCGTGGGGGATGGGGTGGATCAACAAAGGGCCTTGTTGGCTTGGTTGGGGCAGGGAGCGAGGGAATGATGGTCTTGTGCTAAAGTATCGCGGGTTTTAGCAGCATTATCTTTTGGTTTTCGTTTGCGGGGGATTAGGGATGTGTCGAAGACCTTTTTGGTGCAGCAGGCGGCAAAGGGTTTTCGTCGAAATAAAGGGCTGGGTGATACGAGGCGCCCGGTATCCTTTGCTCTGTTAGAGCAGTTGGGTTTTATTTTGGATACTACGTGTTCTTCTCCTTTTGAAGTTTTGTTATTCCGTTTGGCTTTTTCGTTGGCATTTTTTGGGGCTTTGCGGGTGGGTGAGCTGGTTTCGGGTAATAAACAGGCGGTAGGCGGTTTGTTGGCTAAAGACGTGCTATTAACGGTAGGTGAAGTTGAGTTTTGGCTGCGTAGATCCAAGACAGATCAAGAGGGGAGGGGCCGTCGGGTAGTGTTGGGCAGTGTACCGGGGTATTCGATGTGTCCGGTGTTATGCTTGCAGCGCTTTTGGGATTTGGGCCCCAGATTGGGGGGCTCATTGTTGTGCCATGCTGATGGCGGTAGCCTGTCTAGGTATCAGTTCAACGCCATTTTCAAGAGGTCCATTCGAGCGTTAGGTCTGGATGATTCTCGTTTTGGGACTCATTCTTTCCGTATTGGGGCGGCAACTGAGGCGGCAGGTAGGGGTTTGGGTGCGGCATCAATACAACGTATTGGGCGTTGGAAGTCTAATCGATTTAGGAGTTATATTAGGCCTTGACTCTCGAGGTGGGGCAGTTGGTTTGTTCTGAAGGCGTCGTGGACATTGGAGTTCTTTTTAAGGTGTTCTTTTGTATGTTTAGTATTGTTTTCTCGTTTCAGGTGCCCCTCCCCTGCTGATTTGGATTTTTGGTCACTCCTTCGTCCACTGGGGAGCGTTGAGAGCCGATATCAGGACAGATGGTCGGCAGCTGGGATTTCCCCGGTCTATGTGGTGGTGCGATGGCTCGGTTTTCGAGGAATGCAGTGGAGGAGGGTGTTGCCGAAATTCATGTGTGCGCTCGCTTGGACCGTGCTCCTGATGTTTTGGTACTCCATGTAGGGGGGAATGATCTCGCGGTGCGCCCTTTTCGGGAATTAGTAAGAGACATTAAGCAGGATTGCTTGCGGTTATGGGTATTATATCCGGGGGTCATTTTGGTTTGGTCTGAAATTGTGCCACGCAGACGTTGGCGGAACATGAGGTCCCTGGCTAAGCTTAATAAGGCCAGGATAAAGGTAAACAGGGCTGTGTCTTCTTTCATGGCTCGAAATGGTAATGTGTCGGTGCGGCATTTTGATTTGGAGAAGGGTGAGGGGGATTTTTGGTTGGCCGATGGGGTTCATCTGAACGCTGTTGGTTCGGATATTTGGGCATCGGGTATTCAGGAAGGTATTGAAAGGGCCATAGCTTTGCGGTTTTAGGGGGTCTCGGGCCATTGAGGTTTTCAATGGGCCCTCGTTGTGGCGGCTCAAGGGGGTGGGGAGAGAGTCCTTGAAGTTGTTGGAAATTGGTTTGGGGGGACTCTGTTTAGGGTTCCCTGTCTGAAGTTACGTGGTGGTGATCTGGTGAAAGGTGGAAGGGGAGTTCACACGGAGTGGGTGGATCCCCAGGTGGTTGGGTGAGCAGCACACCTCAATTGCTGGTGCTCCTGAGCCTGTGGGGTAACGTCTGGGAGTAAGAGGTGGGGTGTTGTTCAAGGATATTGGTTTAATTCACCATGATCTTTGTAGCTTCAAGGACTCCTCCCTGATGTTGTATGGTATATATTATATATATAGTGTTATATATATATTGTTATTTATTGTTAATATTGTTTGTATTTAAATAAAGGCTGCTGTGCCATACATATTCCAAGAATTACTGTAACTCGTTATTGGGGTGTGGATATCGGGGGTATCCTGACAAGGAAAAGGGCTCAGTGTGAGAGTCCTGGTTTCCGTACGAGTAAACAGCTCGACTATACCAACGTCAAGTAATGGCCGGAGCAGAGCTCCCTCCCTCAAGAAAGAGGCGTGGGCGGAGGCCGGCATGACGGGGTTTGGAGGGGTTTTAAAATGAGGGGGGAACATTTAAATGGAGAGGGGTGGTGGGGGGTTTTAAGGCAGAGATGGGCGGTTCCAGGGTCAGTTCCTGTCTTGCCCATCAGTAGTCCCGCCCTCCCTCCTATTTGATGATGTTGTTATTTTGTATAATTTTGGGTCATGGCGGCTCAAGGGGGTGGGGAGAGAGTCCTTGAAGTTGTTGGAAATTGGTTTGGGGGGGACTCTGTTTAGGGTCTCCCTGTCTGAAGTTACGTGGTGGTGATCTGGTGAAAGGTGGAAGGGGAGTTCACACGGAGTGGGCGGATCCCCAGGGGTTGGTGAACAGCACACCTCAATTGCTGGTGCTCCTGAGCCTGTGGGGTAACGGCTGGGAGTAAGAGGTGGGGTGTTGTTCACAGGATATTGGTTTAATTCACCATGATCTTTGTAGCTTCAAGGACTCCTCCTGATGTTGTATGGTATATATTTATATATATAGTGTTATATATATTGTTATTTATTGTTAATATTGTTTGTATTTAAATAAAGGCTGCTGTGGCCATACATATTCCAAAGAATTACTGTAACTCGTTATTGGGGTGTGGATATGGGGGGTATCCTGACAAGGAAAAGGGGCTCAGTGTGAGAGTCCTGGTTTCCGTACGAGTAAACAGCTCGACTATACCAACGTCAAGTAATGGCCGGAGCAGAGCCTCCCTCCCCTCAAGAAAGAGGCGTGGGCGGAGGCCGGCATGACGGGGGTTTGGAGGGGTTTTAAAATGAGGGAGGAACATTTAAATGAGAGGGGGTGGTGGGGGGTTTATAAGGCAGAGATGGGGCGGTTCCAGGGTCAGTTCCTGTCTTGCCCCATCAGTAGTCCCGCCCTCCCTCCCTATTTGATGATGTTGTTATTTTGTATAATTTTGGGTCATGGCGGCTCAAGGGGGTGGGGAGAGAGTCCTTGAAGTTGTTGGAAATTGGTTTGGGGGGGACTCTGTTTAGGGTCTCCCTGTCTGAAGTTACGTGGTGGTGATCTGGTGAAAGGTGGAAGGGGAGTTCACACGCAGTGGGCGGATCCCCAGGTGGTTGGGTGAACAGCACACCTCAATTGCTGGTGCTCCTGAGCCTGTGGGGTAACGGCTGGGGTAACGGTGGGAGTAAGAGGTGGGGTGTTGTTCACAGGATATTGGTTTAATTCACCATGATCTTTGTAGCTTCAAGGACTCCTCCCTGATGTTGTATGGTATATATATATATATATATATAGTGTTATATATATATTGTTATTTATTGTTAATATTGTTTGTATTTAAATAAAGGCTGCTGTGGCCATACATATTCCAAAGAATTACTGTAACTCGTTATTGGGGTGTGGATATCGGGGGTATCCTGACAAGGAAAAGGGGCTCAGTGTGAGAGTCCTGGTTTCCGTACGAGTAAACAGCTCGACTATACCAACGTCAAGTAATGGCCGGAGCAGAGCCTCCCTCCCCTCAAGAAAGAGGCGTGGGCGGAGGCCGGCATGACGGGGGTTTGGAGGGGTTTTTAAAATGAGGGAGGAACATTTAAATGAGAGGGGGTGGTGGGGGGTTTATAAGGCAGAGATGGGGCGGTTCCAGGGTCAGTTCCTGTCTTGCCCATCAGTAGTCCCGCCCTCCTCCCTATTTGATGATGTTGTTATTTTGTATAATTTTGGGTCATGGCGGCTCAAGGGGGTGGGGAGAGAGTCCTTGAAGTTGTTGGAAATTGGTTTGGGGGGACTCTGTTTAGGGTCTCCCTGTCTGAAGTTACGTGGTGGTGATCTGGTGAAAGGTGGAAGGGGAGTTCACACGCAGTGGGCGGATCCCCAGGTGGTTGGGTGAACAGCACACCTCAATTGCTGGTGCTCCTGAGCCTGTGGGGTAACGGCTGGGAGTAAGAGGTGGGGTGTTGTTCACAGGATATTGGTTTAATTCACCATGATCTTTGTAGCTTCAAGGACTCCTCCCTGATGTTGTATGGTATATATATATATATATATATAGTGTTATATATATATTGTTATTTATTGTTAATATTGTTTGTATTTAAATAAAGGCTGCTGTGGCCATACATATTCCAAAGAATTACTATAACTCGTTATTGGGGTGTGGATATCGGGGGTATCCTGACAAGGAAAAGGGGCTCAGTGTGAGAGTCCTGGTTTCCGTACGAGTAAACAGCTCGACTATACCAACGTCATGTGTTTTCAGTAAACATTTAGAAAGGGGATTATAGTGAGAGTCCTGACTAGTCAGATGCAGTCCCAAGCTTGCTCTGTTCCACTCTAGTACATGCAGAGATAGCTGAGGTAGAATTTTTTTTCATTGTTTGCATTTTTTTAATTTGTTCTGCATTTTTTTGCTCTCCTTTATTTTACCTGTATATTTTCCAAGTAGAATTTTTATTCCAGCTTCCCCATATCAAGCCTTGTTCCTTTTTTCTTAATTTCTCTCCTGCTTTTTTCCAAAGTAATTTTTTTCCTTTCCCCTGCTTTCTTTGAGTGTAGTTGAAGGGTATGTGCACACGTTGCAGATTGGGCTCAGGAATTTCCTGAGCAGCTTCTGCATCTCTTGGCAGAATCCGCAGGTAAGAATCCGCGCGTTTTTTGCACGTTTTTTGTGTGGATTTTCCTACATTTTTTGCCCTGCGTTTTCCTATAATGAAATGGGTCTAGAAACGCTGCGGAATCCGCACAAAGAGTTGACATGCTGCGGAAAATAAACCGCTGCGGATTCCGTGCGGAATTTTCCGCAGCATGTGCACAGCAATTTTTTTTTCCATTGCTTTACATTGTACTGTACAACACTTGCGGATCTGCAACGATTCCGCGCGGAAAATCCGCTGCTGATCCGCAATGTGTGCACACAGCCTTATACTGCTTTACCTGTCATTTATTATTAAGTGGCATTATAATACTGATTATTCTATTTAGTAATACATTGAAAATTACACTAATCATTTGTATCTTCCAGATATAACAAAAGGATGATTTTGAATCTCTTTGATATAAGAAAATGCTCACCGTCTGCTTTTTCTTTTAAACATGTGTTTTTAATTATTGGTGTGAACACTCACAAGAATTTATTGATTGGGAGCATTGCATATCACAGGTATGTTTGTATGACCAATCATGCTACATTTGTCAAGGCAGAAAACTTTTTATACCAAGCTGGATTTTATATTTACGTACATAGCTTGAAAAAAGCCGCAGGTCCATCAAGTCCATCTTTTATCTTCCAGTTATACATTCTTATCGCTTGATTATTTATAACCCACAATGCCATTTGTTGTGAGAAAAGCATCCAGCCCTTTTTTCAAATACTAAAATAGTGTTTGGTCCTTTGTAACGTCTTTGAAAGGAATAAATTATGTGCCAGTCCTTTGTATTAACCACACATGTATTTATACATATGGTTCTGTCCTCACTGAATGAAGCAGACTTATTGCAGCTATACAGAAAGCTGAACCGCTATACCTGGGTCCAATAAGGAGACTGTGGTTGAGTCTGTGCTTTTATTGAACTTGAAATATTGATGCGGTGAAACTATAATACAAAACATAATATGCATACAATCAGCACAGAGACATATTAGAAATACATATTATACATAGTACACTGAGAATGAACATTTGCACACTAATAGCTGACCAGGAGCAGGACCGATTAAACCAGGCTAATATGGGACAGGAATTAGCTACCGAAAGTATGAGTACATACCAGCGATGCTATTACAAGGGGAGAGGAAAAGATGAGATGCTCCCTGTATGCAGGCCGAAGGAAAATGGAGGAAAGTGAGGGAAAGCTACCACAATGCTTTACAAGGCTACCATAATGCATTGCGAAGCTACGATGATGCATTGCAAAGGTAGGGAAAAGATTCACTGAAAGTGAAAGAAAAACAATATAAGACTGTGAATATGACAATGGTCACTAGAGGGAACCAAAACACTGCAGATTGTTAAAACTCCTATATGCACAAATGGAAGTACAATTATGCAAAACAAACAACGTCAGAAACAATTAAATGTCGGAGACAGAACACATATAATTAGATCTCTTCTGATGCGTCTTTTTTCTAAGCTAAAGAAGCCCAACTTTTCCAACTTATCATATGAGAGGCCTTCCATCCCGTGTAATAATCTAGTTGCCAGTCTTTGAACTAACTTTAACTTTCCATTATTCTTTTTAAAATGTGGAGCCCAAAACTGCATCCCATATTCTACATGTGGGCTCACCAGTGATTTATAGAAGGGTAAGGCTGGGTTCACATTGCGTTATGGCAGTCCGTCTAATGGAATGCGTTACAACGCGGCATTAACGCGATTTAACACATCCTTTAGCGCACCCATAGACTGCCATAACGTAGCACATCGCTAACGCATGTCATATTCGGCATGCATTAGCGATGTGCAGTCATGCTGTGATGGACCCTCAGACGCGGTCTGCAGGTTTCGAGGGTCCATCACTGTTAGCGCAGATGGAGCATCTGTGCTCTAACGCGATCAGAAAAATGCAGTTGCATTAGCGCAGTCTGTTTAATGCATGCGTTGAACGGACTGCCCTAACGCAATGTGAACCTAGCCTAATAGCCTAAGAATACGTCGGTATTTTCTCTCTTTTTATATATCCTAAAATCTTGTTTGCTTTTGTAGCTGCTGCTTGACATTGAGTACTGCTGCTCAGCTTACTTGTAACCAGAATTCCCAAGTCCTTCTCCTGTTCTGTAGTCCCGAGTACACTCCCATTTAATGTATATGCAGCAATAGGATTTCTCCATCCTAGGTGCATTACGTTTATCAACATTAAACTTAATTTGCCAAGTGTTTGCCCATCTGACATCTTGGCCAGATCATTATGTAATATTATACTGTAAAGGTCAGATTTTATCCTTTTTACCCCCAAGCCTGTTTTCACCTTCATGATCATGACTAGTCCAAATTTTATAATTCTGACAAGTTTCACCTTATCTGGTAATAACTCTGGAACGCTTTAACGGATCCCACTGATTCTGAGAATGTTTTTTCATGACATATTGTACTTCATCAAAGTGGCAAAATGTACTTGCTATGACTTGTGCAATTTTCAAACTTAATTATTATGTCCTTAAACCAGAAAGTTATGTCACACAAAATAGTTAATAAATAACATTTCCCATATGTCTATTTTACATCAAAACAATTTTCAAACATAATTTTTTTGTTGGAAAGTTATAAGGGTTAAAAGTTGACTAGGAATTTCTCATTTTTCCAAGTAAATGTACAAAACCATTTTTTTAGAGACTATATTAAATTTGAAGTTACTTTGAGGGGTCTATGTGACAGAAAGAGGGAGGCATATCTAAAGAAGAATATAATGCCGTCTGCAGAACCTGCAGGGCACAAATCAGATTATCTAAAGCTGACAATGAATTAAGGCTTGCAAGTGACGTCAAAAGCAACAAAAAAGGATTTTGGGGATATGTCAAAAGTAAAAGAAAAGTCAAAGATGCTATAGGATTTTTACAGGATGAAAATGATGAAATGGTAAGTCAGGATGTTGAGAAGGCTGAACTTTTAAATTCCTATTTTGCATCTGTTTTCTCTCAGAAAGGAAATGTAACATCAACTGATCTTCACTGTCCTATTAAAGGAATAGAAGAATCCAGGATATCTATAAACAGAAAGACAGTGAGGAAACACTTAGCTAACATAAATGAATTCAAGTCTCCAGGTCCAGATGAATTACACCCCAGGGTACTGAAGGAGATAGCAGAAGAAATTCTTGAACCACTGTCCATAATCTTTGAAAATTCTTGGAGAACAGGAGAAGTCCCAGAAGACTGGAGAAGAGCAAATGTTGTTCCTATCTTCAAAAAGGGGAAGAAGGTGGACCCAGGGAACTAAAGGCCGGTGAGTCTGACTTCTATACCAGGAAAGATCTTTGAACAAATTATTAAAGAACATGTATGCAAGTACCTGGATAAGAATGAAGTGATTAAACAGAGTCAGCATGGGTTTGTAACTAATAAGTCATGTCAGACTAACTTAATTTCCTTCTATGACAGAATCACTGACTGGGTGGATCAGGGAAATGCTGTAGATATAGTATATCTTGACTTCAGCAAAGCATTTGACAAAGTATCTCACACAATCCTTATTGAAAAAATGACTAAGTATGGAATGGACAAGGCAACTGTTAGGTGGATTCATAACTGGCTTAGTTATCGGACCCAAAGAGTGGTTGTAAATGGCTGCACATCCAGTTGGAAGAATGTCTCAAGTGGGGTACCACAAGGCTCTGTTTTGGGCCCTGTATTGTTCAACATCTTTATCAATGATTTAGATGAAGGAATTGAGGGTAAACTGATCAAATTTGCTGATGACACAAAGCTAGGAGAGGTAGCTAATACTAGAGAAGAGAGAGAGAGGATTCAAAAAGATATACATAAACTGGAGCAGTGGGCAGCAACTAACAGAATGGATTTTAACAGGGAAAAATGCAAAGTACTACATCTGGGCAATAAAAATGAAAAAAGCATATACAAAATGGAGGAATAGGGCTAAGTAACAGCACATGTGAAAAAGACTTGGGTATACTAATTGATCACAGACTTAACATGAGTCAACAGTGTGATGCAGCAGCAAAAAAGGCAAAATGCAATTCTAGGATGTATCAACAGAAGCATACAGTTTAGATCACGTGAGGTCATTATTGCCCTCTACTCCTCTTTGGTCAGACCTCATCTGGAATACTGTGTCCAGTTTTGGGCACCACATTTTAAAAAAGACATCAACAAACTGGAGCAAGTTCAGAGAAGAGCCACCAGAATGGTGACCGGTCTGCAAACCATGTCCTATGAGGAACGGTTGCAGGATTTGGGAATGTTTAGCTTGCAAAAAAGAAGACTGAGAGGAGACTTAATAGCTGTCTACAAATATCTCAAGGGCTGTCACATTGTAGAAGGATCATCTTATTCTCATTTGCACACGGAAAGACTAGAAGCAATGGGATGAAACTGAATGGGAGGAGACACAGATTAGATATTAGAAAAAACTTTTTGACAGTTAGGGTGATCAATGAGTGGAACAGGCTGCCACAAGAGGTGGTGAGTTCTCCTTCAATGGAAGTCTTCAAACAGAGGCTGGATAGACATCTGTCTGGGATGATTTAGAGAATCCTGCTTTGAGCAGGGGGTTGGACCAGAAGGCCCAGGAGGTCCCTTCCAACTCTACCATTCTATGATTCTATGATTCTATGAAAATAAGCCAAAGTGACGCCATCCTAAAAACTGCACCCCTCAAGGTGCTCAAAACCGCATTCAAGAAGTTTATTAACCCTTCAGGTGCTTCACAGGAATTTTTAGAATTTGTAAGGAAAAAATAAACATTTAACATTTTTTCACAAAAATTTTATTTTGTATCCACATTTATTTTATTTTTGCATGGGTAACAGAAAAAATTGACAACAAAATTTGTTGTGCAATTTCTCCCGAGCATGCCGATACCCAATATGTAGGGGAAAAACCACTGTTTGGGTGCATGGAAGGGTAGGAGAGTCATTTGAGTCTTTGAATGTAAAATTTGCTGTAATAATTAGCGGATACCATGTTGCGTTTGGAGAGCTCTTGATGTGCCTGTCACGCGGTCTTATGATATGTGTACGATGTCAGTAAACTATTCTTAAAAGAACAACACTCTATACAACATATAGATTAGCAACATCAGCATGTAAATATAGAATAGATTTACCTGACACGATATCCGTTGAACTCAGGGTTAATCTTGAGGACTTGATACACTGTCACAGGAAAGAGGAGGACCGGGGGTCTAACCTGACCCTAAACTGGGGTCGTAACTAATCCCTCACCTTGGAGGTACTGATAATGGTTCAGAGGTCCAAGTCTCCAGCCTAACCCTGTCTCCTATCAGTCCCTGAACCCTGTAATCAGTCCTAAGAAGGATTCTGATTACCACCAAAGGGATATGGGCTGATCTCTGCTAAATACACAGATTAGACATATAAGACAGACTGGAGAAAACACAGACTTGCATACACACTCAAACACAGAAGGAACATAAATGATCTGGGATATTAAACTCTAAGCAAGGTGAGCTTAAAACAACTAAGGAGCTCTTTAACTTAAGTCTATACAGATACAATCCTATCTGTGGTCTGCATGAAGAATTTCACTGGCAACTCCCCAAACAGACAACCAAGGATTTAAAGGAAACCAATCAACAAATAATCAATTGCAGCTGGGAGAAACTGAACCCAGTCCCAGAACCGAGCACAGACAGAATTAACTCCCTCACTGCCAAACACAAAGAAACAGCAACTCAGCTGTGAGAAGTCAGAATGTGCAACCGCGACGATCTTCGTGGCGATGCACACATGACAGTACCCCCCCTTCTACGAGGGGCCTCCGGACCCTCATGGCCAGGTCTGCCGGGTGAGTTCTGTGGAAGGTCCGAACCAACCGATCTGCGTTAATGTCAGACGCAGGAACCCACGTCCTCTCCTCTGGACCATACCCCTTCCAATGCACCAAGTACTGAAGGGACCGGCGATTCAGACGTGAGTCAATGATCTTTGACACTTGAAACTCCAAGTTACCATTGACCACCACTGGAGGAGGAGGTAGAGGTGACGGTATGACTGGTGCCACGTACCTCTTAAGTAATGACTTGTGGAACACATTGTGGATTTTAAACGTAGGAGGGAGGTCCAGACGAAATGCCACAGGATTAATTATGGAACTGATCCTGTACGGCCCGATGAATCTGGGACCCAGTTTCCAGGAGGGAACTTTAAGTTTTATATTCCTGGTAGACAACCATACCAGATCGTTCACATTCAGATCTGGACCAGAAACTCTCCTCCTATCAGCCATACGTTTATAACGGTTCCCCATAGCACTCAGATTATTCAATACACCTCTCCACACTGAAGCAAGTGACGACGAGAAACGCTCCTCCTCAGGAACCCCAGAAGGGCCCCCCCCATTGAAAGTACAAAACTGGGGATGAAAACCATATGCCCCAAAAAACGGGGATTTACCAGTGGACTCGCTCCGCCTGTTGTTAAGAGCGAACTCTGCCAGAGGCAAGAAAGAAGACCAGTCCTCCTGGTTCTCTGAGACAAAACACCGAAGATAAGTCTCAAGGCTTTGATTCAGACGCTCTGTCTGACCATTGGTCTGCGGATGAAAAGCCGAGGAAAATGACAATTGCATCCCCCGACGTAAACAAAATGCCCTCCAAAATTTAGACACAAACTGAGACCCCCTATCTGACACCACATCAGAAGGCAACCCATGAAGTCTCACAATCTCCCCAATGAACACCTGTGCCAGAGTTTTAGCATTAGGGAGGGCAGGAAGAGCAATGAAATGTGCCATCTTACTGAACCTGTCAACAACCACCAGTATGACAGTTTTCCCTGACGACGGAGGAAGATCCGTAATGAAGTCCATAGACAAATGAGTCCATGGACGCTCCGGAAGTTTCAAGGGTAAGAGGGTCCCAGACGGACGGGTATGCGGGTCTTAGAGCGAGCACAAACCCCACAGGACGCGACAAAAGTTATAACATCTTTATTAACGTTAGGCCACCAAAACCGGCGAGAAAGGAGATCTAAAGTAGCCTTACTCCCTGGATGTCCTGCTAAAGCAGAATTATGATGTGCCTCAATAACCTTTTGTCTCAACTGATTTGGGACAAACAGTCTCCCTGAAGGTCCTGCAGGGGCGTCCCCCTGAGCCTCTAATACCTCCTCCTCAAGCTCAGAACATACAGCCGACACTACCACCCCCTCCTGAAGGATAGGAATCGGGTCATCCGTTTTCCCGGCCCCTGGGAAACTGCGAGACAAGGCATCAGCCTTAACATTCTTAGACCCAGGGCGATATGTGACGACAAAATTAAACCTGGTAAAAAACAACGACCATCGAGCTTGTCTGGAATTCAGACGCTTAGCAGATTCCAAATACAGCAGGTTTTTGTGATCAGTAATGACGGTAACCGGGTGGACTGCCCCCTCCAAAAAGTGACGCCATTCTTCAAAAGCCAACTTAATGGCCAAAAGTTCCCTATTGCCGATATCATAATTCCTTTCGGCGGACGACAACTTCTTAGAAAAGAAAGCGCACGGATGCCATTTACCAGGGGACGGACCCTGGGACAATATTGCACCCACCCCTACGTCAGACGCGTCCACCTCCACAATGAACGGCTGTGATGCATCTGGTTGGATGAGAACGGGTGCCGAAGCAAAACATTTTTTCAAAGAGGAAAAAGCTTGGCAAGCTTTGTCCGACCATTTAGAAAAATCCGTCCCTTTTCTTGTCATGTCAGTGAGAGGTTTGATAACAGATGAGAAATTACAAATAAATTTCCGGTAGTAGTTAGCAAACCCCAGAAAACGCTGCAGAGCCTTAAGATCCTCTGGCTGATCCCATTCAAGCACTGCTCTCACTTTTCAGGGTCCATACGGAAACCGGAGGCTGACACCAAGAAACCCAAAAACTGAAGTTCCTGTACAGCAAATACACACTTTTCCAGTTTGGCGTATAGTTTATTGTCTCGCAAGATCTGCAACACCTGTCTCACATGCTCCTGGTGAGACACAAGATCTGGCGAGTAAATTAAAATGTCATCCAAATATACGACCACAAACAGCCCCACAAGGTGACGAAAAATGTCATTAACAAAATGTTGGAATACTGCTGGTGCAGTAGTCAGACCAAAAGGCATGACAAGGTTCTCATAATGTCCCTCCGGCGTGTTAAACGCCGTTTTCCACTCATCCCCCTCTTTTATCCTAATCAAATTATACGCCCCCCTGAGATCCAATTTAGAGAACCATTTGGCGCCCACAATTTGATTGAAGAGATCAGGAATAAGAGGGAGAGGATACGGATCTCGAACAGTAATCCGATTAAGTTCGCGGAAATCCAAGCAAGGGCGTAGGCCTCCATCTTTTTTCTTCACAAAGAAGAACCCCGCGGCTACTGGGGAAGATGAAGGTCTAATAAGCCCTTTGGCCAGACTTTCCGAAATATAGTCTTTCATAGCCTGCCTCTCAGGACCAGAAAGGTTATACAACCTAGCTTTAGGCAACTTAGCATCAGGAAGGAGATTAATAGAGCAGTCATACACGCGATGAGGAGGCAACTCCTGACACCCCTCCTCAGAGAACACATCCCCAAAATCCTCCAAAAAAGGAGGCAATGTACTAGGCACGACCGCACTAATGACTGTGTTCATGCAGTTACTTTTGCAAAACTCACCCATTGGCTTATCTCTCTGGACTGCCAATTAATCACAGGGTTATGTTTAACCAACCAAGGAAGTCCCAACACAATGGGAGTAGGTAGACCCTCCAACACATAACAAGATAATTGTTCCCTATGTATCGCCCCTACCCGAATATCAATGTTATGGACCTCATGAACAAAGCTACCTTGGCCGAGAGGCCTGGCGTCAATGGAGAATATAGGGATCGGTTTGGCCAATACACTCAGAGGCATACCTTGAGCCTGAGCAAACTGAGCGTCAACCAGATTAGCCCCGGACCCACTATCAAGAAGAACAGAAAATCTCTCCACTCTCGTACCAACCACCATCTCCACTGGTACAAGGAACTGAGAAGAACTAGCGGACGAAATACATACTCCCAGGTTGTCGTCCACCACACAACCTGGGATTAACAGTTTTCCGGCAACTTTTTGCTCAACAAGGCACGGGATGGACATCCCCCAACAAAATGTCCCTCTTTCCCGCAGAAGAAACACCTTCTAGTCCTGCTGCGTACCACCAATCCCCTCCTACGAAATGATGTCCCTCCCAACTGCATAGGCTCCTCTGAACAGACAAGGGGAACCTCAACATAAGGGACTTTTGTAGTAGGTGGAGCAACTACTGGGGGCGGAGTTACCTCACCCCTCTCCCGAAGCCGTCTATCAGTACGGATAGCTAGGGCCATAGCAGCCTCCAGTGATGGAGGAGAATCATACTGAGCCAAAACGTCCTTTAATTTGTCAGAAAGCCCATGACAAAACTGACTCCTAAGAGCTGGGTCATTCCACTGAGTATCTGTGGCCCATCTACGGAACTCAGAAGCAAATTCCTCCGCCGGACGATCTCCCTGCTGTATCTTACGTAATTTTGTCTCAGCAAGAGAGACCCGATCTGGGTCATCATATACCAAACCCAGGGCAGTAAAAAATCGATCTACAGACTGTAGAGCCGGGGATCCCGGAGGAAGGGAGAATGCCCAGGATTGAGGGTCCCCTTGTAGAAGCGAGATAACAATTCCCACTCTCTGCTCTTCACTCCCTGATGATCGAGGCCGAAGCCGAAAATACAATTTACATGCTTCCCGGAAGGTGAAAAATTTGTCTCGCCCACCAGTGAACCTGTCCGGGAGAGCTACTTTAGGTTCAAATCTGGTTTGCTCCAGGGGAGACAAAACTTTGGACTTAATGTCCGTCAGCTCCATGGATAATCCCTGCAACTGCAGAGCCAGCTGGGCTACTGGATCCATGGCAACTGGGGATAATTTTAAAGGCCAGTGAAAATGTCACGCGGTCTTATGATATGTGTACGATGTCAGTAAACTATTCTTAAAAGAACAACACTCTATACAACATATAGATTAGCAACATCAGCATGTAAATATAGAATAGATTTACCTGACACGATATCCGTTGAACTCAGGGTTAATCTTGAGGACTTGATACACTGTCACAGGAAAGAGGAGGACCGGGGGTCTAACCTGACCCTAAACTGGGGTCCTAACTAATCCCTCACCTTGGAGATACTGATAATGGTTCAGAGGTCCAAGTCTCCAGCCTAACCCTGTCTCCTATCAGTCCCTGAACCCTGTAATCAGTCCTAAGAAGGATTCTGATTACCACCAAAGGGATATGGGCTGATCTCTGCTAAATACACAGATTAGACATATAAGACAGACTGGAGAAAACACAGACTTGCATACACACTCAAACACAGAAGGAACATAAATGATCTGGGATATTAAACTCTAAGCAAGGTGAGCTTAAAACAACTAAGGAGCTCTTTAACTTAAGTCTATACAGATACAATCCTATCTGTGGTCTGCATGAAGAATTTCACTGGCAACTCCCCAAACAGACAACCAAGGATTTAAAGGAAACCAATCAACAAATAATCAATTGCAGCCGGGAGAAACTGAACCCAGTCCCAGAACCGAGCACAGACAGAATTAACTCCCTCACTGCCAAACACAAAGAAACAGCAACTCAGCTGTGAGAAGTCAGAATGTGCAACCGCGACGATCTTCGTGGCGATGCACACATGACAGTGCCTAAACAGTGGTACCCCACAAGTAACCCCATTTTGGAAACTAGACCTATCAGGAAACTTAACTAGATCTGTGGTGAGCACTGTGAACCCCAGTGCTTCACAGAAGTTTATACTGTTGAGCCATGAAAATAAAAAAAATCTATTTTTCCCACTAAAATGTTATTTTAGCCCCAAATTTAGCATTTGTAGAAGTGTAACAGGAGAAATTGCACCATACAATTTTTTGTGAAATTTCCCCTGAGTATGCCGATACCCAATATGTGGAGTAAAACAACTGTTTGGGCGCACAGCAGTGCTTGGAAGGAAAGGAGCTCCATTTAACTTTTTGAAAGCAAAATTCGCTGGAATAATTAGCGGATGCCATGTCACATTTGAAGAGCACTTGATGTGCCTAAATAGTGGAAACCTCCCACAAGTGACACCATTATGGAAACTAGACCCCTCAGAAAATTTATCTAGATGTGTGCTGAGCACATTTAACCCCTAGGTGCTTCACAGAAGTTTATCATGTAGAGCCGTGAAAATAAAAAAAATTAAATTTTTCCCACAAAAATGTTTTTAGTCACAAATTTTTTATTTTCACAATGTAATGGGGGAAAATGGACCCCAAAACATGTTGTGCAATTTCACCTGAGTGCGCAAACACCCTATATATGGGGTCAAACTACAGCAGGACTTAGAAAGGAAGGAGTGATGTTTATTAACTCAGGTTTTGATGAAATCATCTGCGGGTGTCATGTTGCATTTGAAGAGCCCTGATATGCTTTAACAGTGGAAAACCAGTACAAATGACCACAGTTTGGATACTAGACCCCTCAAGGAATTTGTCTAGATGTATGGAGAGCACCTTGAAACCACAAGTGCTGCATAGACTTTTACATTTACAACATTTGTGAAACCGAAAAAATAAATATTTTAACCATAAAAATGTTGTTTTAGCCTCAATTTTTTTCATTTTCACAAGGATAGCAGGAGGAAATTTGTTGTGCAATTTCTCCTGAGTATGCCAATACTTTTGAGGCACAGTGCGAAGGCAAGAAACGTCATATTGGAGTTCAGATTTTGCTAGACTGGTTTGAGGATGCCGTGTAACATTGGCAGAGCCCTGAGGTGCCAGAACAGCTGAACCTCCATAAGATACCCCATTTTACAAACTACACCTCACAGTGAATTCACCAAGGGGTGCAGTGATTATATTGATACCACAGGTGTGTTACAGAATTTTATACCATTGAGCAGTGAAGAAAAAAATAATTACATTTTTACCACCAAAATTTTGTTTAAGCCTCAGATTTTAAATTTTTACACTGGGAAATTGGTAAAAATTGTGCCAAAATTTGTCCCACAATTTCTGCTGAATGTAGAAATACCCCATACGGCGAGACTTGGGAGGGACGGAGTGCTATTTGCCTCCTGGAGCGCAGATTTTCCTAGAATACTTTGCAAACTCCATCTACAGAGCCTCTAAGTGCTAGAAGAGCAGAATCCCCCTTCAAGTGACCCCATTTTGTAAATTATACACCTTTTGGAATTTATCTATAGGTGTAGTAATGATTTGACTCCAAGGGTGTTTTCTAGAAACAAGTAGAAGCGTATACTGTTGAGTAAAAGTTACAAACTGCCGTTGTAGTGCCCAGTACATTGTTGTGACCAGTACTTTGTAGTGACCATTATGTTGTAGTGCCCAGCTCATGCTTCTGAAGCACGAACCTGTAAATTACCGTACATACTCGTGTATAAGCCGACCCGTGTATAAGCCGACCCCCCTAATTTTGCCACAAAAAACTGGGAAAAATTATTGACTCGTGTATAAGCCGGGTGTATAAACTGCCCTCCTGCTCTGTGCTGCCCTGTCCTGCTCCTTGCTCCCCCATCCAGCTCTGTGCTCCCCCATTCTCCTCTGTACTCCCCCCTCCTGCTCCGTCCTCCGCTGTGCTCCCCCATTCCTTCTCCGTCCTCCTGTGCCCCCCGTCCTGCTCAGTGCTCCTCTGTGCCCTCCATCCTCCCCTGTCCTGCTCCATGCTTCCCCCGTCCTCCTCCACGCTTCCCCCGTCCACCGATCTCCCCCCGTCCTGCTCCATGCTTCCCCGTCCTCCGTTCTCCCCCGTCCTCCTCCATTCTTCCCCCGTCCTGCTCCAGCTTCCCCCGTCCTGCTCCAGCTTCCCCCGTCCTCCTCTATGCTTCCCCCGTCCACCGTTCTCCCCCCCGTCCTGTTCCGTGCTCCTTGTCCTCTCCTCCATCATACTCACCCCTCCCCGTGCCATCGCTGAGCGTCCCTGCAATCCTGCGTTCTCCCCGTCTTCCTGCAGCTCTTCAGCACTGAGCGGTGATGTAATACCGCTCATTAAGGCCATGAATATGGAGGCCACGCCCATGGGAGTGGCGTCGCGTCCATATTACATGACCTTAATGAGCGGGTATTACATCACCGCTCAGTGCAGAAGAGCTGCAGGAAGACGGGAGAACGCAGGATTGCAGGGACGCTCAGCGATGGCACGGGGAGGGGTGAGTATGATCCCAGCCACCGGCTCCTGCCGCGGCATCCCCTCCCCCGCTGGTTTCTGCCCTATGACTCGTGTATAAGCCGAGGGGGCATTTTCAGCACGAAAAAAGGTGCTGAAAATCTCGGCTTATACACGAGTATATACGGTAGATGGTCTGTCATCATTACAAAAAGAGCAAACATGTGGATGCTAAATTTAGTTTAGGCACACTGGAGCTCAGAATGGAGGGAAGCATTTGAATTTGGGAGCACAGAATATGCTGAATTTCTTTTGTTGGACAAGGGCCATTTCGCTTTTCAAGAGCCATTGTAGCACCAGTAACGTGAAAGCCCCCAATAATTTCATTAACAGATGACGGACCTGAGTAGGTGCTTTTTTGTGGATTGAGTTGAAGCTTTTGTTGGGAACACTTTAAATAATGTTTTTGATCACATTTATCTGACGCTTAACGTTGAGCACTTAAATCAGGTTTCCAATCTAAATCTGCAAATGATGTGATTCAAATAAAATCCCTCAGGGATCCATTCACTAGAATGAGGCAGCAGAATTACTCTGGACTCGTCTAGTCTCTGTTCAGTGGCGTCTTTCTTTTCAGAAATGCACAAAACTGTGGTCAACCACACTTTTATGCATGCCTAAATAGACGGACACCGCTGGATCATAGTCCAGACGGCCTCCGCAGTGCCTCCATGTGCCTCATTATAAGGAATCTTCCGCTGGGGGTTCCATCTAAATCATGTATTCAGAGATTTACCCGGTGTAAGTGCTCAGTGCACAGGATAAAATATAAGCCAAGCATTACGGTGATCTTTGGGAGGCAGAATGTGAAAGGAGGTGACAGAGTCCGTCATGTGTCTTCCCCTCTTTGGACACTGTACAGATGTATCACGTGCAGCACCTTGTCGTTTACTAATGTTAATGTAATGTTGCTGTATTGTTTATGTACTGCAATGTGAATGTATTTGATATGTGTTATGTAGAGTTGAGCGATACTTTCCGATATCCAAAAGTATCGGAATCGGAATGGTATCGCCGATACCCAAAAAATATCGGCGATACCCGATACCGATACCGGAAATACAATGTAAGTCTATGGGAACAAAATATCGGAATTAAAAAAAACCCATTCTTGCCTTGTTGGTTAATTGTACATGAAGGAAAACAACAAAGAGTAATGTAGAATTTATTGGGGGAGGTTGAGGAGACATTAAAGGCATAGATGTTTAACACAATGCAATGGAATAGCATTAATATTTCTTTTTTTGAAATACGTTTGGATTGACGAAGAAATTGACAATGTTGTTAACCTTTTTTCTATTTTGTCAAATATGTCTGTTTCACAACTTCCATGCTCTTCACCTTTTTAACTTTTCACACACTTTCTCCTTCATAATCTTCAGCAGCATCATCTTTCTCATCAAATTATTCTTCATCTTCACCTTCTTAATCTTCTAAAACTTCTTGCTATTCATCTTTTTGTTAACATTACTTATATTGTTCTTATTAAACAGTTATTATTCTTCATATTCTACTTCTTCATCTTCTTCCTATTCATCCTTTTCATCATATTCTTATTTGTGACAGACATTCCTGTACTTGTAATCTGTAAAACTCTGAATTTTCATCCTTCCGTTCTTGCTGTCACGAAAGATTTTAATTACAACAGTATTTGTCCGCGTTCAGTTTAGCCTGCAGCAGCATCAGGCATTTTCCAGGGGCACCACGAGGAGGAACGGACTCACCCCCATACACTGCTTAGTCTTCTTCTGCTTAGAATTTAGAGCATATATTTTGCTCTTCATTTTGGTCTTATACTTAATGTTCTTCTGCTTTTTGATCTTCTGCTTATTGTTCTTCTGTCTCTTGTTCTGTATCTTGTAGTTTGTCTTAACCTTCTTTGTCCTGTTGGTGATGGTACAAAAGCCAATGGAAGTAACGAGGACCAGCTGACTGTGCTGGAACCCGGAGGGTCAGCAGAAGGAAAAGAGCCAATGGCACAACCGAGGACCAGCTGACGTTACTGGGACACGGTTACTAAGCAGGAGGTACCTGTGCTCCAAAGCACTACCAAGGAGCAGCAGACGTTGCTGGAACTCGGATACCGACATGGAGGCACCTAGGCCAAAGGCACTGCGGAGAACCAGCTGACGGTACTGGAACCCGGATGGGTAGCAGAAGGTACAAGAGCCAATGAAAGTAACGAGGACCAGCTGACTGTGCTGGAACCCGGAGGGTCAGCAGAAGGAAAAGAGCCAATGGCACAACCGAGGACCAGCTGACGTTACTGGGACACGGTTACTAAGCAGGAGGTACCTGTGCTCCAAAGCACTACCAAGGACCAGCAGACGTTGCTGGAACTCGGATACCGACATGGAGGCACCTAGGCCAAAGGCACTGCGGAGAACCAGCTGACGGTACTGGAACCCGGATGGGTAGCAGAAGGTACCCATGGAAATTAAAGTTGAGGCAGCAGGACTTTTTGCCGTTCACACAGCAGGGGAACAGCTGACATTACTGAACCCCAGTAAACACAGGAGCAAGTGTAGACTGTGCTAACAGCACTTCCGAGAAACAAACTGGCGGTGTTGTAGCCCAGGGATGAGAAGAGAACATGGTGGAGGCAGCAGGACTTTTTGCCGTTCACACAGCAGGGGAACAGCTGACATTACTGAACCCCAGTAACACAGGAGCAAGTGTAGACTGTGCTAACAGCACTTCCGAGAAACAACTGGCGGTGTTGTAGCCCAGGGATGAGAAGAGAACATGGTGGAGGCAGCAGGACTTTTTGCCGTTCACACAGCAGGGGAACAGCTGACATTACTGAACCCCAGTAACACAGGAGCAAGTGTAGACTGTGCAACAGCACTTCCGAGAAACAACTGGCGGTGTTGTAGCCCAGGGATGAGAAGAGAAACATGGTGGAGGCAGCAGGACTTTTTGCCGTTCACACAGCAGGGGAACAGCTGACATTACTGAACCCCAGTAACACAGGAGCAAGTGTTAGACTGTGCTAACAGCACTTCCGAGAAACAACTGGCGGTGTTGTAGCCCAGGGATGAGAAGAGAAACATGGTGGAGGCAGCAGGACTTTTTGCCGTTCACACAGCAGGGGAACAGCTGACATTACTGAACCCCAGTAACACAGGAGCAAGTTGTAGACTGTGCTAACAGCACTTCCGAGAAACAACTGGCGGTGTTGTAGCCCAGGGATGAGAAGAGAACATGGTGGGGCAGCAGGACTTTTTGCCGTTCACACAGCAGGGGAACAGCTGACATTACTGAACCCCAGTAACACAGGAGCAAGTGTAGACTGTGCTAACAGCACTTCCGAGAAACAACATGGCGGTGTTGTAGCCCAGGGATGAGAAGAGAACATGGTGGAGGCAGCAGGACTTTTTGCGTTCACACAGCAGGGGAACAGCTGACATTACTGAACCCCAGTAACACAGGAGCAAGTGTAGACTGTGCTAACAGCACTTCCGAGAAACAACTGGCGGTGTTGTAGCCCAGGGATGAGAAGAGAACATGGTGGAGGCAGCAGGAATTTTTGCCGTTCACACAGCAGGGGAACAGCTGACATTACTGAACCCCAGTAACACAGGAGCAAGTGTAGACTGTGCTAACAGCACTTCCGAGAAACAACTGGCGGTGTTGTAGCCCAGGGATGAGAAGAGAACATGGTGGAGCAGCAGGACTTTTTGCCGTTCACACAGCAGGGGAACAGCTGACATTACTGAACCCCAGTAACACAGGAGCAAGTGTAGACTGTGCTAACAGCACTTCCGAGAAACAACTGGCGGTGTTGTAGCCCAGGGATGAGAAGAGAACATGGTGGAGGCAGCAGGACTTTTTGCCGTTCACACAGCAGGGGAACAGCTGACATTACTGAACCCCAGTAACACGGGAGCAAGTGTTAACTGTGCTAACAGCACTTCCGAGAAACAACTGGCGGTGTTGTAGCCCAGGGTCAAGGAGGGTGTAGGCATAAAATATTGAGTTATTGCCTTGTTACGTGGCCATTGCAAATGTATGTACTTCAAACAAGAATAAATGAAGTTTTACTATGACAATAAAATGATGAATTTCAATTACAAGAATAGAAAAATATTTATACTTGACAGTCCTCTGTGGTTGATAACGTTTAATGGCTAACTGAAAATATGGTAACAAATTCAAAGCTTTCGAGACTACTCAGGTGTCTTCATCAGGCTAAGAGTAAAGCCAAAAATGAAGAATCACATATTTCTACACACAACAGGACACAGGAATAGCTAAGACAAGTGAGGGAGGGACAAGTGAGGGGAGACCGGCAACAAAAAGGAGAACAAGGATGAATTATCAGCGCCACACAATCACAGATAAATTAATGAATTTACCTGTGGCAAAAGACTTTTGTATGCCCGGTCATAGCATGATGGATATGGAATTACTGGTATTAAAATATAACTTCAAATATGAGAAACGTACAAAGGTTTCAGAATATAAGCTCATCATGACCTTTGACACTGTTAGTGATGGAATGAATAGATCACATGGATTTATGTCATTCTATATCAATTAAGGAATCTGCGTCTATGCCCTTCCAGGGTCATGAAAACCCAAAAAAAGACGCCAATGAGAGGGCAATCAAACTTTCTATCCTTATCTAGGAACTGTTCCAATATTTATGTTCATCCCTGTGAGATAATGACAGTTCTGATACACGTCACTTACTTGTCTTACCTATTGCACTATTCCTGTGTCCTGTTGTGTATAGAAATATGTGATGCTTAATTTTTTTATTTATTCTTCGCCTGATGAAGAGACGTGAGTAGCCTTGAAAGCTTGCAATTTGTTTCCATCTTTTCAGTTATCCATTAAAAGGTATCAACCACTGCTGACTCTGAAGTCTAAATATTTTTCTATCTACTGGCTAACACGGTACAAAGATACACATGTTTTCTAATTTCAAGAAGGAAAAAATAAAGAAAATACAAATATAAACGCATATATGCACATGCCAAAAATAAATGGAACAACACAACACCCAAAAAATTGGTAACAAAATATAGTGTTGTAAATTTAAGAATAAAAGTCCATTTTTTTTTTTATGAATAATGCTTAAGGAACGCTATGTTAAACCATAACATAGTGAAGACAATGGATTTTGTAATAGTCACTCATCATCATCATCGCAAATTTTATGTGACAGTCACAGACATTTCAATTATTTAAGTTCATAAAATCGTAACTTTCTATAGCATGTATGACATGTCCAGCATGGACTCATCAATGTGATGATTGATGACACAATAATGTACGATAAAAAATAACCATTTAAAAAAACATTAGGCATTGTTTGTCACAATTTAAGTGTGTGCCTGCAAGTGTAGGTGAAACAAAGGCTACGGATAGCAAAGGTATATTCTATGTCTGTATCAGACAGTGGACAGCCTCTGATGGGTAATGCCGATGTTATACTGTACGTCAATAAAGTCTGCGGCTGAAATCATGCATTTTTTGCTTGTAGAGTGTTGAAGAGGGTAAAAGAATGTCTGGTTGCGCAAAGCTTTATCCGTCAACACTACCTTCCTACTGTCACCCGTAGGGTAGGGTAGCGTGTGGCAATTAGCTGACTATAAAATGTGAGGTTAGGCTGCGTTATTGCGCACTAGGGACGCAAAAAAAAATACAGCAGTAATAATTTAATGTGTAATACTCCACCTATGACAAACAAAAAAATTACGTTCCCTCTTTAACAATGTACAAGACTAACAAGCCTAATGGTTGACGCTGACTTAATTGAGATACAGTATTACATCAACATTGTCCATGAGTAACTATGCACTGTCATACCTATATACCAGTATTAATTTATATCTCTTGTGGTTGTTTCAACAGCACTTGCAGGTATAACTACCTATTGTCAGTATGCATGATGCACTTTCTAGATGTAATAATTTATTATTGGACATTATTACCATGTTTACATGCTGGCCATTTCATATATGGTGTTTGAAGTTACAGTTGGCATCAGTATGTGTATTTTATAATGTCTGTCATAAATAAAACTCGTGATGATGATGATGAGGATTTAATGATTCGTACATCCATTGACTGCATTATCTTACAGGTACAGATAAAGTTCCTTAAAAAGCATTAATTCATAAGTATGAAATGTACTTTTATGCATTAATTTCAAAATGTGAAGAGTAGACTATGTTTTATTTTTTGTTACCATTTCTAATAGACATGTGCAGATATGCGCTGTGATGACAAATTATTATTTGTCCATATTTGTCATAAAAATTTATCATTCTAGGCCTGCAAAACTTCACAATTTCATGTTTTCAGCATAACAAGCAGGGTGACGGCTCTTCCCTATTTGGAGCATGTTGGTCATGTGTTTTTCTGTCCATGTGTCGGGAACAGGAGACTTCTTGCCGTTCACACAGCAGGGGAACAGCTGGCGTTACTGAACCCCACTAACAGTAGAGCTTGTGTTTTGTTCTGTGGACACGACACTTCTGAGCAGCAACTGGCAGTGTTGGAGCCCAGGGAGTAGAGTTCAGGTGGTAGAAAGATGAACATAACAGGAGACATGGATAACGTTGCGAACCAGTTATTTAATCTGAAAACGGACAGACAAATTCTGGCGAGATCCATGCCTTGTTCATTTTCAGAAAAGTAAGCCGGTCTACATTATCGGAGAATAGTCGCATGCGACGGTCTGTTAGTACACCACCTGCAGCACTAAAGACGCGCTCCGATAATACACTGGCAGCAGGGCAAGCCAGCACCTCCAATGCATACTGGCTAAGCTCTGGCCATGTATCCAGCTTAGAGACCCAAAACTTGAATGGGGAAGAGCCATCTGGGAGTACACTGAGAGGCAAAGCCAAGTAGTCTGTCACCATCTGACGGATACGTTGCCTCCCGCTGACTGGAGCCCTCTCGGATGGTGTAGACATTTGTGGCGCTGCCACAAAACTTTGCCACATTTTTAACATACTGGTCTTTCCCTGTGCAGAGGCACTGCGTGTGCTCCCTCTTGTTGCAGAGCTCTCTACACTGCCTCGACGCACAGAGCTGCTTTGTAAAGCAGTAGCAGCAGCAGTGCTCTCGGCAGTAAGGTAGAACATTAGGGATTGCACCAGTGTGTCTTGGTACTCCCGCATTTTACGCTCCCGGTTCAACGGTGTGATGAGGCTTTTGACGTTGTCCCGGTAGCGAGGGTCTAGGAGGGTGTACACCCAATAATCAGACGTCGTGAGAATGTGGGCGATGCGGCGGTCGTTTCTTAGGCACTGCAGCATGAAATCAACCATGTGCTGCAGACTCCCAACTGGCAAAGAAACGCTGTCCTCTGCAAGAGGCGTCATCTCTGCCTGCTCTGCATCACCCCACCCTCGCTCTACATACTGACTAGAGCGTTGTGTACCTCCCTCTGGAGCGATGTCTTCCTCCTCCATTGACTCCTCCTCCTCATCCTCCTCACAAAGTGAGCCCTGCCCAGCCCTTTGTGAGGAACCACGTTGCGCTGACTTTCCAGAAGGTGATGGAATTTGTGACTCCTCATCCTCCACCTCTTCCAAAACCTCATCCCTTATTGCTTGCAGTGTTTTTTGAAGCAGGCAGATAAGGGGGACAGTCAGGCTGACTAGTGCATCATCTGCACTCGCCATCCGCGTTGACTCATCAAACGCACGCAAAACGTGGCACATGTCCTTCATAGTGGCCCACTCATTAATGGTGAAGTGTGGACGGCGCAAATTGCGTGTTGATTGCGCCTGATGCAGCTGATACTCCATTACTGCTGGCTGCTGCTCACACAACCGCTCCAACATATGTAACGTTGAATTCCACCTGGTGGATACGTCACATATGATGCGATGTTCAGGAAGGCGCAATCTGCGTTGCAGAGCTGCAATGCGCGATCTGGCCATGCTGGAACGTCGCAAGTGAGCGCACTCTAGGCGGACCTTGTGCAGCAGTGCATCAAGATCCGGATAGTCCCTCAAAAAACTCTGCATGACCAAGTTGAGCACATGTGCCAGACATGGTATGTGAGTGAGTTTGCCAAGGCCCAGAGCTGCCACCAGATTTCGGCCATTGTCACACACTACCAAGCCTGGCTGGAGATTCGCTGGCAAAAACCACACGTCGCTCTCCTGCTTGATGGCATTCCAGACCTCCTGCGCTGTGTGGCTTCGATTCCCCATGGGAATTAATTTCAGAACGGCCTGTTGCCGTTTGGCCACGGCTGTGCTCATATCGGTCGCATCAGGTAAGCGTCCACGGGTCCATGTGGAGGTAGACCGTGACGGCTCCTGCAGCGATGATTCTGAGGAACTGGAGTAGGAGGAGGAGTCAATGTGGACAGACTTGATTCCGGCAATCCTTGGAGTTGGCAGAACACGTACAGCGCCACTCGCAAGATCTGTACCCGGCTCCACAACATTCACCCAATGGGCAGTGAGTGAAAGGTATCGTCCCTGGCCATGGGTACTGGTCCATGCATCGGTGGTCAGGTGGACCTTGCTACTGACGGCGTTTAGTAGCGCATGTTTAATTTTTGCCTCAACATGCTTTTGCGGACCAGGGACGGCTTGCCTGCTGAAATAAAATCGGCTGGGCACATTGTATTGTGGGACTGCCAATGCCATTAATTCACGGAAACTGTCAGTCTCCACCAGCCTGAATGACAGCATTTCAAGGGACAGGAGTTTTGCAATGCCAGCATTCAGAGCCTGTGCTCGTGGATGGTTTGCCGAGTATGGCTGTCTTTTATCCCATGCCTGTGCTACCGATGGCTGTTTTGTGGCCTGGGTGTGTGAGGATGACAGGGAACTTGCAGCTGTGGGTGGAATAACACTGTGTCTCTGGACAACAGTGACAGAGGTTCTTCCATGGCGATCCTGTGAGGAAGCCGAACCAGCTGTGTGTGAACTGGAGGAAGAGGCTCCAACACGAGCTGAAGATGTAGGTGCTGCTGTAGGTTGGCCTACATCTCCAGTGTGTCTTTGTAACTCAACAAAGTGCTTTGACCGCACATGTTTCCACATATTTGTTGTATTAAGGTTACTGACACTTTTACCTCTTTTAATTTTTTGATTACACAGCTTGCATTTGACATATATGTAAACCTTGAACAACCACAGCGGTATCATAATTAGCATATAATGTGAAAAACATATTTAACTATATCATCATGATACCGAAATAATGGACATATATAAAGGACAAGTCACAATTTGAGACTAAGAGCAGAAAGAAAGCAAGTGACCAACAGTCCAAATATCATATAAAATATATTTTTATTAGATATCAAAAACGGGACAGATGCAAGCGGTGATAACACATGTGGTGTACATAAACAAGAGGTGCAAGCAGGAACGCGGGTATACAGCTCCAATGTTGTCACAATAAAATATATATAATACGATAGATGATACAAAAATAGTATATATATAAAGTTCCCCCAATCCTAATAATTAACCTGGTCCAATGCATTAGAAGCGTGCATATATAGGTGAATCATATAGTTAGAATCATGGCTGCATATAGCATACATATATATAAAGAGCTGGCATAAATGCACATACCACTAGATGCAGAGGGCCACCCGGGAGGCAAATCACGCAGGAGGGAAGGAGCTGGACACCACGCGTCACCCCGACGCGCGTTTCGGCACAAGCCTTCGTCAGGGGGTGTGTACTACACAGTGCGGTGAGTATAAAAAGGAGAGCTGGGCCAATCAGAACCGTGAAATAGGCATGACGAGATTCCCGAAACCGGAAATGACATGCTCAAGGCGGAAATGTTCTCGTTGTCATGACAGCACTCTGCACTAAATATCTCATATGGTGAACGGTAGGAGGAAGAAACTATGCGTATTGTTGTAGCGCCACTAATACCAACGGATTAGTATATACAGAGGGCAACAAGATGCAGGGATGAAGATAAGTATACATATGATGGAAGAATGTACACATTGTCATGACGCCACCAAAATTTACAAATAGAATAGATACAAGGGCAAAAAAACATAATTGTATATGATACAAACACAATACAGACACAGGCGTGCAGACATGTAAATCACTATAATAAACATAAATCACAGTCTAATGGAATTACAGATGTATTGAACATCATAAAGACAACATACATTGGATCCATTATGTAACAATACACAGGGTATCAAAAACATCGCACCACATCTCAATTTAGAGAAGCAAAAAATCACAGTGAATAAACATAATAGAATACATATCCATTACTATTGGTCAATGCTGTGACGCCCACACATCATATTGACATTCCAGCCGCGTCAGCGTCGCCGTCACGAGGGGCACCTAGTGGTACAAAAAACCACATGGTTGCTGCCCATAGATAGCGAGAGCTGACCAGCCTGATGACACATGAAATGTGGGCGTACTATGACCATAGCGGACATGTATAGCATATCAATAAAATAATTGTAAACAATAACCAATAATGATTAATGCACAAATAACACATCATTAGGCTCACATCAAACCTCTCATATATACAAGTGACAGTAGAGAACAATTAAAAATCAAAAAGTATATTGCATCCACGTATAATACCGTCAATATAATGTATATAACATAAAGATATGAGCCGGATGTCGCGATGTGCAAGATGAACGAATATGACATAAGGATCCAAGTATAATTTTCATGTGTGCAGGACAAGGAAGAAAAACAACGACCAAAGGGACACCAGCCTAATAAAACAAATAAAAAATGTTAATAAATATAACGCATACAATAAAATATTGCACCACCTTGTAATGTACAGATGGAGGACGACTCGCAGCGATGCGAGGATCAAAGGTAAGGGACAAAACTGATTTGTTCGTTTAAACCTTTTGGATACATAGTGTTTAATGTCCATATCCAACGGGACTCAAGCTGCGCCAGTTTCTGAGATATCCTCCCACCCCGTATGGTGACATCAACCAGGTCAATGCCTTTCACACGGAGGAGCGAGGCATCACAGTTATGGCGCTGCCTGAAGTGCCGCGGAATGGTTTTAAGTGCAGCAGGATCATCAGGGTCTGATGCCGCCAATATTCCAAGGACATGTTCCCTCACTCGGATTTTAAAACGGACGTGTGGTAAGTCCTATGTAAATAAGTTTGCAGGGACAACTGGCAAAATAAACAACATTTCGAGTATTGCAGGTAATATGTTTCCGAATGGTAAACGTACGTGTATTATCAGCATTATGAAACGAATCACTTCTGTCAATATTAGCACAAGCCACACAGTGGCCGCAAGGGAAACAACCTGGTTTAGCCGAACCTGAATTCAAAAAAGTGGGCTTCGGATTACCTATGTAGTGACTGCGTACTAATTGATCTCGCAGATTTTTGGAACGTCGAGTAGAAATAGATGGATATTCCGTTAGATATTTATTTAATACCGGATCCGCTCTCAATATGAACCATGATTTAGAAAGTGCTTCCCTCACCCGAGCGAATTGAGAATGGTAATCCGTGACAAATCTAACCTTGTCATCATTGCGTTTAATGTTGGATTTATAAACCAAATCATGTCGGGAGGAGTGTTTGGCTCGATTGTAAGCTCTTTTAATCATTCGACGACTATAGCCACGCTGCAAAAACCTCATCTTGAGATCTTCCGCCTGAGTTTCAAAATCAGTGAGTGTTGAACAAATTCTGCGAAGTCGCAAGAATTGTCCAGTCGGAACGGATTGAATAACGTGTCGAGGATGGGAGGATGAGGCGTGCAGCAGACTGTTGGTGGATGTGGGCTTACGAAATATATCCGTTTGGATGATGTCATTTGTGTCACGTTTTAACAAAACGTCCAGAAATTCCACACGATTAGCATCAAACTGATATGTAATGCGGATGTTTCTGTCATTCAAATTAAGAGATGACATAAATTCTTCAAGAAGTGGAATAGACCCCTGCCAAATCAGGAAAATGTCGTCAATGTACCGCGTCCACAGGAGGACGCGGCCCACTGGCGACACCCGATCCGACAGGGAGAGGTCCCTCTCCCACAGCCCCAGGAACAGGTTGGCATAAGCGGGCGCATAGGCCGCCCCCATTGCTGTTCCCTGGAGCTGCAGGTAGAAGGACCCTTAAACGTGAAGAAACTGTGTGTTAACGTGAATTCTAATACAATAAGTATCAAATCCTGAAAGTCCTTGGGGAAATCCGTCATTGAAAGATAATATTTAACTGCATTTAGGCCATCAATGTGCCTAATGTTGGTATATAATGATTCAACATCTGCAACCACCATTATGGTCTGTTGTTCCATATATAGGCCATCAATCAGCTTTAATAACGCACCCGTATCCTTCAAAAAAGATGGAAGGCATTCTACCATGGGTTGCAGTATTGAATCTATCCATCGATTAACATTCTCCAAGAAATTCCCCGCTCCAGAAATAATAGGACGACCTGGTGGTCGAGTTTCATTTTTGTGTATTTTGGGTAGTAAATACATCGTAGGTATACTAGGTTCATTAACCATAAGAGCTAGAGCCAAATCTTTTTGAATAACGCCATCGTCAACAGCACGGTTGACGATGGTCTTCAATTGTGATGTATAGGCCGATAAGGGGTTAAATGTTAATTTTTTGTAACATGTGCTGTCATGTAACTGGCGAAAGGCCTCCCTCTCATACATATCCTTCGGCCAAACAACAATATTACCCCCCTTATCAGCCGGTTTAAATACTACATCAGGGAGTTCCTGTAGTATCCGTAGCCTCTCACGTTCCACCTTAGTAAGATTGTCATTAACTATGGACCGAGGTATTTTGCACAGATCTTCAGTAACAATTTTGACAAAAATATCTATGTTAGTGCAAGTAGAAAGAGCGGGGAATTTCTTGGAACGTAGTTTAATCGATGGAGGTATCTTACCGTCAATAGACGTACGATGTTCAATGGAAAGTTCCTCAAGGACTCTCAGTGCAGATTGTTCCTCCTCTGTCGGGAATAAAACATGCGCATTACCATCATGAAAGAATTTTTTAAAGAGTAACGAACGAGCGAAAATATGTAGATCTTTGATAGCCAAAAATGTGTCAAATCTGGACGCTGGAGAAAATGATAAGCCTTTATATAAAAGCGCCAAATCATCGCTGGAGAAACTGCGGTTACTCAAATTAATTACCTTGTTATCATTTTTGTTATTAGTAGGAGGTAGCCCACGATCATTCCTTCTATATGGATGGTAATCCCGCTCACGCATTCTCCTGGTGTATGCGCCAGATCTGGTATTGACGGAGCTAGATGCTGAATCAGATAATTCACTAAGTGATGAAGCTGATGTAATAGATGGAGTGCGTCTAAATTGAGCAGATGAGGACGTGGATTTCCTCCAAAAAAAGACATTTTTAGTTTGGTAGTCTTTAATGTCACGATTGAATTTGGACATTTGTGTCTCATTAATTTTCTTAACCACAGTATCAAGTGTTTTCTCCAGTTGTGATTCAAAATCTTTAAACACCTCCACCGAACATTTAGTTTTAAGTTCCATTAAAGATGCATCTATAGATTCATCCAGAGTGGTGATGGATTTAGAATTCAAATCAATGAGTAGTTGCATCAAACCAAATGAACAGCTGCTACACGTCTCCTCCCATGATGAAACAAATAATTCATCCTCAACAGGAAATGCAGGAATGATTTTAACACGGAGACCTCGTGGAATTAATTTACGGCCCTTATATTTTTCTAAAAAGGCACGATTCCACCAGATTTTGGTCCTTTTAATCAAAAGGTTTTTAACATCAGTAAAATGATTGTCCACACTAAGATCCACAGACGGCTGCGAATCGTTAGTGTTAGCACCAAACACCTGCTCGATTTGATTAAGCCAGGTCCTCTCCTTGGCTTTGTAGTCCATGATGTGGTAGTAATGAAACCCTGTGCAAAACACAGCAACAACAATTATGTAAACCTTGAACAACCACAGCGGTATCATAATTAGCATATAATGTGAAAAACATATTTAACTATATCATCATGATACCGAAATAATGGACATATATAAAGGACAAGTCACAATTTGAGACTAAGAGCAGAAAGAAAGCAAGTGACCAACAGTCCAAATATCATATAAAATATATTTTTATTAGATATCAAAAACGGGACAGATGCAAGCGGTGATAACACATGTGGTGTACATAAACAAGAGGTGCAAGCAGGAACGCGGGTATACAGCTCCAATGTTGTCACAATAAAATATATATAATAATTGTTGCTGTGTTTTGCACAGGGTTTCATTACTACCACATCATGGACTACAAAGCCAAGGAGAGGACCTGGCTTAATCAAATCGAGCAGGTGTTTGGTGCTAACACTAACGATTCGCAGCCGTCTGTGGATCTTAGTGTGGACAATCATTTTACTGATGTTAAAAACCTTTTGATTAAAAGGACCAAAATCTGGTGGAATCGTGCCTTTTTAGAAAAATATAAGGGCCGTAAATTAATTCCACGAGGTCTCCGTGTTAAAATCATTCCTGCATTTCCTGTTGAGGATGAATTATTTGTTTCATCATGGGAGGAGACGTGTAGCAGCTGTTCATTTGGTTTGATGCAACTACTCATTGATTTGAATTCTAAATCCATCACCACTCTGGATGAATCTATAGATGCATCTTTAATGGAACTTAAAACTAAATGTTCGGTGGAGGTGTTTAAAGATTTTGAATCACAACTGGAGAAAACACTTGATACTGTGGTTAAGAAAATTAATGAGACACAAATGTCCAAATTCAATCGTGACATTAAAGACTACCAAACTAAAAATGTCTTTTTTTGGAGGAAATCCACGTCCTCATCTGCTCAATTTAAACGCACTCCATCTATTACATCAGCTTCATCACTTAGTGAATTATCTGATTCAGCATCTAGCTCCGTCAATACCAGATCTGGCGCATACACCAGGAGAATGCGTGAGCGGGATTACCATCCATATAGAAGGAATGATCGTGGGCTACCTCCTACTAATAACAAAAATGATAACAAGGTAATTAATTTGAGTAACCGCAGTTTCTCCAGCGATGATTTGGCGCTTTTATATAAAGGCTTATCATTTTCTCCAGCGTCCAGATTTGACACATTTTTGGCTATCAAAGATCTACATATTTTCGCTCGTTCGTTACTCTTTAAAAAATTCTTTCATGATGGTAATGCGCATGTTTTATTCCCGACAGAGGAGGAACAATCTGCACTGAGAGTCCTTGAGGAACTTTCCATTGAACATCGTACGTCTATTGACGGTAAGATACCTCCATCGATTAAACTACGTTCCAAGAAATTCCCCGCTCTTTCTACTTGCACTAACATAGATATTTTTGTCAAAATTGTTACTGAAGATCTGTGCAAAATACCTCGGTCCATAGTTAATGACAATCTTACTAAGGTGGAACGTGAGAGGCTACGGATACTACAGGAACTCCCTGATGTAGTATTTAAACCGGCTGATAAGGGGGGTAATATTGTTGTTTGGCCGAAGGATATGTATGAGAGGGAGGCCTTTCGCCAGTTACATGACAGCACATGTTACAAAAAATTAACATTTAACCCCTTATCGGCCTATACATCACAATTGAAGACCATCGTCAACCGTGCTGTTGACGATGGCGTTATTCAAAAAGAGTTTGGCTCTAGCTCTTATGGTTAATGAACCTAGTATACCTACGATGTATTTACTACCCAAAATACACAAAAATGAAACTCGACCACCAGGTCGTCCTATTATTTCTGGAGCGGGGAATTTCTTGGAGAATGTTAATCGATGGATAGATTCAATACTGCAACCCATGGTAGAATGCCTTCCATCTTTTTTGAAGGATACGGGTGCGTTATTAAAGCTGATTGATGGCCTATATATGGAACAACAGACCATAATGGTGGTTGCAGATGTTGAATCATTATATACCAACATTAGGCACATTGATGGCCTAAATGCAGTTAAATATTATCTTTCAATGACGGATTTCCCCAAGGACTTTCAGGATTTGATACTTATTGTATTAGAATTCACGTTAACACACAGTTTCTTCACGTTTAAGGGGTCCTTCTACCTGCAGCTCCAGGGAACAGCAATGGGGGCGGCCTATGCGCCCGCTTATGCCAACCTGTTCCTGGGGTTGTGGGAGAGGGACCTCTCCCTGTCGGATCGGGTGTCGCCAGTGGGCCGCGTCCTCCTGTGGACGCGGTACATTGACGACATTTTCCTGATTTGGCAGGGGTCTATTCCACTTCTTGAAGAATTTATGTCATCTCTTAATTTGAATGACAGAAACATCCGCATTACATATCAGTTTGATGCTAATCGTGTGGAATTTCTGGACGTTTTGTTAAAACGTGACACAAATGACATCATCCAAACGGATATATTTCGTAAGCCCACATCCACCAACAGTCTGCTGCACGCCTCATCCTCCCATCCTCGACACGTTATTCAATCCGTTCCGACTGGACAATTCTTGCGACTTCGCAGAATTTGTTCAACACTCACTGATTTTGAAACTCAGGCGGAAGATCTCAAGATGAGGTTTTTGCAGCGTGGCTATAGTCGTCGAATGATTAAAAGAGCTTACAATCGAGCCAAACACTCCTCCCGACATGATTTGGTTTATAAATCCAACATTAAACGCAATGATGACAAGGTTAGATTTGTCACGGATTACCATTCTCAATTCGCTCGGGTGAGGGAAGCACTTTCTAAATCATGGTTCATATTGAGAGCGGATCCGGTATTAAATAAATATCTAACGGAATATCCATCTATTTCTACTCGACGTTCCAAAAATCTGCGAGATCAATTAGTACGCAGTCACTACATAGGTAATCCGAAGCCCACTTTTTTGAATTCAGGTTCGGCTAAACCAGGTTGTTTCCCTTGCGGCCACTGTGTGGCTTGTGCTAATATTGACAGAAGTGATTCGTTTCATAATGCTGATAATACACGTACGTTTACCATTCGGAAACATATTACCTGCAATACTCGAAATGTTGTTTATTTTGCCAGTTGTCCCTGCAAACTTATTTACATAGGACTTACCACACGTCCGTTTAAAATCCGAGTGAGGGAACATGTCCTTGGAATATTGGCGGCATCAGACCCTGATGATCCTGCTGCACTTAAAACCATTCCGCGGCACTTCAGGCAGCGCCATAACTGTGATGCCTCGCTCCTCCGTGTGAAAGGCATTGACCTGGTTGATGTCACCATACGGGGTGGGAGGATATCTCAGAAACTGGCGCAGCTTGAGTCCCGTTGGATATGGACATTAAACACTATGTATCCAAAAGGTTTAAACGAACAAATCAGTTTTGTCCCTTACCTTTGATCCTCGCATCGCTGCGAGTCGTCCTCCATCTGTACATTACAAGGTGGTGCAATATTTTATTGTATGCGTTATATTTTATTAACATTTTTTATTTGTTTTATTAGGCTGGTGTCCCTTTGGTCGTTGTTTTTCTTCCTTGTCCTGCACACATGAAAATTATACTTGGATCCTTATGTCATATTCGTTCATCTTGCACATCGCGACATCCGGCTCATATCTTTATGTTATATACATTATATTGACGGTATTATACGTGGATGCAATATACTTTTGATTTTTAATTGTTCTCTACTGTCACTTGTATATATGAGAGGTTTGATGTGAGCCTAATGATGTGTTATTTGTGCATTAATCATTATTGGTTATTGTTTACAATTATTTTATTGATATGCTATACATGTCCGCTATGGTCATAGTACGCCCACATTTCATGTGTCATCAGGCTGGTCAGCTCTCGCTATCTATGGGCAGCAACCATGTGGTTTTTTGTACCACTAGGTGCCCCTCGTGACGGCGACGCTGACGCGGCTGGAATGTCAATATGATGTGTGGGCGTCACAGCATTGACCAATAGTAATGGATATGTATTCTATTATGTTTATTCACTGTGATTTTTTGCTTCTCTAAATTGAGATGTGGTGCGATGTTTTTGATACCCTGTGTATTGTTACATAATGGATCCAATGTATGTTGTCTTTATGATGTTCAATACATCTGTAATTCCATTAGACTGTGATTTATGTTTATTATAGTGATTTACATGTCTGCACGCCTGTGTCTGTATTGTGTTTGTATCATATACAATTATGTTTTTTTGCCCTTGTATCTATTCTATTTGTAAATTTTGGTGGCGTCATGACAATGTGTACATTCTTCCATCATATGTATACTTATCTTCATCCCTGCATCTTGTTGCCCTCTGTATATACTAATCCGTTGGTATTAGTGGCGCTACAACAATACGCATAGTTTCTTCCTCCTACCGTTCACCATATGAGATATTTAGTGCAGAGTGCTGTCATGACAACGAGAACATTTCCGCCTTGAGCATGTCATTTCCGGTTTCGGGAATCTCGTCATGCCTATTTCACGGTTCTGATTGGCCCAGCTCTCCTTTTTATACTCACCGCACTGTGTAGTACACACCCCCTGACGAAGGCTTGTGCCGAAACGCGCGTCGGGGTGACGCGTGGTGTCCAGCTCCTTCCCTCCTGCGTGATTTGCCTCCCGGGTGGCCCTCTGCATCTAGTGGTATGTGCATTTATGCCAGCTCTTTATATATATGTATGCTATATGCAGCCATGATTCTAACTATATGATTCACCTATATATGCACGCTTCTAATGCATTGGACCAGGTTAATTATTAGGATTGGGGGAACTTTATATATATACTATTTTTGTATCATCTATCGTATTATATATATTTTATTGTGACAACATTGGAGCTGTATACCTGCGTTCCTGCTTGCACCTCTTGTTTATGTACACCACATGTGTTATCACCGCTTGCATCTGTCCCGTTTTTGATATCTAATAAAAATATATTTTATATGATATTTGGACTGTTGGTCACTTGCTTTCTTTCTGCTCTTTGCATTTGACATAGCAAATATCATCTGCAACTGTATCAAAAAAGGACCACGCAGAGCAAGTCCTGGGAGCGCCCGGTTTGGCTGTTGGAAGAGAACTGCTCCGAACGGGTGCCAAACTGGAGGCTACAGGCAAGCGAGTCTGCAGCCTACCTCTCCCTACTGTTTGGACCGTTGGGGCAATCTCTTCCTCAGAGCTGCTCCCACCACCTTCCTGTTCCTCACGCCATGTTGGGTCTTGGACCTCATCATCTCCACCACTACCCTCTTCCAACACCTGCTGTTGTTGGGTGGTCTGGCCAGCACCATGCTCAACAGAAACTGGCAACTGAGTCTCATCATCATCAGATGCGTTCTGCGGTGTGCTGACCATCGGCACTGGCTCACCCGCCTCTTCAGATTCAGAGAGACACAGCTGTTGCGCATCACTGCATACTGCCTCTTCTTCACATTCCAGAATGCTGCTTGGCTGGGCCCCTGTTTGCAAGCCAACAGATTCTGAGAACAGAAGCAGAGACTCAGCTGGCTCCTGTACAGAGCTCTCTGACTGCCTGGGCAATTTGGCAGGCGGTGAAGAGACTGATGGTTGTTCAACAGTGCTGTGGTCCTGAGAGGAGGTGGAAGCTATTGAAGTCGATGCATTGGCTGCCATCCAACCAACAACGGCTTCAATTTGTTCTTCACGCAGCAGGGGGGTACGCTGAGCTCCTACAAAAGTGCGCATAAAGGAACGCTCACGGGGAAAACTGGTGGATGCTGTGTCACTGGGTGCGGCAGCAGCCACAGAATCCCCACGTCCTCTCCTGCTGCAAATCCACGGCCACGACCACGACCACGTGCCTTACTCACTGACTTCTTCATCTTGGTAGATTGATAAAGAAAGTCAGAAAAGTTATAAGGCCTAAGTGTGGTTATTCCTCACAGACTACAGTGAACCCTGCAGACAACTGTTCAGTATCTGTGAAAGGCCCCTTTGTGTACTTCTATAGTGTTTGCAACCAATGTATTGTATACGGATGGAAGCGCGTCACACTAATAGATTAGATTTTTTTCCACTAAAATGGAGCAGCACCAATTAGAGAAAAATGTGAAGGATGAGGCAGTGACACACGCTCAGCAGACTACAACCGGCAGTGGTTGAAGAACAAACTGGAGCGTAATCTGTACTCACAAAATGAAAAGCTCACAGACTACAGTGAACACTGAAACACAACTGTTCAGTAGCTGTTAAAGGCCCCTTTGTCTACTTCTATAGTGTTTGCAACCAATGTATTGTATACGGATGGAAGGCGTCACACTAATAGATTAGATTTTTTTCCACTAAAATGGAGCAGCACCAATTAGAGAAAAATGTGAAGGATGAGGCAGTGACACACACTCAGCAGACTACAACCGGCAGTGGTTGAAGAACAAACTGGAGCGTAATCTGCACTCACAAAATGAAAAGCTCACAGACTACAGTGAACACTGAAACACAACTGTTCAGTAGCTGTTAAAGGCCCCTTTGTCTACTTCTATAGTGTTTGCAACCAATGTATTGTATACGGATGGAAGCGCGTCACACTAATAGATTAGATTTTTTTCAACTAAAATGGAGCAGCACCAATTAGAGAAAAATGTGAAGGATGAGGCAGTGACACACGCTCAGCAGACTACAACCGGCAGTGGTTGAAGAACAAACTGGAGCGTAATCTGCACTCACAAAATGAAAAGCTCACAGACTACAGTGAACACTGAAACACAACTGTTCAGTAGCTGTTAAAGGCCCCTTTGTCTACTTCTATAGTGTTTGCAACCAATGTATTGTATACGGATGGAAGCGCGTCACACTAATAGATTAGATTTTTTTCCACTAAAATGGAGCAGCACCAATTAGAGAAAAATGTGAAGGATGAGGCAGTGACACACGCTCAGCAGACTACAACCGGCAGTGGTTGAAGAACAAACTGGAGCGTAATCTGCACTCAAAAAATGAAAAGCTCACAGACTACAGTGAACACTGAAACACAACTGTTCAGTAGCTGTTAAAGGCCCCTTTGTCTACTTCTATAGTGTTTGCAACCAATGTATTGTATACGGATGGAAGCGCGTCACACTAATAGATTAGATTTTTTTCCACTAAAATGGAGCAGCACCAATTAGAGAAAAATGTGAAGGATGAGGCAGTGACACACGCTCAGCAGACTACAACCGGCAGTGGTTGAAGAACAAACTGGAGCGTAATCTGCACTCAAAAAATGAAAAGCTCACAGACTACAGTGAACACTGAAACACAACTGTTCAGTAGCTGTTAAAGGCCCCTTTGTCTACTTCTATAGTGTTTGCAACCAATGTATTGTATACGGATGGAAGCGCGTCACACTAATAGATTAGATTTTTTTCCACTAAAATGGAGCAGCACCAATTAGAGAAAAATGTGAAGGATGAGGCAGTGACACACGCTCAGCAGACTACAACCGGCAGTGGTTGAAGAACTAACTGGAGCGTAATCTGCACTCACAAAATTAAAAGCTCACAGACTACAGTAAACCCTGCAGACAACTGTTCAGTAGCTGTGAAAGGCTCCTTTCTGTACTTCTATAGTGTTTGCAACCAATGTATTGTATACGGATGGAAGCACGTCACACTAATAGATTTGATTTTTTTCTAATATAATGGAGCTGCACCAATTCCACAAAATAAAATAAAAAAAAAAAAGAGTCAGTGACACGTGCAGATGCCTACAAACAGCGGTGGATGCAGAGCAAACTGCAGCGTCACCTGCACTGTCACACACACACCTTGCACAGAGCTGTTAAAACAACACTGGCAAAATGAAGCTTTACACAGCGGTTGGTAAACTAGCCTGCCTCAAGCACAGTAGTACACAAAATCGCAATATCTAACTGTCCCTCAGAGTGAGCAGAGTAGCGTTCTGTCCCTAACTGAGTTCACAGCACAGTGACGCTAAAATGGCTGCGGCGCCTTTTATAGTGCATTCTGACATCATTTCAGCAGCCAATCACAGCCATGCCATTAGTTAAGATGACCGCAGCATTACAGGATGTGCCCACACTTCATAAGATTCATCATTGGCTGACTAACATCACATTGCCTCTCAAAGAATTATGGGAACTTCCGATTCCGGTATACGATATTGAAAAAGTATCGGAATTAAGTATCGGAATTCCGATAACGCGAATATCGGCCGATACCCGATACTTGCGGTATCGGAATGCTCAACACTAGTGTTATGTAAAGAAGTAGGGATAGAATAGAAGATAGCATAGGACAATAGTACTGTAGGATTAGAATAGAGGGGACATACTAGTGACAGAGAATAGGAGAATTAGCTTATATTTTAGTCAGCATAGGGGTTTTCCAGACGGGGAGGAGTTTACCGTGTAGTGTAGTGCAGAGCAATAGGATATAGTACAGACACTTCCTGGTTAGTGAGCAGAGCCTGGGCAGCCTTGCCCAGGGCAAGAAGCAGTGCTGAGCAGATGCAGCAGTGAGAAGAAACAGTCTGACAATCATAGGGGTAAAGCTACTAAGGCAGGAAGGGACCCATGCTGAGTGGGGTGCAGGCGGTCATTAGCTTAGAGAGAACCATTCCGAGGAGGATCCAAAGCTACAGCAGGGACTAGGGGGCAGCTGAGACGGCAAGCCCGTTACACTATAACTGGAAGCTGGACCAGGGGAATTGCAGATAGCTGGTTGTCCTAAAGGCACGAAAGGGACAGGGATTGTCCGAAAGAGCGGTGATTACTGGAAAGGGACAGGGATTGTCCAAAAGAGAAGTGATTGCTGAAAAGGGACAGGGATTGTCCGGAAAAGGCAGTGATTGCTGGAAGCCAGGCAGGGATTGCCAGAAGGGAGGTGGTGATTTCCAGAAGCGTGGCAGGGATTGCCAGAAGGAACAGAAGGTGCCGGGAAGGTAGGGAGCAGCAGAGATTACTAAGACTGGACAGAGATTGTCCAGGAAGAGCAGGGATTGCTAGGAAGACAGGGAAAGCTGGAGAGATGCCACTCTGTGTACACTGTGCTGCATATGTGTTGGATACCGTACTGCTAAGTAACGTTGACAGCTGAAAAAGGACATTGTCTCTGAAATGGTTTGTGGAGCTCGTGGATATGGAACCGGAGTGACAGAAGCCAAGGGGACTTTGACAACTAATGTGAGTGTCTTGTTGCACTAATTATACACATTGCAGAAGGGACATTATATTTCAAATGTGGGGCGCCAGGGTGTGGGAACACTACAGCTCGTTGCCATGACTACCACTCTGGCTGCCTTACAAAGAAATAAATCAACAGCAGGTGAAGAATTGATTTTGCTTATTTTTTATGTCATTCATTGTGCAGTAGTAGGTGACTTTCTATGTCTGGCTGCTGTCACAAACTAAAAGATGAATTTTTTGCAAAAAATAGTTTTTGCCTCGCCATATTTTGAGAGCTATAATTTTTCCATATTTTGGCCGACAGTCAAGTGAGGGCTTGTTTTTTGTGGGATGAGTTCTGTGTGTGGTAAAATTGATAAGGCAGCTTTATTCTACTTGTCAATACGATTACAGTGATATTATATTTATATGGTTCTTTTATATTTTGGTGTTATAACAAAATAAAATTATTTTATAGAAAAAATAATTATTTATGCATCACTTTATTCCGAGAACTATAACTTTTTTATTTTTCGGCTGATAAAGCGGTATGGCGGCTTGTTTTTTGTGGAACAAGATTACTTTTTTTAGCGATACCATTTCTATTTATATTTATCTTTTGTCACTGAAGGTGTTAACTGGTAGGACAATGTTATAGGTCAGGTTGTTCTGTTCGCGGTGATACCAAATATGTGTACTTCTTTAGTTTAATTTATTTTTTCCATAAAAATATTTATGGGTATTTTTAAAGATATTTTCACTTTTTTTTACTTTTTTTTTTTTTTTGCAGACTGATCTCAGTTCTAATGCATTGCAATGCACCAGCATTACAATGCATTATAAGGGACAGTCCGCTGTCACACAAACTTGTTAGATCATGCACTGTGCATGATCTAACAAGTTTGTGCAAGCCAGGTGACATTGGGTCACTATTGCAACGATCGGGCTCCCGCGATGATGTCACAGGGGGGGAGGCAAAGGGGTTTCCCTCCCTCTGCCTGCCTTCTAAATGCTGTGATCACTAGCGATCGCAGCATTTAGGTGTTAAAGTGCCGGGAGCGGTGCCTGGCAGTGAATGCCAGATGTCAGCTGTCAGAATCAGCTGACAACTGGATGTGATCACGCGCGCTCAACCTCCGTGAGCATAAAATCACATGAACATACACAGTGCATTCAAGATTTGGAAGGGGTTAATATCCTACATAGTTTGGTGTCAGCAAAGACTGACACTTTACTCTCAATCCCATCCACAAGGACATTAATGAAGAGATTATAAAGAATCGGTCCTAGCACACATCCACGCTCACCCCACGGCTGACTACATTCCATTTAGAGAATGTGCCATTTACAACGACTCTGTTTCCTGTTTTTTATGACCCCTTCCAGGACTCTTTTGTAATGCTATAATTATTTAAAAGTTTCTGGGACACAGAATTACAAACCAGCACTACCAGAACATTATGATAGTGTCCACAATAAACAAATGAATCCAAATCAAACAGAAATAACATCATACTAACATAATTGCTTTTGTGTTAATAAAGATCCATTAACAAAGTATACACATCTGTCACTCAGAAGCTTTCAAGGTTTTGCCAAAAAAGAAAGATTGAGGGGGAAGTGAACAAGGAAGGAACCAAAAGCCATTTTTTGGCAAGGAAGGGAGAACAGAGAAAGAAGACCAAGAACCCACCTGTAGGACAGGAGCAAGAAAGCAAAGTGTTTTTTGACCTGCAGAATCAATCCCATTATAAGTGTAAATACAGAGCTTCTCACAAAATTAATATATCATCAAACAGATAATTTATTTCAGTTCTTCAATACAAAAAGTGAAACTCATATATTATATAGAGTTATTACAAACAGAGTGATCTATTTCAAGTGTTTATTTCTGTAAATGTTGATAATTATGGCTTACAGCCAATGAAAACCCAAAAGTCATTATCTCAGTAAATTGGAATAATTAACAAAAACACATGCAAAGGTTTCCTAAGCGTTTAAAAAGGTCCCTTAGTCTGTTTCAGTAGGCTCCACAATCATGGGGATGACTGCTAACTTGACAGATGTCCAGAAGGCAGTCATTGACACAGGGTGGGAGGGTAAGCCACAAAAAAGTCATTGTTAAAGAAGCTGGCTGTTCACAGAGTGCTGTATCCAAGTATATTAATAGAAAGTTGAGTGGAAGGAAAAAGTGTGGTAGAAAAAGGTGCACAAGCAACCAGGATAAGCACAGATGTGACAGGATTGTTAAGAAAGGCCATTCAAAAATTTTGGGGAGATTCACAAAGAGTAGACTGCTGATGGAGTCATTGCTTCAAGAGCCACCACATACAGCTGTATCCAGGACATGGGCTATAAGTGATCTCTCTTTCAAACCACATATACAAGCCCTTTACACTTCCTGCCGACTTCAACTCAAAAATATTTCATGGTTCCGTACATTCCTCAACCAAGAATATGCAAAAACCCTAGTCCATGCCCTCATCATCTCCCGCCTTGACTACTGCAACCTCCTGCTCTGTGGACTTACCTCTAACACTCTCGCACCCCTCTAATCTATTCTAAACTCTGCTGCCCGACTAATCCACCTGTCCCCCCGCTATTCCCGGCCTCTCCCCTCTGTCAATCTCTGCACTGGGTCCCCATTACACAAACCCTAACCATGACATACAAAGCCATTCTACAACCTGTGTCCTCCATACATCTGTGACATCATCTCTCGGTACTTACCTGCACGTAACCTCCGATCCTCATAAGATCGCCTTCTCTACTCCCCTCTAATCTCCTATTCCAACAATCGCATACAAGATTTCTCCAGCGCATTCCCCTACTCTGGAACTCTCTAACACAACATATTAGACTCTCACCTACCTTCAAAACTTCAAAAAGAACCTGAAGACCTACCCTTCCGACAAGCCTACAACCTGCAGTAACCACCAATCGACCAAGCCACTGCAAGACCAGCTCTACCCTCGCCTATTGTATCCTCACCCATCCCTTGTAGATTGTGAGCCCTGGCAGGCAGGATCATCTCTCCTCCTGTACCAGTCGTGACTTGTACTGTTTAAGAATACTGTACTTGTTTTTATTATGTATACCCCTCCTCACATGTAAAGCGCCATGGAATAAATGGCGCTATAATAATAAATAATAAGTGTCGCATTCCTTGTGTCAAGTCATTCATGGCCAATAGACAACGCCAGAAGCGTCTAAGGCCTCTTTCACACTTCAGTCGTGCGACGTCAGTCAAAATCCGCCAAAGTGTGAAAAAAACGGATCCTCCATTTTTTTGGCGCATCTGTTTTTTTCCCATTGACTTGCATTAATGACGGATTTTGATGGATGGTTGTCTGTTTGATCGTCAAATAACGGATCCGTCATAATTTTGACATCCGTCATTTTTGAAAACGTACAATGCAACGTTTTTTGTGTGCGTCGAAAAGGCGGACTATGACGGATCTGCCGCGTCCTCCATTTTGTATAATGGACATCTTCAGCCGTTTTTGGCGGAATCCGCCAGCGCATCCGTTCTTCTCTGAAGAAAGTGCTAAAACCCATTCTGGAGTCTCTCTCTCTCTCTCCTCCCAGACAAGCGTACAATGCATTTTCTGGGTTGAAAAGTTCACAACGGATCGCCTTAAAATCGGATCCGTTGCATCCATTTTTACACTTTTGCTGCGGATCCGTTTTTTTCAGCCTTTGGCGGATTTTGACTGATGTCGCACGACTGAAGTGTGAAAGAGGCCTTACCTGGGCCAAGGAGAAAAAGAACTATACTGTTGCTCAGTGGTCCAATGTGTTGTTTTCAGATGAAAGTAAATTTTGCATTTCATTTGGAAATCAAGGTCCCAGAGTCTGGAGGAAGAGTGGAGAGGCACACAATCTAAGTTGCTTGAGGTCTAGTGTGAAGTTTCCACAATCAGTGATGGTTTGGGGAGCCATGTCATCTGCTGGTGTAGGTCAACTGTGTTTTATCAAGACCAAAGTCACCGCAGCCGTCTACCAGAAAATTTTAGAGCACTTCATGCTTCCTTCTGCTGACAAGCTTTATGGAGATGGAAATTTCATTCTCCAGCAGGACTTGGCACCTGTCCACACTGCCAAAAGTACCAATACCTTGTTTAAAAACAACAGTATCACTGTGCTTGATTGGCCAGCAAACTCACCTGACCTTAACCCCATAGAGAATTTATGGGGTATTGTCAAGAGGAAGATGAGAGACACCAGACCCAACAATGCAGACGAGCTGAAGGCTGCTATCAAAGCAACCTGGGCTTCCATAACACCTCAGCAGTGCCACAGGCTGATCGCCTCAATGCCATGTCGCGCTGATGCAGTAATTGATGCCAAAGGAGCCACGACCAAGTATTGAGTGCATTTACTGAACATACATTTCAGTAGGCCAACATTTCGGATTTTAAAATAATTTTTTCAAGCTGGTGTTATAAAGTATTCTAATTTACTGAGATAATGACTTTTGGGTTTTCATTAGCTGTAAGCCATAACCATCAACATTAACAGAAATAAACACATAAACTAGATCACCCTGTGTGTAATGACTCTATATGATATGAGTCTCACTTTTTGTATTGAAGAACTGAAATAAATTAACTTTCTGATGATATTCTAATTTTGTGAGAAGCAACTGTAGATCATAAGGCAACATGACCTCTTCCAGTATTTTGATATAATTAAACGGGTCCATGCTGCGTGGTATGCGATAAATGGGCCCAAACCTTCCCCAAACCATTATGGTTTCACCGCCATGTTTTACAGCCTACACAGTGTACTGTAGCTTGAATTCAGTGTTTATGGGTCTGTCTGCTGCCTTTAGACCCAATCGTGCTCTCATCTGTCCATAGACTGTTTTACCACTTCTATCGAGGCCAATGTGTTCTTTAGCAAACTGTAACCTTTTCAATATGTCTTTTTTCCAGCAATGGTACTTGACGAGAGTTTCTTTCAAATAAACTGCTTAAAAAAATAAATGGAACAGTTAAACAACACAATGTAACTTCAAGTCAATCACACTTCTGTGAAACCAACCTGTCCAGTTATGAAGCAACACTGATTGTGAATCAATGTCTCCTGCTGTTGTGCAAATGGAACAGATAACAGGTAGAAATGATAGACAATTAACAAGACAACTCCTATAAAGGAGTGGTTCTGCAGGGGGGTGACCACCGACCATTTCTCTGTTTTCATCCTTTTTGGCTGTTGTTTTGGTGACTTTTGCATTTTGTCATTGTTCTCCCCCCTAGAGTTACTATACAGTAACATGAGGCAGTGTCTGCAACCCATAGAAGTTGCTCAGTTAGTGCAACTCATCCAAAATGGCACATCAATGAGAGCTATGGCAATACGGGTAGCTGTGTTTGTCAGGACAGTGTCCAGAGTATGAAGCAGATACAGTACTAGGAGACAGTCCAGTTCACCAGGAGATGTGGAGTGGGCTGTAGGAGGGAAACAACCCAGCAGCAGGACCGCTACCTCCTCCTTTGAGCAAGGAGGAAAAGAAGGAGCAGTGCCAGAGCCCTGAAAATTACCTCCAGCAGGCCAATAGCATCCATGTGTCTGCTCAAACTGTTAGAAACAGACTCCATGAAGGTGGTTTGATGGCCTAACATCCACAAGTGGATGTTGTGTTTACAGTCCAACACCGCGCAGGGCAATTGGTATTTGCCAGGGAACAACAAGATTGGCAGATTCGACATTGGCGTCCTGTGCTCTTCACGGATGAGAGCAGGTTCACACTAAGCACATGTGACAGACGTGACAGAGTCTGGAGACGCTGTGGAGAACGTTCTGCTGCCTACAACATCCTCCAGCATGACCGGTTTGGCAGTGGATCAGTAATGGTGTGGGGAGGCATTTCTTTGGAGGGCTGCACAGTCCTCCATGTGCTAGCCGGAGGTACCCTGACTGCCATTAGATACCGGGATGAGATCCTCAGACCCATTGTGAGACCATTTGCAGGTGCACTGGGCCCTGGGTTCTTTCTGATGCATGACAATGCTAGGCCTCATGTGACTTAAGTGTGTCAGCATTTCCTGAATGATGAAGGCATTGATGCTATGGACTGGCCTGCCTGTTCCCAGACCTGAATCCAATTGGGCCCATCTGGAACATTATGTCTCGTTCCATCCACCAATGCCACGTTGCACCACAGACTGTCCAAGAGTTGACTAATGCTTTAATCCAGGTCTGGGATGAGATATGACGTCCTCTGTCTCATCAGAAGCATGCTCAGGTATTGTAGGGAGGTCACACAGGCACGTGGAGGCCCCACACACTACTGAGCATCATTTCCTTGTCTTGAGGCATTTCAACTGAGATTGGATCAGCCTGTAATTTGATTTTCTACTTTGATTTTGAGTATCATTCCAAATCCATACCTCCATAAGATATTAATTTTGATTTACATTGTTCATTGTTATGTTTTATTGTTCTCACCATATTTCACTATGTAATGAATAAAGATTTGCAACTGGAATATTTCATTCAATGATATCTATGTTGTGGAATTTTAGTGTTCCCATCATTATTTTGAGCAGTGTAGTTAGGCTTAACGTAGGTGTCTTCTGATGGTTGTAGGACTCACAGTTAACTGGAAATCTTTGATCACACTGGAGCTGATCACTGGATGCTTCTTTGCCATTCTTGTGATTCCATGATCTATGCCGATAGTAGTATTTATTTTCCTGCCACGTGTTTCAGGTTTTGCTTGCCAATTTAAAGCATTGGAAATCTTTATAGGTAAGCAGCCAATTATTTTCTTCACTTTTTTATCTATTTTCCTCACTCCAATCATCTTCTTGATGAAAGTTCTTTTTCCTTTTGTGCAATGTCTGGAATGACTCATTTTACTCACTGAGCAAGGTACAACATTTGCTGTCCTCCTTTTCTAAATAAGGTCCATAATTGATACCTGTTTCTTCACAGAATGAGTGAGCTCACTGCTATTTATTAGAAAACCCCTCTTTCATTAAATGAATCAATTATACCAGATTAGCAGAGTGCACATCATGATTGTTGATTCTGTTGGTTGTCCATTATTCGCTTACACCTAGTCATGAATTTTTTCACATGTATGATCTTTAATGCTAAAAACAGTAATTAAACACAGTGATGTTAAACTGTTATTAGGGTATGTGCACACGTTGCAGAATTAGATGCGGATTTTTGGACGCGCGGATTTGCATCAAATCCGCAGTGTAGTGCACAGCCAATGTAAGTCTATGGGAAATGGAGATTTGCTGTGCACATGCTGCGGAAAAAAACGCGCGGATTTGCAGCGTTTTATTTTCAGCATGTCAATTCTTTGTGCTGATCTGCAGTGTTTCTGCACCCATTAACTTGCATTGAGTCGGGCACATCCGCAGCAAAACCACAGGTGTAAAAAAGATCTGCGGATTTGCTGTAGATGGAACGTTGCAGCTCTGGAGGAGGAAAGTGTGTGGGCAGAGTGTGGGAGGTGACTGTGTGCGTGTATATGTGGAGCCCAGCTGTGACTGGATCCATATCTTCCAGAAGGATGCACTAAAGGAAGATCCCACTAGAGGTCATGACACACACACACATTTCAGTTTACCTTAAAGACCATTAGAGGGAGCTGTGTTAGGATATAAAAAGAGTTTAGTTTCAGTTCAGTTTAGAAGAGTGATTAGTGAAGTGCAGAGCTCCACTCTGTGCAGAGCTGTTCAATCAGTTAACTTGAGCTTAAGTGGAGGCTAGTACGAGTGAAAGGGAAATCACTCTAGCCTAGTCAGAGCAGATTCTGAAGCGTAACTCACAAGGAAGCGTGCCGACGCTTAGAGAGCGGCGAAGAGGCCGATTACCAACTGCCGGTGTGTGTGATCTTAGTAGGACCCAGGTAGGCCGAAGGCAAGTGGAATTGGAGGGGTCAGTGAGCATTAATAGCTCCCCTCAGCAAGAAATACCGGACACCGGGGCCCGAGCCTATAAGGATCTCCACGACCTATTAGGAGAACACCGGAGTTCCTGGAGGACTACAAGTCCCAGGAGTACCACAGAGTTGATACGTAACAGGATCAGGAGAATAGAGTCGGTCTGATCAGCCATAAAAGACCCTGTTCTGCCAGAGAGAAGATCCAACCACAAAATCAGCCAGGTATAGGACAGAGATCAAGTTAGACCTAGCTATAAGCAGGTCAGGACTTTATTGTGTAACGACAGAGGACAGGAGGCCATACACCTACCAGTTGGAGGAATCTGGATGTGCATCCTTCGCCCTATCGTGCTCCGGGGAGTACCTGCCATTTCTACAGTAAAGGTACCAAATTGACTTTTGTGTGTGTCTCCCTTAATGTCTCTGACGGCGGGATCCCCACCTGTCCTGCATCCTCCTATTTCTATCTGCCCTGGAAGGACACCGTCTTGCCTGTAGAAGACCTACCAACTAGCTGCCCAACACCATCCCTTCCAGAGTATTTGTATAGCGGCGCTGGTCACCCTGACCAGATACTACAGGTGGCGTCACGACAAACTATACGAACACTCCATCATCCCCTGTAAATATCCCACATTACAGTGAGCGCCCAGGGCACGGACCGAGCTGTGCTACCCGTGACATCCCCCATAGACATCAACGGGCTTGGTGCCGAGTACCCCAAAGCCCTGGTACGTGCGCATCATATAGTGTGTGGGCGGTGACTATGTGCATGTATGTGTGTGTCCGGGACACTGTGTGTATGTGTGCGGGTCTGTGTGTGTGCATGTGTCCCTGTGTGTTTGCGTGTCTGTGTAGGCATCCTTTGTCTGATAGTACAACTGCTCTCATCAGCAATAAATGCTCACAGTGACAGCATTGCCGATGATGGGAAAGTAGTCCCATCAGACAATGGCTTTGATCAGTAGTAAAAAAAAAACACAGAACATACATTACATACATATAACATACAGAACATACATATAACATACAACACATAACATAGAGTACATACTTACCAAACACCTAGTCTCCGAAGACCTCGATCTCCTTTAATAAAAATAAAATTAAAAACCAAACTATACTTACCTTTCCACCATAGTCCAGTTCATAACGAGTGTCCCACGACGATCTCTGGTGTAGAACACTGACATTGGGTGATTACCTCCTGTCAGTGCATCACTGGGAGGCCCTATAGAGCAGTGACATCACCTGATGTCACTGTTCTATAGGAGAGATCGTCGTGGGACACTCGTTATTAAAGAGGGACTGCATCGGACAGGAAATATACTATTGGTTTATTATTTTACTTTTTATTACAGGAGACCGAGGGCGTCGCATGGATTAGGCGTACAATAAAAATATGAAAACTGTGTTGTGTTTTATTTCATTAAAATACTTTATTCTTATGTGTGCATTTTTTTAACCCTTTCATACTATAAGATTAATAATGGAGAGGTGTCTTATTGACACCTTTCCATTATTAACCAGGCTTAATGTCACCTTACAATACAAAGGTGACATTAACACATTATTACCCCATATGCCACCGCTAAACTGACAGAAGTTATGTCACTTATCCATGTTATGTAAATAAAATGTAAATTGTATGAATCATTGTTGAACCGCATGGATGCAGTTCTTCAAGCTCATGGAAGTCACACAAAATATTAAATATGACTCTAATAGCACCACCACTTCATTCACCAATGTTATGCAACATATATTTGTATTTTAAGTTAATTATTTGTTTGAATATCACATTACTTTCTGGGGGTGACAAAACTTTTGTCTCGCCAAAATCTGACCATTCTGTGTCCATTAAATGATCAATATTTCTGCATTGATGCCAATTTATTTTCTTAACCTTAACCACATTTTGGAGGGTTTCAGCTTTCAAAATAATAATTTATACAACCAATGGATGAATTTAACATCAGGTTATAAGCTTTTATTTACATAACATGGATAAGCGACATAACTTCTGTCATGGAGTGTAGATATATCCACGTATCTATCTATCTATAGATATATCTATCTATCCCATATCTATCTATTTTTAGATAGATATGGGATAGATAGATATGGGATAGATAGATAGATAGATAGATAGATAGATAGATAGATAGATAGATAGATAGATAATAGGGATAGATAGATAATTGATAGAAGGAATGAGATAGATAGATATGGGATAGATCTATAGATAGATACTAATACTGACCTACAAGGCCATCTATAATCTGTCTCCTCCATATATCTCTGAACTAATCTCCCGATATCTTCACTCACGTAATCTCCGATCCTCCCAAGACATCCTTCTCTCCTCCACACTTATTCGCTCCTCACCCAACCGCCTCCAAGACTTCTCCCGAATATCCCCCATCCTCTGGAATTCTTTGCCCCAACACATCCGACTATCAAACTCATTCAGATCCTTCAGACGGAACCTGAAAACCCATCTCTTCAGGAAAGCCTACAGCCTGCAATGACCCTGCTGCCTCCTCACCACTACCGGAGTTATTGCCTCAACCAACACCGGAACTGCTGCAACCCCCCGACCTACTGTCTCCTGCCTCACAATCCTGTAGAATGTAAGCCCGAAAGGGCAGGGTCCTCTCCCCTCTGTATCAGTCTGTCATTGTTAGTTTGTTTACTGTAAGTGATACCTGTAATTTGTATGTAACCCCTTCTCATGTACAGCACCATGGAATCAATGGTGCTATAGAAATAAATATTAATAATAATTAATAAAAATAATAGATAGTTGGAAAGAATCTATCTATCCCATATCTATCTATCTATCTATCTATCTATCTATCTATCTATCTCTATCTATCTATCTATCTATCTACGTGTGCACATACCCTTAGTTTGCACATAACTGTAACTGTAACATGTAATGTACAGTCATGGCCAAAAGTTTTGAGAATGACACAAATATTAATTTTTACAAAGTCTACTGCTTCACTTTTTCTAATGGCAATTTGCATATACTCCAGAATGTTATAAAGAGTGATCAGCTTAACAGCAATTACTTGCAAAGTCAATATTTGGCTAGAAAATGAACTTTATCCCCCAAAACACATTTCAACATCATTGCAGACCTGCCTTAAAAGGACCAGCTAACCTCTTTTCAGTGATTGCTCCATTAACACAGGTGTAGGTGTTGATGAGGACATGGCTGGAGATCAATCTGTCATGATTAAGTAAGAATGACACCACTGGACACTTTAAAAGGAGGCTGGTGCTTGGCATCATTGTTTCTCTTCTGTTAACCATGGTTATCTCTAAAAAAAACACGTGCAGTCATCATTGCAATGCACAAAAATGGCCTAACAGGGAAGAGTATCGCAGCTAGAAAGATTGCACCTCAGTCAACAATCTATGGCATCATCAAGAACTTCAAGGAGAGAGGTTCCATTGTTGCCAAAAAGGCTTCAGGGCGCCCAAGAAAGACCAGCAAGCGCCAGGACCGTCTCTTAAAAGTGTTTCAGCTGCCGGATCGGGCTACCAGCAGTGCAGAGCTTGCTCAGGAATGGCAGCAGGCAGGTGTGAGTGCATCTGCACGCACTGTGAGGCGGAGACTCTTGGAGCAAGGCCTGGTCTCAAGGAGGGCAGCAAAGAAGCCACTTCTCTCCAGAAAAAACATCATGGACAGACTGATATTCTGCAAAAGGTACAGGCAGTGGACTGCTGAGGACTGGGGTAAAGTTATTTTCTCTGATGAATCCCCTTTTCGATTGTTTGGGACATCAGGAAAACGCCTCATTCGGAGGAGACTAGGTGAGCGCTACCACCAGTCTTGTCTCATGCCAACTGTTAAGCATCCTGAAACCATTCATGTGTGGGGTTGCTTCTCAGCCAAGGGAATCGTCTCTCACAGTCTTGCCTAAAAACACAGCCATGAATAAAGAATGGTACCAGAATGTCCTCCAAGAGCAACTTCTCCCAACCCTCCAAGAGCAGTTTGGCGATCAACAATGCCTTTTCTAGCATGATGGAGCACCTTGCCATAAAGCAAAGGTGATAACTAAATGGCTCAGGGAACAAAACATAGAGATGTTGGGTCCATGGCCTGGAAACTCCCCAGATCTTAATCCCATTGAGAACTTGTGGTCAATCATCAAGAGACGGGTGGACAAACAAAAACCTAAAAATTCTGACAAAATGAAAGCATTGATTGTGCAAGAATGGACTGCTATCAGTCAGGATTTGGTCCAGAAGTTGATTGAGAGCATGCCAGGGAGAATTGCAGAGGTCCTGAAGAAGAAGGGTCAACACTGCAAATATTGACTTGCTGCATTAACTCATTCTAACTGTCAATATAAGCTTTTGTTACTCACATGTTTGCAATTATTATATTTCTGTCTGTGATAAAAACATCTGCCAAACACACATAAAAACCATAGGGCAGCAGATCATGTGAAAATATAATATTTGTGTCATTCTCAAAACTTTTGGCCATGACTGTAGTGTGGAAGTAATATACTCACTGTCGCCTTCTGCAGGATTTAGCACAGTTCTGCTCCTATATTGAGTGGCATCACCACTCTGCAGACTCTTTCCCATGATGTATGATCTTTTGAAAAAAATCTTTTCTGCCGAAAATAGTAATTAAACACATTAGTGATGTTAGACTGCTATTATTTTGCACATTACTGTATTATGCCCTCCAAAAATTTGCACACTACTGATGTCATACTTACAGGATGGTAGTTGCCTGGATCAACCTTCTTACCTTTCTTATGTATCAGTACCATGTCTGCCATCCTCAATTTTGTTACAAGAGTGTCTAAGAAGATGAGGTACATTGGTCTGTCAATTACTGAGCTCAACTCCCTCAATATCCATGGATGAATGCCATCCATCCCAGGTGTTTTGTCAATATTTAATTTGCTCAGATGCAGGAGTAATTCTTCTTGCATTATATTGGTTATATTTAGTGGTGAACATTGATTTCTACCTTGCTTGATCCCTGGAAAAGTCAGTTAATTGGTGAACACAGATGAAAAGTGCCTGTTTAATATCTCAGACTTCTCTTTGTGATCTATAATTGTTTAATTTTTATGCAAATATAAAAAAACTGACCGTCACATGCAAACATAAATCAGGTCTGGACAGGTGCTTACCTAGAGTAGCCAACTCAAATACAATCAAGCAAATAAGGAAGCACTCTGTAACGCTATAGCATGCAAACATGAAATATGACAATTGAATTCCGTTACAGCACTAGAAATATGAAAAATTGAGAATGCTCAGCGTGGCTGCCAGGTACACATGAATTGGCCAATTTATGCGCTAAGCATTCTTAATTTTTCATATCTCTAGGTAAGCACCTGTTCAGACCTGATTTATGTTTGGATGTGATGGTCAGTTTTTTGATATTTGCATTAGTCTCCTGACTGAGCACTCCGCCCCATAGCCTCAGGCGTTTTTAATTGCTACAGTCTCCTACCCCTCCGTAGAGTTATAGACATTAGTCTAAGAGAGGATTCACATTAGGTTCCCAGAGAGATGTATACAGTCTAAAAGAGGATTGGCATTAGGTCCTGGCAACGAGAATCACCTTATCATGGCTGCCAGTTACACATGAATTGGCCAATTTATGCGCTAAGCATTCTCAATTTTTCATATTTGCAGTGCAGTAATGCAATTCAATTTTCATATTTCATGTTTGCATGCTATAGCGTTACAGAGTGCTGCCTTATTTGTTTGATTGTATTTGAGTTGGCTACTCTAGGTAAGCACTTGTTCAGACCTGATTTATGTTTGGATGTGACTGTCAGTTTTTTGATATTTGCATTAGTCTTCTGACTGAGCACTTCGCCCCTTAGCCTTAGGCGTTTTTAATTGCAACAGGATCCTACCACTCCGTAGAGATATAGACTTTAGTCTAAGAGAAGATTCACATTAGGTTCCCAGAGAGATGTAGACTGTCTAAGAGAGGATTGGCATTAGGTCCTGGCAACGAGAATTATCTTATCGTAGCTGCCAGGTACACACGAATTGGCCAATTTATGTGCTAAGCATTCTCAATTTTTCATATGTCTAGTGCAGTAATGCAATTCAATTTTCACATTTCATTCATGTTTGCATGCTGTAGCGCTACAGAGCCTTATTTGTTTGACTATAATTGTATTGGACATCTTTTAAGCGGCAGATGCCATGACATCTTTTCTTTTTCTCATTTTTATGTTTAAAAATGTTTTTATTTTAATGTTGTTGGCAATTTGTGTCTCTGCAACTAACTTTGTAGCTTGATTTCTTTTTTTACAATTCTTATTGAGATCTTTATATTCCTGGAATGCTATTTCTGACTTCTCAGCCTTCAAGTTATTAAATGCCCTTTGTCTTATTATTTTTTGTACTGTCTTATTTAGCCATAATGGTATATTTTTATTGCTGGATATTTTATTACCAGATGGTATAAGCTTTCTACTGGATTCTAGTAGTATATCTATAAACATGTGTGTAGCCCTGGTGTTAGGCACACGCAGTACCCTGGAGAGTGTGTGGCGAGACAGCAGTTTAATGCTAAATACCCATTCACTCAACATACACTAGACACACCCTTAGGGTAGTGTAGTTTACTATTGAGGGAGTGGTCAGGGTGTATGTTTGTGGAGTGATTTTAGTGAGTTCAGTTCCTGTCTTCGGACAGAGCAGACGTCTGGAGTTTAGCTGGAGGAGGAAGCAGTCCAGCCTGCTCTATCATCAGTTCAGAACGTGGAGGCTGGTACAGGTGGTTTAATTCACCTTAGTCTAGTCAGAGCTGTACCTCATCAGACTACATTGAAAGAAAGAAGAAGCTTAGTGCAGAAAGACTTCAGTCACCTGTCTAAAGGACAGTGAAAGGTTCAGAGACGTGCTCCTGCCTATTGATAACTGAGCATCTGTAACTAACTTTGAAGAAAGGGAATGAAGGAAGTAACTACCCGACTTTATGCAAGTGTGAGTGCTTATGCTACCAGCGAGGACAAGGCGAAAGGCACAGTGGATTATTGGAAAGGTGCGTTTGGGATTGAAGAAGTCCTGCACATTGCAACCGGTCACTGGGGACCGAAGGATCACTATTAGCTTCAAGCATAGTGGTAAGAAAACCAGGAATTTACCGGACCTTAGGTCGCGGCAAACAAGCCCCTTATAGTCAGTACGTAACTGGGGTCAGGGGAGTGAAGACTTTGAGTCAGGCGCAGACAAAATAAGAATTCAGCTCTCTCGCAGGAAGGCTCCTAACACAAAACTGACTGGGCAGTACAGCTATGGATTAGCTGGAGTTATTGAGGGAACTACGCTTCAGGCTGGTTGTACTCATTGTATTGAAAGTAAAGGAGGCCCCTAACTTGTCCAGCTGCTGTCTCAAGATACACTCTCCTTGGATCAGCCTCCCTGGGACCTGCCTGAACATCTTACAAGTAAAGGTATGGAAAGACGCTGACCGTGTGAGACTGTGTTATTTATCTGCACCCGACTTCACTAACTTCATAGACTTTGAGGGACCAGTCCCACCTGTAGGGGACCCGACATCTAGCTGCCTCACCATCCCCTCAGAGATCTACAGCAGCGCTGGTACTAATTACCAGAAGACTACAGGTGGCGTCACGAACTGTATATAAATCAATCCCCTGTAAATATATCCCCAACATACGCCAGACCGCCAGGGCCACAGACCGAGCCACAGCTACCTGTGACAAATCCCATAGACTTCTACGGGCTCGGCTCTGAGTACCCCATTGCCCTGGTAACCCACAATTGTGGTGGCGGGTCGACACAAAACTTTGGCGTCACGAACAGGATGCGAAACTCGCGGAATTGCGAGCCCTGTGTGCCTAAGGAATTGTTTTTGTGAAAAAGGACTGTTTGCACTTTTGGCGCCAAAATCGCCATTTTTGTCGCCATATTCGCGCCCTCAGGCGCTGGAGAAGAAGGTGGGCGTACCTTCGTGGGCGTCTACCCCCCAGTGGCGCGAAGAAAATGCCTGCCCTCTCAAAGTGCTATTACAACATGCGATCCTGCCCTACAGCAAAGGAGGTCCGCCTCCTCTTCACCTTCCCTGCGAGGAGGAGGAGACGCAAACCCCACCTCCACGGAAGAGACCGGATGTCTCCGGAGGAAGAAGAAAGAATCTTCTGGAACATCATGGAAGCAGGACGTGTGCAGCCGAGCAGGGAAGCGGAGGAAGGCAGGCCCCATGCCCCAGCCAAGCTGCCACCAGCACAGGAGTCATCCGTGGTCCTGCACCTGCAGCAAGCATTGCTGGAAATCAAAGAAGAAAATGCACGATTCGAGTCACCGAAAATTCTGCTGCCCAAGGCAAAGGAGCAACCGGAGGCTGCCCCCGAAAGTACCAATCCTGATCCCACCGGTGAAGCGGTGGAGGCGAAGGAGGTTGAGGAGGTACCGCCAGTTCCGGAACGCCCGCCCGGCCAAGAGGCCGCAGCATATGATCGATCCCCGGTAGGGACACCGTCGGGGACTCAGCCGTCAATGATGGAGCAGCAACAGCAGCAGGTTAGTGCGTCCCCAACTGAGCCATTGCGCACACCTGCTTCCTGCTCTGCATCACACCAGCATTGTGCATCGGCATCGCCCCCTGCGTACAACTCCGTATCGCAATCGGCGATCTACTCCGCATCGCAATCGGCGACCCAATCTACATCGCAAGAGTCTGATGCGATCTCAATTGAGCCACTACAAAAGCCTGCTTTTTGCCCAGTATCTTATGCTGCAGCAGCGTCCCCAGAGGAGGACGGGCCCTGCGGCCTAGAGGACCGGAGTGAACCGGCCCTGCAGGTAACCAGCGATGATGACACCCTGCTGGAAACCCCAACATCCCCACCAGCCCAGGGCACACCAGCCACACAGACCCCGATGGTGGAGTCGATGATCTTGGTGCTGGGCACTGGGCCCAGGAATAGGAACGGTCCTGTGCGAACATCGCATTGTTCCAGCCCCCGGGGTGGAAAGTGTATTTGAAGAAAATGAATAAATAGTAAAGAAGAATCGGTGAGATCCCTATAGGGTCTACCATAAGTAATATTGTAGAAAGTTTGAAAATGTTTTACAAAATTTTGCATAAGTTGAAGAGTATGATGCATATATATTTTGCTAACCGTAGAATGCCCGGCTGGGTAACCAGAAAAAGTTTGCACTTTAGTATAATAATGTGATATTATATCTATGTCTTTGGTTTTACAATGGACTTTGAGGTTGAGGACTGTGCTAACCCAGAACTTATTTGTACATAGTTGCGCTTCGGTGCCTTATTTTGGTTTTACATAAACCAGCACAACTACCTCTGAATACAAAAACCCGTGTGTGTGTGGCACTGAGTGAGGTCTGCATTCGGATGTCCTGCAGCCCACCCAGGACCTACGTTGAAGGTTTGGTGCGGGTCCTTCACAAGTATACTGTATATTTATTGAATGCTATTTAATACTTTTGTATTCCTATATATAATGTTATTGTTCGCAACGTTCAAGATATCCTCACCTCCCGGATGGGACGAATTAATGTTATTGTTAATGTTTTCATGCATAAACAAAATGTCTCTTTTGTATTTTACAGCCCGGGAGTGCTGTCTTTTACCATGGGGGAATGTGTAGCCCTGGTGTTAGGCACACGCAGTACCCTGGAGAGTGTGTGGCGAGACAGCAGTTTAATGCTAAATACCCATTCACTCAACATACACTAGACACACCCTTAGGGTAGTGTAGTTTACTATTGAGGGAGTGGTCAGGGTGTATGTTTGTGGAGTGATTTTAGTGAGTTCAGTTCCTGTCTTCGGACAGAGCAGACGTCTGGAGTTTAGCTGGAGGGAGGAAGCAGTCCAGCCTGCTCTATCATCAGTTCAGAACGTGGAGGCTGGTACAGGTGGTTTAATTCACCTTAGTCTAGTCAGAGCTGTACCTCATCAGACTACATTGAAAGAAAGAAGAAGCTTAGTGCAGAAAGACTTCAGTCACCTGTCTAAAGGACAGTGAAAGGTTCAGAGACGTGCTCCTGCCTATTGATAACTGAGCATCTGTAACTAACTTTGAAGAAAGGGAATGAAGGAAGTAACTACCCGACTTTATGCAAGTGTGAGTGCTTATGCTACCAGCGAGGACAAGGCGAAAGGCACAGTGGATTATTGGAAAGGTGCGTTTGGGATTGAAGAAGTCCTGCACATTGCAACCGGTCACTGGGGACCGAAGGATCACTATTAGCTTCAAGCATAGTGGTAAGAAAACCAGGAATTTACCGGACCTTAGGTCGCGGCAAACAAGCCCCTTATAGTCAGTACGTAACTGGGGTCAGGGGGAGTGAAGACTTTGAGTCAGGCGCAGACAAAATAAGAATTCAGCTCTCTCGCAGGAAGGCTCCTAACACAAAACTGACTGGGCAGTACAGCTATGGATTAGCTGGAGTTATTGAGGGAACTACGCTTCAGGCTGGTTGTACTCATTGTATTGAAAGTAAAGGAGGCCCCTAACTTGTCCAGCTGCTGTCTCAAGATACACTCTCCTTGGATCAGCCTCCCTGGGACCTGCCTGAACATCTTACAAGTAAAGGTATGGAAAGACGCTGACCGTGTGAGACTGTGTTATTTATCTGCACCCGACTTCACTAACTTCATAGACTTTGAGGGACCAGTCCCACCTGTAGGGGACCCGACATCTAGCTGCCTCACCATCCCCTCAGAGATCTACAGCAGCGCTGGTACTAATTACCAGAAGACTACAGGTGGCGTCACGAACTGTATATAAATCAATCCCCTGTAAATATATCCCCAACATACGCCAGACCGCCAGGGCCACAGACCGAGCCACAGCTACCTGTGACAAATCCCATAGACTTCTACGGGCTCGGCTCTGAGTACCCCATTGCCCTGGTAACCCACAATTGTGGTGGCGGGTCGACACACATGCCCATTTATGTTCGGTATCCCCAGTTACCAGGACATGATCACATTCCACAAGATTAAGCTCTTCCCCTAATGCAGTGAATTTAGCTGTCATGCCGGTAACTTGCACGGATAGTGGGTGCCGTCCTACTCACTGTATTCACCCTTCTGCTCCTCCCTGTGGCAGGCCGTCTCGCTGAGTTGCCACTTCCAGCGCTGTTGCATCCTACTGCTGTCTCCACCTGGCTATATGGAGGCACGGCCAGACTCTGCAGAAATTTAACACAGTTTGACCTGCAGAACTTTCCTTCCATGGCCTATCCCTTTGGATATATTAGATAGTTCCTCCTTCCACTCATTGCCTAAACTTAGGTTCCTAGTTCCAGACCGTTTTTAGTCACCTGTCTTGGTGCATTCTTGTTTTGATTATGCTGTTATTGACTTGGCTTATGTACTTGTTTTTTCTGACATCTCCACTCTTGATCTCGGCTTCATATTTTGAATCTGTGCTGCCCATCACAAACTCGGACTTCATGACCACATCTCTGTTTATTCCCTCAGTGATTCACATGTGTGCCTCTGACTCTTTGGTAAGCTGCTGCTGGTCCGGGAACTGTCATGGAGTAGAACATGGTGGCTACCCTAATGGCCCAAGCCTATCCTCACCATAAGAGGCTCTAGTACAGACCACACCCACCATCATCACATTAGCTTTCCAAAAATTCCAAGCATTTCCCATGTGTTATATTAAATAGGGATGAACGGTACAGAGAATATCAGAAAAATAGATAAAGAAAGCTTGAAACGTTAGCTTTCTATGTTCTTGTATTGAAGTATGATATTGCGTTTACTTATATAAAACCTTGCACCTTAATGTAGTCCTCGCTACCCTTAGCCAGCCATGCTTGGAGTCCTACATTCAGCTAATTGAAGGGACCCTGGCACTGCTTACTAGGCAGAGCTTTGTACTTTCAGTTAAAATAATGTCTAGTATTGCTTCTCATTCTCATGCTAGTTAGTTAGATCATGAAAATAAGCAAGTTTGCACTTGACTTGCTTTTTCTATCTGTTGTTATTCTCGGTCAATGAGAGCTTATAACTTACATGGTGTAAAGCTGGTTTCCATGGAGCTCAACCATTAGTGTCTGCCCAGAACCTTGCCGAGTGCATGTAGTAATTACATTCCAGGGGAGAGGTTAATACCTAACATAACATAGTAACACTGTTATAAATCTTGAAAAATCAACAGCCAACAGCATTGGCTACTCTCAGAGTATGTCTCCTAATCACTGCTCTCACTGTCCAGAGCAGTGTGCTTGTTCAAATACCCTGTTACCTCTAGGTGCAAATGCAATGATAACAGTGTATACTCAGAACAGACTACTGATAGCTGAATGTTTTACAGCGGAACATGTGCTATGCTTTATAGTTCTACTCATACTACAGTTCTGCTGCTCACCAGAACTGTCATTAAAGGCGAAGTGACGTTCCTGCCAGAAATCAGTAAGTAGGGAAACTGAAGAGATGTGTGCTCCTCCATGATCCATGATCCAAAGGATGCATGAGAGAAGGTTATGTGGTCAGATGAAACCAAAATATAACTTTTTGGCATCAAGTCCACTCGCTGTGTTTGGAGAAAGAAGAAGGATGAGTACAACAACAAGAGCATCATCCCAACCATGAAGCATGGTGGGGGAAACATCATACTTTGGGGGTGCTTTTCTGAAAATGGGACAGGACGACTGCACACTATTGAACTGAGGATGGATGAGGTCATGTATCACTAGATTTTGGCCAACAACTTCCTTCCCTCAGTAAGAGCATTGAAGATGGGTCGTGGCTGGGTCTTCCAGCATGACAATGACCCAAAATGCTCAGCCAGGGCAACTATGGAGTGGCTCTGCAAGGAATATTTCAAGGTCCTAGAGTGGCCTAGCCAGTTTCCTGACCAATAGAAAATCTTTGGAGGGACCTGAAACTAAATGTTGCCCAGTGACAGATCTGAAACCTGAAAGATCTGGAGTAGATATGTATGGAGAAGTGGGCCAAAATCCCTGCTGCAGTGTGTGCAAACTTGATCAAGAACTACAAGAAACGTCTGACCTCTGTAATTGAAAACAAAGGTTTCTGTACCAAACCTTAATTTCTGTTTTTCTATTGCATCAAATACTTATTTCTTGCAATAAAATTCAAATTAATTACGTAAAAATCATATAATATGATTTTCTGGTTTTTAATTTTAGATTCTGTCTCTCACAGTTGAAGTGTAAAAATTACAGACCTCTCCATTCTTTGCAGGTGGGAAAACTTGCAAAATTGGCAAGGTATCAAATACTTATTTTCCCCACTGTATGATGACCTTAATTCCTCTCCCACAAAAACAGTAAAATACCCCCACAGTGTCTATGATGCCATTACACTAATTTCCCCTACACTCAGTATCATGACCCCACAGTTAATTTCACTACAAACAGTTTAATGCCCCCACAGTACGTTCCTCCTCACACAGCAATGCCCCCTACAGTGCTCTCTCACAAACATTTTAATAGCCCAAGATGCACCTCTACCCACCTCAACACTACGGTTACCCTGGAAATCCCCTGGAAATATCACAATTGGTCAGAGACAGTTAGGAATTATGGATATACAGGTGTCCTCAGAAGGGTATCTGGGGAAGTAGTGTATACAGCTGAGAGTGTATAATTTTTTTCCTTTGAATTTTTTGCATGATATTTTTGTACTCCAACTAGAATTACCAAAATTTGACTCAGGCAGATTTGCTTAAAGGGAGTCTGTCACCCCTTTTTTGTGATATCAGGTAAAGATATCATTTAATTGAGCATCCCATAAGTAATCTAATCGTACCTATCATAGTCCCTGACACCCCCAGCTTTCATGCAAAAATACCTTTATAGTCTTCCTTTCTCTGTATGCAAATCGCTGCGTCCGGTCCGATGGGTGGGGCTTATTCTCATTCCCCCCCAGCTGTCTTGCCCTATGCACTTGTTTTCTTCTTCTTACTGAGTTCACATATGGTTTCCGTGCATGTGCATTGAAAAGGGCCCTCGCGCGTGTGCAGTATGCTTTGCCCAGTATGCTTTGTTATGTGCAGGGCTTCACTCTGACTTCCGGCGGCCAGAAAATGACAGCTAGCCTTGGAAGACTTCTGGGGCATAGAAAGTGAGGCAAAATTCCGGCTTTGCCCACTGTTGGGCAAAGCATACTGCGCACGCGCAAGGGCCCTTTTCGACGCGCACGCCCTGAAACACTACGGCCTCTGTGATATTCACAGATGAAGATATGTACAGCAAGCTGAGGGGGGAATGAGAATAAGACCCACCCATCGGACCAGACTGTGGTGATTTGCATACAGAGACAGGAAGATTATAAAGGTATTTTTGCATGAAAGCTGGGGTGTCAAGGACTATGATAGGTACGATTAGATTACTTATGGGACGCACAATTGAGTGATATCTCTACCTGATATCACAAAAAAGGGGTGACAGACTCTCTTTAATTCAGGGGTGAGGTTCGATTTATATCAAATAAGTTTGATGCAAGTTGAATCTGCACTAAAGGGTTAAGAAGAAAGAACTCTTCTACTCACCTCTCTTTGACCCTCCCCATACCTGTCCTGCCATTGCAACTCTTTCAAGTGCATTAAACTCTATGTGACTACATGGGCATGATGATCAGACCAGAAGGAAAGCTGGACTGAAGAAGGAAGGATCTGTCAGTAGGTTCAACCCTCCTATGCCATCTATATTGACACGCAAGTCATAGGAAACTGAATAAAATGATACCTTGATATGTGATCTGATGTCTTATTGTGTTGGTACCCTTGAAATTGACCCAGAAAAGGAAGTATTTCTCACAGAAAATGATTGCAATTACTCATGTTTTGTTGTACACGTTTATTTCCTTTGTGTGTCTTGGAATAACACAAAACAACAGAGAAATAAAGGCAAATTGAACATCATTTCACACAAAACCCCTAAAATTAGCTAGAAAAATTGTTGGCACCCTCAAATTAATATTTAGTTGCACATCCTTTGAAATAAACTACTGGAATCAATCACTTCCTATAAACCATCAACAATCTACTTACAACCCTCAAATAGAATTTCTGACCACTCTTCTGCAAACTGCTCCAGGTCTCTCATATTTGAAGGGAGACTTCTACCAACAGCAATTTTAGGATCTTCCCACAGATGTTCAATGGGATTTAGATCTGGACTCCTTTGCTGGCCACTTCACAAATCTCCAGTGCTTTATTTTCATCCATTTCTGGGTTCTTCTTGAAGTATGTTTAGTGTCATTGTTCTGCTGGAAGACCCATGACCTAGGATGAAAACCCTGCTTTCTGAAAATAGGCAATACATTGTGATCAAAAATACTTTGGTAGTCTTCAGATTTCATGATGCCTTGCACACAGTAAAGGCACCTAGGGCCAGTAGCAGCAAAACAACCCCAAAACATCTTTGAACCTCTACCATTTCTATCAGGTACTGTGTTCTTTTCTTTGTAGGCCTCATTCCATTTTTGGTAAATAGTAGAATGATGTGCACAGATTGGTATCATCTGTCCACAAGACAATTTCCCAGATAATTTGCACTGATACTGATGCACCCTGAGACTGCAGGACAGCTTGAATTTCTTTAGAACTTGATTGGGGCTGCTTATCCACCATCTGGACAATCCTGCAATGCAACCTTTTATCAATTTTTCTCTGTCTTCCATGCCAGGGAGACTAGCTACAGTGCCGTGGGTTGTAAACCTCTTAATTATGTTGCGCACCATGGACAATGGAACATCAAGATCTCTGGCGATGGACTTGTAACCTTCAGATTATTGATATTTTTCAACAATTTTGGTCTTCAAGTCCTCAGACAGTTCTTTTCTCCTCTTTGTGTTATCCATGCCTTGCATGACACAAACATATAGAGTGCTTTCAGTGGGAGAAAGCACTCTATATGTTTTTTTCTACTGGCTAACACGGTACCAAACCAATCTTTTTTCGTTTATCTTGCATGACACAAACACAGACACACAATACAAAGATTGAATCAACTTCTCCCCTTTTAATCTGGTTTCAGGTATGATTTTCATATTGCCCACAACTGTTACTTGCTACAGGTGATTTGAACAAGCATTACATATTTGAAACAAAAGTTATTTACCTACAATTTTGAAAAAGTGCCAACAATTTTGTCTGGCCAATTTTGGGGGTTTTGTGTGAAATTACGTCCAATTTTCTTTGATTCTAATTTTTTTTTGTGCTGTTCCAATACACACAAAGGAAATAAACATGTGTATAAAAAATTGTAATTGCAATAATTCTTTGGTAGAAATGCTTCATTTTCTGGATTAATTTCAAAGGTGCCAACACTTTCGGCCATGACTGCAGATCTCCCTTAGAATCTGCCTACATACAGTAGGTTATTTTAAATGGAAAAGAGCATTACTAGTGTGAGACATGTAGACCAGGAGAGTAGACTGTCAGTCATTACATGTCTTACACTGGTAAAACTCCCTTTTATTTAAAATAAGCTCTGGAGGCAGATTCTCAGAAAGATCTATGCACAATGCCTTAAATGTCACAGGGGCCCAGGAACATTTATTCACCTTTTGTGGAATTGCCCGTAAATTAGGGAATATTGAGCTCAAGTGGTTCAGTTTCTACACGACTGCATGGGAATCCCAGTCACAAATGACCACAAAACTTCTCTACTATTTGTTGACCCTGAACAATACCAAAGAACTGTAAATAGATTATTCCTGACTAAAGAACTACAGTATTTATAGCAAGCAAATGTATGGCCAATCATTGGATATCATCAAGAGTACCAATCATCTCGCAATGCAAATCATCAGTAAACCTCTCCTTCGCTTTTAAAAATATTATCTATATACTCCAAAGCAGTTCTGGAAAATTTCCAAAAAAAATTTAAGTACCG
>JARQOD010000002.1:41411554-41463466 GCA_033576555.1 Oophaga sylvatica
ATTCACCCTTCTGCTCCTCCCTGTGGCAGGCCGTCTCGCTGAGTTGCCACTTCCAGCGCTGTTGCATCCTACTGCTGTCTCCACCTGGCTATATGGAGGCACGGCCAGACTCTGCAGAAATTTAACACAGTTTGACCTGCAGAACTTTCCTTCCATGGCCTATCCCTTTGGATATATTAGATAGTTCCTCCTTCCACTCATTGCCTAAACTTAGGTTCCTAGTTCCAGACCGTTTTTAGTCACCTGTCTTGGTGCATTCTTGTTTTGATTATGCTGTTATTGACTTGGCTTATGTACTTGTTTTTTCTGACATCTCCACTCTTGATCTCGGCTTCATATTTTGAATCTGTGCTGCCCATCACAAACTCGGACTTCATGACCACATCTCTGTTTATTCCCTCAGTGATTCACATGTGTGCCTCTGACTCTTTGGTAAGCTGCTGCTGGTCCGGGAACTGTCATGGAGTAGAACATGGTGGCTACCCTAATGGCCCAAGCCTATCCTCACCATAAGAGGCTCTAGTACAGACCACACCCACCATCATCACATTAGCTTTCCAAAAATTCCAAGCATTTCCCATGTGTTATATTAAATAGGGATGAACGGTACAGAGAATATCAGAAAAATAGATAAAGAAAGCTTGAAACGTTAGCTTTCTATGTTCTTGTATTGAAGTATGATATTGCGTTTACTTATATAAAACCTTGCACCTTAATGTAGTCCTCGCTACCCTTAGCCAGCCATGCTTGGAGTCCTACATTCAGCTAATTGAAGGGACCCTGGCACTGCTTACTAGGCAGAGCTTTGTACTTTCAGTTAAAATAATGTCTAGTATTGCTTCTCATTCTCATGCTAGTTAGTTAGATCATGAAAATAAGCAAGTTTGCACTTGACTTGCTTTTTCTATCTGTTGTTATTCTCGGTCAATGAGAGCTTATAACTTACATGGTGTAAAGCTGGTTTCCATGGAGCTCAACCATTAGTGCCTGCCCAGAACCTTGCCGAGTGCATGTAGTAATTACATTCCAGGGGAGAGGTTAATACCTAACATAAATAGTACTATCTATACAGCCATTATTTCATGCAGCAGTTCGTGCATTCCCCACCTTCTCTCTTTAGGCACCTAATGAGCTCTTTGAAATCTGAAAATCAACAGCCAACAGCATTGGCTACTCTCAGAGTATGTCTCCTAATCACTGCTCTCACTGTCCAGAGCAGTGTGCTTGTTCAAATACCCTGTTACCTCTAGGTGCAAATGCAATGATAACAGTGTATACTCAGAACAGACTACTGATAGCTGAATGTTTTACAGCGGAACATGTGCTATGCTTTATAGTTCTACTCATACTACAGTTCTGCTGCTCACCAGAACTGTCATTAAAGGCGAAGTGACGGTCCTGCCAGAAATCAGTAAGTAGGGAAACTGAAGAGATGTGTGCTCCTCCATGATCCATGATCCAAGGATGCATGAGAGAAGGTTATGTGGTCAGATGAAACCAAAATATAACTTTTTGGCATCAAGTCCACTCGCTGTGTTTGGAGAAAGAAGAAGGATGAGTACAACAACAAGAGCATATCCCAACCATGAAGCATGGTGGGGGAAACATCATACTTTGGGGGTGCTTTTCTGAAAATGGGACAGGACGACTGCACACTATTGAACTGAGGATGGATGAGGTCATGTATCACTAGATTTTGGCCAACAACTTCCTTCCCTCAGTAAGAGCATTGAAGATGGGTCGTGGCTGGGTCTTCCAGCATGACAATGACCCAAAATGCTCAGCCAGGGCAACTATGGAGTGGCTCTGCAAGGAGTATTTCAAGGTCCTAGAGTGGCCTAGCCAGTTTCCTGACCAATAGAAAATCTTTGGAGGGACCTGAAACTAAATGTTGCCCAGTGACAGATCTGAAACCTGAAAGATCTGGAGTAGATATGTATGGAGAAGTGGGCCAAAATCCCTGCTGCAGTGTGTGCAAACTTGATCAAGAACTACAAGAAACGTCTGACCTCTGTAATTGAAAACAAAGGTTTCTGTACCAAACCTTAATTTCTGTTTTTCTATTGCATCAAATACTTATTTCTTGCAATAAAATGCAAATTAATTACGTAAAAATCATATAATATGATTTTCTGGTTTTTAATTTTAGATTCTGTCTCTCACAGTTGAAGTGTAAAAATTACAGACCTCTCCATTCTTTGCAGGTGGGAAAACTTGCAAAATTGGCAAGGTATCAAATACTTATTTTCCCCACTGTATGATGACCTTAATTCCTCTCCCACAAAAACAGTAAAATACCCCCACAGTGTCTATGATGCCATTACACTAATTTCCCCTACACTCAGTATCATGACCCCACAGTTAATTTCACTACAAACAGTTTAATGCCCCCACAGTACGTTCCTCCTCACACAGCAATGCCCCTACAGTGCTCTCTCACAAACATTTTAATAGCCCAAGATGCACCTCTACCCACCTCAACACTACGGTTACCCTGGAAATCCCCTGGAAATATCACAATTGGTCAGAGACAGTTAGGAATTATGGATATACAGGTGTCCTCAGAAGGGTATCTGGGGAAGTAGTGTATACAGCTGAGAGTGTATAATTTTTTTCCTTTGAATTTTTTGCATGATATTTTTGTACTCCAACTAGAATTACCAAAATTTGACTCAGGCAGATTTGCTTAAAGGGAGTCTGTCACCCCTTTTTTGTGATATCAGGTAAAGATATCATTTAATTGAGCATCCCATAAGTAATCTAATCGTACCTATCATAGTCCCTGACACCCCCAGCTTTCATGCAAAAATACCTTTATAGTCTTCCTTTCTCTGTATGCAAATCGCTGCGTCCGGTCCGATGGGTGGGGCTTATTCTCATTCCCCCCCAGCTGTCTTGCCCTATGCACTTGTTTTCTTCTTCTTACTGAGTTCACATATGGTTTCCGTGCATGTGCATTGAAAAGGGCCCTCGCGCGTGTGCAGTATGCTTTGCCCAGTATGCTTTGTTATGTGCAGGGCTTCACTCTGACTTCCGGCGGCCAGAAAATGACAGCTAGCCTTGGAAGACTTCTGGGGCATAGAAAGTGAGGCAAAATTCCGGCTTTGCCCACTGTTGGGCAAAGCATACTGCGCACGCGCAAGGGCCCTTTTCGACGCGCACGCCCTGAAACACTACGGCCTCTGTGATATTCACAGATGAAGATATGTACAGCAAGCTGAGGGGGGAATGAGAATAAGACCCACCCATCGGACCAGACTGTGGCGATTTGCATACAGAGAAAGGAAGATTATAAAGGTATTTTTGCATGAAAGCTGGGGTGTCAAGGACTATGATAGGTACGATTAGATTACTTATGGGACGCACAATTGAGTGATATCTCTACCTGATATCACAAAAAAGGGGTGACAGACTCTCTTTAATTCAGGGGTGAGGTTCGATTTATATCAAATAAGTTTGATGCAAGTTGAATCTGCACTAAAGGGTTAAGAAGAAAGAACTCTTCTACTCACCTCTCTTTGACCCTCCCCATACCTGTCCTGCCATTGCAACTCTTTCAAGTGCATTAAACTCTATGTGACTACATGGGCATGATGATCAGACCAGAAGGAAAGCTGGACTGAAGAAGGAAGGATCTGTCAGTAGGTTCAACCCTCCTATGCCATCTATATTGACACGCAAGTCATAGGAAACTGAATAAAATGATACCTTGATATGTGATCTGATGTCTTATTGTGTTGGTACCCTTGAAATTGACCCAGAAAAGGAAGTATTTCTCACAGAAAATGATTGCAATTACTCATGTTTTGTTGTACACGTTTATTTCCTTTGTGTGTCTTGGAATAACACAAAACAACAGAGAAATAAAGGAAATTGAACATCATTTCACACAAAACCCCTAAAATTAGCTAGAAAAATTGTTGGCACCCTCAAATTAATATTTAGTTGCACATCCTTTGAAATAAACTACTGGAATCAATCACTTCCTATAACCATCAACAATCTACTTACAACCCTCAAATAGAATTTCTGACCACTCTTCTGCAAACTGCTCCAGGTCTCTCATATTTGAAGGGAGACTTCTACCAACAGCAATTTTAGGATCTTCCCACAGATGTTCAATGGGATTTAGATCTGGACTCCTTTGCTGGCCACTTCACAAATCTCCAGTGCTTTATTTTCATCCATTTCTGGGTTCTTCTTGAAGTATGTTTAGTGTCATTGTTCTGCTGGAAGACCCATGACCTAGGATGAAAACCCTGCTTTCTGAAAATAGGCAATACATTGTGATCAAAAATACTTTGGTAGTCTTCAGATTTCATGATGCCTTGCACACAGTAAAGGCACCTAGGGCCAGTAGCAGCAAAACAACCCCAAAACATCTTTGAACCTCTACCATTTCTATCAGGTACTGTGTTCTTTTCTTTGTAGGCCTCATTCCATTTTTGGTAAATAGTAGAATGATGTGCACAGATTGGTATCATCTGTCCACAAGACAATTTCCCAGATAATTTGCACTGATACTGATGCACCCTGAGACTGCAGGACAGCTTGAATTTCTTTAGAACTTGATTGGGGCTGCTTATCCACCATCTGGACAATCCTGCAATGCAACCTTTTATCAATTTTTCTCTGTCTTCCATGCCAGGGAGACTAGCTACAGTGCCGTGGGTTGTAAACCTCTTAATTATGTTGCGCACCATGGACAATGGAACATCAAGATCTCTGGCGATGGACTTGTAACCTTCAGATTATTGATATTTTTCAACAATTTTGGTCTTCAAGTCCTCAGACAGTTCTTTTCTCCTCTTTGTGTTATCCATGCCTTGCATGACACAAACATATAGAGTGCTTTCAGTGGGAGAAAGCACTCTATATGTTTTTTTCTACTGGCTAACACGGTACCAAACCAATCTTTTTTCGTTTATCTTGCATGACACAAACACAGACACACAATACAAAGATTGAATCAACTTCTCCCCTTTTAATCTGGTTTCAGGTATGATTTTCATATTGCCCACAACTGTTACTTGCTACAGGTGAGTTTGAACAAGCATTACATATTTGAAACAAAAGTTATTTACCTACAATTTTGAAAAAGTGCCAACAATTTTGTCTGGCCAATTTTGGGGGTTTTGTGTGAAATTACGTCCAATTTTCTTTGATTCTAATTTTTTTTTGTGCTGTTCCAATACACACAAAGGAAATAAACATGTGTATAAAAAAATTGTAATTGCAATAATTCTTTGGTAGAAATGCTTCATTTTCTGGATTAATTTCAAAGGTGCCAACACTTTCGGCCATGACTGCAGATCTCCCTTAGAATCTGCCTACATACAGTAGGTTATTTTAAATGGAAAAGAGCATTACTAGTGTGAGACATGTAGACCAGGAGAGTAGACTGTCAGTCATTACATGTCTTACACTGGTAAATCTCCCTTTTATTTAAAATAAGCTCTGGAGGCAGATTCTCAGAAAGATCTATGCACAATGCCTTAAATGTCACAGGGGCCCAGGAACATTTATTCACCTTTTGTGGAATTGCCCGTAAATTAGGGAATATTGAGCTCAAGTGGTTCAGTTTCTACACGACTGCATGGGAATCCCAGTCACAAATGACCACAAAACTTCTCTACTATTTGTTGACCCTGAACAATACCAAAGAACTGTAAATAGATTATTCCTGACTAAAGAACTACAGTATTTATAGCAAGCAAATGTATGGCCAATCATTGGATATCATCAAGAGTACCAATCATCTCGCAATGCAAATCATCAGTAAACCTCTCCTTCGCTTTTAAAAATATTATCTATATACTCCAAAGCAGTTCTGGAAAATTTCCAAAAAAATTTAAGTACCGTATTTTTCGGACTATAAGACGCACCTCAAATTTTCTGAAGGAAAATGGGAAAAAAATTAATGCGTAAAATGACCTGAGTTCAGCTTATGCTGGAGGGATCAGCAGCGCTGGTGGAGCGGAGTCACAGGAAGTGTTTGGCAGTCCGGTGATGATATGACACACACTGGTGCGGCAGGTTCGACGGTGCTCAGTGGTGCAGTGGCTCCGCCGACATTTTGTGAAAGCCCAGAGCCCCCGCACATCCATTGCTGTGATGCGGTGGTCTCTGGGAAATCCCATCCCAAGGCTGGTGCTGCAGGTTCAGCGGTCCTCAGTGGTGCGGGGGCTCTGGCGACATTTTGTGAAAGCCCAGAGCCCCCTGCAATTCCATTGCTTTGATGCTGTGGCCTCGGGGAAAATGACCGTGTAGATTGAGATCTCAGCAACGAAATCTCATCTCCCCCGAGATCTCAATCTGCGAATGCGCCGCCTCCGGTGGCCATTTTCCTGGAAGCCACAGCATTGAGGCAATGGAAGTGCGGGGGGCTCTGGGCTTTCACAAAATGTCGCCGAGTACCGCTGAACCTGCCGCACTGGGATAGGAAAGAGATCATCACTCTGAAGCGACGGACCACAGGAAGAATAGCCCAACTCCTACTGCCACCTAGTTAATTGTAAGTACAGTATTTTCCGATTATAAAATGCGTCCCCATTTTTGCCAAATTTTTTGGGGAAAAAACTGCGTCTTATAGTCCGAAAAATATGGTGGATTGATGCCCCCCTGACTGCCTACCCGGGGATGGAGAGTACCCGACTGAGGGAAGAGAGGGAGGAGGGCGTCTGTGATGGTTTTCCTATGTGGTCTTCAAAGCCGTCCTTTATCAACTTGTTTCACTAAATAGAATTAGACAAGCAGCATGAGTATTGTGTAACTTAGAAAATAAACTATGATTTTCTGATTGTGAGCGGAATCCACTGAGATGTCTTCTGGTACTCTAGTCCTGTTCTCTATCTTTATGAATACTGTGACTACTATGTACTAAATATTTTTACATTTGTTCCTGGTAATGATTTATTGGTAGGGTTGAGCATTCCGATACTGCAAATATCGGGTATCGGCCGATATTGGCTGTATCGGAATTCCGATTCCGAGTTCCGATATTTTCGTCATATCGGATACCGGAATCGGGATTGTCACTGTCACTGTCAGTGTCCGTCGGTTGGGTCTGTCAGGAGTCAGCGGCACTTACCTGGCAGAAGATCTCCGGCGGTCACGGGCTGGACTGCTTCATGGCCGCAATCTTCTTTCCCCGGCGGTCACATGCAGTTTCTCGCGATAACTGCAGTGACTGCTGGGTAATCCCGGCCGTAAAGCAGTCAGTCTGATGACGTCACCGCCGGGGAAGCAGGTAATCAGCTGTGCTGCGTCGCGATGACAGGCTCTGCCTGTCATTGCGATGTAGCAGAGCTGGATCGTCGTGGGACTGTCGTTACTATGGACTGCGTCGGACAGGTGGTATACTGTTGGTTTGTTTTTTTTCTTTTTTTACAGGAGATCGATGGCGTCGCAGGAATGAGAGTATAATAAAATTAATGAAAACTGTGTTGTCTCTTTTATTTCATTAAAAGACTTTTTTCTTGCTTTGTCTTTTTTTTAAACATTTAAAAACTTTGAGATTAATAATGGATCGGTGTCTTATTGACACCTCTCCATTATTAACCGGGCTTATTGTCACCGTGCAATCAACGGTGACATTAACCCCTTATTACCCCGCTTGCCACCGCTACAGGGCAAGTGGGAAGAGCCGGGTAAAGTGCCACAATTGGCACATCTTTTGATGCGCCAAATGTGGGGCTGCTGTAGCCTGGTATTATCAGGCTGTTGAGGGCCAAAATCCATGGGCCTTGACAGTCTTTTAATACCAGGCCGCAGCAGTCTGCATTTTACTTGGCTGGTTAACAAAAATAGGGGGGATCCCCACGCCGTTTTTTTTTTCAAGGGGATCCCCTATTTTTGTTAACCAGCCAAGCTAAGCAGACTGCTGTGGCCTGGTATTATCAGGCTTGCAAGGTCCATGGATATTGGATCCTTACCAGCCTGAAAAACCAGGCCTCAGCGGTTTGCTTCATCTGGCTGGTTAACAAAAATAGGGGGGACCCCACGCCAATTTTTTTCGAGGGGATCCCCTATTTTTGTTAATCAGCCAAGATATGCAGACTGCTGTGGCCTGGTATTATCAGGCTGGCAAGGTCCATGGATCTTGGCTCCTTAACAGCCTGAAAATCCAGGCCTCAGCGGTCTGCTTCATCTGGCTGGTTAACAAAAATAGGGGGGACCCCACGCCAATTTTTTTCGAGGGGATCCCCTATTTTTGTTAATCAGCCAAGATATGCAGACTGCTGTGGCCTGGTATTATCAGGCTGGCAAGGTCCATGGATCTTGGCTCCTTAACAGCCTGAAAATCCAGGCCTCAGCGGTCTGCTTCATCTGGCTGGTTAACAAAATTAGGGGGGACCCCACGCCATTTTTTTTTCGAAGGGAACCCCTATTTTTGTTAATCAGTTCCCTCTGACGTCACTGATTGTGTCCCTGGCTGACCTGAAGTGAAAGTGGAAAGCAATCAATTAAGCTTTCCACTTAAGGGCCCGTCTCACATAGCGATATCGCTACCGAGATCGCTGCTGAGTCACTAGTTTTGTGACGCAGCAGCGAGCTCACCAGCGATATCGCTGTGTGTGACATTCAGCGACGATCAGCCCCCCTGCCGGGTATCGCTGATCGTCGCTGAAATGTCAGGACCTTTTTTTGATCGCTGGTTTCCCTCTGACAGGCACACATCGCTGCGTGTGACAGGCGGGAGACCAGCGATCCGCTGGTAACCAAGGTACACAGCGGGTTTCCAGGCGCGGGGCTGTGCCTAGAAACCCGCTGTGTACCTTGGATACCAGCGCCCTGATGCAGGGAGCTGGTATCCAAGGTACACAGCGGGTTTCCAAGCGCTGCGCGGTGCCTGGAAACCCGCTGTGTACCTTGGTTACCAGCGGATCGCTGGTCTCCCGCCTGTCACACGCAGCGATGCGTGCCTGTCAGAGGGAAACCAGCGATCAAAAAAAGGTCCTGACATTTCTGCGACGATCAGCGATACCCGGCAGGGGGGCTGATCGTCGCTGAATGTCACACACAGCGATATCGCTGGTGAGCTCGCTTCTGCGTCACAAAACTAGTGACTCAGCAGCGATCTCGGTAGCGATATCGCTATGTGAGACGGGCCCTTAAGCGATGTTACCCGCAGTGTCGCTGTCCCAGATCGCTGCCTGAGCTGCCTGTTTGGCAGCTCAGCAGCGATCATGTAGCGATACACCAGCGATCCTGACAAGTGCATATCGTTGTCGGGATCGCTGGTGTATCGTTATGTGACACCCAGCCTTTACTCTCCTGTCAGCCAGGAGAGGAACTCATTCATTTGGGGTTTACTGTGAGGCTGCAGCATTAGCTGCGGTCCCTGCAGTAAACATTAACCCTTTCTGAAGGATTACACCGTGGGACCTGACTGTGCATGGGATAGGTAAGAATAATTTTGCTTTTTTATTTTATTTTTATTACAGGAAATGGTTTTTGCAGTAAAATAAAAGATGGTCAAAAACATGTGTCTTTATTTCATTAAAATGATTTTTAATTAAAGTGTGTGTGTTTTATTTTTATTTCATGCAATAGGATTAATAATTGATAGTTGTCTAATTGACAGCTCTCAATTATTAACCTGGCTTAAGGTCACCTTTCAATAGCAAGGTGGCTTTAACCCCATATTAACCCATTCGCCACCGCTACAGGGCAATGGGAATAGACGGGCAAAGTGCCAGAAAGGGCGAATCTAATTATAGATTTGTCTTTCCTGGGGTGTCTGGGGGCAGATGTTAGTAGCCGGGGGGGGGGCAAAAATAATGGTCCCTCTCTGGGCTATTATTATCTGCCCCCACTCACTGGCTTTGTCTGTCTGGTTGCGAAAATAGGGCGGGAGCCCACGCATTTTTTTTCAGCAATTTTACACCTCATATATATATATATACATGTCATTGAATTTGTGACACATATATATATATATATATTTATATTTGTAGTTCATACACTTCTACATAGTATAATAGCCGCTAATTCAATTGCCGGCTTTTGTGAAAATGCAGAACCCGACATGAAATGACACTTGGTGTACATAGGGTTAACCATGTCCTTTGCTATCTGATTTGCACAAACAATTACATCAGTCTATGTGTGCAAAATTTCACACCTGTAGGGGTTAATTAAAGGTGTAAATTCGTAGCAAAAAAGTCCGTTTTTTTTACAACGAATTTACACCTTTAATTAACCCCTACAGGTGTGAAATTTTGCACACATAGACTGATTTAATTGTTTGTGCAAATCAGATAGCAAACGACATGAAAAGACATGGTTAACCCTATGTACACCAAGTGTCATTTCATGTCGGGTGCTTCTGTCTTTTCACTGAAGCCGGCTTTACCCGGCAATTGAATCAGAGGATATTTTACTATGTAGAAGTGTATAAACTATACATATATGTATATATATATGTCACAATGACATGTATATATATATATGTATTCTATGTGTGTATATTTAGTGTTTACAAGGAAAGAATGGGGTTTTTTTAGTTACGATATTTTGTTCCCATAGACTTACATGGGACTTCCGGTATCGGTATCGGGTATCGCCGATATTTTAATGATATCGGCGATACCATTCCGATTCCGATACTTTTGGATATCGGAAAGTATCGCTCAACACTATTTATTGGACATCAAAACTTGATAATTTGCTGTATCCATAATGTATGTGACACTCTATATTTCTTCAATAAACTTTACTTGGTTTAAAAATACTAATAATGAAATATCAAGTGGAATATTATTCTCCAGTTCAATGGCAAGGATCTCAGGGTAAACTTGATGATGACTAGTGATGAGCGAGTATACTCGTTGCTCGGGTTTTCACGAGCATGCTCGTGTGATCTCTGAGTATTTTGGTGTGCTCGGAGATTTAGTGTTTGTCGACGCAGCTGCATAATTTGCGATTGCTAGACAGCCTGAATACTTGTGGGGATTAACTGTTTGTTAGGAATTTCACACATGTATACAGACTGTCTAGCAGCCGCAAATCATGCAGCTGTGTCGACAAACACTAAATCTCTGAGCACGCCAAAACACTCGGAGATCACCTGTGCATGCTCGTGAAAACCTGAGCAACGAGTATACTCGCTCATCACTAATGATGACCACAAATCCACTTAGTTATTTTTATTTTACTGTTGCCACTGAATCTCCTCCATGCTTTGCCCTTTACATGTGGTAATACTATTGATAACTAGAATTTTGTGTCACTCCCTGCCGTGGGCTGGAATTTATATACTATATACAAAAAAAGGTTGCACTCTATCATACTAAAGCATGTCAATATAGAATATGTGAAATTTGAGTACCAATATGGCTTTGGAGTATTAGGAAAAATTTGAGACACTTAGTATAAAATTTGGCCAAATATTATTTGCCCACCAACCATCCTCAAGGTGGTCTCAAGGGGTAGCTCCTCCTGGTTTGCACCTATTCACATTAGTCTGGATGTGCCAGTCAGGTTTTTTTGTCTTTTGAATGTTCGCTTACTGATCAAGCACTCCGCCCCCACCAGGTGGTGGTTTTAACTACAGCAGGTTCCTACTAACCCAAAAATACAGGCATTACTGACAGAGGTGTCCACATTCACCCAGGAATTCAGATATCAGCCTAGAGAGGTATTCACACAGGTTAGGGACCCATCAGACTTGAGACCACTTTGACGATGGTTGGTGGGAAAATAATATTTGGCCAAATTTTATACTAAGCGTCTCACGTTTTTCCTAATACACCAAAACTGTATTGCTATTCAAAATTTCACTTATTCCATATTGTCATGCTTTAGTATGATAGAATGCAACCTTTTTTTGTATGTTGTATATGGGGGTAGCTCCTCCTGGTATGCACCTATTCACATTAGTCTGGATGTGACAGTCAGGTTTTTTTGTCTTTGGAATTTATATACTGTGTGTGACATGCATGCTGCTGCACAGCGCAGCATCCACGGTCTCTCATGTGCCTCAGGCCTGTATTTTTGGCTTACTGGCGGAACTTGAACTATTCCTTTGGAAAATGCAAGTTAGATGTGGCAAAAGGGGAAATACAAGTGCACTGCTATTATTTAAATGAAATTAGGGGGACATACGTAGGTCTAAAGCAGATGCTGTCACCTATTTACAGCAAACGGTCTCACTATAGTGTTTGCCTTCCATGAAGTTTGTAAACTAGTTAAAATAATTGTCCCGTACCACTGTGCAATCATGAAATATCGTTAAGTATATATTTCCAATTACATTGCCTCCTGTATCCAGTGACTTGCAGAAGAGTTTGTGGTGATTGCCCTTTAATGACATGTCTCTGTTGGTTAATCTGCTTTGTTTTCACACACATTGTAAATCTGGAAGTTGATAAATTCAGCAATACATTTGCATTATAGATCCCTTATATGTATTCATTGAGCAGTTAATATTTTGGAGTACACCACTTGTGTTGACTGAATCCAGTACATTATCTTGCCAGCATTAATAAATCAGAATTTGGAAACTATAAACATTTCAAGGGAGAAGAAAGCAAGAAATGATTAAAAGCTGACAGCTAGAACAAAGCTTTCCAGGCTCCAAATGAAAACGAGAACTCATTACATTCACAACCTGATTGTTAAAACTTTTATAATTATAATGAAACACCTCCATTACGAACACGTTTGTCCTCTACATTGATATTATTTATGTCCTTTTGCTATAAGTTTGGAATTTTAATTTTGGGTCGACTGATGCCAACTGCTTTTAGAAATGTTTAGAATATTTGGAAATGTTTATTGCCAATTGTTGGTTTTAGTATTTGCTATCATAAAATTGGTTTTGATTTATGGTGAGTATTGTATATCACTGTCCTGTTTTCTTTTTGGATCACCTTCTTGAAAAAGGCCTCCTACAAATATTTTTTTTTTCATTAAATGTGGGTATAAGTGTATGGTATGTAGAGTGAGTGAGTTGATATACTTACCTGATGCCACTCTCTCCGGGATCCATCACCGTTCTGCTTCTCTTCTCAGTGATGTCACCACTGCAGACTCTTCGGCGGATCATACTCTGCTTTGACTGACATAGAAATGGTTTTTACAATGTAAGTCTGTGGAGTTTCAGAACAAGTCTCCATAGACTTACATTGAAGAAGAGACTTCTGGCTCATGCATAGAGTGAGCCAGCTAGTCTATTCTGCAGTGACATCACTGAGAAGAGGAGCAGAGCGGTGCTGGAACCTTTAGAAAGCAGCAGTAGATGAGTTTAGTAATACAGTACTTACACATATACACACATTTAATGAAAAAATAGAATGCATGGGAGGGCTTCTTTAAAACAGTATTCCCATCACACTTTTCCATGGAATGCTTTATTGAGTCAGGATGACAGTGTGTAGCCCAGCTTCGCAGGCACACATAAAAGTCCAGGAGAGTGCACAGGAAGGCAACAGCAAAGCTTGATATGCATTCACTGCCACTCACTCTTCAGACACACCCATCTGAGATATAAGGGGGAGTGACACGTGGCAGGCAGTCAGACAGTTTCCTGTCTTCGGACAGTGTAGTCAGTCAGTTAGCTCCGGGAGGCTCAGGAGTGAGTCATCCCCTGGATAGTTATCTGTCTGAGATAAGATCAGTCTGTGTGGAGCTTAGTGTTCAGTGGAGTTCAGCCTGTTAGCTTCTGTCTCAAGGACAGAGCAGCCATTCAGTCTCGGTCCTGTGTGGACTTTGGAGGAAACTGAGAGCTGTGCAGCGAGCTCTGGATGAAGCTGACATTATTCCACAAAAGCCACCAGTGTTTATGTTAAGAGCGGAAAGCAGGGCGAAGGGCACAGTGGAGAAGACAGAGAAGTGCTACAGGTATTGGATTACTTGCACTAAATTGCCGGACACCGGGGTCCGAAGCGTTGCTACTGTTTCAGGCATAGTAACAAGAAAACCGGAGGCATCTGGACTACAGGTCGCAGAGAGCAGCCCTAAGTGTCAATACGTAACCGGAGTCAGGTGGAACAGGGACTTTGAGTCAAGTGCACGACAAAAGTAAGGACTTAGTTTCATCACTTAGAAGGCTCCACCACAACGTTGGCCGGGCAGTACAGCTATAGAGAAAGCTGGAGTTTCAGAGTTAACTTCGCTTCAGGCAAGTTGGACTCACATGTACATTGAAGTTAAGGAGGCCTCTAACCTGCTCAGCTGTTACTGGAATGTGCACTCTCCACCCCGACCAGCTCCCCGGGATCTGCTTGAACCATCATCAGTAAAAGGTATGAAAAGGAGCTACCCTGTGTGTGACTGAATTCTTACTACACCCTGCATCATCTCACCATAGACTTCCAGGGACCCGTCTCGCCTGTGGGAGACTTACCACCCAGCTGCCCCATAACATCCCCTGTGAAAGTCCTCATAGCAGCGCTGGTACAATTACCAGAAACCACAGGTGGCATCACGAACTACCTATCCTAATAACCCCCTGTAAATATCCCCCATTGCATGACCGCCAGGGCCACGGACCGAGCCACCGCTACCAGTGACAACTCCTATAGATTTCCATGGGCTCGGCTCCGAGTACCCCATAGCCCTGGTATCCACAATTGTGGTGCGTGGTCGAAACAAATTGGCGTCACAAACAGGATTCGAAGCTTGCAATTGTGAGTCCTGTGTGCCTATATGAACTGTTTGATGAAAAAGACTGTTTGCTGCTTTTGGCGCCAAATACCGCCATTTTACCGCCAAGTTGGCGCCCTGAGGCGCTGGTGAAGAAGGTGGGCGTGCATTCGTGGGCGTGTACCCCCCCTGAGGCGCGAAAGATATGGCCGCCCTCTCCAAAGCCTACTACAATGTGAGATCCAGCCCCACTGCTAAAGAAATACTCCTCCTCTTCATCCTCTATGCGAAGAGGAGGAGACGCAAATCCCGCCTCCACGGAAAGGACCAGAATGTTCCTGTTGGATATCACAGTGGTACCTGGAGCGAGATGGCGGAAGGACAGGAGGATCTGAGCCGAGGACCGGATGATTTCCTACCTGTGCCGGAGCTGTCCCCAGGTAGGGACACCGACCCCGCCATGAGGGAGCTGCGGAAGGAGAACGAGGAGCTGAGGAAGAAGCTCCAGAGTCGTGCTGAACTGCAGGAGACGGAGAGGCACTGGCGCGCCCAAACTCAGCGGCTGCTGTGGGACGCAGTGTTCTCTCCTACAAGCCAAGCGCCGTCTCCTGAATTTCTGAAATCGCTGCTGGAGAAGGCTGAGGGACGACCGGAGGCGACCACCGAAAGGGCTGTACCTGATCCCACCGATGAAGCGGTGGAGGCGAAGGAGGCTGAGGAGGTCCCGCCCGTTCCGGAGTGCCAGCCCGGTCCAGGAGGCCGCAGCGGATTACCGTTCCCCGGCACGGACACCGGAGGGTTCCTGTCCATCGTTGCCGGAAGTCAACTGGGACGAGATGGAGCGTATTGATGACATCACGTATGCCGTCCAGTGGGAAAGAGAGATGCAGTGTCATGAAGAGGAGCAGCGACTACGGCAGGAGGAAGAGCGGGAGGTGCAGCGGAACCGACAACGGCAGTATGAGCAGTTGGTCGCTGACAAGGAGATGGGCCGCAACGACAAAGGTACCCGAAGGGAACCGCGGCGGCGGGGGTGCGTGGTAGAATTCCAGCTCCACAAGGGCTGGGGTTTCATCCGGGAACCGGGACTCTATCCGGGGTATTTGTGAGCCGCCGGGACGTAGAGTCCCACCTGCCCATCGGTCATCCGGGAAGGGACCTAGTAAACGGGGACATAGTGAGCTATACACGGCACTGGGGTTTAAAGGGCTGGTATGCCCTCAATGTGTCCATCGTCAGTGACCCCGTCCCGACGCCGGTAACGTCAACACTACCGAAGCGTCCCCGTCTCGAGCGCCCACAGCACCAGGCCGTACTCCAGCATCGCCCCCTGCAGGCCCATCGCAATCTATGTCGCAATCGGTATCGCCTCCTGCTTACTCAACGCAAACTAAGTCGCAATCTGTACAGCAGCCCAGGTCTCAGCCAGAGCTGCCGCCTAAACCGCAAACTGCGACCAAGTTAGTATCGCAAAATGTTGTGGCACCTGTAGCGACGCAATCGGCGTCTCACAAGGAGGAAGCACCCGGCGTGCCCCTAGTGGTTCGCACAAGGACTGTAGCGACCCAGACATTGATAGCAGGTCACGACCTGTTTGTAATGCGCTCTAAGGAGCATCGCGTGGTTCCAGCCCCCGGGGTGGAAGACGTAATTGAAAGCAAGAAAAGTGAAGACCGGTAGGACCCAGACAGGGGTTTACCGCATTCTAGTAACTGTAGAAAGTTTTGAAAGAAAAATTGCATTTTTGCACTTTAAGTATTGTATACTGATGTTTTATATAGGGAGTAGAATACCCGGCTGGGTACCAGAAAGAAAAGTTAAAAGAATGTGTTGATTGCATAAGTTGAAGTTAAAATAAGTGAAGTGAAAAGTACATATGTGTCTTTAACCATGTCATGGACTGAGAGGCTGAGGACTGTGCCAGCCCAGAACTTATCTCTGTAAATAGTTGCGCTTCGGTGCATTATATTGGTTTTACACGAAGCCACAATTATACAACTACCTCTGAAGAAAAACCCGTATGGTGGGCCTAGAGTGAGGTCTGCAGTCAGAAGTCCTGCAGCCCACCCAGGACCCACGTGGGAGGTTTTTGGTGCGGGTCCTCCACAAGTATCGTGTATATAATGTCTTGATATTTTGATACTTTTGATACTTTTGTATTCTTCATTGCACAAATTGTAACGTTCAAGAATTCGTACCTCCCGGATGGGAAGAGTTATAATGTTTATGTTAATGCAAAACAAAATATTCTTTTTGTCTTTTACAGCCCGGGAGTGCTGTGTTTTACCAAGGGGGGATGTGTAGCCCAGCTTCGCAGGCACACATAAAAGTCCAGGAGAGTGCACAGGAAGGCAACAGCAAAGCTTGATATGCATTCACTGCCACTCACTCTTCAGACACACCCATCTGAGTTATAAGGGGGAGTGACACGTGGCAGGCAGTCAGACAGTTTCCTGTCTTCGGACAGTGTAGTCAGTCAGTTAGCTCCGGGAGGCTCAGGAGTGAGTCATCCCTGGATAGTTATCTGTCTGAGATAAGATCAGTCTGTGTGGAGCTTAGTGTTCAGTGGAGTTCAGCCTGTTAGCTCCTGTCTCAAGGACAGAGCAGCCATTCAGTCTCGGTCCTGTGTGGACTTTGGAGGAAACTGAGAGCTGTGCAGCGAGCTCTGGATGAAGCTGACATTATTCCACAAAAGCCACCAGTGTTTATGTTAAGAGCGGAAAGCAGGGCAAAGGGCACAGTGGAGAAGACAGAGAAGTGCTACAGGTATTGGATTACTTGCACTAAATTGCCGGACACCGGGGTCCGAAGCGTTGCTACTGTTTCAGGCATAGTAACAAGAAAACCGGAGGCATCTGGACTACAGGTCGCAGAGAGCAGCCCTAAGTGTCAATACGTAACCGGAGTCAGGTGGAACAGGGACTTTGAGTCAAGTGCACGACAAAAGTAAGGACTTAGTTTCATCACTTAGAAGGCTCCACCACAACGTTGGCCGGGCAGTACAGCTATAAGAAAGCTGGAGTTTCAGAGTTAACTTCGCTTCAGGCAAGTTGGAATCACATGTACATTGAAGTTAAGGAGGCCTCTAACCTGCTCAGCTGTTACTGGAATGTGCACTCTCCACCCCGACCAGCTCCCCGGGATCTGCTTGAACCATCATCAGTAAAAGGTATGAAAAGGAGCTACCCTGTGTGTGACTGAATTCTTACTACACCCTGCATCATCTCCACCATAGACTTCCAGGGACCCGTCTCGCCTGTGGGAGACTTACCACCCAGCTGCCCCATAACATCCCCTGTGAAAGTCCTCATAGCAGCGCTGGTACAATTACCAGAAACCACAGGTGGCGTCACAAACTACCTATCCTAATAACCCCCTGTAAATATCCCCCATTGCACGACCGCCAGGGCCACGGACCGAGCCACCGCTACCAGTGACAACTCCTATAGATTTCCATGGGCTCGGCTCCGAGTACCCCATAGCCCTGGTATCCACAATTGTGGTGCGTGGTCGAAACAAATTGGCGTCACGAACAGGATTCGAAGCTTGCAATTGTGAGTCCTGTGTGCCTATATGAACTGTTTGATGAAAAAGACTGTTTGCTGCTTTTGGCGCCAAATACCGCCATTTTACCGCCAAGTTGGCGCCCTGAGGCGCTGGTGAAGAAGGTGGGCGTGCATTCGTGGGCGTGTACCCCCCCTGAGGCGCGAAAGATATGGCCGCCCTCTCCAAAGCCTACTACAATGTGAGATCCAGCCCCACTGCTAAAGAAATACGCCTCCTCTTCATCCTCTATGCGAAGAGGAGGAGACGCAAATCCCGCCTCCACGGAAAGGACCAGAATGTTCCTGTTGGATATCACAGTGGTACCTGGAGCGAGATGGCGGAAGGACAGGAGGATCTGAGCCGAGGACCGGATGATTTCCTACCTGTGCCGGAGCTGTCCCCAGATAGGGACACCGACCCCGCCATGAGGGAGCTGCGGAAGGAGAACGAGGAGCTGAGGAAGAAGCTCCAGAGTCGTGCTGAACTGCAGGAGACGGAGAGGCACTGGCGCGCCCAAACTCAGCGGCTGCTGTGGGACGCAGTGTTCTCTCCTACAAGCCAAGCGCCGTCTCCTGAATTTCTGAAATCGCTGCTGGAGAAGGCTGAGGGACGACCGGAGGCAACCACCGAAAGGGCTGTACCTGATCCCACCGATGGAGCGGTGGAGGCGAAGGAGGCTGAGGAGGTCCCGCCCGTTCCGGAGTGCCAGCCCGGCCAGGAGGCCGCAGCGGATTACCGTTCCCCGGTGCGGACACCGGAGGGTTCCTGTCCATCGTTGCCGGAAGTCAACTGGGACGAGATGGAGCGTATTGATGACATCACGTATGCCGTCCAGTGGGAAAGAGAGATGCAGTGTCGTGAAGAGGAGCAGCGACTACGGCAGGAGGAAGAGCGGGAGGTGCAGCGGAACCGACAACGGCAGTATGAGCAGTTGGTCGCTGACAAGGAGATGGGCCGCAACGACAAAGGTACCCGAAGGGAACCGCGGCGGCAGGGGTGCATGGTAGAATTCCAGCTCCGCAAGGGCTGGGGTTTCATCCGGGAACCGGGACTCTATCCGGGGGTATTTGTGAGCCGCCGGGACGTAGAGTCCCACCTGCCCATCGGTCATCCGGGAAGGGACCTAGTAAACGGGGACATAGTGAGCTATACACGGCACTGGGGTTTAAAGGGCTGGTATACCCTCAATGTGTCCATCGTCAGTGACCCCGTCCCCGACGCCGGTAACGTCAACACTACCGAAGCGTCCCCGTCTCGAGCGCCCACAGCACCAGGCCGTACTCCAGCATCGCCCCCTGCAGGCCCATCGCAATCTATGTCGCAATCGGCATCGCCTCCTGCTTACTCAACGCAAACCAAGTCGCAATCTGTACAGCAGCCCAGGTCTCAGCCAGCGCTGCCGCCTAAACCGCAAACTGCGACCAAGTTAGTATCGCAAAATGTTGTGGCACCTGTAGCGACGCAATCGGCGTCTCACAAGGAGGAAGCACCCGGCGTGCCCCTAGCGGTTCGCACAAGGACTGTAGCGACCCAAACATTGATAGCAGGTCACGACCTGTTTGTAATGCGCTCTAAGGAGCATCGCGTGGTTCCAGCCCCCGGGGTGGAAGACGTAACTGAAAGCAAGAAAAGTGAAGACCGGTAGGACCCAGACAGGGGTTTACCGCATTCTAGTAACTGTAGAAAGTTTTGAAAGAAAAATTGCATTTTTGCACTTTAAGTATTGTATACTGATGTTTTATATAGGGAGTAGAATACCCGGCTGGGTACCAGAAAGAAAAGTTAAAAGAATGTGTTGATTGCATAAGTTGAAGTTAAAATAAGTGAAGTGAAAAGTACATATGTGTCTTTAACCATGTCATGGACTGAGAGGCTGAGGACTGTGCCAGCCCAGAACTTATCTCTGTAAATAGTTGCGCTTCGGTGCATTATATTGGTTTTACACGAAGCCACTATTATACAACTACCTCTGAAGAAAAACCCATATGGTGGGCCTAGAGTGAGGTCTGCAGTCAGAAGTCCTGCAGCCCACCCAGGACCCACGTGGGAGGTTTTTGGTGCGGGTCCTCCACAAGTATCGTGTATATAATGTCTTGATATTTTGATACTTTTGATACTTTTGTATTCTTAATTGTACAAATTGTAACGTTCAAGAATTCGTACCTCCCGGATGGGAAGAGTTATAATGTTTATGTTAATGCAAAACAAAATATTCTTTTTGTCTTTTACAGCCCGGGAGTGCTGTGTTTTACCAAGGGGGGATGTGTAGCCCAGCTTCGCAGGCACACATAAAAGTCCAGGAGAGTGCACAGGAAGGCAACAGCAAAGCTTGATATGCATTCACTGCCACTCACTCTTCAGACACACCCATCTGAGTTATAAGGGGGAGTGACACGTGGCAGGCAGTCAGACAGTTTCCTGTCTTCGGACAGTGTAGTCAGTCAGTTAGCTCCGGGAGGCTCAGGAGTGAGTCATCCCCTGGATAGTTATCTGTCTGAGATAAGATCAGTCTGTGTGGAGCTTAGTGTTCAGTGGAGTTCAGCCTGTTAGCTTCTGTCTCAAGGACAGAGCAGCCATTCAGTCTCGGTCCTGTGTGGACTTTGGAGGAAACTGAGAGCTGTGCAGCGAGCTCTGGATGAAGCTGACATTATTCCACAAAGCCACCAGTGTTTATGTTAAGAGCGGAAAGCAGGGCGAAGGGCACAGTGGAGAAGACAGAGAAGTGCTACAGGTATTGGATTACTTGCACTAAATTGCCGGACACCGGGGTCCGAAGCGTTGCTACTGTTTCAGGCATAGTAACAAGAAAACCGGAGGCATCTGGACTACAGGTCGCAGAGAGCAGCCCTAAGTGTCAATACGTAACCGGAGTCAGGTGGAACAGGGACTTTGAGTCAAGTGCACGACAAAAGTAAGGACTTAGTTTCATCACTTAGAAGGCTCCACCACAACGTTGGCCGGGCAGTACAGCTATAGAGAAAGCTGGAGTTTCAGAGATAACTTCGCTTCAGGCAAGTTGGACTCACATGTACATTGAAGTTAAGGAGGCCTCTAACCTGCTCAGCTGTTACTGGAATGTGCACTCTCCACCCCGACCAGCTCCCCGGGATCTGCTTGAACCATCATCAGTAAAAGGTATGAAAAGGAGCTACCCTGTGTGTGACTGAATTCTTACTACACCCTGCATCATCTCACCATAGACTTCCAGGGACCCGTCTCGCCTGTGGGAGACTTACCACCCAGCTGCCCCATAACATCCCCTGTGAAAGTCCTCATAGCAGCGCTGGTACAATTACCAGAAACCACAGGTGGCGTCACGAACTACCTATCCTAATAACCCCCTGTAAATATCCCCCATTGCACGACCGCCAGGGCCACGGACCGAGCCACCGCTACCAGTGACAACTCCCATAGATTTCCATGGGCTCGGCTCCGAGTACCCCATAGCCCTGGTATCCACAATTGTGGTGCGTGGTCGAAACAACAGCAGCAAGGAAATCCAGGTATTACATGACAGATGTTTAGACTGTAGGTATTGGATTACAGAGCAGGGTCTGACATTGTTTTCTTGTGACATATTGTACTTCATGTTAGTGGTAAAATTTCTTTGATATTACTTTGGGTTTTTTTCTGAAAAAAAAAAGGAAATTTGGCAAAAATTTTGAAAATTTCGCAATTTTTCAACTTTGAATTTTCATGCCCTTAAATCACAGAGATATGGCACACAAAATACTTAATAAATAACATTTCCCATGTTTACTTTACATCAGCACAACTTTGGAACCAAAACTTTTTTTGTTAGGAAGTTATAGGGGTTAAAAGTTAACCAGTGATTTCTCATTTTTACAACACCATTTTTTGGGGGGACCACATCACATTTGAAGTCACTTTGAGGGGTCTATATGATAGAAAATACCCAAAAGTGATACCATTCTAAAAACTGCACCCCTCAAGGTGCTCAAAAACACATTCAAGAAGTTTAGCAACCCTTCAGGTGCTTCACAGAAATTTTTTGAATGTTTAAAAAAATGAACATATAACTTTTTTCACCAAAAAATTATTTCAGGCCCAATTTTTTTATTTTCCCACAGGTAACAGGAGAAATTGGACACCAAAAGTTATTGTGCAATTTGTCCTGAGTACGCTGATACCCCATATGTGGGGGGACCACTGTTTCGGAGCATGGCAAAGCACGGATTGGAAGGAGCGCCGTTTGACTTTTTCAACGCAAAATCGGCTGGAATTGAGATTGGACGCCATGTCACGTTTGGAGAGCTGATGTGCCTAAACAGTGGAAACCAATTCTAACTCCACCCAAAACCCCAACACACCCCTAACCCTAATCCCAACCCTAACCCTGACCCTAGCCCTAACCCTAATCCCAACCCTAACCTTAACCCTAATGGGAAAATGGAAATAAATACATTTTTTTAAATTTTATTATTTTTCCCTAACTAAGGAGGTGATAAAGGGGGTTTGATTTACTATTTATAGCGGGTTTTTGTGCTTGGCAGCTGTCACATGCTAAAAGATGCTTTTTATTGCAAAAAATAGTTTTTGCATCACCACATTTTGAGAGCTATAACTTTTCCATATTTTGTCCCACAGAGTAATGTGAGGTCTTATTTTTTGCAGGACGAGTTGACATTTTTATTGCTATCATTTTCGCGCACATGACATTTTTTAATCGCTGTTTATTACGATTTTTGGGAGGCAGAATGAACAAATGCCAGCAATTCATGAATTTCTTTCTGGGGGGGGCGTTTATACCGTTCCGCGTGTGGTAATATTGATAAAGCAGTTTTATTCTTCGGGTCAGTACGATGACAGCGATACCTCATTTATATACATTTTTTATGTTTTGGCGTTTTTATACAATAAAAACAATTTTATATAAAAAATAATTATTTTTGCATCGCTTTATTCTGCGAGCTATAACTTTTTTATTTTTTCGCTGATGTGTCTGTGTGGTGGCTCATTTTTTGCAGTACAGGATGACATTTTCAGGGGTACCTCATTTATTTATATCTGTGTTTTTGGTCGCGTGTTATTCCACTTTTTGTTCAGCATTATGATGATAAATTATTCTTACTTTGCATTATTTTTTCAATTTTTCCACACCTGCCTAAAACTTTTGCATAGTACATATAAGGTTAAAAAACTTCAAAAACTACAAAAAAGGAGGTTAAAAAACCCTAATTTTAGTATAATAGATATTTGTTTAATGATACATTCATATTAATAACTTTATTGTGAACCCAATATGTAGTATCAAGAGCCAGTTAAGGTCATTATTCCCTTTTATGTTTTACAAAAATTAATTCATTTTTACAAGATCATTTAGTCATCTAGTGGGCAAAACGTGAGTTAATAAAGTGTAAAAATAGACATTCCTGATTTTTTTTCTTTTTGTGCCGCGGTAACAGAGAAGCAGTTGAATAAGAGCTTTGATGATCCATGAGACTGCTGATTTTTCGGATTACTGTGGCAGTGTTGATATTTTTACATTTTCACCATGGATACCAGTATGTTCATTTCAAGACAACCTATATTTAGTCGTCATTCCCATAGAAAACCAAGCATCATAGCGAGTGAGTTTTCTTTTTAGAAATGCGCTGCATCTAATTTAGTTGGGGAATCGTTATATCACTTCTTTATAATATTAATAATATTATAATCTAGGGAAAAAATATACTTACTGTATTATTAAAAATGAGCGACTCAATACTAAACCAGTCAAATGCGCTAATGAATTTCCCCAACAAATCTGAACTTTTCAGAATTCGATCTTCTCAAATCCAGAAAAAATGTCGGTTACCATTTTGCTGGATTCTGAGGGCCAGAAAGTGGTTAAATAAGCCATAAATTCTAATACCCACCTCTCCTCGGCCCTCCACTTATCTGTTCTGCTGATTCTGCACCCCTTCCTTCTTCTCAGATCAAATCTTTGGGCTTCTGGTGGGCACCACTTATCTCGTTGGGAGACGAGATCTCGTTGCCGAGATTTGAATTTCAGTATGCGCCCCATCTTTCTGGAGGCCCCTGGCGGCCATCTTTGCTCTGCATCTCTGCAACCTTCGCGTCGCCGCAAGAGAGCTGCGGGGGGCTTCCAGGCTATGATGAAATGACGGCGGAGCCCCACACGCAGCACTGAGCCCCACACGCAGCACGGAGCCCCACACGCAGCATGGAGCTCTACACGCAGCACGGAGCCCCCCCACGCAGTACAGAGGACCGCTGCCACCACATCACAGAGCCCGGACACCACCGCACCACAGAACATTGGGACCTCCGCCGCCACCAGATTTTTAGGTATATTGCGACCATAAGACGCACCCCCATTTTCCCCCAAAATTTTTGGGGAAAAAAAGTGCGTCTTATGGTCCGAAAAATACGGTATGTAATATCACTGCATATGAAAAAATCAAATCAATCAAAATACAAAATAAATTAATCCAATCATAGCTAGAAAGAAATCAAAATACCAGAATTGCATTTTTTTTGGCCACCGCAACATTGCAATAATATGTAATACTGGACAATAAAAACATTGTATCCAACCCAAGATTATAAGAATGAAAACAATGGCTTGGGGAGTAAAAAATAAGGCCTCACACAGCCCCATATCCCAAAATGTAAAACATTACGGTTCTTGGAAGATGGCATCAAAAGCAAAAATGTTTTTCTTTAGAAATTTCAAATTTTTTTTCACCACTTAAATAAAATAAAAACTATACATGTTTGGTATTGCCGTAATCGCACGGACTGAAGAATCATATTGCCGTGTCAGTTTTACAGTAAAATGAACGCTGTAAATAAAATATCTAAGCAAACAATTACTGAATTGTGCTATTTTTTTTTTTTGCTTTTTTGTCACAGTTGGAGTTTTTTTTCCGCTTCCCTGAACATCACATGATAAAATGGATGGTGTCATTCAAAAGTATTACTCATCCTGCAAAAAAACAAGCCCTCATATGGCTTTTGTGTATAGAGAAATAAAAAAGCTATGGCTCTTGGAATAAGGGGAGGAAAAAACAAAAGTGCAAAAATGAAAAATCGACCATTCTTTAAGGGTTTAAACTCAACAATGACTTGCGCCACATCCACATGTTAGTGTGGGATGCATAGAAGCAAAAGGAAATACAGCTCTGGCAAAAATTATGAGACCACTTTCAAATGTTCAATTTGTCTGATTTTTCTCTTTATAGGTATATTTTTGAGTAAAATGTAAATTGTTCTTTTAGTCTATAAACTTCTGACGACATGTCTCCGAATTTCCAAGCAATAAATTTTGTATTTTTTTTTCTGACAAAGAAAAATGGTCAAAATTTAAAAAAAAACCAGCGCTTTCAGACCTCAAATAATGCAAAGAAGACAAGTTCATAATCATTTAGAAACAACAATACTAATGTTTTAACTCAGGAAGAGTTCAGAAATCAATATTTTGTAGAATAACCATGATTTTTAATCACAGTTTTTATGCGTCTTGGCATGCTTTCCACCAGTGTTTCACACTGCTTCTGGCACAAGAATTTAAGCAGTTCTTTGATGGTTTGTGACTATCCATCATCCTCTTGATCACATTCCAGAGGTTTTCAATGAGGTTCAGGTCTGGAAAATGGGCTGCCCATAACAGGGTTTTGATGTGGTGGTCTCTTAATTTTTGCCAGAACTGTATAGTTGTCAAATTAATTGTGAAACATTCCCTTTATCTGTAATTTAAATATAATTGACCCATAAAATTACCCAATTGCAAAATTAATCAATACCATATTAATCCATTATCCATCCTGTATAGGATATGCTATAAATGTCTGATAGATGCAAGTGCCAAGACTTGGACACACATCTATCTCAGCATACACTGTCAAGAATAGAGAGGTGGTCGTGCATGTGTAACAAGGGCGACCGGGGTGGTAGTCCTGACCGAGCTCACCCACTAAACACAGTCTGAAGACACCTCGGCCCCTAGTACATGCAATACAGGACCGACACAGCTCTTGCCCACAGCTTACTTTCTCTTGCTCTGGTCACAGCAGTCCAGGCAATTAGAGTCCAGAAATGCAGCTGTTTTCCAACAGGGAAATAACTTTTAATGAACGATGATGAAAAATTAGACAAAAAGACTATTTCAACACTAGCTTCCTGCTCTCTCCCTGACATTTGCTACGGCCAAACCCACAGCTTCTGCAGTAGCCGAAGTTTGCATTCGTCCACTCGCTGGAATCTGGGCACTTAAAACCCTCTCAGTGGGAGCCCTTTCAAAGTCCTGGGGACCTGTGTTGTGGTCCTTCAGTCCTTAAGAGTCCTTAGTCCAGGGCAACAGATTTCTCCCATCCGGGAGTCTGGCAGTGCCCCGTCAGAAATACATGTCTGTCCTGACCAACATATCCGAGCTACACTGGGAAGCAGCAGATTCCTGCCTTCTCTCTGCTGCTGGCCCAGCCCACATTTTAACTAGTACTTTCACATTACAATACAAATACAGCATAATGACACATAGAACATACAGGTGTATGACATATGTACAAAAGTGCATGGGGCCACACGAAAGGAGGAGAGGGCACAACTGAGGGGACCTGCTACCTCCTTACACATGAATAGGTGCTATGAAGATTCAGGTATTGAGACTGCGTTCAGTTTCTTTGCTGCAATCACATATGAAATGCATATTTTTAGAGATTTACCAAAATCGTGACAATTGCATTACTGCCGTGGTGAACACAGACAAAAGTTTAAACCTATGTATCACCTTTTGCCTATTAAAAAAATGTTACACGCAGCTATACAGAAATTATCACTAGTCACGTCTGTCCCTGTCATAACTGTCCTATATCAATGTGTTTTTTCAAGGGAATATAAACTTCAGTATTATGTTGTCTCTGGTCAGATATAAACCTGAGACCCCAGTACTGCAGGGCACTAATACCAGCCTCTAATATACCACGCTCCCATGACAATTTTATATTTTTTTCTTAATACTACATGCAGAAAAATTCAGCTCCAACTCAAGAGAAGTTAACAATAGTCGATGGATAGTAGAGTTGAGCGAATCTTCCAAAATTTGACTCTTGCTCAATTTTAGAACATTTTTTGATCTGCATAAAATAAATTAAATGCAAATGGAATCATTCAGGAATGGATTAAAAAAAAATACTCACCTCTCCTCCGCGGCCAATCCACCAACTGGCTCTTCTATCCTCTATTTCTTTATGGTTGCATCTTCAATTCACTAGGCCCCTGGTCATATTGTGGGGCATGATACACATCATTGACAGACTGGGACCAAAACATTGTAAGACCTGCCCAGAAGAAAGACAGAAGAACAAAGATAGAAGTCCAAATATTTAAGAAGAGCTGATCAGAGGATCAGTGTTTGCAGGATAGAATGGTGGAGGCCATGAAGAGGTGACTATAAAATAATTTTTTATAACTTCCCAGCCCTCTATAATACAGAAAAATGAAAGAAGGCCGCCATTTTACTGGATTTGCTCAAAGCGAATTTCCCAATAATTCAGATTCTGGCGAATCCAATATTTTTGTAAAATTCGAATCAAATTTGATTAGCCTCAAAATAATTTATTCATATTTAATAAATAGAAAATATAGTTACATATTTTATTCATAACATAAGAGTCATTGAACATACTGTACCTGGATATTTTTTGTTGGTGTTTTATGAATTTTTCTGAAGAAGTAGAAGAATGAAACTTTGCATCTGCCATGCTACAAACAACCCACAACTTCATTTCTTTACGACACCCATGTGCTAAGACACTGATTTATTAACAATTACTAACTTTTAGTCAGTGCAAACATAAACTTCACAGACTTAAAATTTCTCACGATATGATTTGCTTTCCAAATTTGCACCGAATTTTGGTGCATTGTGGCACGGTTTAGGCTACTCCCCCTTCTCCAATGTACCATAATTCCTTTCCACGAGATCATAGCCTTCTGTACAGGAAGATGGAGAAAGTGTCTAAATCATGTAATGAATGCGTGCGCAATACAGGTTTTGCAAAGATTGAGCCAGAATTCTGCCACATTCAGCTTAATAAATCTGGCCCTGTATTTTTATCCAGGAATTTCTACCATTCTGATCTAACCATGAAATATCTTCCACAGTTCACGTTTAAAAATGATGTATTAAATTAGATGAAGGGAAATATTGCAAGAGATCAGCAAGAATAGAGTCAGGTCACACAACTGCCACAGTACATAGAAAAAAAGCAAGGTCGGAATATGTAAAACCTTACTACTCAGTTATTGACTAATTGGGGAAAATGACTATTAAATATCCTGGGTTGGCTGGAGATTGACTAGGGAATATTAATTTGGATGCACACTGGTCTTTTAGGAAACCAGGTGTCAGTGTGTCCATGCTCTTCAGAAGAGGTGTTTAATGTGGCACCCCAGGAGTTCGGATGCCACAATTGCCTTGCCTCCCTCCAGGGGGGAGTGATGTCATGCCTAGAAGCAAAGAAGGGATCCCCTTGGCAGGTAGTTCCAGCATACAACACAGTTCCTGCTCCAGGCCAGCAGGGGGAGCTTTAAATCGATTTTAGGGGAGCTGCTCTATGGTCGGAAGCAGGAAGTTAGTAAGTAGTTAGTGCCTGAGCAGGGTTGAGACAGGACGTGTGGAGAGGAGGTGGGGGACAGGAGCTATAGCTGAGCTCACCCCCAGGCTTGAGCACCAGAGACCGGGCCCCGGAGTCCGAGGCTGTGTGGGTACTAAAGCCCCAGCAGCAGAGTCCGGAGGGCAGAAGACCGCAGATACTCTGTCCCCAACTGCTACTCGACGACACAGCAGCATGTGTGAGCCGGAGACGCTAGATAGGAGCGATTCCTGAAGCAGGCTACAGTTGCCTGTCATGCGAGTGGAGTTCTACCTAAGTAGCAGACAGAGAGAGGAACTTGAACAGAGTTTATAGCAGCAAGTACCTCAGAGAATAGGGCTACAGAGGAGGCCTCACAACCCACCTGAATAAGGAGATTCCTAAATTGCTTCCAGGCTGACCGACTCCAGAACCATTTGTAACCTGAGCCCCGGACTGTACCTGCACAGCTCAGTAAAAGGTAAAGGAAACTGCACTCTGTTGTGCCTTCTGAATCTTTCCTGCATCACCTGCCCTGCATCACACTTTCTCCAACATACCTTCTAAGTCCTAACTGCCCTGGGACATAGCCCTGCCTTTGGAGGGCTGAACCAACTCTGCTGCATCACCAACTGTCCCAGTGGACTGAATCTGCAGCATCGACTAACATCTTTATTGCCGAGTACCACAGGTGGTGTCACGAATAGTGTTGAGCGATACGATACCGCAAGTATCGGGTATCGGCCGATATTAGCTCTATCGGACTTTCGATACTTAGTTCCGATATTTTCGTCTTATGGATACCGGAATCGGATTTGTCACTGTCAGTGTCCGTCGGTCGGGTCTGTCAGGAGTCAGCGGCACTTACCTGGCAGAAGATCTCCGGCGGTCACGGGCTGGACTGCTTGATGGCCGCCATCATCTTTCCCCGGCGGTCACATGCAGTTTCTCACGATAACTGCAGTGACTGCTGGGTAATCCCGGCCGTAAAGTAGTCAGTCCGATGACGTCACCGCCGGGGAAGCAGGTAATCAGCTGTGCTGCGTCGAGATGACAGCTCTGTGTCACGCGGTCTTATGATATGTGTACGATGTCAGTAAACTATTCTTAAAAGAACAACACTCTATACAACATATAGATTAGCAACATCAGCATGTAAATATAGAATAGATTTACCTGACACGATATCCGTTGAACTCAGGGTTAATCTTGAGGACTTGATACACTGTCACAGGAAAGAGGAGGACCGGGGGTCTAACCTGACCCTAAACTGGGGTCCTAACTAATCCCTCACCTTGGAGGTACTGATAATGGTTCAAAGGTCCAAGTCTCCAGCCTAACCCTGTCTCCTATCAGTCCCTGAACCCTGTAATCAGTCCTAAGAAGGATTCTGATTACCACCAAAGGGATATGGGCTGATCTCTGCTAAATACACAGATTAGACATATAAGACAGACTGGAGAAAACACAGACTTGCATACACACTCAAACACAGAAGGAACATAAATGATCTGGGATATTAAACTCTAAGCAAGGTGAGCTTAAAACAACTAAGGAGCTCTTTAACTTAAGTCTATACAGATACAATCCTATCTGTGGTCTGAATGAAGAATTTCACTGGCAACTCCCAACACAGACAACCAGAGATTTAAAGGAAACCAATCAACAAATAATTAATTGCAGCCGGGAGAAAACTGCACCCAGTCCCAGAACTGAGCACAGACAGAATTAACTCCCTAACTGCCAAACACAAAGAAACAGCAACTCAGCTGTGAGAAGTCAGAATGTGCAACCGCGACGATCTTCGTGGCGATGCACACATGACAGTACCCCCCTTCTACGAGGGGCCTCCGGACCCTCAGGGCCAGGTTTGCCCGGGTAAGTTCTGTGGAAGGTCCGCACCAAACGATCTGCGTTAATGTCAGATGCAGGAACCCACGTCCTCTCCTCTGGACCATACCCCTTCCAATGCACCAAGTACTGAAGGGACCGGCGATTCAGACGTGAGTCAATGATCTTTGACACTTGAAACTCCAAGTTACCATTGACCACCACTGGAGGAGGAGGTAGAGGTGATGGTATGACTGGTGCCACGTACCTCTTAAGTAATGACTTGTGGAACACATTATGAATTTTAAACGTAGGAGGGAGGTCCAGACGAAATGCCACAGGATTAATTATGGAACTGATCCTGTACGGCCCGATGAATCTGGGGCCCAGCTTCCAGGAGGGAACTTTAAGTTTTATATTCCTGGTAGACAACCATACCAGATCGTTCACATTAAGATCTGGACCAGAAACTCTCCTCCTATCAGCCATACGTTTATAACGGTTCCCCATAGCACTCAGATTATTCAATACACCTCTCCACACTGAAGCAAGTGACGACGAGAAACGCTCCTCCTCAGGAACCCCAGAAGGGCCCCCCCCATTGAATGTACAAAACTGGGGATGAAAACCATATGCCCCAAAAAACGGGGACTTACCAGTGGACTCGCTCCGCCTGTTGTTAAGAGCGAACTCTGCCAGAGGCAAGAAAGAAGACCAGTCCTCCTGGTTCTCTGAGACAAAACACCGATGATAAGTCTCTAGGCTTTGATTCAGACGCTCTGTCTGACCATTGGTCTGCGGATGAAAAGCCGAGGAAAATGACAATTGCATCCCCCGACGTAAACAAAATGCCCTCCAAAACTTGGACACAAACTGAGACCCCCTATCTGACACCACATCAGAAGGCAACCCATGAAGTCTCACAATCTCCCCAATGAACACCTGCGCCAGAGTTTTAGCATTAGGGAGGGCAGGAAGAGCAATGAAATGTGCCATCTTACTGAACCTGTCAACAACCACCAGTATGACAGTCTTCCCTGACGACTGAGGAAGGTCCGTGATGAAGTCCATAGACAAATGAGTCCATGGATGCTCCGGAAGTTTCAAGGGTAAGAGGGTCCCAGACGGACGGGTATGAGGGGTCTTAGAGCGAGCACAAACCCCACAGGCGCGACAAAAGTTAAAACATCTTTATTAACGTTAGGCCACCAAAACCGGCGAGAAAGGAGATCTAAAGTAGCCTTACTCCTGGATGTCCTGCTAAAGCAGAATTATGATGTGCCTCAATAACCTTTGTCTCAACTGATTTGAGACAAACCTTCTCCCTGGAGGTCCTGCAGGGGCGTCCCCCTGAGCCTCTAACACCTCCTCCTCAAGCTCAGAACATACAGCCGACACTACCACCCCCTCCTGAAGGATAGGAATCGGGTCATCCATTTTCCCGGCCCCTGGGAAACTGCGAGACAAGGCATCCGCCTTAACATTCTAAGATGCAGGGCGATAAGTGACAACAAAATTAAACCTGGTAAAAAACAACGACCATCGAGCTTGTCTGGAATTCAGACGCTTAGCAGATTCCAAATACAGCAGGTTCTTGTGATCAGTAATGACGGTGACCGGGTGGACTGCCCCCTCCAAAAAGTGACGCCATTCTTCAAAAGCCAACTTAATGGCCAAAAGTTCCCTATTGCCGATATCATAATTCCTTTCGGCGGACGACAATTTTTTAGAAAAGAAAGCGCACGGATGCCATTTACCAGGGGACGGACCCTGGGACAATATTGCACCCACCCCTACGTCAGACGCGTCCACCTCCACAACGAACGGCTGTGATGCATCTGGTTGGATGAGAACGGGTGCCGAAGCAAAACATTTTTTCAAAGAGGAAAAAGCTTGGCAAGCTTTGTCCGACCATTTAGAAAAATCCGTCCCTTTTCTTGTCATGTCAGTGAGAGGTTTGACAACAGATGAGAAATTACAAATAAATTTCCGGTAGTAGTTAGCAAACCCCAGAAAACGCTGCAGAGCCTTAAGATCCTCTGGCTGATCCCATTCAAGCACTGCTCTCACCTTTTCAGGGTCCATACGGAAACCGGAGGCTGACACCAAGAAACCCAAAAACTGAAGTTCCTGTACGGCGAATACACACTTTTCCAGTTTGGCGTATAGTTTATTGTCTCGCAAGATCTGCAACACCTGTCTCACATGCTCCTGGTGAGACACAAGATCTGGTGAGTAAATTAAAATGTCATCCAAATATACGACCACAAACAGCCCCACCAGATGACGAAAAATGTCATTAACAAAATGTTGGAATACTGCTGGTGCAGTAGTCAGACCAAAAGGCATGACAAGGTTCTCATAATGTCCCTCCGGCGTGTTAAACGCCGTTTTCCACTCATCCCCCTCTTTTATCCTAATCAGATTATACGCCCCCCTGAGATCCAATTTAGAGAACCATTTGGCGCCAACAATTTGATTGAAGAGATCAGGAATCAGAGGGAGTGGATACGGATCTCGAACAGTAATCCGATTAAGTTCGCGGAAATCCAAGCAAGGGCGTAGGCCTCCATCTTTTTTCTTCACAAAGAAGAACCCCGCGGCCACTGGGGAAGATGAAGGTCTAATATGCCCTTTGGCCAGACTTTCCGAAATATAATCTTTCATAGCCTGCCTCTCAGGACCAGAAAGGTTATATAACCTAGCTTTAGGTAACTTAGCATCAGGAAGTAAATTAATAGAGCAGTCATACACGCGATGAGGAGGCAACTCCTGACACCCCTCCTCAGAGAACACATCCCCAAAGTCCTCCTTTCCCGCAGAAGAAACACCTTCTAGTCCTGCGGCGTACCGCCAATCCCCTCCTACGAAATGATGTCCCTCCCAACTGCATAGGCTCCTCCGAACAGACAAGGGGAACCTCAACATAAGGGACTTTAGTAGTAGGTGGAGTAACAACAGGGGGCGGAGTTACCTCGCACCTCTCCCGGAGCCTTCTATCAGTACGGATAGCTAGGGCCATAGCAGCCTCCAGTGATGGAGGAAATCATACTGAGCCAAAACGTCCTTTAATTTGTCAGAAAGCCCATGACAAAACTGGCTCCTAAGAGCTGGGTCATTCCACTGAGTATCTGTGGCCCATCTACGGAACTCAGAAGCAAATTCCTCCACCGGATGATCTCCCTGCTGTATCTTACGTAATTTTGTCTCAGCAAGAGAGACCCGATCTGGGTCATCATATACCAAACCCAGGGCAGTAAAAAATCGATCTACTGACTGTAGAGCCGGGGATCCCGGAGGAAGGGAGAAGGCCCAGGATTGAGGGTCCCCTTGTAGGAGCGAGATAACAATTCCCACTCTCTGCTCTTCACTCCCTGATGATCGAGGCCGAAGCCGAAAATACAATTTACATGCTTCCCTGAAGGTAAAAAATTTGTCTCGCCCACCAGTGAACCTGTCCGGGAGAGCTACTTTAGGTTCAAATCTGGTTTGCTCCGAGGGAGACAAAACTTTGGACTTAATGTCCGTCAGCTCCATGGATAATCCCTGCAACTGCAGAGCCAGCTGGGCTACTGGATCCATGGCAACTGGGAATAATTTTATTGGCCAGTGAAAATGTCACGCGGTCTTATGATATGTGTACGATGTCAGTAAACTATTCTTAAAAGAACAACACTCTATACAACATATAGATTAGCAACATCAGCATGTAAATATAGAATAGATTTACCTGACACGATATCCGTTGAACTCAGGGTTAATCTTGAGGACTTGATACACTGTCACAGGAAAGAGGAGGACCGGGGGTCTAACCTGACCCTAAACTGGGGTCCTAACTAATCCCTCACCTTGGAGGTACTGATAATGGTTCAGAGGTCCAAGTCTCCAGCCTAACCCTGTCTCCTATCAGTCCCTGAACCCTGTAATCAGTCCTAAGAAGGATTCTGATTACCACCAAAGGGATATGGGCTGATCTCTGCTAAATACACAGATTAGACATATAAGACAGACTGGAGAAAACACAGACTTGCATACACACTCAAACACAGAAGGAACATAAATGATCTGGGATATTAAACTCTAAGCAAGGTGAGCTTAAAACAACTAAGGAGCTCTTTAACTTAAGTCTATACAGATACAATCCTATCTGTGGTCTGCATGAAGAATTTCACTGGCAACTCCCAACACAGACAACCAGAGATTTAAAGGAAACCAATCAACAAATAATTAATTGCAGCCGGGAGAAAACTGCACCCAGTCCCAGAACTGAGCACAGACAGAATTAACTCCCTAACTGCCAAACACAAAGAAACAGCAACTCAGCTGTGAGAAGTCAGAATGTGCAACCGCGACGATCTTCGTGGCGATGCACACATGACACTCTGCCTGTCATTGCGATGTAGCAGAGCTGGATCGTCGTGGGACCCTCGTTACTATGGACTGCGTCGGACAGGTGGTATACTGTTGGTTTGTTTTTTTTCTTTTTTTACAGGAGATCGATGGCGTCGCAGGAATGAGAGTATAATAAATAGTGTTGAGCGATACTGCTCGATATCTAAAAATATCGGATCGGAATGGTATCGCCGATATCACTAACTATCGGCGATATCCGATTCCGATACCGGAAGTCCCATGTAAGTCTATGGGAACAAAATATCGCAACTAAAAAAACACTTTCTTTCCTTGTAAACACAAAATATACACACTTAGAATACATATTATATAATATATATATATATATAATGTCATTGTGACATATATATATACATATATTTATAGTTTATTCACTTCTACATAGTAAAATAGCCTCTGATTCAATTGCCGGGTAAAGCCGGCATTTGTGAAAAGACAGAAGCACCCGAGGGTCCAGTCGCCACAGAGATGTTGCATCGCACCCAGCGAACAGGATTCAGAAGCTCGCTATAAGCGAGTCCTGTGTGCCTTAATTGAACTGTTTTTTTGCTTGAGAATTGCAAAAATCATCATAGACTGTATTTGCCATTTTTCCGTCATATCTGCGCCACGAGGCACAGGTGAAGAATAAGGGCGTGCTCTCGTGGGCGTACACTCACTCCGTGGCGCGAAAACGATGTCCGCACACTCTAAATGTTACTGCAATGTAAGATCGTGCCCCACAGCTCTGGAGTTCTGCCTCCTCATCCTCCTCAGTGGGCGTAAACGAACGCGAAGGTCCCGCCTCCCTACAAAAGATGTCGCCTCTCCTGATGCTAATGACACATGTGACTTTGCTGAGATGGCGAATGGACGTGAGCAGAAGTGGGAAGGGATGGAGGAGTCAGAGCTCTCCCCCCACGGAAGCGACCCGATCGCCACGGAGCCACCGTTTGGCACCCGGCCTGGAAACCCTCCTACGCTGGAAGAAGCGGAGGATACCCTGAGAGACCTGGCCCGGCACCGGGAGGAGGTCGCCAGGATGGAAGCGAGCTGGCGGGCCCTAAAACTACAATTGGAGCGGCGCCAATCCCTCTTACCCCCTGAAGTGTCTGTACCGGAAGGTGAGGCACCCGTTCCAGTAGAGGAGGCCGTGCGGGCATCCCAGCCCTTGCAATCTGAACCGGTTGCCAGTATCTCAGTGGAGGCACCCGTTCCAGTACAGGAGGCCGTGCGGGCATCCCAGCCCTTGCAATCTGAACCGGTTGCCAGTATCTCAATGGAGGCACCCGTTCCAGTACAGGAGGCCGTGCGGGCATCCCAGCCCTTGCAATCTGAACCGGTTGCCAGTATCACAGTGGAGGCACCCGTTCCTGCAGAAAACGCCGCACCAGCACCCCAGATCCCGCTGTCTGCCCCCGTCGCTGAGGCAGAAGAAGCGACACCCGTCCTCATGGAGGAGGCCGCGCAGGCACCAGAGCTCTACCTGCCTGTACCGGAGCCCCGACCGTCATCTGTTCCAGAGCCGCTGCTTCCGCCGCAGGTGAGCACCGCCAGGACTGGCGGGCGCCAGGAGAGCTGCCGCAAACCGTACATCGTAAGCTGGCGTTTGATGGTGGAGACATGGAGCTGCTGGTGGAGGAGAATTACAACCGGCGTCAGGAGGAAGAGTGGAGACGTCGGGAGCGGGAAGCAGAGCGACAAAGGGAGCAGCGAGAATCCCAAAAGCTTCGGCAACGTCACCTGGAGAAGGACCTGGCAGAGAAGGCACGTATGAGAAAGGATAAAAGTACGGTGAGGGAGCCGCGGCGTAAGGGTGCAGTACGGAACTTTAAGTTAAAAGGATGGACTCGGACTTTATTTAGAAGTTTTTGTAACCCGGCGGGACGTGGAGGCTCACCTCCCAGAAGGACACCCGGGGAGGGACCTGTTGCCAGGAGACTTGGTGACTTACACCCGACACTGGGGTTACAATGGATGGTACGCCCTAAATGTTACCAGGTGCGACCCCTACTCCCCAGAGTGTCAGGAAACTGACAGACCCTACGAGCCTTCAGCCTCCCCCAACCAGGCCTCTGCACAAGTGCCCACCCCACGCCGTAAATCTCCCCAGCCTCCCTCAGTGGTCTCCTCAGCAGCCCCAGCTATGGACATGATAATGATAGCTGGCCCGTACCCGGCGCCTGTTAGGCCCCCTGGGGTTCGTTCAGTCCGGGACATAGGGGTCCAGACCCGGAGGGAGATGAAAGAGGTGGCCACACAGACCCATATAGCGGGTCACGACGTCACTGTACTGGCCACACGACGTCATCAGGTCTGGGTGGACCCTCCTGTCACGGATGTTTGGCAAGCTCCAGAAGAGTACCAGGTGGTACCTGGAAGAGGCCAGCCAAAGAAGTCTAAATAACCCGGACAGGGTCTCTGTATGTAAATAGTTAAATTATTGATGTACCCGGACGGGTGAATGTTCATAAAAAGAAGTTTATTGCCTTAATATACCCAGGTTGGGTAATGGTTTGATGTACCCGGACGGGTGAATGTTCAGAAGAACAAGTTTATTGTTGCCTTAATATACCCAGGTTGGGTAATGGTGTTTCACTGTAATGAAAATGTTGAACTTTGAAGCCATGAACTGTACTGGCTCACAAACTTTTCTGTAAATAGTTGGCACTTCGGTGCTCCATCTTGGTTTTACAAAAAACTTTACTGTGCACTATTTTCAACTACCTCAGAAACTAAAAACCCGTTTGGTGTGGCCGAAAGTGAGGTCTGCTCAAGGAAAGTCTTGCAGCCCACCCAAGACCACAGTTGGAGGTTTGGAGCGGGTCCTCCACAAGCACAAGTAAAGGACACTGTGAAGTTACCCCGGTGAGGGTAGTCCTAAGAAGTCTCCACGAACTTCGGCACTAATGCTATTTGCACTTTTGTTGAATATGTATTTATTAACACACATGTATAACACATATCAAGGGTATGAACAGTAACAAAACATGTCACATAATATAAGCCATTTGCACTTTTGTAATGTTATTATTAAAAATTTTATTATGCAACGTTTAACTTGAAGTGTTTCCTGCTTTCTTACTACGTCGCATAGTCCACTCTGCTACATCACTTTGCACCATTGCTCTATCTCACATCTATCTGCCCTGGAAGGATAGCGTGTTACCTGTAGAAGACTTTTCACCTACCTGCACTACACCATCCCTTCCAGAGGACCTGCACAGCAGCGTTGGACACCCTGACCAGGTACTACAGGTGGCGTCACGACAAACTACACGAACATTCTATCATCCCCTGGAAATATCCCACATTCCAGTGATCGCCCAGGTCACGGACCGAGCTGTGCTACTCGTGACATCCCCCATAGAAGTCGACGTGATCGGTGCCGAGAACCCCCAAAACCCCTGTCTCTGTGCGACTCAACTTCCCTCACTGTGCTGACACTTTACATTTACAATGCCTCTGGGTTTTTTTTTTGGGGGGGTGGGGAACATTCAGAATTTTGCTATGGGGCCCCATGATTTATATGTACGCCCCTGCTGCTGAGGCATGGTATTTAAGGCTGTTAAGGAGCCAACATACATGGACCTTGCCAGCAGCGTCGGACTGGAGTACCTTGGGCCCACCAGAGAAAATATATTCTTGCGGCCCAACATCATACTTCCCAACCTTTGAATAAGGGAAATAGGGACAAAGGCTGCACGCTGTGCATGCTGCAGAAAATTTTAGGCCATGCCACGTTGCACCACAGACTGTCCAGGAGTTGGTGGATGCTTTAGTCCAGGTGTGGGAGGAGATCCCTCACGAGACCATCCGTCGCGCTCATCAGGAGCATGGCCAGAAGTTGTAGGGAGGTCATACAGCATACCTCCCAAATTTGGAAGACAGGAAAGAGGATTAAAGGCTGCGGCGCGTGTTGCGCGCCGCTGAAAATTTTAGGCCGCGCCCCGACAACACCCATTTCACAGCTGATCACACCCATATCCTCGCCCCAAGCGTAACCATTTAGCACTGCTGATCACACTGACTGGTAATGAGGGCACAGTGGCTGGTACTGAGGAAAAGAAAGAAAGAGCAGCGAGAGAGAAAGAACAAACAGAGAAAGAAAGAGAGGAAAGAAAGAAAAGAGAGAAAGAAAGAACAGAGAGAAAAAAGAACAGAGAGCGAGAAGGAAAGAACAGAGAGCGATTAAGAAAGACTAGAGAGAGAGCCATAGGCGTAGCTAGGGTTTTGGTTTAGTGGGGGCAAAACTTCTGAGTGGGCCCATCATCAGAGAACCTCAGCAAATGACCGCGCTGTTGGCCAAAATAATCTATATATAAAAAGACCAATATTGATATTACCGCCATATGGTCTGTGTTAAATAATACCAGTCCTACAGAACATATAATAGATTACAGCACAGGTACAGATAATGACTTACCGCTGATGTTCTTTCTAATGGAATTGTTCACTTTTCATGTCTTTTCCATCTGGCCCACACCGACATGACGACTTCTCCAGCCAGGACTCGACTGCACCCCCATTAAAAAAAAAACTCACCTCCCGGCTCCTGTGCTGCTCACTGTTCTCCCTCTCAGCGTCTGACAGCGGGCGCCGGCAGGTGATGTTATTGCGCCCGCTGTCATACGCTGAGAGGGGGATTATGGGAGAGTAGGAGCGCTCGCTCCTTCTCTCTCCATGCGGTCAGCTTTATCGGCTGGATGCCAATACAGCTGACCCTCCGATGACGGGTGGGGGGCCCACTGCTGGCACCGGGCCCCCCCAACGCCTGTTCAGGCCCCATAGCTTCCGGGCGGCAGAGCAGGGAGAGCGATTCTCCCTGCTCTGCCGCAGAATGTAACTGTATCGTAGCTCCGGGTGGGCCCCCTCAGAGCGCGGGCCCCGGGGCCACCACCCCCTCTGCCCCGCGACCTATCCTTTCAAATCAGGGCCCACCACGCAGGAGCTGGGGCCCACCGTAGGTTTCTCCGGTGTCCCGGTGCCTCAGTCCGACACTGCTTGCCAGCCTGATAATACCAGGCCACAGCAGTCTGCATATCTTGGCTGGTTAACAAAAATAGGGGATCCCCTCGAAAAAAATTTGGCGTGGGGTCCCCCCTATTTTTGTTAACCAGCCAGATGAAGCAGACTGCTGAGGCCTGGTTTTTCAGGCTGGTAAGGATCCAATATCCATGGACCTTGCCAGCCTGATAATACCAGGCCATAGCAGTCTGCTTAGCTTGGCTGGTTAACAAAAATAGGGGATCCCCTCGAAAAAAAAACGGCGTAGGGGTCCCCCTATTTTTGTTAACCAGCCAAGTAAAATGCAGACTGCTGCGGCCTGGTATTAAAAGACTGTCAAGGCCCATGGATTTTGGCCCTCAACAGCCTGATAATACCAGGCTACAGCAGCCCCACATTTGGCGCATCAAAAGATGTGCCAATTGTGGCACTTTACCCGGCTCTTCCCACTGCCCTGTAGCGGTGGCAAGCGGGGTAATAAGGGGTTAATGTCACCGTTGATTGCACGGTGACAATAAGCCCGGTTAATAATGGAGAGGTGTCAATAAGACACCGATCCATTATTAATCCCAAAGTTTTTAAATGTATAAAAAAAAAGACACAGCAAGAAAAAAGTATTTTAATGAAATAAAAGAGACAACAATAACATCACCTGCCGGCGCCCGCTGTCAGACGCTGAGAGGGAGAACAGTGAGCAGCACAGGAGCCGGGAGGTGAGTTTTTTTTTTTTTTTTTTTTTTTTTTAATGGGGGTGCAGTCGAGTCCTGGCTGGAGAAGTCATCATGTCGGTGTGGGCCAGATGGAAAAGACATGAAAAGTGAACAATTCCATTAGAAAGAACATCAGCGGTAAGTCATTATCTGTACCTGTGCTGTAATCTATTATATGTTCTGTAGGACTGGTATTATTTAACACAGACCATATGGCGGTAATATCAATATTGGTCTTTTTATATATAGATTATTTTGGCCAACAGCGCGGTCATTTGCTGAGGTTCTCTGATGATGGGCCCACTCAGAAGTTTTGCCCCCACTAAACCAAAACCCTAGCTACGCCTATGGCTCTCTCTCTAGTCTTTCTTAATCGCTCTCTGTTCTTTCCTTCTCGCTCTCTGTTCTTTTTTCTCTCTGTTCTTTCTTTCTCTCTTTTCTTTCTTTCCTCTCTTTCTTTCTCTGTTTGTTCTTTCTCTCTCGCTGCTCTTTCTTTCTTTTCCTCAGTACCAGCCACTGTGCCCTCATTACCAGTCAGTGTGATCAGCAGTGCTAAATGGTTACGCTTGGGGCGAGGATATGGGTGTGATCAGCTGTGAAATGGGTGTTGTCGGGGCGTGGCCTAAAATTTTCAGCGGCGCGCAACACGCGCCGCAGCCTTTAATCCTCTTTCCTGTCTTCCAAATTTGGGAGGTATGCTGTATGACCTCCCTACAACTTCTGGCCATGCTCCTGATGAGCACGACGGATGGTCTCGTGAGGGATCTCCTCCCACACCTGGACTAAAGCATCCACCAACTCCTGGACAGTCTGTGGTGCAACGTGGCATGGCCTAAAATTTTCTGCAGCATGCACAGCGTGCCACAGCCTTTGTCCCTATTTCCCTTATTCAAAGGTTGGGAAGTATGATGTTGGGCCGCAAGAATATATTTTCTCTGGTGGGCCCAAGGTACTCCAGTCCGACGCTGCTGGCAAGGTCCATGTATGTTGGCTCCTTAACAGCCTTAAATACCATGCCTCAGCAGCAGGGGCGTACATATAAATCATGGGGCCCCATAGCAAAAGTCTGAATGTTCCCCACCCCCCCAAAAAAAAAACCCAGAGGCATTGTAAATGTAAAGTGCCAGCACAGTGAGGGAAGTTGAGTCGCACAGAGACAGGGGTTTTGGGGGTACTCGGCACCGATCACGTCGACTTCTATGGGGGATGTCACGAGTAGCACAGCTCGGTCCGTGACCTGGGCGATCACTGGAATGTGGGATATTTCCAGGGGATGATAGAATGTTCGTGTAGTTTGTCGTGACGCCACCTGTAGTACCTGGTCAGGGTGTCCAGCGCTGCTGTGCAGGTCCTCTGGAAGGGATGGTGTAGTGCAGGTAGGTGAAAAGTCTTCTACAGGTAACACGCTATCCTTCCAGGGCAGATAGATGTGAGATAGAGCAATGGTGCAAAGTGATGTAGCAGAGTGGACTATGCGACGTAGTAAGAAAGCAGGAAACACTTCAAGTTAAACGTTGCATAATAACATTTTTAATAATAACATTACAAAAGTGCAAATGGCTTATATTATGTGACATGTTTTGTTACTGTTCATACCCTTGATATGTGTTATACATGTGTGTTAATAAATACATATTCAACAAAAGTGCAAATAGCATTACTGCCGAAGTTCGTTGAGACTTCTTAGGACTACCCCCACCGGGGTAACTTCACAGTGTCCTTTACTTGTGCTTGTGGAGGACCCGCTCCAAACCTCCAACTGTGGTCTTGGGTGGGCTGCAAGACTTTCCTTGAGCAGACCTCACTTTCGGCCACACCAAACGGGTTTTCAGTTTCTGAGGTAGTTGAAAATAGTGCACAGTAAAGTTTTTTGTAAAACCAAGATGGAGCACCGAAGTGCCAACTATTTACAGAAAAGTTTGTGAGCCAGTACAGTTCATGGCTTCAAAGTTCAACATTTTCATTACAGTGAAACACCATTACCCAACCTGGGTATATTAAGGCAACAATAAACTTGTTCTTCTGAACATTCACCCGTCCGGGTACATCAAACCATTACCCAACCTGGGTATATTAAGGCAATAAACTTCTTTTTATGAACATTCACCCGTCCGGGTACATCAATAATTTAACTATTTACATACAGAGACCCTGTCCGGGTTATTTAGACTTCTTTGGCTGGCCTCTTCCAGGTACCACCTGGTACTCTTCTGGAGCTTGCCAAACATCCGTGACAGGAGGGTCCACCCAGACCTGATGACGTCGTGTGGCCAGTACAGTGACGTCGTGACCCGCTATATGGGTCTGTGTGGCCACCTCTTTCATCTCCCTCCGGGTCTGGACCCCTATGTCCCGGACTGAACGAACCCCAGGGGGCCTAACAGGCGCCGGGTACGGGCCAGCTATCATTATCATGTCCATAGCTGGGGCTGCTGAGGAGACCACTGAGGGAGGCTGGGGAGATTTACGGCGTGGGGTGGGCACTTGTGCAGAGGCCTGGTTGGGGGAGGCTGAAGGCTCGTAGGGTCTGTCAGTTTCCTGACACTCTGGGGAGTAGGGGTCGCACCTGGTAACATTTAGGGCGTACCATCCATTGTAACCCCAGTGTCGGGTGTAAGTCACCAAGTCTCCTGGCAACAGGTCCCTCCCCGGGTGTCCTTCTGGGAGGTGAGCCTCCACGTCCCGCCGGGTTACAAAAACTTCTAAATAAAGTCCAGGCTCCTGGATGAAGCCCCAACCACCTTTTAACTTAAAGTTCCGTACTGCACCCTTACGCCGCAGCTCCCTCACCGTACTTTTATCCTTTCTCATACGTGCCTTCTCTGCCAGGTCCTTCTCCAGGTGACGTTGCCGAAGCTTTTGGGATTCTCGCTGCTCCCTTTGTCGCTCTGCTTCCCGCTCCCGACGTCTCCACTCTTCCTCCTGACGCCGGTTGTAATTCTCCTCCACCAGCAGCTCCATGTCTCCACCATCAAACGCCAGCTTACGATGTACGGTTTGCGGCAGCTCTCCTGGCGCCCGCCAGTCCTGGCGGCGCTCACCTGCGGCGGAAGCAGCCGGCTCTGAAACAGATGACGGTCGGGGCTCCGGTACAGGCAGGTAGAGCTCTGGTGCCTGCGCGGCCTCCTCCATGAGGACGGGTGTCACTTCTTCTGCCTCAGCGACGGGGGCAGACAGCGGGATCTGGGGTGCTGGTGCGGCGTTTTCTGCAGGAACGGGTGCCTCCACTGTGATACTGGCAACCGGTTCAGATTGCAAGGGCTGGGATGCCCGCACGGCCTCCTGTACTGGAACGGGTGCCTCCACTGAGATACTGGCAACCGGTTCAGATTGCAAGGGCTGGGATGCCCGCACGGCCTCCTGTACTGGAACGGGTGCCTCCACTGAGATACTGGCAACCGGTTCAGAGTGCAAGGGCTGGGATGCCCGCACGGCCTCCTCTACTGGAACGGGTGCCTCACCTTCCGGTACAGACACTTCAGGGGGTAAGAGGGATTGGCGCCGCTCCAATTGTAGTTTTAGGGCCCGCCAGCTCGCTTCCATCCTGGCGACCTCCTCCCGGTGCCGGGCCAGGTCTCTCAGGGTATCCTCCGCTTCTTCCAGCGTAGGAGGGTTTCCAGGCCGGGTGCCAAACGGTGGCTCCGTGGCGATCGGGTCGCTTCCATGGGGGGAGAGCTCTGACTCCTCCATCCCTTCCCACTTCTGCTCACGTCCATTCGCCATCTCAGCAAAGTCACATGTGTCATTAGCATCAGGAGAGGCGACATCTTTTGTAGGGAGGCGGGACCTTCGCGTTCGTTTACGCCCACTGAGGAGGATGAGGAGGCGGAACTCCAGAGCTGTGGGGCACGATCTTACATTGCAGTAACATTTAGAGTGTGCGGACATCGTTTTCGCGCCACGGAGTGAGTGTACGCCCACGAGAGCACGCCCTTATTCTTCACCTGTGCCTCGTGGCGCAGATATGACGGAAAAATGGCAAATACAGTCTATGATGATTTTTGCAATTCTCAAGCAAAAAAACAGTTCAATTAAGGCACACAGGACTCGCTTATAGCGAGCTTCTGAATCCTGTTCGCTGGGTGCGATGCAACATCTCTGTGGCGACTGGACCCTCGGGTGCTTCTGTCTTTTCACAAATGCCGGCTTTACCCGGCAATTGAATCAGAGGCTATTTTACTATGTAGAAGTGAATAAACTATAAATATATGTATATATATATATATGTCACAATGACATGTATATATATATATATATATATATATGTATTCTAAGTGTGTATATTTTGTGTTTACAAGGAAAGAAAGTGTTTTTTTAGTTGCGATATTTTGTTCCCATAGACTTACATGGGACTTCCGGTATCGGAATCGGATATCGCCGATAGTTAGTGATATCGGCGATACCATTCCGATCTGATATTTTTAGATATCGAGCAGTATCGCTCAACACTAGTCACGAACACTTTATCACAAACTCTTTATTTTTCCCCTTTTTCATCATCATCTCCTCTTATTGGACGCCCAGGGCCACGGACTAGGTTACTGCTGCCGTGACACTGCCCCTTTAAGGGCGCTCCATTTAACCTGTGGCCCAAATGCGTCACAGGATGACTATGAATGCTGTCCAACACATATTCTCAGTGGGCCACAGAGGCTAACTGCATAGTGCACTGCTGGCCCAGTTGTTCCTGTTGCTGACCACATTATTTTTTTTGCAGAGAAGAACTGTGAGCGTGCACTAATACAGTTGGATTAACTCTAATGCTAACCAGTGCCAATACAAGAAATTCTTTGTGGGTGGAGTTAGCAAGCCTCTTTTCCCGATCACACTATCGTAGCTCTGCAGCTATAGTGTGTAATTTTCTCTCATCTCCAGGGTCTAGAAGAGTTTAAATACAGCAGTCATAGTGTATCTTTAGTGATGTACATACAGAAATCTCAGTGTATTCTATGTGATAATACAGTGGGGGAAATAAGTATTTGATCCCTGTTGTGAATGGGTTTGAGATGAGTTCTGAGCAGAGGCGTCCTCTAGTGGTTACAAGCGGTGCTGGTCTGTCCAGTGAAGATTGTGAGGACTGGGAATCAGGTGTTACTGACTGGTCTTATATAAGGGAGTCACCTTCCCATCAGGGTTGCCGGTGATCAATTGTTCTGGTCTGAATCCTTCATTCCTGTTTCCCTTGTAGCCTGCTGTGTCGTGTCTGCATCTCCTGCTAACAGATAAGACATTTTTTCTTTTTGTTTTTTGTGCTATATTTTTGCATTTTGTCCTGCACTTCTGTGGGGGCCTTCTGGGTCCCCTCAGGGGGCTTTTGCCCTCTCAGTTTAGTTCAGCCACTGATGTTTGTACTTTTGCTTTTTCCAGTTTTTTCAGTGGCTGCTGTTTTGATTTTGTTACACCAGAGAACTAATTTAGGTGGTAGAGGTCGTGTGATCTCAGGCGTTTTTGAAATTAGTAAAGTTGGTGCTTTTCAGGGTTTTCTGGGATTGCAGTAAGTGCCCTTCCTATCCTTTTCTATTTAGTTAGTTTGGGCCCCAGCGTTTGCTCATACTATTTTCTTTCTGTGTCAGTATTTCATCTTGTCTAACCGCCATTACATGTTTGGGGGCTTTCTATTATCTTTGGGGTTCTGCTCCGGGGCAGATAGCTTTCCTATTTCTATCTTTAGGTGTAGTTAGTTTCTCAGGCTGTGACGAGGCGTCTAGGACCAACGTAGGAACGCTCCACGGCTGCCTCTAGTTGTGGTGGTTAGTCAGGGTACTGCAATCTCATAGATTCCTGTCATGGGTGCATCACCACGAAGATTGTCGCGATTGCACATTCTGACTTCTCGCAGCTGAGTTGCTGTTTCTTTGTGTTTGGTAATGAGGGAGTTAATTTTACCTAGCTCTTTGCTAAGACTAGGTCCAGCCTCGCCCGGCTGCTTTTGATTATGTTCTAATTAGCTTCCTTTATATAGCTGCCAGTCTGCTGGTTAGATGCCGGTGAAAGCATTCATACAGACTGCAGATTGGATTGGTTCTGAGAAGACTTAAGCTAAGAGTTCCTTTGTTGTTTCTCCTCTCCTTGCTTATAGTTTATCTCCTAGACCTTTGGTGTTCCCTCTGTGTTTATTGTTGTATGAAAGACAGTATTTACTTTATCCCCTGTCTGTCTCGTTTGTCTATACTGTTTGTTAACCTTTACCTGTCCATTCCCTATGGTGGTAATCAGGGTCCTTCTAAGGACTAGATTACAGTGGTCAGGGATTTATAGGAGACAGGGTTTACGCTGGTGGCCTGGACCTCTGTACCATTAACAGTACCTCCAGGTAGAGGGACTAGTCAGGACCCCAGTTTAGGGTCAGCATAGACCCCGGTCCACCTCTAGCAGAGACAGCGTGAAAAGGATTCAGTATTGACCCACAGGATATTATGTCAGGTAATACTATGCTATATATACATGTTAATGTTACCTATTTATATGTTATATAGAATGTTGTCCCACTTGCTAGATTACTGACATTATATATTTATACATCTGCTAGACAGCGTGACATTTTCACCGGCCATACTAAAGATTCTCCCCAGCTACCATGGATCCAGTAGCCCAGCTTGCCCTGCAGTTGCAGAAGTTGTCCATGGAGCTTACGGACATTTAGTCCAAGGTCTTGTCTCCCCCGGAGCAACCCAGATCTGAACCTAAGGTTGCTCTCCCGGACAGGTTCACTGGTGGGCGGGACAAATTTTTTACCTTCCGGGAGGCATGTAAATTGTACTTTCGGCTACGGCCTCGGTCATCGGGGAGTGAGGAGCAGAGGGTGGGAATTGTCATCTCGCTCTTACAAGGGGACCCTCAATCCTGGGCGTTCTCTCTTCCTCCGGGCTCCTCGGCCCTCCAGTCAGTAGATCGATTTTTTGCTGCCCTGGGGCTGGTGTATGATGACCCGGATCGGGTCTCCCTTGCTGAAACGAAGTTACGTAGGATACAGCAGGGAGATCGTCTGGCGGAGGAATTTTCTTCTGAGTTCCGTAGTGGGCCACAGATACTCAGTGGAATGACCCAGCTCTTAGGAGCCAGTTTTGTCAAGGGTTATCTGACAAATTAAAAGATGTTTTGGCTCAGTATGATTCTCCTCCGTCACTGGAGGCTGCTATGGCCCTTGCTATTCGTATTGATAGACGGCTTCGGGGGAGGTGCGAGGTAACTCCGCCCCCTGTTATTACTCCACCCACTACTAAAGTCCCTTATATGGAGGTTTCCCTGGTCTGTTCTGAGGAACCTATGCAGTTGGGTGGGACATCATTTTGTAGGAGGGAATCGGCGGTGCGCCGCAAGACAAGAAGGTGTTTCTTCTGCGGGAGAGAGGGACATTTTGTTGGGGGGTGTCCCTCCCGTGCCTCATTGAGCAAAAAAGTCACCGAAAAACTGTTAATCCCAGGTTGTGTAGTGGACGACAACCTGGGAGTAGGTATTTCGTCCTCAGATCCGTCTCAATTTCTCGTGCCTGCAGAGGTGATGGTTGGTGCGAGAGTTGAGAGGATTTCTGTTCTTCTTGATAGTGGGTCTGGGGCTAATATGTGGATGCTCGGTTTGCCCGGGTGCAAGGTATGAACTGAGTGTATTGGCCAAACCGATCCCTATACTTTCTATTGACGCCAGACCTCTCGGTCAAGGTAGCTTTGTACAAGCTGTTCATAACATAGACCTTCGAGTAGGGGCAATACATAAAGAACAGTTGTCTTGTTATGTTTGGAGGGTCTTCCTACTCCTATTGTGTTGGGACTTCCTGGTTGGCTAAACATAACCCAGTGATTGATTGGCAATCCAGAAGATACCCAGTGGGGTGAATTTTGCAAGAATAACTGCATGAACACGGTCATCGGTGCGGTCGTCCCTAGGACTTTGCCTCCTTTTCTGGAGGATTTGGGGAGATGTTCTCAGAGGAGGGGTGTAAGAGTTCCCTCCTCATCGCACGTATGATGCTCAATAAAATTGCTTCTGATGCTTATCTCGTAGTTTCCCAGGGGCTGGAAAGAAGGATGCCCCGGGTTCCTATCCTTCAGGAAGGAGTGGTGGTGTCGGCTGTGTGCTCTGAGCTTGAGGAGGAGGTGTTGGAGGCTCGGGGACGCCCCTTTTAGGACCTCCAGGGAAACGTTTGTTCTAATCAGTTAAGACAAAAATTATCGAGGCACATCATAGTTTGCTTTAAGAAGGACATCCAGGGGTAAAGCAACTGTGGATCTCCTTTCTCGCCGGTTTTGGTGGCCTAACTTAAATAAAGAGGTAATAACTTTTGTCGCGTCCTGTGGAGTTTGTGCTCGCTCTAAGACCCCACTTACCCGTCCATCTGGGGTTCCTGAGGAGGAACGATTCTCGTCGTCACTTGCTTCAGTTGGGAGAGGATTGCTGAATGGTCTGAGTGCTATGGGGAACTGTTTCATGCGGAGGTCTGATAGGAGGAGAGTGTCTGGTCCGGACCTAGGTGTGAACGATCTGGTGTGGTTGTCTACCAAGAATATAAAACGCAAAGTTCCCTCCTGGAAACTGGGTCCCAGGTTCATCGGTCCATACAGGATCAGTTCTATAATTAATCCTGTGGCATTTCGTCTGGACCTCCCTCCTAGTTTAAAATCCATAATGTATTCCACAAATAGTTGCTTAAGAGGTATCGGGCGCCAGTTATACCGTCACTTCTACCTCCTCCTCCAGTGGTGGTCAATGGTAACTTAGAATTTCAAGTGTTGAAGAATCATTGACTCACGCCTGAATCGCCGGTCCCTTCAGTTTTGGTTCATTGGAAGGGATATGGTCCTGAGGAGAGGACGTGGGTCTCTGCGTCTGAGATTAACGCAGATCGATTGGTTCGGACCTTCCACACGACTTACCCGGACAGACTGGCCCTGAGGGTCCGGAGGCCCCTCGTAGAAGGGGGGGTACTGTCATGGGTGCATCGCCACGAAGATTGTCGCGATTGCACATTCTGACTTCTCGCAGCTGAGTTGCTGTTTTCTTTGTGTTTGGTAATGAGGGAATTAATTTTTACCTAGCTCTTTGCTAAGACTAGGTCCAGCCTCGCCCGGCTGCTTTGATTATGTTCTAATTAGCTTCCTTTATATAGCTGCCAGTCTGCTGGTTAATCCCGGTGAAAGCATTATACAGACTGCAGATTGGATTGGTTCTGAGAAGACTTAAGCTAAGAGTTCCTTTGTTGTTTCTCCTCTCCTTGCTTATAGTTTATCTCCTAGACCTTTGGTGTTCCCTCTGTGTTTATATGTTGTATGAAAGACGTATTTACTTTATCCCCTGTCTGTCTCGTTTGTCTATACTGTTTGTTAAACCTTTACCTGTCCATTCCCTATGGTGGTAATCAGGGTCCTTCTAAGGACTAGATTACAGTGGTCAGGGATTTATAGGAGACAGGGTTTACGCTGGTGGCCTGGACCTCTGTACCTTAACAGTACCTCCAGGTAGAGGGACTAGTCAGGACCCCAGTTTAGGGTCAGCATAGACCCCGGTCCACCTCTAGCCAGAGACAGCGTGAAAAGATTCAGTATTGACCCACGGATATTATGTCAGGTAATACTATGCTATATATAATGTTAATGTTACCTATTTATATGTTATATAGAATGTTGTCCACTTGCTAGATTACTGACATTATATATTATACATCTGCTAGACAGCGTGACAATTCCAACTGCTCTGGTGTATTGCCTTTTTTGCCTGCACTCCTCAGCTGCCGTAACATAACAGTATCACCGGCCTAAAAGTTGAAAATTGTATGGTATCACAGAAGGGAAAAATATTGTGAAAGAAAAAAGGTTGTCAGAGTTGTCAGAGATATTTTTTTGTTTGTGGCTTTTTTTTTTTTTCCCTTGTATCTCTGGGTGCTGGGGAGGATCTTTTCTCTCAATGGAGGTTGCACAGTTGTTTGGCCGTGTGGATCAGCTTGCCGCTGAGGTTCGGAGTATTGCTATCTATCTTGCTGGGTTGCCTGTTGTGGAAACCTAGGATTCCCATGCCAGATTTGTTTTTTTGGGGGATCGAGCTAAGTTTCAGAATTTCAAAAATAATTGTAAATTGTTTTTTGCCTTAAAATCTAAGTCCTAGGGAACGCAGTGCAGCAGGTTCAAATTATCATCTCTCTCCTGCGCGGCGATCCTCAAATTGGGCTTTTTCCTGACACCTGGGGATCCTGTTTTGAGTGATGTTGATACATTTTTTCAGGCTTTTGGGGTTATTGTACGATGAGCCTAATGTCACTGATCAGCTGAAAAAGCCTTGTTGGCATTAATCAGGGCTTTATGACGCTGAGTTATACTGTCAGAGATTCCGTAGGTGGGCAGTCCTGACCAAATGGAATGACGACGCTTTGGCAGCCCTTTTCCGGAGGGTCTGCAGATTAATGTAAAGGATGTTATGGTGGGATTTCCCTGTCCCTCTGGTCTCAATGATTCTATGTCATTAGCGATTCAAATTGACAGACGTTTGCGTGAGCGGAGAAGTATGCGTGGAATAGTGTTGCCTTGTGAACCGCTTCTGAACCCATGCAGTGTGATAGAGTGGTGTCTGGGGCACAGCGTCTTGAGTTTCGAAAGCGCAATGGTTATGTTTCTACTGTGGTGATGCCTCTCATGCTATTTCAGTCTGCCCTAAGCGGGGAAGACGTTTTGCACGCTCAGTTTGTCTTGGGTAGTATTCAGACTAAGTTTTTTATTAACTGTCACTCTGATTGCTCTCTGTCCTCATTTTCGGCTCAGGCTTTCGTTGATTTGGAGCAGCTATTAAACTGATGGATTATGATTTTGCTAAACGTTGTGGGTTTCCCTTGATACCCCTACAGAAGTCTATTCCCCCTACTGGGGATCGATTCTACCCCTTTGGCTGAGAATAAACCCCAGTTTTCTACTCAGGTGATAATGAGGGTGGAACCTGATCACCAGGAGTGCTGCAAATTTTGGTTCTGTATAATCTGCATGACATTATCGTGCTGGGTTTCCTTGGTTACAGTCTCATATCCTGTTTTGGATTGGAAATCTGTGTCGTAACCAGTTGGGGGGCCAAATGTGTTAATACCAACACCCTGTTTTTTTCTGCCTCCCTCAGGCCAGGATTTCCTGCTTTTTGATTGATTTTTCTGAGTGTTTAGCGAAAGTAAATCTGCACCTGCCTCCCCCAAGGAGCTTGATGGTATTGAATTAGGCCGGGTTTTAAAATTTCCCCAAAGGTGCCTTTTTAATTTGTCTGTACCTGAA